>JARFIW010000780.1:1221250-2442500 GCA_036346225.1 Platerodrilus igneus | reverse complement strand
TAATCATATAATATTTCTTATGTAAAAGGGTATTACCAGGAGAATTTGTGATTAGATTTCGAAATACTATGACCTTTTAATAGATTACCTGTCAAGGATTTTTCTAGCCAAAACAAATTTTACAAGCGTGGAAATAATCATAACCAGGTAAACCGTCTTGAAAAAGAATAAGTTTAATTTTGTAAATTTAAAATAAGGTAAGCAACAATTTTAGTTTGTAATCAATACTTCTTAGAAATTATTTTATGTTTGAAAGAAACAATGTTGTACATGTTCTAAATGCTTTTGTAAGAGAAAATATTTAATACTATATAAATGCTATGTGATGTTACTGTTTTTGATTTTATTTTGAAAAATTCCGTCAGTTCCATTGAACTAACCAGGCAAAGTTAAAAAGGAAGGTAAGTGAACAACTTCAAGTTATCCAAATTGCTGTATCTGTACCACAGCACTCTTTCAGCGACGCTCTCTACGCGTACTTGTCACAGCACCGTTTTAGCAACGCCTCTCACTGCGGCATTGTCACATCACTTTTTTAGTGACGCTCGCAAAGCGGCCCTTTTCACATCACTCTTATAGTGGCTCTCAACGAGCCCTTGTCACAGCACTTTTTTAGAGGCTCCCAACGCTTTTAGGGGCTTTTTAGAACCCACAGCGTCGAATGAACGGGCGGTGGAATCAAAATAGGAGAAGAACCAACTCTAGACTTGACGAGGGGAACAAATCTCCTCTCCCCCATGAGGAACACCAAAGAGCCGAAAGAAAAGATAAATAACAGTTCGAACGTAAAAGGGAAGAAAAAATAAATAAGCAGTATCAGGCCGAGAAAAGCCGATAATATAAGAAATTAGGTCGTAACAAAACAAATCGGGCCAAAAATTAAGCAAAATAAAATTGGATAAACGTTAACCAAAATAAAATCGGAGCAAAGTTAATCAAACAAAATCGGAGCCAAAATTAACTAAAACAAACTCGGAGCCCCATACCAGGGCGCCAAAATTTATACTAAGTACATTGACGTAGCTAGCAGAACAATGCAATAAGTCCCGGGCTCAGTTGGTGAGTAGGCGGGGTTTTATAATTACCAAAAAAGAAAACCTAAAAGGAAGACTTGGAACAAAAATATACTCGCATTCATTCATAAACAGAACATACACTAAAAAACCGATAATTAAACAAAATACTTTACAGAAATGAAAATCTAACTACAGTGTAACCCAACAAGAAAACACCAAAGGAAGCATTTTTGTTTCCAAGGGCGAGTTGTCGCTTTTAGCTACTACCCTAATTTAAGTACTAAAAAAAGAAAAAACCAAAATTACCCCTCTAAAAGCAACAGCTCTAAAACATTATCGTAATCCTAGAATCAACTATTACAATAAATCACGTATTGATTACGTAGCTGAAATTACTTAATTAACCCCTAAAATATATTAATAAATAAAGTTTTTCGTGAGGACTATCTATCAATTTTTTGTATTACATTATGTTACACGTTTCATTGTTTTCATTAAGCATACTTCTGAATATTACAGGAAAATTTAGAGTGAGTATTATATTGTTAAAATAATTTAGAAAAAAAAAATTTAATAATCATTGCATAAAACTTCTTTTACCACACATCAAAGAACGATTCAACGCTTTTAAAATAATTTTGATAAGAAAATCTTGAATAATCATTGCGTGAAACTTCTTTTAGCCACACATCAAAGAATGAATCAACACTCGCCCCAAAGTTGAGGATGATGGGCCGTCAAGTATGGCCAAGGTGACAGAACGGTCCTACCAGCTGGAAGACGCTATAAAACAAAACACTCAGGCAAAAATTAGAACCGGTACAAAAGAAAAGTACTTTTTTTTTAATTACAAATACTTACCAAACAGCTTTTGCGAACTTAGGGAGAACGGAAATACCAAAAAGGAAATTACTACGACAACAACGAGCCACCGTTGTCGTCGCTAAAACAAAATTTTTGTAACAAACAAAACGTTTTTAGTAATAACAATGCCAAACCATCCGAGTGTTATCCAACAGGCGATTAGACAATTGAAAAACGGGTTTATCCAAAAGTTATTAATAATCAGAATTCAAAGCAATCAAAACGCGGGTTATTCAAATAATACGTGACCTTATTTCAACGAGTCTTTAAACTGACGTACCATAGTAATTAATTATTCGCTATCGTAAGGTATAGCAAGTTGGCGGACAGCTAAAACAAGGTCCCGACTATTTACTTTAATTTAATATTGGGAATTTTCGATTTGGTAACGTAAATAGGTTTGAAAGGCCTACTGTTGTAAAGAGGTAAAAATACAGGATGATGTTCTAAAAATTTAAGCGGACTCTTATTTGCATAAATTATGAGTTTTACCACCAAAAGATATATTTTTAATTTAGGCTGAAAATAAACGTAACAAACGTGACTGCGGCATAGCTCGAGCATGAATCCAGCAGAGGGCATAAGAATGGTGTTCGATTTGTTAACTGTAAAAAGGAAGCTGAAAGGCGCCACTACATCTAATAACTAACAACTAGATGGAACTACGCACATTGGGTATGTAGAAACCCTAGTGCAATAACTATCTCAAACGTACTTAAAGCTCACGACTACCGTTCACTAATAAAGAGACCACCTCCGAAAAGGAAATTACAGTTAGCACATATATCGAGATCACTGTTTGTGACCCAAAAATAATATAATAAACATCAAAATATGTCACTTTCCTCGCGTTCAATAAGGATATCGTATATGTGAATGCGTGACTTCAAATGAACATTATCGAGTTTATGTGGAACACAAGTTTTAAGCTTTCTGATGTATCCTAGCATCGTCAGATGAACATGAACGATAGAATGATGAATGTTCAAGTTTCAACAATCTTTCGTAGTGTGTAACGCTGGTTTGACTCATTTGGTGCCTTTTTTTCATCGTCATTAACTGGTTTGGCCTTCCTGAACGAGGTGCATCTTTTAGACCATAATTACCAGGACGGAATTTTGTGATCCATCGTTGGCACTAACGTTCTTGTAAAGTATTATCACCGTAAACCTGACACAACTTTTGGCAAGCTGGAAGCGGGTTTTTTTCTTTCCGGAAGTAAACAATAAAATATGACGAAAGTATGAAGTTTGATCTTCGTTTTTCAGCTTGTTATAAAATTCGCAAATAAAATTAATGGATTAAATTTTCGCAAATATAATCTCAACAATTTGGCGATGAAATGATAAAACAATAACATAAATATGCACATCCTTATTTCTACCAAAAATGAATAATAGTTATTGCTAGAAAAACACGTCATGCGTGTTCTAGTAACCTTATATTACAACCCCAGCAAACGACACCTGTCGCATTTCACTTTAATATTAAATTGATTATGAAAAAGGTTTGGAATCTTTGATTAATCAATCTTTCAAACTTTAGAACAGGCACCTAAACGAGTTAGTTTTATTAACTGAGCTCTGTATTTTCACGATATTCAAATATTTGAATTTTAATTACATTAGCATTTTCAAGTACCGTAGCAGGAATTAAAATTCATGCTGAAAGCATTTAGGTAAATGGATAGCGTTTGAAAATGCTGGGTACCTTGACTCTGCTCGCATTTCACACTTTAAAAACTAATTTTCTAAATGGTTCGGAAACTTATTTTGTGAACGAAGCATGTAAACGCATGCATTTTAGATAGCGTTTTGGAGCTTGAAAAGACGAAGTGAACATTTATTTATCAGACACTCGGTTGAAGGTTAAAGCATCTGGAAGTCCAGAAAAGTGTAAGAAAACAAGCGATTTTGGTTTTTCAAAATTAGATCTTAATGCTTGTTTGTTGATCACTTATTCTATAGATGCGGTATCCATCTACATTTAGCTAATAGTTACAGCTAGTGGAGTAATTAGGATTATTTTCTGGAGTGGGGGTTGGATCTTTTATTTTGTTATGCAGTTTATGCATTTTTTCGTTCTGAACAGACCTGTACCTTGAAGAAGTTCTAGAACAATAAAACGGGTAGAATTGCTTGCCTGTTTCAGCGAGCTAAAGAGTCCACCTATAGTTTTTACCGAAGTAGTGGTGTTGTTAGTAAGAAACCAAACTAAGACAGGTCTCCGAAGGAAAGCAGAAGCAATTTCGGTACTTTGAAATGCAGGGACCATAGGGGTTGGAATGGTATTCCAAGAGACACTACTGCGATGTGGAAGGCAACGGGAAAACACCACATTATCTCCCAACTACACAGCGTACTTAAATTGTAATAAACATGATGGCATTCGCTGGGGTAAAAAATTCCGGACTTAAAATAGTCCCCCAATCGGATCTCCGGGAGGGGACTACTCCGGAGGATGCGATTAGAAATTTCAGAATAAGAGTTGGAAACATTTTGTAAGTCAGCGTAGAATGTTAGACGTATGAAGCAAATAGGTACGCTAGAGAACATCAAAATTGAAATGGATAGGTTAACACTAGACATAGTAGTATAAAGAGTACCAAAAACGTTTTTAAATTGATGGCATCCTCTGGGGTAAAAAATTCCGGAGTTAAACAGTTTCCCATTCGGATCTCCGGAAGGAGACTACTTTGGAGGGTGTGATCGACAAGCTCAATAAGTAAAACAGGGAAGATCTTGCGAGGCGGAGCATAAAATGTTAGAAGTATGAAGTAATTAGACAAGCTAAAAATTTGAAAATTAAAATGGATGGGCTAGCATCAAATATAGTAGGAATTAGCAAAGTTTGGTAGCCAGAAGCAGAAGCTTTTAGGAGTGGGACTTTAAGGTAATTCATACGGGATCCGAGGAAGGAAATTCGTGTGTAAGGATAGTTATGCCAAAAAGATAAGACGTTGTGTAAAAACTACTTACAAAAAAACAAAAAAGTGTCCCTGCTTAGATTAGAATATAAAACTATAAATCTAGTAATAATACAAGTATACAAAAATATCGAAGACATACTAAGATTCGTAAAAGGACATGAAAATTACGGGAGATTTTAATACAACGGTAGGTGAGTGTTAGGAAGGAGAGGCAGTAGGTTTATTGGGTATAAGCACCAGAAACGACAAAGGAAATAACTTGGTAACAATGTAACCATCACAAACACATTATTTTAACATCGTGCTAGAATACGAAACACGTGGTAGGTTCCAAGAGATATAAGAAGATATTTAAGAGATTACATTACATTACATTACAACGGCAAAAATTCAAAAACATACCAGACAAAGCAGGAAAACATACAAAGTTATAAAATGGGTAATTATTCGTAAATGCAAGAAAGATAGAGGACACTGGATTGAGGAAATGTACAAAGAAGTACAACCTAACATGGAATTAGGAAATACAGATGAAGCACTCAAATTATTTAGAACTAAAACACCAAAACATGGGCGGGGCACGGGAGGAAATATTGAAGGTGGTTAGATGGCAAGAATATATAGGGAATTTCTATGCTGGACTACAAACAGAAGCACTTAAACTCGAATCAGATATTCAAGCGGACGACTTGGGATTTCTTATACTTCGAGATGAGTTTGAATAGCATTAAAAAGTCTGGAAAATAATAAGGCACTGGGTGCAAGCTGAAACTATAAAAGCGCTGGACAAGCAGTAACAGGACATGTCTTTCAATTTGCGAGTTGTATGTAGGGCAGACGAAATACCCAATGATTATAAACGTAACTCTATAGTCACAATGCCAGAAAAGAGAGGTGCGGATAGATGTGAAATTTTCGAACAATTAGCTTGACGGCAAACGTGTCAAATATGTTATCTAGAATTGTAAAATACGAATGAAACAAGGGGCTAAAGAAATATTAGATCAATTTGAAATTAAGCAAAACAGCGGAACACGGGAAACCATTTTAGCTTTAAGGGTGATACTGGAGAAAACAATACAAAGAAAGAAAGCGTGTATATAAGGCTTATAAATCTGGAAAAAGCATTCGAGAATATAAAAATGCAAAAAAATGTTCGAAATACAAAAAAAATAAGGTTGAGTTATAGCGATGGCGAGCAAACAGCTGTAATTGAATTAGAGCAAGACGTAAGGAAGTAAATATTAGGAAACGAGCGAGACAGGAGTGGTGCCCTATCCCCGTTAATTTTTAACTTGTATATCGATGTTTCTATTATGAAGAGACAAACGAATAATATGCTTAGATTTGCAGATGATTTAGAGATATTAGCATCTAGCAAAGAAAAGTTAATTAAATGGAAGCAGAACTAACAAACAGATACGGAATGAAAGTTAACAAATATGAAACTAAAGTACTAGTACGTAAAGGAAAGGAAGATACGCCAAAAACGTGAATACAAATAGGAAACGAAAACTTACAAGAGGTTAAGGATTTCTGTTACCTAAGAAACTAAATAACGCAAGTTGAGAAAAGCGTCACATGACCATAATCCTAGCGACATGTTTGTTGACGTAATCGATGACATTCTGAATGCCATCTTTAAAATAATTTCTTTTTTGGCATACCCTATATGTTTCCAATATTTTCAGTTTTTCATCGCCCGGCACAAGTTTGCTCGCGGCATTTTTTAGCTACTTCACATTACAATGCCTACTAAGGACATGCTTTTTGATGCCATTTTGAATACCATCTTAAATGTAATTTCTTTTCCGACTTGTCCTGTACATTTTCAATTTTGCACAAGCCATCACAACTTATACCGTGCCATTTTTAAACTACTTACTGTAGAATTTTAAATAAGTACTTCAATTGCTATTTTTGGTTATTCTAAAGTCGTAGTACTTCTAAACTATGCAACACACTTTACTCTGTGCTCTACCCCTATTTGAAGTCTGCCATTCATTTAACAACAATAATTGGTTACTTATTAATAATGCAAGAGTTTTCTATCTAACACCTAATTTGTATTCAACATTGAAGGAACACTGTTAACTAAAATTGGTAAAAGGTCATTATTAGCATTGTTTCACTTTCCTTTGATTTAGAATACACAGTTGTTCTTTTGTAACATTTTCTGAAAAATTTCAAAAGTGCAAGTTTCATAAACACCTTTTTTGAAACATTTCTCCTGGTGTAACTTTGATATGTATGCATGGTGATGAAGACTCACTAACACCTTCCGTTATAGCTCTTTTATCCTAAGATTTAATTTTCTCCTATAATTAATTTATACGATTGAGTTTGGGTTGTATATCTTTCTGCATATGAGCCCATCATTGGGTAGATAAATAAAGTGCTTCCACTATTCTTGTCTTAAATGTAATCAATGGTGACTTGGCATGAATCACAAGTATTTTTCGTATTCTAATAAGAAACTCCTAGTGGGCTAGAATATATTCTCATGAATTACGTAAATATAAAATTTATTTTTTATGAAATTTACTTATGAAAAATATCGCACCTACTTTGTGCAAATATTTTTAAGGTATGCAACCGGTATTTGTCAAAAATTAGTTTCTTAAATAATTTAGCTTTGATATTAACTCCGTATGGTAACCTTCATGATATGTAACATATGTGTTGATAATAAAATTCTTCTATATACTCAACGAAGTAAATTCTTTCAATTCATTGAACCAACTATTTACAATAGACAGGTCGTTATCAAACACAAGCCCCACTTCTGGCTTTTTACCCGTCCATATTTTAAAAGGGGTTTTTTAAAATGCCTGAGGCCACGGAGCGATGTTTTAATAGCACGCGGTGCTGCATGCTTCTACTCAAAAAAATTTACTAAGTTTCCGGTCAAAAAGCAAACATCTAGCCTCTTCAACAATGGTGCGGTTAAACCTTTCAGCCATCCCGTTTTATTCTGGTGTATGATTATTAGTCGTTTGGTGAATAAACCCATTTCCCTTTAAAAAATTCTCAAAAGGTCAGCTACAGAATTCACCACGGATGTCAGTTTTAAGGATCTTAATTTGTTTGCTAGTTTGTTTTTCCACTAATTTTTTATAGACCGTAAACTTTTCAAGAGCTTCAGCTTTGGTTTTCAAAAAATAAAGATGACACATCCTACTATAATCATCGATAAATATTTAGATTCGGCTATGGAATTCTTTTTCATTGGACCGCAAATATCACTGAATAATTTCCAGCAAACCAGTAGCTCTACTGCCCTCATCTGGAAACGGTAAGCGTGTTTGCATCGCTTCACAACATACTTCACAATTAGTTGTTAGATCTTTTGGCGATCCTACGTAAACTAATCCGTTTACAATCGCGGTCTTTTTTTTTAAATAACTTGCGTTTATGTGACCAAAACGCCTGTGCCAAAGTCCGCGTGTAATATCAGGTGCTACCAAAAATGCACCTTGCTTGCTTACATCTAATTTATATACATTATTTACTAAATGGGCCGTTCCCACTTATAGATTATTGCTATTATAAATTTCACAACCAGTTTTAATAAAAAGAACTTTGTTACCATTGTTGATAAGTTGGCCTACAGATAATAAATTTGTAGAAAGACCAGGAACATATTGCACATTCTTTAAAATGATATTAAGCGGTTTTTTCTTTATCATAGTTTTTAGTGCGATATCACCAGCGCATTTAACAGATAATATTGACTTATTAGCTACCATAACTTCTGTTACGTCAGGTTTTCTTTTGTTTCTTACCCAATCCTTTACAGCTGTTAGGTGAAAGCTGGCTCCACTATCAATATACCAATCTGTATCTTAAAATTTTCCGTTTGCAAACACTGCGCTTAAAGCAACAACACAATTATTATGTGCCTTTCAGGACATTGGGATTTGAAATGTCCAGGTTTTCTACACCTAAAACAAATAATGTTACTTTGATCTTTGATCGACTTATTAACATCCCAGTTGGACGTTGTCGTACTACCTGAAAATTTATCTTTTGCTTTTTTTGCAAGTGGTTTACCTTTAGTAACAAACGCATTTCTTTCATTTATTTTTGAACTGCCGTCGGTATCCATTTTATGGAATCTGTGGTGAGCGAAATTCCGGAGTGCTCGACTGCCATTATCGTAGGTGCAAATCTCTCCGGCAAACCGGCGAGAAGTAACAATCCCACCCATTCTTCGTTGATGTCAAAACCAGTACGACGTAGCTTTTGCGAAGTTTCCATGACTTGGTTTATATATGTCTCCATGAATTCGCAATTTTCCAATCGTAAAGATATTAATGTACGTAAAAAAGTCTGATTTTTCTTATAACACCATTGTCAGCATATAGATTTTTTAAGGTTGCCCAAACGTCAATCGCCGTTTCTGCATTTCTGATGTGCACGTACAATGATGGCTCTATTGTCAGTACCAATTTAGCTTTAACTTTTGCGATTAGACTAGCATCTTTTTCTGTTCCATCTATGCTTTTGGTAAAACCGTCAAGAACAAATACGTTTTCCAGGGCAAACAACCAATCCTTGTAGTTTTCGTGGCCCAATAATTTTGGAACACTTGCCAAATAATTAACTGCCATGTTACTACTAACCGTTTTAAAAATATAAACGCGTAATCAAAATAACTGTTAGTACGTGGCATTCGCCTGGGCCCATAACCTGTTGATAATAAAAATTTTCTAAATACTAAACGAAGTATATTGTTTCAATCTATTAAACCAACTATTTACAAAAGTGTGGTCGTTATAAAGCACAAGGAAATTTATGATTAAGCTTCAAAGATAACAAACAAGTATTCTAATACTATTGGCATTTTGCCCTTTGTGCGTGATGTTTTCGAGGATAAGAATATCATTTCTCTTTAGGAAAATTTTAACGTCACTTTTGGTCATAATAACTGACGTTTATATTTTGTAATAGTTAAAATTTTGCCAGATTTATAGTTTTCTGATTGTAATCAAGGTTAATTGACTTAGTATTGTTTAAATTATACTTTTGTGTTAATTGTGTAGGTGTGTGTAGGTAGGTACACTACTATTGTATGTAGCAGTACCTAGTACTTTTGTGGTAAATTGTGCTCTATATTTATTGTAAGCTTGCCTTATACAACTGCTATTTACAAATTGTTACTACTGAAAACATTACAATTAAGAAAAATTTTTTAATTTAAATATTTCTCCTACACTTCGTCTTATTCTCCAACGGTGCCTAACCGATTCATCCTTTCTATTGTAACGCAGGTTTTACCGTGACATAATCTCTGGCGCCCAACTTTTTCAACGTTTTAGAGTAACTGACGAAAACACAATTCTGATAATCCGGAGTGAAAATAAAATCACCGAGAATTTCTGTATAACGACCTGCACAGTTGGAAATGTGTGTGGGGAGTAGTAAAAACATGAAGCCACAAACCAACTAGTTAAAATAAAAGAATATTGGAGTACCTATAAAAACAAATATTTCACGACAGTACGTTAACCTATCTAATGAAGGCAACATAAATAGACCAAAAAATACAATTTTTTTAGCAATTTCTTTAATTTAGAAAATTATTTAACTGTATAGATTTCAGTAACGACAATTTATAAATAGCAGTGGTATAAGGCAAGCTCACAATAAATATAGAGCACAATTTAACGCAAAAGTCTTTGGTGCGTCTGTTATAACAGGAACTGCTACAAACACTACGCAATTAGCGCAAATGTATAATTTAAATAATTCCAATCTATCAACCTTGATTACAATCAAGAAACTACACTCTAGCAAAATTAGAGTTATTATAAAATCCAAACATGAATTGTTATGAGTAAAAGTGACGTTTCAAATTAGTAAAGATTATTTAATTCCTAAAACATCGAAACATATGCTACATATTAAAGTTACTATAGGGACTTACTTTATACCTAAACTAAATTATTTAAAAAGATAATTTTTAACAAGTACCTGTTAATTCTTGTGTTATGTAATGTACTGTTATTGGCAAAGTACGTGCAATGTTTTTAATAAATGTATTTCACAAAAATAGAATATACACTTGCGTAATTCCTGAGAATACGTTCTAACCCAATAAGTGGTTCCTATAAGAATTCGGAAAATTGCTTGTAATTCATATGATATCACCGTTGACCACATTTAGGACAGGAATAGTGAAAGCACTTCGTTTATCTACTTATTTATGGACTTGTATGTCGAAGGATATATAACCCCAAACTTAACCATATAAATTAATCACAGGATAAAATTAAATTCTATGATAAAAAAGCTATAATGGAAGGTGTTAGTAAGTTGTCACCATCGTGCATTGTTACGTTAAATTCCCGCAAGTAATCTATTCCTGCGTTAATATTAAATTCAAACTAATTTTATTTAAAACGCCCTAAAATTTCTAAACGACCTCAGGCTTTCTAAATTATTTTAGATCATAAAAGTTATGGATCAACAAGCTCGACTTCCTTCCAATTAAAGTAAGTGCTATTTAAAACATCCTATAAAATTTCCGTAAGTATTTATTTTTTAATATTTGAGTTTGTTAGTCGCATTATAAATTCGTCAAATAAAGTAAACATCAAATTATCAACTTCGCTTTACAAATTTACTGAAATATGTTCTAGCGCCTGCTGCAAATACATTTATGGCTTTCTTCATTTACGAGGCCGCCTGCCTCGTAAATGAGCACTTGTAATGGGTTTGATATCTATACTAAAAATTCTATCGAGCGGTATTCAGTTATCTCGCAGCTGTGTAGGTGTTCAAAGCAATAGACTGTTCCCGGTGTTAGTAATTCTGGATAGCCGATACATTACCATTAATTGACTCTTGTGTACTACCCGCTCAGTTCTTCGAATGCGTTGCAGCTGTTTTGTTGAGTACACTTGTAGCTGCGGTTTTCAGAATATTTCACACCTTGTCGCAGGGGAATTATTTTACGTTACCTTTCCCCGTTGATCAATATAATATAAATACAAGTTGAGCTTTTGAAAGAGGGATATTCTATACAACGTCTTTTTTCCTAAAGGAAACGTTGTAAGTCGCTGTGTCAAGATGCTTTACCTTACTTCAGTGCTCACTAAATAAGTTATTCAAGTGCGTACGCACTTTTCAGATTCACTACGATAGTACCAAAGCAGAACAACTACACTTCTTAAGGTGCAGTTACTCTGTTTTGTGGCTTGTTTTTATGTTACTATGAAATATACACACTCCTTTTGCTGGGTGTTAACCACATAAATGTTGTAGCTTTCGTACTCGTGGTTATGACACACTAAATTACATACTGCGTACTTTCTCTTTCTTAGTGCTCAAGTGATTGCGTAATTATTTTCTAGAAACCAAAGCTCGCGGTAGATCAATTTTTTACTTGTTTTAAAATTAATTCCACAAAATGCTAACGTCAACAACTTTATTACAAAATTAATAATCTAGATTAAGCTTCACATTTTATTTATTTTAGTTTAGGATGAAGTTACTTAAATTTACTGCTACGTTTTTTTACTTTTAAGAAGTGCACTTCATAGATCAGGTAAAAATACTGTATATTTCTGTCTAGTTTTCTTCTTGTATATATTTAGGGTTGGAAACATTATGTAAGTATAAATCGATATATGCTTTAGACTCTAAGACTTTACATCTATGTTATCTTAAATTTATGTTTTGTGTTATATGTAAGTGACACTTTTATTTATATTATGTTGTGACAGGACGATTGCGCAAATGTTCGTTTTTTGGTTTTGTAAATATCACTTTTTGGGAATATATTTGTTAAAGGTTTGTAATAAATTGGCTTACTAAGGTTTCAAATTTTTTTTCTGTAGGACCCACCCCACTTTCCTACGTTTTTGAGCTAGCGCGAAATCAAATTTTTTTTATTTCTTATCTACTCTTCTGTTTTGTTACGGTATTCGGTGTGGGCGATTTTCTTTACTTGCTTTACTACTTTCTTTCTTGTCTGCGCGGAATACCGTAACAGCACACATACACAGAAAGTGTTACTAAAAAATACGTGTGTATTCATTTCTAAAGCACGAAAGAAAGTGAAATAAGGTCTATAGTGACCTCTTATTAATTTTAGATGTCTTCTTTCTAATTTGAATACAAAACAGGTGTTAGATAGAAGACTTGTATTATCAATAAGCAACCAAATGTGGTTTGATGAATGAAAGGCAGGCTTCAAATAGTGAAAGAGCACGGAGTAAATTGTGTTGCCTGGTTTAGAGATATTACGAATTTAGAATAGCCAAAAATAGTAATTGAAGCACTTATTTACAATTCTACGAGAAAATTTAATAGTACGAAAATTAAACGCAACAAACAGGCATCATTTTATACAAATATATCGCAAAATAAATATCCTTACCTGTACATTAGACCCATCAGAAACGTCGACTGACCGAGGCTATCATGTTGTTTCCTAATACATCTTTAATAGACTATTTAAAACAAATTAAAAATACAGAATTATCGTTTTACTAATTTTATACATGTACATAAAGTATATTTGATAATAGATATGTAAGACTGTAAAAAAAAGCTAAAGTGAAGAATTTGGTGTGATTTTTCAAATAATATTTAAAAATTAAGTTAGTGGTTTACGACACTTTTTTAAAAGAAAGAAATTTAAATATTTTAAAACTACTGTTAAAATCAACATATTCTGAGCACAAAGTGCACGCCTTACTTAGAGTAGTTGAAATTATAGCACTCTTTAAGTTTGTTTAATACTAAAAATTGCCAGAGTACCGTGAGCATTGCGTAGGAATAATTTTGAACAATAGGTACTTATTTGAGAGCAAGCTGATTAAAAAATTAGAGCGAGCAATTTTTATAAGATTGTCAGTCCAAAATCGCTTCCTAAGCTAGTATTAGAATAACATATATGATAAGAAGGTGTCTTTGAATTTAAATAACAGTTAAGTTGCCAACAACCGAAAAAATTCCAATGCTTGCTTAATGATTATTTAATTTAAAGAAAACTTCATAAACTTAAAACAATGTTTTATTAATTGTAATAATTACGGTGTTACTTTTTGTTTTTTTTGCGAGAAATTATTTTCTTTCTTTGAGGTTGGAAACTTTACAATTTCTTTATTAGAGAAATCCGTCTTGCGACGACTTTTGCAGTGTTAGGCCTCCCATTAACGATGTTATCATTTTTCCATACATTTACACATAGATTTCTCTCAATACCTTAAAAATCAATTTAGGTTTTTGTAAATTATTTGAAAAAAATTCTCATACAACTTTCTATGATGTATTAACCGCGTAATTGCTCCAGGCGGTAATTACCGTTTACGTTTCTAGTATATATTTAAAAGGAACGCGTTGTATGCCTATAGTGTTTTTCGTTGTTTGTGCGGTAAGTGCTTACGTTTGTGGTTTGTGATTTCCAGCCGTTTTTTACTACGTTTGTGATTTGTGATTTCCAGCCGTTTTTTACTACGTTTGTGACTTGTGATTTCCAGCCGTTTTTATTCTAATTTAAAAGGGTGAGTTTTTCAATTACTTCTGTATTTTTAGCTGCATTTTCTACCTGCTTTTTATTACCAATATTTATGTTTTTGAAGAAATTTATATAATAAAACCAAGTAGTCGAAACAATTTATTAAACTTAAAATATATTACAATGCATTCTGAATAAGTAAAACATTTTATTTGGCACATGCCAAATGGTTGTCCATATGCATAAAACAATGACCAAATTCCCCACGGCTGATTCTTAACGTTTTAAAATTTAGAACGTTAAATTCTTTAATATTTTCAATATGGTTGTGCTGTAAATATCTGGATACGATATTTTGTTTTTGTAACCCCTTCACGTACACTGTGGCACTTGGCGGGATTATCTCTTCTAAATATGAAGTTAAGTGCAATGACGATAGCCCACTAGTCGACTGGTTTTCCCAACTAAGTCCATACAGATTTTTCAGTAGTCATGCGAGTTATGTATCCCCCAATTACATATATATTGATGTATTGAATCTAATATGAATTATTAGAAATTATTAAGTAAAAGTATAAGTTCAATGCAACATTGTAACACAAGGATAACCCAGAGAGGTTATCGACAGTTCATGAGAACGGAATGCAGCTTTGCATCCGTGAGGGCAGTGATACTGCAGGTGGCAGGTCACAGGCGGTCAACAGACCGCAATTACTTAGAATTAAGTTGTTACATTGTATTAAAGTGTACAATTAAAGAGAAACGCAGACATGAGATCTGCAAGTTTTCACAGCCGTGTGAGGGGCAGGTTATTATAAAAGGCCCGGGAGCTCAATGCCCGGCAGTCAGTCTCCAAACTCCATACTTCGTTGTTTGAGCTACTCACCTGTACAATTAAATTATTTTTATTAATGTTATTAAGAACCAGTTATTCCAAATTCCAATGTAATTTCTGTTTAACTTAGTAAATAAAAAATGTGTTAAAGTTTCAAAGCTTTTTAAAAAACCAGCTCCAAAGGCCCGAACTTTAACTGGCGCAGTCGTAACGGATGTCAAAAGGGCACTGAAAATCCAAAAATCGGAAGATTGGTGACCAAGAATTTTAATTCGAAATTTTGGCAGAACCCAAACCAAGTTGGAGGAAGAACAAGCATCGTCTAAATCCAGCAACAAACCAAGTTGGACAAGGAACAAGAATCGTCTAAGGCCAACAAAACAAACCAAGGTGGACAAGATACAGAATCGATCGAACCCACCAAAGAAACAGATGAAACTAATGTAAGTTCATTTCCATAATTTTCTTTCAAACCAAAAACTATCATTGATATATGCTAGTATTATAACTATTGATTACTATTGTTTATGTATTTTATATTATGAATATTTTTGAAAATAGTTCAAAGTGAATTATTTTCAAAACGAGACTATAAAACATTTTATGAAACTTGAATGTTAAAGAAATATTTTTTCTTTAAAAAACAAATGAAACTTGAATTTAAAAAAAAAGAGACTTGATTATTTACAAAGAGATTTTCTTAAAACAAATAAGAATTGAATTTAAAAAGAAATCCTTACCATAATTAATAGAACGAACTCAAAATAATCCAAAAATAACGGGCGCACATTCACTAACACCAAAATAAGAAGCGCGATTCAAACCCACGTTTATAAACCGGTAAACTAACGCGAAATTAATTTCAAAGCTAAAGCTAATTCGAACAAGCAGTACAGAACGTTTAATTAAACCATTGACCTCTATAATACTGAATAAATCACAAGAACATTCTGCATTAACTAAAAATACGGTAACTTAAAACCACCTAAGAAAACAAAGCTCGCATCTTTTATACACTTAGAACATCAGAGAAGTGCAATAACTTTCAACTTTCAGTATAATTTCAATTTGCATCATACACGGGATAATAAAATCGACGCAGTTTCTACATTAATACCTACAATCCATAAAAGCGTGTACAATTGCAATAAAATCTAAACGTTTTTCAACTAAGTAACCAGCATTATAAAGTGCATTATTTCAATACGAAAATAGAATAACGCAAAACGCTCATAATTAAAACACTGAAAACCTACATTACGGAGAGATTCAATTACCAACAAGCATTATAACACCGAGGTATTTAAAAATAAATAGACGTAACACTTTATACAAAATACGGAAAGTAATTCCTATAATTTCTATAACACCTTTAAGTGCAATTAACTCGACGTACGTGACAAAGTAGCGAAGATTACATTCTTAAGTATTCAATTTCAACCATGAAGTACAGGAGTAATCAACCTTAAGTTATAAGTAGAACACAAGACAGACGAACTGTACGTTTACGCAACTCAGTAAAACCCACGGAAAGAGTATTAATTAACAGAATTTAACCAAAACAAAGCTAAACGAGAATAAACCCATCCATTTAAGATTCCTTAAGAAGCAAAAACTCAAAACGAACTAAAAGCTGCATAAAAACAATTAATCCAAGACTACGGTAAATAAATTCAACATTATTGAATACAAATCTCGTGAATACATCACCGCATTGTGTAATTAAATATAAATAAACAACGACTACGATTTTAAAAATAACTCGACGCAATATAAACTTAAAATTAATAAATCTAATACTACAAGTACGAAATTAATCTCAAATTCCTACCAAATTTTATCCACCCAATCCAAACTGAAAATTAACCATTCCTAACTAAAAATAACGCCGAAAATAACGAAATAAACATCAACCTTTACCAAAATTTTATTTACCTAATCTAATTGAAAAATTAACAAACCAAAACCGAAGTTAACGTTTCAAATAGCTAAATCAGCATCAATTTTTACAAAACTCTAAGTTATCCAATCTAAAAAAGAAAATTTAAAAAACCAAAGCAAAAATAACGTCATAAAAAGGAAAATCATCCCCAATTTTACAAAATCCAAAATTACTTAATCCAAAAGAAAAATTAATACATCCAAAGCATAATAAACGCTACAAATAACAGAACCAACCCCAATTTTTACAAAATTTGAAATTTTACAACCCAAACGGAAAATTAATAAATCCGAAGCAAAAGAAACCATACAAATAACGAAATAAAACCTTAATTCAAAAAAAAAAAAAAAAATTTTTGAAATTTCCAAAAAATCGAAAACAACCCTTAACCAACATGAGTTACACGGACTTACGTCTCTATTTAAAGACAATTCAGACGTTTGATGGCACGCAGGCCCATCTCTCGAATTTCATTGGAGCATGTGAAATGTTCCTAAAACCTTTACAAACCCGGAGATGACGCAAGAAATTCATTGCTTATACGCTTAGTAATAAGTAAACTAGCCGGAAGGGCACTAACCTTAATCGCCAGTAGGGACGATTTATCGGAATGGGACCAGTTTAAACAGCTACTAATTGCATATTTCGGAGACCAACGTAATATAAAATGCCTGGTACGAGACCTAATAAACCTTAGAATGGAACACAATCAATCCCCTTACCAATTCGGAATGAAATGCCAAGACGTGAGAAGTTTAATTTTAACAAAATTAAAAATCGAAGAACCCGATCAAAACGTTAGACATTTAAAAACAAAAATGTACGACGAAATGGCACTAGACACATATATAAACGCTTTACCAGAACGACTATCGGATAAAATCAGATTCCAACGACCCCAAAATCTAGAAGAAGCTATGAGCCTAGTAATAGAAGAAGAAAATGTAATGTATTACCGCAACAGACTATACAACCCCAACGCGAATAAAAGCTATTCACCAACAAAAACTATACAAGCTACAAGACAAACGATCCTCAACAAAATTCACACCCTTTAACTCACAAACAAATCAACCGCGAAGTAACAACCCAAGTTTTAACAATACCAATTTTAATAATCAATTTAAAAATTTTTCAAGACCAACATTCAACCCGACTTTTACGAAACCCGCATTCCAACCGAGATTTAATCAAAACCTAAACCAACCAAGACCAGCATTCAACGCAAACCCCAATAGAAATACACCAATGACTAATACTCATAACAACCCTAACAATTATTACAAACCAACACCAATGGACACCTCATCTGGTAACACCAGACAAAACACAAAAATAACACATATCCGACCAAACCCTCATCAGAAACGTAATTTTACATCGGAAGAATTATTCCATCAAGAAATAGAAAAATTTGACACTGACCAGAATAATGACATTGAGACACCTACGAACAATGAAACAAACCATGCAGAAACTTACGAACGTGACGAACAATACGAAACTTACGAGGAGTATGATGAAGAAAACTCGAACTCAAATTTTCAAATGGACCCGTTCATAGACAACCAAACTTAATAAACTTAAATAACATAAATCACTTAGTATTACCATACATAGAAATACCCACGCCAAATTCAAACTATTAATCGACACCGGATCATCTAAAACATTAATTAGCCCCAGAACCGTACAAAACATTATTTAGATTATGTAGAAAGAGAACCATTTAAAATCAAAACAGCCCATCAAACAACACTACACCAATTCGTAGCAAATATACCCTTACCGAGAACATTTAATGTCAAAATGAAACATAAATTTTGTGTATTCGAATTTAACGATAAATATGACGGATTAATCGGAATGGATCTTCTAAGAAAATTAGGAGCCAACATTGACATTAAAAATCGCTTATTAAGGACAAAATACGGAAAAATCCCAATTAAATTTCAAAACACACAAATTGAACAAAAATACACTATAGAACCCCGAACGGAAAGAAAAATAAAAATCCCAGTAAAATCTAACAAAAATTTAGGAATAATAAATCATATAGCTTTTCAACAAGGAGTAGAAACCCCAACTGCCTTAGTTCAAATAAAAGATAACTTTGCAACCACAACAATATTAAATTCAAACGACTATCCCGTAGAATTAGCATTGACGTGACCCAAGGATTTTTATAATATTTCACATTTTACGGAACACCCGAATCAATCACTTTAGACAATGGTAGCGAATTTAAAAATGAGACAATACAAAACACTTTAGAACTACACAAAATAAACATTCATTTCATAACGGAAAATCACCCTGAATCAAACGGACTAATTAAACGATTACATTTAACCCTGTTAGAACAAATTCGATTATTAAGAATAAATTATAAAAAGGAACATATAACCAATTTAATGTCATACGCACTAATCGCCTATAATAACACTATTCACTCATCAACAAATTTTACACCCTTGGAATTAACATTAGGACATTCAGATTCACGAAATCCCTATGACATACACTACAATAAAGAAGTATATCAACAATATGCGAAAGATCACAAACAAAAATTAAAAATAACTTACGACAAGGTAAAAGATAAATTAGAGAACGATAAAGAACGTATCACCACAACCCGAAATAAAAATACCGATTCAAATAAATTTTTAATAGGACAAACCGTATATGAGAAAAACTTTCAAAGCAAGCGACATAAAACAGCACCCAGAAATTTAGGACCATTTAAAATTAAGAAAATATCAGATAAAAACATAGCAGTAGTAGACAACGGTAAAATAACGAAATACATTCATTTAAAAAACCTAAGACACCCTGTAAATTCAGATAGACAATCATCACCATTACCGTCAACCTCCACCCAGGTAGAACGGACAACCAAATAATAACATAAGATATAAAAAACAACCCCGGTATACTACCAATAAACTAGGCAGTATACAAAATACAATATTTACTCAAATAATATCAACCCTTACTTTAATGTAACAAATTTTAGCAACATTAAGATATTTTTAATAAAAATTCCAATAGTAGAAAGTAACAATTATCATTATTATCATTTATTTGCTTTTCCAACAAAGGTTACTAGCACATACCAAGTAATCATACCCAAAACCAAATTCCTATCCCTAAATGAACTGAGATATGGTTATACAAACGAAAAATGTACTGAAGTAACACCAAACCAATATTTATGTCAATCGATGACGACAACAACCATTAAAGAAGACAGCCCTTGTGAAGTACAACTATTAAAATTCTCAAATCATTACGAAAACTGTGAAACCAAACAAGTACAAATAACTAATATGAAAATTCAAAAAGTTACAGATAACAAATGGATAGCCATTTTCCCAACAGAAGTAATAGCAACCATCCACTGCAACCAAGATGAAAATAACCAAGCATTAATCGGAAGCAAACTAATTACCCTCAAAGAAGATTGTTATGTGAAATTGAAAGATGAAGTAATCAGAGTTTATCAAGATCCCATAGCAACAAAGAAACTTGCAAACCTACCGGAACTACAGTTCAAAATACAACAAGAAGACGAAGAAATAATAATGAAACCTATGAAGCTAGAGTATCTAGACTTAGACGATCTCAACCACGCCGTGAAATTAGTGGAAAGTTATAAAGAACAATTAAATGAACTCAAAACGCCAAAGTTACATTATAATAATATAAGTGTTTGGACAATTGTATTGATCATTTTAGTAATTTTTGTAATCATGTATGTATTATACAAAATGTACCTTAGATATAAGAATGAAGGAAACAGTTCTAGATTTAAGGAAACAAAGAAAAATAAAGAAACGACAAGTATACCTTTAGAAATAATGAATTTTAAATGAATTTAAATAATGAATTTTATGTATTTAAAAATTAAGAAAAACCTTAATTTTTCATTTACGGTGGAAGGAGTTATGTATCCCCTAATTACATATATATTGATGTATTGAATCTAATATGAATTATTAGAAATTATTAAGTAAAAGTATAAGTTCAATGCAACATTGTAACACAAGGATAACCCAGAGAGGTTATCGACAGTTCATGAGAACGGAATGCAGCTTTGCATCCGTGAGGGCAGTGATACTGCAGGTGGCAGGTCACAGGCGGTCAACAGACCGCAATTACTTAGAATTAAGTTGTTACATTGTATTAAAGTGTACAATTAAAGAGAAACGCAGACATGAGATCTGCAAGTTCTCACAGCCGTGTGAGGGGCAGGTTATTATAAAAGGCCCGGGAGCTCAATGCCCGGCAGTCAGTCTCCAAACTCCATACTTCGTTGTTTGAGCTACTCACCTGTACAATTAAATTATTTTTATTAATGTTATTAAGAACCAGTTATTCCAAATTCCAATGTAATTTCTGTTTAACTTAGTAAATAAAAAATGTGTTAAAGTTTCAAAGCTTTTTAAAAAACCAGCTCCAAAGGCCCGAACTTTAACTTGCGTTATGTTTCTTGAAATTTTCGTTCAAGTGGATGGACTCCAAAGGCAGAGCCAATATTTCGTGCCACAATTTATTGTTTTTCACATCCAGAATAGCTATTTCCTTTATAAAGAACTGACTGCTTTTGAATTGGAATCCTTGAATATCCAGGATATAAGCCATAATGCTGCATTCTCGTCGATGGTTGATTTTCAAATAACCAACCTTGTAGTAACTCAATCAATATACTAAAGCTAGTCTGTTTTCTTAATCCAACTTCTCCCCCCACCAAGCCATGCAACCAGTAGTTCACGTCCATGGTTTTGTTTCAGTAAAACTTTCTCGACTATAGTTTTAACGAACAGATTCAGTTAGCGCTCCTCCCATAAATAAGCGCCAAGTTTAAACAGAAATTTTGTATTGGTTGGCCAGGTTTACACAACCACTCAATAAAGCTTTGTATTACTAATCTACACATGTCAATTACTTTCTCACACGTATTTATAGTTACCGTAACGTATGTATTTGTTCGCTGTAAATCAAGCTTGTGCTCAGTTTGTACTGCGCAACTAAAGCCCATCCTACTATTTTAATTACTGAATCTGTTCGTTAAACGCACTATAGGTACGTGTCGGGTGCCGCTGTGAGCTGAATCTCATCGCCGTCAAAAGCACCTAGGATTGGTCGACCTCCCAAATCTTTGAGTAGATATGTGATTGGATTGGTTTGTTGTACTTTAACAATTTTGAATGCTTCTGTACTCCAGTTTGGATGAAATCCTCGGTCGAATACTGCTTTATATTTTGATATACGTACAATCTGGCCAACCCTGTACAACTTCTTAGGACTTTTAGAAGCACTGTCAGCGGTGTAAAGTTTTATTCTTTCCGGGTGTTCTTCCGCATCCATAGGCGCCAAGTTAATAGCTCGTTGTGGTGTATTATTGCATTCTTCCATAACCTTAGGCAAAATATTCACCCATCTATGACTGCTTTGCAAGTAAAATCTTCTGTACAACTTGTTTTTGATTGTTCTGATCAACCGTTCAGCCATACTAGCTTTGATTGCGTAATACGTAGAATAATGGTTCACCATATATTTTTGCATAACATTTTTAAACCTGTGGTTGTAGTACCCTTTTCCAAAATCCGTTTGTAGATTGATTTTTGCGTTAATTTTTCCTTGCAACATTTTGTCCAATATTTTTTTTATAGAATTTGTAACTTCTGGTCCAGTCTTGGTTTTTAAAGGCTTGGCTAAAGCATATTTTGAATCGGCAAACCGCCGATATTAGAATATATCTGTACCCATTGTTCACACGAGAGTAAGGTTGCATTTCGCACAAGTCCGACTGGATAAGATCGCGTTTCACATGTTTCAGGTTTGTGCTACGACGCTGAAAATTTTTTCTTGCAAGCTTAAATAATTCCTGAACGATAATTTCTTTACTCATTTTTTGCTTAACACCGATGCTAAACTAATAGAGCTATCAATATCTAGTTGCACCTTTGGCAATATACACATAGATATGAGTAATATAGCACAGTTTGACCACAGGAACTTGGTGGGGAGAGAAGTTGGATTAAGAAAACAGACTTGCTTTAGTATATTGATTGAGTTACCACAAGTTTGGTTATTCGAGAATCAACCATCGACGAGAACGCAGCATTATGGCTTATATCCTGGATATTCAAGGCTTCCAATTCAAAAGCAGTCAGTTCTTTATAAAGGAAATAGCTATTCTGGATGTGAAAAACAATAAATTTTGGCACAAAATATTGGCTCTGCCTTTGGAGTCCACCCACTAGAACGAAAATTTCAAGAAACATAACGCATGGCTCCTGAAAAATCTGCATGGACTTAGTTGGGAAAACCAGTCGACCAGTGGGCTGTCGTCATTGCACTTAACTTCATATTTAGAAGAGATAATCCCGCTAAGTGCCACAGTGTACGTGAAGGGGATACAAAAACGAAATATCGTAACCAGATATTAACAGTTCAACCATATTGAAAATATTGAAGAATTTAACGTTCCAAATTTAAAAACGTTAAAGATGATCCGTGGAGGATTTGGTCATTGTTTTATGCATATGGACAACCATTTGGCATGTGCCAAACAAAATGTTTTACTTATTCAGAATGCATTGTAATATATTTTAAGTTTCATACATTTTTTCGACTACTTGATTTTATTATATAAATTTCTACAAAAACATAAATATTGGTAATAAATAAGCAAGTAGAAAATGCAGCTAAAAATATAAAAGTAATTGAAAAACTCACCCTTTCAAATTAGAATAAAAACCGCTGGAAATCACAAGTCACAAAAGTAATAAAAAACGGCTGGAAATCACAAGTCACAAACGTAAGCACTTACCGCACAAACAACGAAAAACACTATAGGCATACAACCCGTTCCTTTTGAATATATACTGGAAACGTAAACGGTAATTACCGCCTGGAGCAATTACGCGATTAATACATCATAGAAAGTTGTATGGAAATTTTTTTTCAAATAATTTACAAGAACCTAAATTGATTTTTAAAGTATTGAGGGAAATCTATATATAGACGTAAGGAAAAATGATAACATCGTTAATGGGAGGCCTAATACTGGAAAAGTCGTTGCAAGACGGATATCTCTAATAAAGAAATAGTAAAGTTTCCAACCTCAAGGAAAGAAAATAATTTCTCGCAAAAAAACAAAAAGTAATACTGTAATTATTACAATTAATACAACATTGTTTTAAGTTTATCGAGTTTTCTTTAAATTAAATAAAGGTAAATATAGGATATCAAGTAAGAATGCAACAGGAGTCATCCACTTTCACTATTATAATTGCATTACCAATACGTTCAATGATTAATTTCAGCATTATGAAAAGCCAGTCATATATTAATTAAAATAATGTTGAGAAAGTATGATATGATTGTTTACCTAGTAATAGACAGTGAAAATCAGATAGACTGAATTAATTATTTACCGAACGAAATCAATTGAGCTTCCCATTTGTACATTATCATTAAGCAAGCATTGGAATTTTTTCAGTTGTTGGTAATTTCTTATTTAAAGTAAAATGTTTGTATTTCCAACTTTTAATTAATTAAATGTTTAATTTCCAAAGCATGCAAGTTTCTGGTATATATTAGGGAGAGTCCGATTTGAAAAATTCAAACGGGATTAGATTGCCCGGGATATTAGGGTCCAGCTCCAAATAACAGGTCGCCCCTTTAATACAAAAATATGATTATAACATCTTCTAGTAATCTGGAAAATATGTACGAGTCCTTAAGCAAAACTATGAGAACAAAATCAGAGGAATTTCAAGCCCGTGGGTCCGGTTGGTCTTTGGAAAAAGTGCACCCGTGCCGTGCGTTGTAATGGTACGAGGCTTTAACAGGGTGTAACCTTGTAAGGGATGGTCCTATTTAAAATCTGTTTACAGATTTGAGCTCCCTGGAAAATTTAGTAGTAGTTGATACCAAACAAGATATATTTATCTTAGAAGAAACAAAAATAATCTTATATATGTTCGCTAGAGGGTATGTGTGCAAAACGGTAAGGGGTGGTCCTATTTAAAATCTGTTTACAGATTTGGATTCTGCGTAAAATTCTAGACTAATTTTATGTGTCGTGTGGTTAAAAAAGTTATAAGGACGGTTAGAAATCGTTGCTGGTAAAAAATCTTAAAATGAGGGTAGCTCCCTGGGGGATGACGCTACCTAAACAATTCCTAGAAATTCAAGTAGCTGAGAAAAATCTAATATTGATTAATACCAAAAAAAGGTACATTTAACTCGAAAGATGAGCTAAACAAGATAGAAAGTGTGATATGACGGTGGCGGTGGTGGTAATGATAGATGTGACGTAAGGAAAAATGATAACATCGTTAATGAGTTTTTCCATTAACAAGCGATTAGCGGTAATGAGTTTTCCATTAAAAAAGCGATTATCGTTAACGAGTTTTCCCATTAAAAACCGATTAGTGTTAATGGGTTTTTAATGAGAAAACCCATTAAAAAAGCGATTCGTGTTAATGGGTTTTAATGAGAAAACTCATTAAAAAGCGATTACCGGTGGCGGCGGCGACGGCGCTGTTCCAGGAGACACCTCATCCTCTATTTATGTTGAAAATGTCTTGGTAACTAATTAGAGAATCTCGTGTGTAAAGATTTTGTACTCATTAATTTATTTGCTAGGCGTGGTATTCATCTGTAATTGATATCTACACAATGTTTTAAATGAAAGCGATTTATCGTAATGAAACTATTATTTAATGAAACGAATATTAAATATTTGTAATATATTAATATATGCGCTGCTATTGAATGATACGGTGCCTTCAATATTCAGCATCAACTTTAAAAGTTCTAAGCTTTAGTATAGTAGTAATTAGCGTTACATAATTGTTAGGTTATAGCAATAGGAGAAAGCGAAAATTTTTACTACTACGATTACGATGAATTGGGTATTGATTCTAATTTTCTAGTGAAGATTCCAGTAAACTCCTACTCAATGTATAAACCCATACTTTATCAAGCATAAAAACGTAACCTATAAATCTGATGAGACACTAACTACTACAGAATGTTGCCTTCTACAAAGTTTCTTTCAGTTTCCGAAATTTATTTCTTTTCGGAAAACACTCTTTAGAATAAGCCAATGCCATTTCTTTTCTGAAATCTCATTTACACGTAGTGATGGATTCTCTGGTAGTGGGTAGGGCTATGTCTCGCATAAAAGAAAGACATAAATTTGCTTTCTTAAAATTTATTACGTATTACGTATGTATTTTTGTAAAAACTGATCATTTATGAAATAGGACTTTATCTCAATCATTGCAATTGAAGTACACGGAGCCCAACGTTTTGCTTTAGGCCTAGATATACACTAGTGTTTAGTGATCGCTTTCAACAGATGGTAGAGCAAAGTGGAATAGTAAATTAGGAATTAATACATATATACGAAAACCTTCAAACTCAAACTTCCTCCATTGTTGTGTGTAGCACCTATTCGTTGTACAAATAGACCCAGAATAGAAAAATCCAGACATGTTCGGTACCACAATTGACAGAAATTTTCATCGCGGAAAGCAAAAGCAAGTTTTACTATACGTGCAACAAAATCAACCGGATGATATCTGAAGATTTATAATGGTAGCATTATAATCTATCACAAAAGGATAGCGGAATATTAACTTATAAAATATAAATTTATATTATGTTAAATAGTATTATTTAATACTGAAACATACTACCCGGCATATTAAGAGAATATTTACCTAGAGAATAACGGGCATAGTCTTACAACGAGGCTTTTCAGTTTGCTATCAGCGATTTAAAGAATCGCAGAGAGTTGCCCGATGCACATCCGCATTATGTAAAAACGCCATTAAAGGGGGAGAAATATCTCAACCTCGATACGTATAAGGTTCCTAAATCAACAACAGGAGAATTTTTGCGGCACTGAGCGGTACGTCAGTGTTTGTGGATACTCTATGATCCAACGAGGATCGGAAATTTTATTGAATTTACTAAAGCAATTGTCAACGAGAAGCAGAAGCTCTAAAGGACAGACTTCAAGTTCTAGATATGGTAATGGACGCCCAAACGCAATAGCGGCTTGACTTGAGTAACTCGTAACAAATGGAGATCACTCATAACAAGCTAAGATGAGGTTGGATTAGTTCTTCAACAAATTAAACAATAATTCAGGACACAAGGAATTGATTTCTTCCCTGAAATAATCCAGAAATGTTGTTTGATAATGAAAAGAACCATCTAGGTACTCGCCTCAAAATATTTCAAACAAACACAATTGATATACAAATCGTTAAAGCGACTTTTGTTATGCAATACAATGAGAAATTTCAGGTCAGAGAATATTGGAACTGAGATATGCATTCATCGACCCAAAAAACTTCCTTCATTAACAAAGAAAAGCAACTTGCCAAAACCTTTTTTAAGACATCCTTACAGGAGGACGTTTAGCTCGCGAGAAAAATAAGCTTGTTTTGTCTACTTAATTAAGGAAATCAAAGTATCATGTACTTTAAAAAAGAATAAGTTATATGAATAGCTTACCCTGTAAATTGCACTTTATGGATAAAGTGGAGAATCCAGAAGATGATGCAATTAACAAACTAAAAAAAAGGGATAATTTTCCAAATTTGTTTTTACCGAACAAGCTACAGCGGATTAAACAATAGAAAATTCTTTATTGATCACTTGAAAGGTATTAGAATTTGAACTAAGGAGAAGTAGTGTGTTTATGTCGACTTTGTAACACCACCTCCAGCTCCTGATATTCTTGAAGTCGATCTCGCACATTTAATTACTTATTCAATGAATCCGGCAATTGAAACTATTTAACCGCGTTGGAACGTCGGACCATTTTGTTAGTGTATATCGTCCAGGTTCTTTACGTCGAACCAATAGGATATCTAAAGTGTCAAGTTTAAGTATTCAACTCTTTCTCAATTACAATTTAAATCATGTAACATTATCGCAGTTATGCTACAATTGTAATAATTGCACATGTATACCTCCATCACAGAGGTAGAGAAAAATGGGCTTTTGACTCAAAATTATCTCCCCTCACAACCTTTTTCTCATGAACGCTCGTGTAAATAAGCTTCACCTTCCCTAATAATCGTACTGAAAAAACTCTGATAACCCCCTCTTGTTACTTTACCTATAGGCCCGACCTAATATACCATACTCTCCAGGACGGCCAATCCTATTGCAATATATGTCGATTACGTTCTGCGAGGATCCAATTGGAATAGTTGAACATCTCGAGTCTAATTATTTGACGCTTCTATGAATGCCATTTAAATTTATCACACAATTGTAGTAAACGAAAAAACGCAAGCTATTTCAGGGATTTAAACCTAGAATCTCGAGAATAGTTCTGGTCTGCACCGAATTTATATGAAATCATGTCTTTTCGGTCTACACCGTAACTCGTGAAAACTTTGATCAACCATAAAGACACTTTTTTTGATTTTATTTACACATTGAGGTACTTTAATAAATTTCAAGTTGTGTCTTCGACTGGGTAATTCGAAAAAGGAAAGCGACATTCAATCCAGACCATTAAACAAGGTTATCATTCCACCCTTTTAACTTTTACTAGAATTCACCCGAATTCTTCTCAACAATTCACGTAAAAACAAGCTTTTGTATTTTCAAAACGTATTCAACACCGTTGATTAATTTTTCTCGGAATACAAGATATACACATATTATTGTTAAGTATAACCTTATTCGATCCTGTTACAAAATCGAAAGTCGTCTGTCTATAGCGTAATACTTGGAATGCGTATCCTTTATTCACTCTGGTCTTGCAAAGTTTTATTAATGTCTACTCTGTCCAGCATATGCAAAGATAGCTTTGTGCTCCCCCGATGTTAACATAAACACGTGTTCACTTCTGCAGTATTTCTTATCGCGTTTCTTGATAAACATAACTTTTACTGTCTAGCCATTGGTTTGTTGTGGTTTTAAATGCTTTTTTTTCACCAATGAATTTTCTGAAAATTTACACTGTTTAAAGTGCATCAAATCTATTTTAATTATGTTTACTAAGTAAACATAAATTTCAAACAAACTCGATTATTACGTTACCCGTGAATTTTATTTACAGACCTTTGCTAGGAAATGTTATTTTAGGTTAAAAGTGAAAATCGTTTTATTCCTTTAATATTTATGATTAAATATCCGTTGTTATTAAGTTTGTCATGTACAAAATCATTCAAAATATGACACTTGTTAATTTATATCCCCAGATTGAATCAGATAATTGCAATTCCACATTTGGGGTGTTAAAATTAAAGTTATTTTAATATGAAAAAATTATTGACGTTACGTCTTACGCTTACCGTAACTTTTGCACAGTAATATATATATATATATATATATATATATATATATATATATCTTAGATAGTTAATTACACTAGGTAAGATGATAAATACTATAGTATTATAGTGAATTGAAATAATAACTTAGACTTTTATGATTGACAAAAATGCCAAACGTAATTGAAAGTTATGTTTATGTATAGTTGTGTACACGATTTAAATTTGTAAATTTCCCAATTGTGTCATCGGTCTCGGTGACGTAATTGGTAAACGCATGGTTCCGGCAAAACCAGGATACAGGTTCAAGTCCTGTCCAAGACCTTATATTTTCTATCTTTCAATTACTAGCTCGATTTTAAATTATCATTTGGGCTTTGCATAAAAGTCTACGTTATTATTTTGAAATGTAAATTGGAAATGAAGCTTTTCTCTACTGCACGCTCCACGTTGGTTGGGCGCTAGTGAAATGTTACTAGTTTTTTTTTCTAATTGGTTTGTCATAAGGTGTAAAGCCCTTCTTCACTATATTCGCGGTCTAGTCTGGGAATTACCCCATGGGTGAGCAATGAGTTTGGGCGTGGGTATATGGTAGGCTCGACTACAAACGGGAACAAAAAAAAGGTAAATGGACGCCACTGCATCTATATAGACAATAAGCAAAACTAAAGTATCCTACAGGAAGACGCAGAAACCTATAGGATATAATGATTATCAAAAAAACTTACAAACCACAATAAACAATACCTCTGGAAACCTCTTGGACCTCTGCTCTAGCTTCCGCGATGTCGGACCTGCAAGAAGATGTCACACAAAAATAATATATAAGACACTGTTTGTGCCTCACAATAACAAAATATTTCGATCCTTATAGATCGATTGGCCTGAATTTAAAACCTTAATAACACCTTACCTATGAGAAAATACTCTACTGGAAATTACTTATTCCGTTTCTATTACCTGGTACTGTATCAACTTTTCCACATTCAAAATTTTGCTGATCTAATTTGAGCAATGTTAAGTTCAATAAGTGAAATAAAAGACAAAGGTATCAATTCAAAGTTTAATTTAAATATGATTATCTTTTGTTGCAAAATTACTTGTAAATAAAATTTATTAATCAATATATAATAAGCTTTAAAACTTTCTTAGAGTGTTCCTCTATAATCAAAATTATCAACATTAAGTAAGTTATAGAAGTTTCTGAATATGCTTCTCTACATAGAGAGGTATTAACATTTATAAGTTATTTAATACAGTTTAGGTTCTAAAACATCCATAAAACAGATCTGTTCTGGCTTACAAGATTTTTATCTAAAGAACTTGTTACATAAACAGTTCATATGGTCTAAGCATGAAATTAATAAAAGTCAGTTCAACATATGTTAAAAGCAGCTTAGGTATTCTACTAATCACAACAAATTGCTAGAAAACATCTTTCATCCAAAGGTGGACTTTATACATATTTTTATCACTTAACATGTACATCCTAAATGCACTTTGAATAACAACTTTTAAATCATCTAAAGGTTCAAAAATTTCTTTTATAAAACAATCTAATTCCGAATGAAAAATATTTGACTTATTAAATTTTTAGGTTATACTTTCAAACTAAATTTTACGTAATATATGAGCATAAACACGTTTTGCAAACAAACTTGAAATTTACTTTATTTAACGAAAGTTTCCCATGATTTAAGAGAGTAAATTAAAGCTTTAACCTTAATTAGCACACGAAACTGATTTTCAGTAAAAGTTTATAAGTACCTGATAGATTGTGTTTTAGTTCTACAACGGCGATGTTGACGAACGTAATAGATGAATTAAGACGCATAGCATTCCATCTGCTTGATATTCCGAAAGGTACAAAACATGCCGGCATTAACCATAATTCCTCGGACAACTTTAAAACAACTAATTTCACAATACTCGACCAAAATCTAATTCCATTGTTTAGCGTGTTCCTCAAACCTGCTAAAGAGATTGAACCAAGTATTAGTTTTAAACACGGCTGATTAATTACACGGTGCTTACCACCAATGGATTTCCTCACAACGTGTTGTAGCTGTTGCCTTGAGTTGACTGGGCGGCTTACACGAGAGCTCTTCGTGAAGCCTCCGCGCGACAACCAAGAAGCCCTACCACTCTCTTAGAGCTATCCTTAGCTCCCACTTACAAGCGGAGTTGACCATTTTCAAAAGCGAAGTCTACGTACCCGCGGTTGCTTGCAAGATGGCCGTGTTCCTTACTTGCCAACGCTCTTAGTCCTCGCGTCATTTTCGCGCAGGCGTTATGTTTAACAATTGTTCTAGCGGACGTCAAAACGCCTGTAGTTTATGTAACTCAAGTTACGTTCAAGGTATTCACGATATCGAGAGTATAGGAGTCTCCATTAAATACTCTTTATAGGTAAAAATAATATAAACGGAAAGAGTTGTTCTTCTTTATAGTACATTAAATTAATTAACGATTACACGCTAAATGACAGATTCGCAAAATAATAACAGTTAGAACTGTTTTTCCTTCAGAGATATGAAATGTAACAAAAATTTTGTTACAATTTCATCTTATTCACTATAATATATATATGTATACATATATATTACTCATATTTAGACCAGGGTAGAAAATTAAATAATCACATCAAATAATTTTAATCACCGTGTATAATGAATATTATTAGATAATACGCGTTATTAAAACCGTGAAGCATAAAAATTTATTAGTTTCATTAAACATAAGAGATTTAAATCATGTACAAGACGCTTTATATCAAAAGAAGCAGTATTGAAAAGCTCTGCGTGTAATGTAATTATTCCTAAACAAAGAGAAATTACGTACAAAATTTATCTTAATTAACTCTATTTCAAGTAACCGGTATTGAACAAAACGTACAGATAATAACTAATATTTAGTTAGGATTCACTAAAAATTAAAGGGTATTATTTTTAATTGAAGTTAATTGAATCGTTAGTTACAGACAATATCTATAGAAACTTGTAAAAACCCAATAAAATGCAAACCCTAGAAGTGTTAGTTAGAAGTAGGATGTTTGAACACACCTGCGTATTTTAAAAGGCAATTTCAGTTTAATTTGTTTAGATAAACATGTCGATTCTAAGGATATTGAAACGGTCAGATGCTTTAGCACGAAATACAAAACAGGGTTTATTTAAAAGCTCTGAGAATTAATATTATTTTGAACACCTGCGTAGTTTAAATATCACGTACGGCGAAAATTGTGTAGATAACAAATGGTTTCAAAGAATCTTGGAGAAACCGGGGCTTAATATTCACGAGAATGTGCGATACGGGTTATTAAACCCAGATAGTCCACATGGACTAAAATATAATCGATAATAACGAATATCAATTTGCACCAATACGAACAGGTTAGAAAAGGAAAGAGAAATGCGTCAAGCAAAGACATATATAGTAAAAGGCGTGCTTTAAGCAACGTCACGAGGGTCACAATTGGTTGAAAATAGGATGCAAATATGAGAGGTAAAATAACATTTCTGTAGAAAATCCAATTAGTTATTTCCAGACTTTGCGTGCCGTGTTGAAATTTCTGAGATTTAACTGGGGTGAGTACTAAATTCGTAAAAACCGACGCGCGAGCGACGGACTGGGAACATAGCATAAGAAATTCTTAAGAATTGTCTGTTTTGGGGAACAGACCGACAGACAGGCTTTTTGCTATATATACCGGTGGTAATATGAATTTCGGCCTCTTAGACTTTTGACTATTCGATGCGTTAAAAGCTCTCTTACATCCGCGACCTGATTCAAGATGTTAAACAGTGCATTTTAGTTTGATAAAATAATTTAAAGTTTGCTCGTATATTTTAGTGATTCAAAATAGTTTGTTATTTACGTGCTAACATGAATGTACTTCAGTGCACTTAGATACAAGGTAATAAAATTTAGTATCACTGTACCAATTAGCAAAATTTACAACGACAAATGTATACACAAAAGTAGGCAGTTTTGGCGTATATTGGTGAAAGAAGTATGAATTTCTTTGTTATTTTCGGGGTGTTAATAATTAAATGGTTCAAAAACGTGTCTGGATCCACAAAACCAGGGTCAGATATACACAGATGAGTTCCGGAAAAACCCAGAAACAACTTTAAATAAATGGTGATGGAGAAAAATTTAAAAGCGTTGAGAATTAGAAGCCGGAAATATAACCCAGTTGGAATGGTGTGATTAACTAAAGGGACGATGTGTATTGAAGCTACGAGTGCAAGTAACCTTCAGGTAAATTATACTATTTTGTTTGACATTTTTGTGTGTGTTGAATAACTTTATAATTGATTTACTTTAAATGGACATTAGTGAAATTGTACTAATCATAAAATTTTAATTTTAAGATGAAATTTGCTTGTTTAAGTAGAAAGGGGTATTTAGTATTGATATTCTGAATTATGATGAAAATTTGGGTATGTCTTTGAGCTCAATTAGACGAACCTGGTTAATTAACGTAAAGGGTGGTAGATGCTCCTTTATACTCAGACTCCGGTCTGCTTATATTGTTATATTAATTAGTAGGCATCCAACAAGGACTTTAATTCTGGATGCACGTTAAAGTGATAATAAAATTAATCTTGAAATTCTTTTTAAAACTGAATTTTATGCTGAAATTTAATTTGAAAATTTAATGTATTCTGAATATTGATGTAAATAGAGTTAACGTTGATGTTTGTGGTAGGAATGTGTTTGTTTTTTTTATGTATGAGGATGAAAGCTATCTAGAGGAGCAGCCGAGGCGATTAACAGAAGAAAATCAACAGACCAGGTAATTCAAGAGGTTTCACAGCATTATTTGGCGCCCAATCTGTGGGGCTCGATTCTAGTAATGGAGTTCCCGGATTTTAAAGGTTTCACAGCATTCTTGGCGACCCAAAAGTGAGGCTCGAGTTCCAAATAAAATTTTTGTGATTTTATTCCAGGAAACTGGCGATCTGAGAGAGAGAGTTTTTGTGTGTGTATAAATTTAAGAGTATTTTAGAGTGTGTGAGAGTGATTAAAACGTATGCAGAGAAAAGAGTGGTTAAGGAGTCAAGGAGTGGAAATTGGAAGTGACGATAGTGCATTGTGTGAGAAAAATTCTAAAATGGAAGAAGCTGGAGGCAGTAGAGATCAGTCGAGGACGGAATCAGGGGATCAAGGAAACGAGATGATAATGAGAATGCTAGAGAGAATGAGCGATGAATCTAATAGAGCTAGGGAGGAGTCCAACCGAAAATTGGACCAATTAAATCAGGAATTAGGGGATAAAATAGAGCAATCGACGAAAGAATTTACAGAATTTAAAAATAGTCTTACCGTGAAAATGGGGGAAGTTGAAAATAGGGTTGATAAAAATGAGAGAGATATTACAGGTCTTCGACAGGAAATGGGACATTTAAGGTCCGAAGTACGCAGTTTTTGTGAAGAAGAGATTAATATAAAAATGACTGAAGTGACGGACTCATGTAGGGATCAGTTAGGCAGGGTAAAACGCGAAGTTAGTAGTATCAAATACAACATGTCAAATTTAACGGGGGAAGGTCCCAGATTTTCTACAGGTGGAGTATCATTGGACCAACACATGAAGTTTTATGGCGATAACAGGGTAAATCCACAAATTTTTATTAATAGTGTAAGAAATCTAGTGGGAAATTTATTTGACGAACAGACTAAACTAAATACGATAAAGGCTTTATTAAAGGACAATGCGGAAGCGTGGTACAATTTAGTAGGACAGGACATAGACACGTATCAGGACTTTGAAAACAAATTTTAAAGCACTACTGGAGTGACCACAGACAAGACCAGGTACGAGACGACTTAATCACAGGAAATTTAAGGAGAATTTTCAGGAAGTAGGAGCAAAATGCTATACGCAAGTATAGCATAGCAAAGCAACTGAACCCACCACTGACGGACCGACAAATTATTAAGTATTTATCACGACACTTCGAGGCAGAAATAAGACAGCACGTAGCACTACAGAACATAGTGGACAGAGAAATGTTTTTGGAATACCTGCAGAGGTACGACGACGTAAGTAGTGGACGACCTCGGGAAAACAGGGAAAGACAGATCAACACAGTTAGGTTTGACAATAGACGGGACAACTATGCTAGAAGGGGAAATAATTACGGATACCAGCGACAGAATTGGGAACAGCGACGACCATACGTTCGAAGTAATAGTTTAGGAAGGGGACCTGCACCGAGACCGGGACCTACCAGAATGAATAGTTCACCAGACATGAGCGGGACTGCTAATACAGACACGGAACGAGTGGAAACGCCTAGGACGTACGCTGAGGTGACGGCTAGACCAGGACCAAGTAGGGAAAACAGACCTGGACAGGATTTTTAGAACGCGACAGACCACTAGATTTCAGTGTAAATGTATATGAACATCCACGTGAATTTTTCAAAATTGAGGAGGAAGTAGAGCCAGAAACTGAGGAAATATTATGTTTGCCAATTGTTAATATAGAAATTTTTGAGAATAATGTAGAAGTATTACTTGATACAGGGGCAGAGGCGAGTTTAATATCGGAGGAATTCGTCAGCAAAATTAGGGATAAGGTTTGTGATAGAATTATGCCTATAAAGCGTAGCCATTTAGTAGCTCCAAATAAAAAGAAGTTTGCTGTAGTAAATAGTGTTGTGGTGCTTAGGATAGATATAGGAGGTTTAAGCTGTGAACAGGAGTTTGTAATTGTGCCTGGACTGAAGTTTCAGAGCATTTTAGGTGTTGACTGTATGATGAAGTTAGGGGTGTTGATAGATATGGAACGGAAGGTAATAAGGATTAAGGATAGGGTAGTGCCATGGAAGGGCAGTTATGAAGTCACAGAGGATGACACGGGGTTTAGTATTAATGTAGTAGAGGTAGAGGATGATGAAGGTAAACAGATCAACACGATAAGATGTCCAGAGGAGAGGATAGTAGAGGTTCAAGCTTTAGTACAAAAACATGCAGAAGTAGTAGGGGTAGAAGCAACAGCAGCATATCGGGAGCAGGTGAAGGCAGAATTATTTTTGATGAGGTTAAGTGGCAAGTTTGTTTTTAATAAAGTAGATTTAAGGAATTCATTCTGGCGGATTCCATTACACAAAAATTCTAGAAGCTACATAGGATTTTCCATAGAGGGAAAAATCGATAATTGTAAAGTAGTATCGTTTGGTTTGTCGAGAGAAAAGAAAATAATAATAAATAAGAAACAGACATGTGTAGAGACTAAAGAAGAAGTAATATTTAAGAGTCAGGATAATAGGGATGATAAGTTTATTGTATGTGAGATAATAAGGAATTTAAGTATAGATATAGAAGGGGGAGAAATAGGGATGAAGAGTATTAGGAGAGTTAGACGAAAGACTTGGAGGGTCAAGAAGAGAGTTAGATTTAAATAACTTGATGAACAAAAGATAGAGATAGGTGAATTTTAGTATAGATATAGGAATAAGAATAGAATAGAGAGTAGATATAGGTGTATATCGAAGAGTAGAAGTAGATGTTTATAGAAAATAAAGCTAGGTATAGGATAAATATGGGAGATAATTAGGAATAGGTTTAGGATGAGAATAAAGAGTAAATGTAGGAAGAAAATAAGATAGGTTAAGTGTAGATATTTCATAGAAGATTAGTAGAGAGTTAGGAATAGAATAAGAATAGGATAGGTATATAGGATGTATATAGGATTAGATGGATAAGTAGGATGAAGTTAGGGATAATTTCAGTTTATAGAATTAGGTGAGAGTTAGGAATAGGATAGGGATATAGGATAGGTGTAAATATTTTTTTTAATTGGAGACAAAGTAGGTAAGTTAGATAGATAAGGGTAGAGAGAGATAGGCAATTTTTTTTTGTAATTTTTTGTCTAAATGCTTTATATTTGCATTCAAATAAATGGGATTATTTGTATTCAAATAGGGGGAAAATACTCATATTTAGACCAGGGTAGAAAATTAAATAATCACATCAAATAATTTTAATCACCGTGTATAATGAATATTATTAGATAATACGCGTTATTAAAACCGTGAAGCATAAAAATTTATTAGTTTCATTAAACATAAGAGATTTAAATCATGTACAAGACGCTTTATATCAAAAGAAGCAGTATTGAAAAGCTCTGCGTGTAATGTAATTATTCCTAAACAAAGAGAAATTACGTACAAAATTTATCTTAATTAACTCTATTTCAAGTAACCGGTATTGAACAAAACGTACAGATAATAACTAATATTTAGTTAGGATTCACTAAAATTAAAGGGTATTATTTTTAATTGAAGTTAATTGAATCGTTAGTTACAGACAATATCTATAGAAACTTGTAAAACCCAATAAAATGCAAACCCTAGAAGTGTTAGTTAGAAGTAGGATGTTTGAACACACCTGCGTATTTTAAAAGGCAATTTCAGTTTAATTTGTTTAGATAAACATGTCGATTCTAAGGATATTGGAAACGGTCAGATGCTTTAGCACGAAATACAAAACAGGGTTTATTTAAAAAGCTCTGAGAATTAATATTATTTTGAACACCTGCGTAGTTTAAATATCACGTACGGCGAAAATTGTGTAGATAACAAATGGTTTCAAAGAATCTTGGAGAAACCGGGGCTTAATATTCACGAGAATGTGCGATACGGGGTTATTAAACCCAGATAGTCCACATGGACTAAAATATAATCGATAATAACGAATATCAATTTGCACCAATACGAACAGGTTAGAAAAGGAAAGAGAAAATGCGTCAAGCAAAGACATATATAGTAAAAGGCGTGCTTTAAGCAACGTCACGAGGGTCACAATTGGTTGAAAATAGGATGCAAATATGAGAGGTAAAAATAACATTTCTGTAGAAAATCCAATTAGTTATTTCCAGACTTTGCGTGCCGTGTTGAAATTTCTGAGATTTAACTGGGGTGAGTACTAAATTCGTAAAAACCGACGCGCGAGCGACGGACTGGGAACATAGCATAAGAAATTCTTAAGAATTGTCTGTTTTGGGGAACAGACCGACAGACAGGCTTTTTGCTATATATACCGGTGGTAATATGAATTTCGGCCTCTTAGACTTTTGACTATTCGATGCGTTAAAAGCTCTCTTACATCCGCGACCTGATTCAAGATGTTAAACAGTGCATTTTAGTTTGATAAAATAATTTAAAGTTTGCTCGTATATTTTAGTGATTCAAAATAGTTTGTTATTTACGTGCTAACATGAATGTACTTCAGTGCACTTAGATACAAGGTAATAAAATTTAGTATCGCTGTACCAATTAGCAAAATTTACAACGACAAATGTATACACAAAAGTAGGCAGTTTTGGCGTATATTGGTGAAAGAAGTATGAATTTCTTTGTTATTTTTCGGGGGTGTTAATAATTAAATGGTTCAAAAACGTGTCTGGATCCACAAAACCAGGGTCAGATATACACAGATGAGTTCCGGAAAAGCCCAGAAACAACTTTAAATAAATGGTGATGGAGAAAAATTTAAAAGCGTTGAGAATTAGAAGCCGGAAATATAACCCAGTTGGAATGGTGTGATTAACTAAAGGGACGATGTATATTGAAGCTACGAGTGCAAGTAACCTTCAGGTAAATTATACTATTTTGTTTGACATTTTTGTGTGTGTTGAATAACTTTATAATTGATTTACTTTAAATGGACATTAGTGAAATTGTACTAACCATAAAATTTTAATTTTAAGATGAAATTTGCTTGTTTAAGTAGAAAGGGGTATTTAGTATTGATATTCTGAATTATGATGAAAATTTGGGTATGTCTTTGAGCTCAATTAGACGAACCTGGTTAATTAACGTAAAGGGGTGGTAGATGCTCCCTTTATACTCAGACTCCGGTCTGCTTATATTGTTATATTAATTAGTAGGCATCCAACAAGGACTTTAATTCTGGATGCACGTTAAAGTGATAATAAAATTAATCTTGAAATTCTTTTAAAACTGAATTTTATGCTGAAATTTAATTTGAAAATTTAATGTATTCTGAATATTGATGTAAATAGAGTTAACGTTGATGTTTGTGGTAGGAATGTGTTTGTTTTTTTTATGTATGAGGATGAAAGCTATCTAGAGGAGCAGCCGAGGCGATTAACAGAAGAAAATCAACAGACCAGGTAATTCAAGAGGTTTCACAGCATTATTTGGCGCCCAATCTGTGGGGCTCGATTCTAGTAATGGAGTTCCCGGATTTTAAAGGTTTCACAGCAATATATATATATATATATATATATATATATATAATAATAATATTAATAGTTAAAAAGATGAAATAATAACTTAGACTTTTATGCAAAGCCCAAATGATCATTTCAAATCGAGCTGGTAATTGAAAGATGGAAAGTATAAGGTCTTGGACAAGACTTGAATCTGAATCTTTCCTCATTTGAATTCCATAGTAAGCCAAGTGTTTTGAATTATCCAACTTATTTTGGGGTAAAATGTAATTGTCTATATTTGGTTGTATGAATGACAAAACATGAGGATGATTGGATCTCCATTTTTGAAGCTCAAAACATCCATTTTTAAGGATATCAGTGATATCTCTTTGTAGTTGTATTGCTTCTTGTTCATTTCGCGTTCCTGTCAGAAGATTATCTACATAAGTCATTTTTGACAGCGTCCACGGCTGTTGGAAACTGACTCTCGTGTTTCAGCGCTAACTGTTTTAAACACCTAACTGCAAAGAGCGAAGCAGGAGTTGTTCCATATGTAACAGTGTTTAAAGAATAAATCTGAATTTTCTTATCTGGATCGTCACGCCTTATTACTTTCTGAAATTTTCTATCTTCGTTATGTATTCGAATTTTTAAAATATTTTGGTTATATATATACTGTTAGCTCCACATTGTGAAAACCAAAAGTTGTCAAAATCTCAAATAACTCTTTCTGAATGACTGGACTTTCATTAAAGTTTCATTTGAAGAAACTCTTGATACTGTGCATGGCAAAGCATCAAAAACCGCTCTCAATTTCGTAGTCAAACTGTCTTGTTTGTAAACTGCATGATACGGCATATAAAAATCGGCACCGTCATCATTGTCTAGAGTGCTCATGTGATTTAAATCCAAATATTCCTAGTTAAAATCTGAATACTGAACCTTAAAGTCTGTGTTTTTACTTAGTCTTTTTCTAGGGAATAAAATTTTTTCACTGCCATTTCTTTTGATTCTGTTAAACAATGTAAATTATCCTTAAACGGACGTCCCATGGAAAATCTACCATCCTTTTCCTTAACGAAGTTATTTTGAAGATAAATTTCAGATTCCCTTTCTTCCTTTACAAGTTCTTTGATTTTCCCAAATCGCTTTACTTGCACATGTAACACATCATGAATGTTTAAGTTACGCAATGAAATCCGATCTTGTATCGGTGCATAAATTTTGCTCGAGACAATCCATCCTAATTTTGTATTCTGGATAGAGGGTCCGTTTTTATGTAATTTTATAGTGCCGTTGCATAACAGGTCAAAATATACTTCCGCTCTAATAAACATATGTATTTTATTTAAATTTGCAAATTCGGCATACTCCAAATTAATATTTTCAAGAATTTTTGAATCATGAAATATTTATACTCATAAAAGGTAGGTTTTCTGTTATTTTTGCTAAAACAGTTAACTTTAAAGTAGTATTGTATGAATTAAAACGCGACCAAATGGTTAGAGTGATAGTTTCCTTAACTGAGAAATTCGTGAATTCTTAAAAACGGCTGTGCGATCATAAGATTAGAAAATGATTTCGTAACAAAATTACCGTGCGAGCCTGACTCGAGCAAGACTCTACAATTGCGAATTATTTCATTCTCATTAATTGCATCTACCACTGCTGTAATTAAAACAATTTGCGATAAAACATTACTTCTATTTTTCGGCACGTTTTCAGGTGACCAATGACTTTGATCTCTAACCACGTTCCCCACGAAACTTGATTGTGAAGCATACTGTGAAACAGTATCCTCTGTACTGGTACTAGGTGCGTCCCTGATAGTGCGTGTATCTTGGATTGTTGCTGTACTTCATTTAGATTTCTGAAAATGAATAAGCATATTGTGTTTTTTGAGACATTTTATACACGAACTCGATTTACACTGATTTGTCGTATGATCAGTGGTTGCAAGACAATTTAGGCAAAAGCCTTAGGCGTTTCGCTGCGTGGAACCCCGCTCCTGTACATAGCAAAATACTTATCGCATTCAAAAAACTTTTTCACAAAAGGAACAAGGTTTAGAGTTCACTATACCCGCGTGGCCAAATGTGAGCTTTGTTGTGAATATTTGTAAAAATTGGTCTTGCTTAATGAGTCTTTGGGGGTCTTGATTTTGAGCCGCCTGATTCCACTTGTGATCTAGCGCTTCAATAAATTGCATTTTGGTTTAAAATTCACAAAACTCCATATATGATCGTAATTCTTCTTTTCGGTCAATGTATTTGTTTTCGTGTCACAGCGAATATCTCGACTATAGTAAGAATTTCAATTGAAGTGTTATATACAGAAGTTGTGTAACTTTTTATTTGCAATAATATGTCAAAATAAAAAAAAACAATAGAGCATCAAATTTTTGAGATACAGCAAATCAATTCAAAATTTTAAATAGAACTTGCGCATTATTATTGCATAATCTGAAAGTGCTTAAAATTTACTTTCCAACGATATATCACTCAATAATAATTATCTAATCAATTAAACGCAGAAATCGATAGCGCTTAACATCTGGCGTCTATTTGAAATAAGCATTCAAAACAGTGGGCGACGAAAAAATTAATAGCTCTTCTTGACAGTTGTTTCTTAGTAATTTAATTCCGCATTGTTGATCTTCATGTTTGGTTCAAAATGGATCGGAAATGGAGGTCCCATAAACTGACCAGCAAGATCACCAGATCTTTCGGTTTAGATTTTTTGTTTGGGGATATCTCAAACAACACGTTTATGTAACGCGCCCAGGAGTCTTGATATCCTTAAAGATCGCATTCGAAGAGCGTAGGGTCAAATAACGCCATGTATGTTGCAAAAAGCACGAAGAAATTTAATAATTAGATCTCAGCAATGTCTTGCAAATAACGGAGGCCATTTGGAACATAATCTTTAACGTTTTAAATTAATTTTGTAATTTAGTATTTCTTTTTGTTGTTGTAGTTCTTATCAATTTCTGCGTTTAAGTGAGTGCTAGCAATTGTTTTTCCGCCCACTGTTTTGAATGTCTATTTCAATTAGGTACGTGTTAAGCGCTATTTAATAATCGATTTCTATGTTTAATTATTATTGAATGATATGTTGTTGGAAAGAAAATTTTAAGCACTTTAAGAATATGTAATAACAATGGGTACGTTCCATTTAAAACTTTGAATGTATTTGCTATATCTCAAAAATTTGATGCTTCATTGTTTTTTATTTTGACATATTAACGCAAATTAAAAGTTACACAACTTTTGTACGTAACATTTCTCTGAAATCCTTATAATAGCCGAAATATTTGCCGTGAGACGTAAAAGCAGACACACTGTATTTCCAATTCTTTTACCTGATTTTAAGGTGATTAATAATAAATCTAACACCTGTTTGCTTGTATGTTTCATTGCCTTTAAGGTACTAACATGCATTTGAAGTGTGTCAAAAGATTTTCTTAGTTGTGAAAGTCCTTGTTTCGTTACATCCTGGAGCTCAAATAATGATTAAATTTCTTATCTTTTTTAAGAAGATTTAAAGCTACCGCCTAATTGCTATCATTTATTTCGAAGAGAATCGATTTTATAAGATGCATCACCTTTGACGGATGTTTTCAAATAATATAGCTTCTGCGCGCTCGTTAATGAAGTATTTTGTCAATTAAGGATCTAAAAAGGGCAATTAAATTTAAGTAGTCCTGTATAGAACCTTCGAAAATAGATAAATAAATTGGGAGAAGTTTCACTTGGGGAAGTTGTGGATTTGGAATAGATAAATTATCAAGACATAATTGGGGATTTGTATTAATGCTCAAATAAATAACAGCATCTCCTCTAGCACGTTCATCGTAATAACGACACTCAAATATTTCGCGTTCTTTGTCATCAACTGTACGCGTGGCTGTTTGTTCAATTTCTGTTTGAATATCCTCATACTCATTCAGTAAAAGTTCTATACCTGCTCTCCCGTTGAAGTGAACTTAACTTGTTTGGTGAGTATAATACGTTAGCGAAGTGACCTTTATTGCGATCACTTCCCTTAGCCTCACGATCTTCACGATATTCGCGGCTTAATCTGGGAATTACCCCAAGGGTGAGCTATGAGAATGAGCGTGGATACAAAATAGACTGAAATATAAACGGGAATGAAAAAGGAAAGGGGGAATTGAGCGCCACCGCATCTATATGGACAATAAAGGAAACAAAAGTATCCTATAAGAAGATGCAGAAACTCACAGGATATAATGGTTATCAACAAAACTTACAAGTTATGTAAAACAACACATCTAGAAACCTGTTGAACGTATCTACAGGTTCTATTACGATGACCCTGAACAAAAATGTCATGCAATAAATTTTAAACTTTAAATTTTAAAACACAATTTGTGTCTTTTGACAAAAGAGTACTACGATGCTTATAAACTAATCATCTTGAAATTACCACACCAAAGGTGTCCTTACTTAAAAATGGATATCAAAGATAAATCAAGTACGTCATTTCTATAATTCTATACTTCTTCAACATTTCTCTAATTTTCTTACTCAAAATTTATTTTCTCGATTATGGTCTTATTAAAGTTAACTATTCATAGAATAAAAAGACTTGAAACAAAAGTGTAATTTAATGTAATTCCTTTTTTTTTAAATAAAGTTACAGGTATAATATTCACAAAAAATAAAATTCATATCTGAAAATCCATAAATTTCTCTTTACAGAATGAGACCTTAGTGTTTGGTATTATTTTAAAACAAAATTCTTATTGCCCAATTAACAGATCTGTTATATTGGGTTACATATGTTTCAACTGGGTTTAGCTTGTATTCATTATAAAAAAATTTAAAGAACATGTAAATAATTTAAATCAATAACAATTTTATTTGTCATGGCACAGAAATGACACAGCAACTCTAATAAATATCGGCCATACTATAATTAAACATTTTTAAATGGAAAGTGAACTTTGCAACCTTTTGTTTTAAACACATGTATACTTCACGTGTTTTACAGAACAACCTTAGATTACTTTTAAAGAGCCAGATGTTTTTTTGTGTCTATCGATTTAACACAATTTAAGAAAATAACCCTGATATCAGATTGTTAGAATACTATTACTTCTACGATCTTTTATGTTAGAACTTAAATGCAAAATTAATCCGTTCATAAAATTTAGTATCATTATCTCAATTCTCCCCTAAAACTTGATATAATTTAACGACTCTATGAGCATTTTCAAAAGTCTAGAAGACGTAGTAGCAAAGCTTGCACCATAACTAACACAAAATAGTTAAACACTTACCAGGAATTGACTTCTATGTCAACGAGGGTTTAAATATTTGGACTTTTCATACGTAAGAAAATTGTTGCTTCTAAAAGAATTCCGAACCACAAACGTAGGGCTTCATCTGCTTAACAAAATCTCGCTGACGGGAATCCCACAATAAACAACTAACATCTTCTCATCACGCTTTTCTAAAAAAAGCTCTACGAACGGCCTCAAATTCTTTCATAACAAAAGTGTCTTCCTATTATAATTTCACCAAAGCGCTAAGAAAATTAAAGATCCTTTTTAGTATAAACATTACTTCTTAATTCTAATCTCACCGTTAATAGACGTCGAAGACAGGTAACAACGTTGTCACCACACACAGTGTTCTGGTCGCCTGGACGGAACCCGGGAAAACTTTACTTTCCGGGCCCCCTCCAAAGCGACCGCAAACTCTCCTCATCTAGATTGCAATTCGTAGACACCAGCAGATACATAAACGCGTCGTAATCTTCTTAGCTACTCGCTTCGCTAACGTTGTCCCCCACCAAGATGGCCGAGTTCTCTTTTATACCTTCTACGTCAAGAACCGGTGATCTGTTTTAAGCGTAACTTCGTGCCACTCTGCGCAAGCGCTATATTAACTTAATTTTAAAAGTGGATGCAATCCGCCTATGAATTAAGCAATACAAATGACTTGTTCATAACGTAATCCTTTTAAAGGCGTTTTGTCCCTAGGACAATTTGAAAGTATTTGTTACTATTAAATGTTTTCTTGTGATGAATCTAAAGCTAATTAAATTATAATAACGTTCTGTTCTATTATGAAATAATTTCTTCTGATATTATTGTGCTGAATGAGATAGATCAGATACCACAGAGCTGTAACAAATAGAAGTGGCTACTGGAGTTACTACCTCAGAATATATATTTGTTACACGGTTTCTTAAATGGATCACAGTAGATAGAAGGTATGTTCTGGGCCACTTCGTGCGAATCAACACAGCAATATATATATATATATATATATATATATATATATATTATGTAAATTCCCATGAGGAAATGAGGAGAGGGATTTTCTCCCTGATCCCTCCTTGTGGGCCGCCTTGTGGGCCTCCTTGTAGGATTTTTATCCCGATGGAACCCCCCACCCTTCCTCGATCGGCCATCCCACCCTACCTACTATTTAATTTACATGTAAATGGAAATGAGGAGAGGGATTTTCTCCAGGTTTCCTGGATTTGGCACATTTCGTACCCGATCGAACCCACCACCCTACCTACTCGAAGCTCCACCCTACCTACTCGAACCCCCCACCCTACCTACTCGAACCCCCACTCTACCTACATGAACCCCTCACCCTACCTACTGAACCCCCACTCTACCTACTATTTCTGATCGAACCCCCACCCTACCTACTGAACCCCATCCTACCTACTCAAACCCCCACTCTACCTACTATTTCTGATCGAACCCCCACCCTACCTACTATATCTGATCGAACCACCCACCCTACCTCGATCGAACCCCCCACCCTACATACTCGAACCCCGTACCCTACCTACTCGAACCCCCCACTCTACCTACTATTTCTGATCGAACCCCATCCTACCTACTATTTCTAATCGAACCACCCACCCTACCTCGATCGAACCGCCCACACTACCTACTCGAACCCCATACTCACCTACTCAAACCCCCACTCTACCTACTATTTCTAATCGAACCCCACCCTACCTCGATCGAACCCCACCCTACCTCGATCGAACCCCACCCCACCCTACCTACTCAAACCCCCACCCTACCTACTATTTCTGATCGAACCCCCACCCTACCTCGATCGAACCCCCACTCTACCTACTGAACCCCCACTCTACCTACTATTTCTGATCGAACCCCCACCCTACCTCGATCGAACCCTCACCCTACCTACTAGAACCCCCATCCTACCTACTATTTCTGATCGAACCCCCCACCCTACCTCGATCAAACCCCCCACCCTACCTACTATTTAGCGGTTGTTGAGGGGGCGGCCTGACACGTGCAGACTTCCATCTATAATATCGTGACGTCATAGCGTTATAGTAGATAGAGAAAGTCGGTCCTGTATCCTCCACCACCACCAAATAGTTTTATTCGACTAACCATTGCATCTTTCGAAATAAACCTATCTTGTTTGGTATCAATTAATATTAGATTTTCTCAGCTACCCGAATCTCTAGGAATTTTTCAGATAGCATTATCCCCCATAGAGCTACCCTCATTTTAAGATTTTTTACCGCTAGCGATTTCTGACCGGTCTTATAAATTTTTTAGCCATGCGATACATCAAGTTAGTTCTAGAATTTTATGCAAAATTCGAATCTGCAAACAGATTTAAAATCCGACCATCCCTTACCGTTTTACATACATACCCTCTGCGGGATAAATCTTTTTTCACCTATCCACCCACGAGATGTTTAATTAGATCAGTCAAACATGATGTGTTTACTATTAAACAAAACAAAATTGTTTTTAATCCAAGTGATGATAAAAGAATTCTTAGTACCTCAACCACTGATACTAAACCTTGGGGGTATAACTATACACTCAGAAATGACTTGTAAAGCTTCAATCACTGGCTCAAATTAAGAATGCAATTTATTTTATCCCGATTAACATATAATATTTTTTTAGTTATTAAAACTTCAGTGTTATGTTTATACCTGCACTGTTAAACAATGTAAATTATCCTTAAACGGACGTCCCATGGAAAATCTACCATCCTTTTCCTTAACGAAGTTATTTTGAAGATAAATTTCAGATTCCCTTTCTTCCTTTACAAGTTCTTTGATTTTCCCAAATCGCTTTACTTGCACATGTAACACATCATGAATGTTTAAGTTACGCAATGAAATCCGATCTTGTATCGGTGCATAAATTTTGCTCGAGACAATCCATCCTAATTTTGTATTCTGGATAGAGGGTCCGTTTTTATGTAATTTTATAGTGCCGTTGCATAACAGGTCAAAATATACTTCCGCTCTAATAAACATATGTATTTTATTTAAATTTGCAAATTCGGCATACTCCAAATTAATATTTTCAAGAATTTTTGAATCATGAAATATTTATACTCATAAAAGGTAGGTTTTCTGTTATTTTTGCTAAAACAGTTAACTTTAAAGTAGTATTGTATGAATTAAAACGCGACCAAATGGTTAGAGTGATAGTTTCCTTAACTGAGAAATTCGTGAATTCTTAAAAAAACGGCTGTGCGATCATAAGATTAGAAAATGATTTCGTAACAAAATTACATTGCGAGCCTGACTCGAGCAAGACTCTACAATTGCGAATTATTTCATTCTCATTAATTGCATCTACCACTGCTGTAATTAAAACAATTTGCGATAAAACATTACTTCTATTTTTCGGCACGTTTTCAGGTGACCAATGACTTTGATCTCTAACCACGTTCCCCACGAAACTTGATTGTGAAGCATACTGTGAAACAGTATCCTCTGTACTGGTACTAGGTGCGTCCCTGATAGTGCGTGTATCTTGGATTGTTGCTGTACTTCATTTAGATTTCTGAAAATGAATAAGCATATTGTGTTTTTTGAGACATTTTATACACGAACTCGATTTACACTGATTTGTCGTATGATCAGTGGTTGCAAGACAATTTAGGCAAAAGCCTTAGGCGTTTCGCTGCGTGGAACCCCGCTCCTGTACATAGCAAAATACTTATCGCATTCAAAAAACTTTTTCACAAAAGGAACAAGGTTTAGAGTTCACTATACCCGCGTGGCCAAATGTGAGCTTTGTTGTGAATATTTGTAAAAATTGGTCTTGCTTAATGAGTCTTTGGGGGTCTTGATTTTGAGCCGCCTGATTCCACTTGTGATCTAGCGCTTCAATAAATTGCATTTTTGGTTTAAAAATTCACAAAACTCCATATATGATCGTAATTCTTCTTTTTCGGTCAATGTATCTGTTTTTTCGTGTCACAGCGAATATCTCGACTATAGTAAGAATTTCAATTGAAGTGTTATATACAGAAGTTGTGTAACTTTTTATTTGCAATAATATGTCAAAATAAAAAAAAACAATAGAGCATCAAATTTTTGAGATACAGCAAATCAATTCAAAATTTTAAATAGAACTTGCGCATTATTATTGCATAATCTGAAAGTGCTTAAAATTTACTTTCCAACGATATATCACTCAATAATAATTATCTAATCAATTAAACGCAGAAATCGATAGCGCTTAACATCTGGCGTCTATTTGAAATAAGCATTCAAAACAGTGGGCGACGAAAAAATTAATAGCTCTTCTTGACAGTTGTTTCTTAGTAATTTAATTCCGCATTGTTGATCTTCATGTTTGGTTCAAAATGGATCGGAAATGGAGGTCCCATAAACTGACCAGCAAGATCACCAGATCTTTCGGTTTAGATTTTTTGTTTGGGGATATCTCAAACAACACGTTTATGTAACGCGCCCAGGAGTCTTGATATCCTTAAAGATCGCATTCGAAGAGCGTAGGGTCAAATAACGCCATGTATGTTGCAAAAAGCACGAAGAAATTTAATAATTAGATCTCAGCAATGTCTTGCAAATAACGGAGGCCATTTGGAACATAATCTTTAACGTTTTAAATTAATTTTGTAATTTAGTATTTCTTTTTGTTGTTGTAGTTCTTATCAATTTCTGCGTTTAAGTGAGTGCTAGCAATTGTTTTTCCGCCCACTGTTTTGAATGTCTATTTCAATTAGGTACGTGTTAAGCGCTATTTAATAATCGATTTCTATGTTTAATTATTATTGAATGATATGTTGTTGGAAAGAAAATTTTAAGCACTTTAAGAATATGTAATAACAATGGGTACGTTCCATTTAAAACTTTGAATGTATTTGCTATATCTCAAAAATTTGATGCTTCATTGTTTTTTTTTATTTTGACATATTAACGCAAATTAAAAGTTACACAACTTTTGTACGTAACATTTCTCTGAAATCCTTATAATAGCCGAAATATTTGCCGTGAGACGTAAAAGCAGACACACTGTATTTCCAATTCTTTTACCTGATTTTAAGGTGATTAATAATAAATCTAACACCTGTTTGCTTGTATGTTTCATTGCCTTTAAGGTACTAACATGCATTTGAAGTGTGTCAAAAGATTTTCTTAGTTGTGAAAGTCCTTGTTTCGTTACATCCTGGAGCTCAAATAATGATTAAATTTCTTATCTTTTTTAAGAAGATTTAAAGCTACCGCCTAATTGCTATCATTTATTTCGAAGAGAATCGATTTTATAAGATGCATCACCTTTGACGGATGTTTTCAAATAATATAGCTTCTGCGCGCTCGTTAATGAAGTATTTTTGTCAATTAAGGATCTAAAAAGGGCAATTAAATTTAAGTAGTCCTGTATAGAACCTTCGAAAATAGATAAATAAATTGGGAGAAGTTTCACTTGGGGAAGTTGTGGATTTGGAATAGATAAATTATCAAGACATAATTGGGGATTTGTATTAATGCTCAAATAAATAACAGCATCTCCTCTAGCACGTTCATCGTAATAACGACACTCAAATATTTCGCGTTCTTTGTCATCAACTGTACGCGTGGCTGTTTGTTCAATTTCTGTTTGAATATCCTCATACTCATTCAGTAAAAGTTCTATACCTGCTCTCCCGTTGAAGTGAACTTAACTTGTTTGGTAAGTATAATACGTTAGCGAAGTGACCTTTATTGCGATCACTTCCCTTAGCCTCACGATCTTCACGATATTCGCGGCTTAATCTGGGAATTACCCCAAGGGTGAGCTATGAGAATGAGCGTGGATACAAAATAGACTGAAATATAAACGGGAATGAAAAAGGAAAGGGGGAATTGAGCGCCACCGCATCTATATGGACAATAAAGGAAACAAAAGTATCCTATAAGAAGATGCAGAAACTCACAGGATATAATGGTTATCAACAAAACTTACAAGTTATGTAAAACAACACATCTAGAAACCTGTTGAACGTATCTACAGGTTCTATTACGATGACCCTGAACAAAAATGTCATGCAATAAATTTTAAACTTTAAATTTTAAAACACAATTTGTGTCTTTTGACAAAAGAGTACTACGATGCTTATAAACTAATCATCTTGAAATTACCACACCAAAGGTGTCCTTACTTAAAAATGGATATCAAAGATAAATCAAGTACGTCATTTCTATAATTCTATACTTCTTCAACATTTCTCTAATTTTCTTACTCAAAATTTATTTTCTCGATTATGGTCTTATTAAAGTTAACTATTCATAGAATAAAAAGACTTGAAACAAAAGTGTAATTTAATGTAATTCCTTTTTTTTTAAATAAAGTTACAGGTATAATATTCACAAAAAATAAAATTCATATCTGAAAATCCATAAATTTCTCTTTACAGAATGAGACCTTAGTGTTTGGTATTATTTTAAAACAAAATTCTTATTGCCCAATTAACAGATCTGTTATATTGGGTTACATATGTTTCAACTGGGTTTAGCTTGTATTCATTATAAAAAAATTTAAATAACATGTAAATAATTTAAATCAATAACAATTTTTATTTGTCATGGCACAGAAATGACACAGCAACTCTAATAAATATCGGCCATACTATAATTAAACATTTTTAAATGGAAAGTGAACTTTGCAACCTTTTGTTTTTAAACACATGTATACTTCACGTGTTTTACAGAACAACCTTAGATTACTTTTTAAAGAGCCAGATGTTTTTTTTGTGTCTATCGATTTAACACAATTTAAGAAAATAACCCTGATATCAGATTGTTAGAATACTATTACTTCTACGATCTTTTATGTTAGAACTTAAATGCAAAATTAATCCGTTCATAAAATTTAGTATCATTATCTCAATTCTCTCCTAAAACTTGATATAATTTAACGACTCTATGAGCATTTTCAAAAGTCTAGAAGACGTAGTAGCAAAGCTTGCACCATAACTAACACAAAATAGTTAAACACTTACCAGGAATTGACTTCTATGTCAACGAGGGTTTAAATATTTGGACTTTTCATACGTAAGAAAATTGTTGCTTCTAAAAGAATTCCGAACCACAAACGTAGGGCCTCATCTGCTTAACAAAATCTCGCTGACGGGAATCCCACAATAAACAACTAACATCTTCTCATCACGCTTTTCTAAAAAAAGCTCTACGAACGGCCTCAAATTCTTTCATAACAAAAGTGTCTTCCTATTATAATTTCACCAAAGCGCTAAGAAAATTAAAGATCCTTTTTAGTATAAACATTACTTCTTAATTCTAATCTCACCGTTAATAGACGTCGAGGACAGGTAACAACGTTGTCACCACACACAGTGTTCTGGTCGCCTGGACGGAACCCGGGAAAACTTTACTTTCCGGGCCCCCTCCAAAGCGACCGCAAACTCTCCTCATCTAGATTGCAATTCGTAGACACCAGCAGATACATAAACGCGTCGTAATCTTCTTAGCTACTCGCTTCGCTAACGTTGTCCCCCACCAAGATGGCCGAGTTCTCTTTTATACCTTCTACGTCAAGAACCGGTGATCTGTTTTAAGCGTAACTTCGTGCCACTCTGCGCAAGCGCTATATTAACTTAATTTTAAAAGTGGATGCAATCCGCCTATGAATTAAGCAATACAAATGACTTGTTCATAACGTAATCCTTTTTAAAGGCGTTTTGTCCCTAGGACAATTTGAAAGTATTTGTTACTATTAAATGTTTTCTTGTGATGAATCTAAAGCTAATTAAATTATAATAACGTTCTGTTCTATTATGAAATAATTTCTTCTGATATTATTGTGCTGAATGAGATAGATCAGATACCACAGAGCTGTAACAAATAGAAGTGGCTACTGGAGTTACTACCTCAGAATATATATTTGTTACACGGTTTCTTAAATGGATCACAGTAGATAGAATAGGTATGTTCTGGGCCACTTCGTGCGAATCAACACAGCAATATATATATATATATATATATATATATATATTATGTAAATTCCCATGAGGAAATGAGGAGAGGGATTTTCTCCCTGATCCCTCCTTGTGGGCCGCCTTGTGGGCCTCCTTGTAGGATTTTTATCCCGATGGAACCCCCCACCCTTCCTCGATCGGCCATCCCACCCTACCTACTATTTAATTTACATGTAAATGGAAATGAGGAGAGGGATTTTCTCCAGGTTTCCTGGATTTGGCACATTTCGTACCCGATCGAACCCACCACCCTACCTACTCGAAGCTCCACCCTACCTACTCGAACCCCCCACCCTACCTACTCGAACCCCCACTCTACCTACATGAACCCCTCACCCTACCTACTCGAACCCCCCACTCTACCTACTATTTCTGATCGAACCCCCCACCCTACCTACTCGAACCCCCATCCTACCTACTCAAACCCCCCACTCTACCTACTATTTCTGATCGAACCCCCCACCCTACCTACTATATCTGATCGAACCACCCACCCTACCTCGATCGAACCCCCACCCTACATACTCGAACCCCGTACCCTACCTACTGAACCCCCACTCTACCTACTATTTCTGATCGAACCCCCATCCTACCTACTATTTCTAATCGAACCACCCACCCTACCTCGATCGAACCGCCCACTCTACCTACTCGAACCCCATACTCTACCTACTCAAACCCCCCACTCTACCTACTATTTCTAATCGAACCCCCACCCTACCTCGATCGAACCCCCACCCTACCTCGATCGAACCCCAACCCCCACCCTACCTACTCAAACCCCCCACCCTACCTACTATTTCTGATCAAACCCCCACCCTACCTCGATCGAACCCCCACTCTACCTACTGAACCCCCACTCTACCTACTATTTCTGATCGAACCCCACCCTACCTCGATCGAACCCTCACCCTACCTACTAGAACCCCATCCTACCTACTATTTCTGATCGAACCCCCCACCCTACCTAGATCAAACCCCCACCCTACCTACTATTTAGCGGTTGTTGAGGGGGCGGCCTGACACGTGCAGACTTCCATCTATAATATCGTGACGTCATAGCGTTATAGTAGATAGAGAAAGTCGGTCCTGTATCCTCCACCACCACCAAATAGTTTTATTCGACTAACCATTGCATCTTTCGAAATAAACCTATCTTGTTTGGTATCAATTAATATTAGATTTTTCTCAGCTACCCGAATCTCTAGGAATTTTTCAGATAGCATTATCCCCCATAGAGCTACCCTCATTTTAAGATTTTTTACCGCTAGCGATTTCTGACCGGTCTTATAAATTTTTTAGCCATGCGATACATCAAGTTAGTTCTAGAATTTTATGCAAAATTCGAATCTGCAAACAGATTTAAAATCCGACCATCCCTTACCGTTTTACATACATACCCTCTGCGGGATAAATCTTTTTTCACCTATCCACCCACGAGATGTTTAATTAGATCAGTCAAACATGATGTGTTTACTATTAAACAAAACAAAATTGTTTTTAATCCAAGTGATGATAAAAGAATTCTTAGTACCTCAACCACTGATACTAAACCTTGGGGGTATAACTATACACTCAGAAATGACTTGTAAAGCTTCAATCACTGGCTCAAATTAAGAATGCAATTTATTTTATCCCGATTAACATATAATATTTTTTTAGTTATTAAAACTTCAGTGTTATGTTTATACCTGCACAAGTACACCGTTTTTCTTTTTTGGATGTGTCTAAAAATAGGATACCTTTCAATCTGTCCGAGTTGAACTTCTATGTACAGCATACTCTTCGATGGTAAGGTGTATACATCTTGTTGTTGTATAGGGATTCCAATTTCATCATTATTGTTTAAAGATGTGTTAGCATAAGGCTGATGAGTATGTTTTTCAATATTAACAATTGCGTTGTCGAAGTTAACTTTTTCACGCACGTTCAGTATTTCACTATTCATTCTACTTTTTAATTAAATAAATGCAGTCCTAACGATTGTAGAAACTGCCGGTTTTGTGTTGTTAGCGGTCTTGAAACAATCAATCGAGTGTCGATTGCTTTGAAATTTCCAGCATTTATAGCAATTCTTGACATGTTGCGTGCATTATACTTAATACCCATGGCTATTGCAGATTTTTTTAAATGCAACCTTACAGTTAGCAGTTCTCCTCTGAAATTAACTAAATTTCCATCTTGATCTAACACTTTAACTATTATTTCATTTATTATACGTGACCTGATTGGTAGATATATAATCGTAGATGGGCACTCGATAATTTTAAACCCTGCAGGTACTTGAGGAAAAAATTCATGTATTACATGGGCTGGTTTACTATTTCAATCGGATCCACTTGCAATATTACAATCGATTAAAACTGCATTCACTTTACAAATGTTGATTGCGTAGTCTGCTTGGCATATGCTAGCAATTTTCGTGGATTGAAACCGAGTAGAGAGTAAAATCCACATCTTCACTACATTTAATACTACATTTAAGTGTATTATTGCCAGCTGTAATTTCTATATACACTGGCGTCTTTCTGGCGCTTCGTGATTGTTCCATACGACCACGCCAACTTCTATCGCCTAAAGCTTTTTGAAAATATTTATTAATTTCTCTAATCTCATAAGCACCTTCAGGTATTTCTATAAATTCTCCGTTAGATCCATAATAAAATTTATTATTTATTCCTTTTTCTATGTTTGGAATTGTGTTATAAGACTCAAAATTTGTTAATCCTAATACATACTCCAAATCATTATCCAAGTTTATAGGCGGATTAAAGTTGCTTGTTAAAACTGAAGTGTTTCCCATTACAGTAAAAGTGTACGACATGACAACTTCATACGCAGTTCTATGTACTGCTTAGAAATTGTAATGGTTTTAATCCCATCGCGGTCTTTATTTATAGTTTTAAAAAGTATCAGAAGAACAGAGGAGTACGAAGTAGTGACAAGAACTGAGAGCAAAATGTACAAACCTAATTCTACAAAACGTAAATTTTGATAACCACACTTCACTGCCATTTGGATATAAAAAACTTAAAAACTCTTCATAATTTGTGAATATTTGTGGAAATTTGCATTTTTATAAACATTTTATGCAATTATATATATATATATATATATATATATATATTATATTATATATATATATTATATATTATTATGCAATTACGTATAATTGTAATTAGAAATTAATATTAATAGGTGTAATCGTATACAAGTATTATTTTTGGTTCAAATGTATTTAAATCTTCCAGTTTAATAATTTCCACTTATTGAAAATGCGTTCACATGTAGTTACTTTATGCCCCACGTTCTCCACATGATAGTTTACTGACTGTATATTTTCTAAAGATTGTAATAATAAATGTACGTACAGTTATATGTATCGTATAACTACTGGAACAACATTATTTTCTGCAAAGTGTACTTTTATTTTTAAAATGTTGTACAATAATGACTATAGATATGTAATTTCTGTTAGATTAAATAATAAAATATACGAGTACCGATCTGTAAGTGTATGTGTTTAAAACAGGTTTACCGCTCAGTTATCATCGAAACTGCAAGCCGGTGTTGGTAAACCGGTATCGATAGAACCGCTTTTGGTAACACTGAATTTTGGTAAAATCGGTTTTCACTAAAACCTGTTTTGGTAAAATCGGCATTGGTAAATCGATTCTGACAAAGCGGTTTTATTAACCGAAAGCCGGTTCTGGTAAAACCCGCTTCGGTTAAGATCGTTTTTAGTGAAATCGGTTTTGTAAAATCGGTTTTTAATAATATCAGTCCTGATAAACCGATTTTGGTAGGTATACAAACCACTTTTTGGTAAAATTGGTTATGTTGTAATCGATTTTAAAACAAAATTTTATTTTGACAGATACGGTTTTGTTGTCTCAGAAGTCGGTTCTGGTAAAACCCGTTTCGGTAAAAACCGGTTAAAATCGTTTTTAGTGAAATCGGTTTTGTATAATCGTTTTTTAATAATATCAGTCCTGATAAACAGAATTTGGTAGGTATACAAACCACTTTTTTGGTAAAATTGGTTATGTTGTAATTGGTTTTATAACAAAATTTTATTTTGACGGATACGGTTTTGTTGTCCAAGATGCCGGTTCTGGTAAAACCTGCTTCGGTAAAAACCGGTTAAAATCGTTTTTAGTGAAATCGGTTTTGTAAAATCGGTTTTTAATAATATCAGTCCTGATAAACCGATTTTGGTAGGTATACAAACCACTTTTAGGTAAAATTGGTTATGTTGTAGTCAATTTTGAAACAAAATTTTATTTTGACAGATTCGGTTTTGTTGTCTCAGAAGCCGGTTCTGGTAAAACCCGCTTCGGTAAAAACCGGTCAAAATCGTTTTTTAGTGAAATCGGTTTTGTAAAATCGTTTTTTAATAATATCAGTCCTGATAAACCGATTTTGATAGGTATACAAACCACTTTTTGGTAAAATTGGTAATGTTGTAATCAATTTTGAAACAAAATTTTATTTTGACAGATACGTTTTGTTGTCTCAAATTTCCATAAATTGGATTTTTAAAACTTTTGTTGGTTCATCATTTACGTTTGACATATCTTTACCCAACTCGAAACATAATGAGAAAAGAACAGTATTTCTATTGCAAGTATGTGCAAAAATAGGTCAACAAAGCGGTAACTTGCTGGATGCGTTATATATAATTGTCTTTGCAAAAATTAGTTGTCGCTAATCGTTTCAAATTATCATGTGACCTTGACTCATATAAAAACTTTCATAGCAATACGCCGGCGACACAACCTATCTAACAACCTAACAACCTATCTCCATCTAGTGGTGGTTAATGTAACCATTATAATTAGATTCCTACTTCGTATAAAACATTATGTTAATGTTTTCTGTTTGCACCATCAGATGGACAAATGTGTTCAATCACGATACATATATGATTATCAGTATTTAGAAAAGGCAGAGTGGTTAATATATCCATCATAAAAGTGTCTCCAGAATGTTTTTGTGTAAGTAGAAACTTTGCTCCGAATGCATGCTTAAGAACATTTCTAAAATTTTTGTCTATAAAGATATTGCTATGAAAGTTTTTATATGAGTCAAGGTCTCATAATAATTTGAAACGGTTAGAGACAACTAATTTTTGCAAAGATAATTATACATAATTTTCATATTTGTGCATAGTGCGGTTTAGGTTTTTTACTAATAACATGAAAACAGATAGAAATAGCCAAATTTTACAAGAATAATTATTTTCATATTTGACAATGATACATCGATTGATATAGTTTTCATATTTGTACCTAGTGCCGTTTTGGTTTTTTGCTAATAGCATGAAAACGGTTAAAGATAGCTGAATTTTACAAGAACAATTATTTTCAAATTTGAGTATGACGCATTGACTGGGATAATTTTCATATTTGTACCTAGTGCCGTTTTGGTTTTTTGTTAATAGCATGAAAACGGTTAGAGATAGCTAAATTTTACATAAACAATTATTTTCATAATAGAGTATGACACATCGATTGGCATAATTTTCATATTTGTACATAGTGCCGATTTGGTTTTTTGTTAATAGCATGAAAACGGTTAGAAATAGCTAAATTTTACAAGAGCAATTATTTTAATATTTGAGTATGACGCATCGACAGGAATTATTTTCATATTTGTACCTAGTTTGGGGTTTAAATTGGTGGTTGGCCATCTTTATACAATAGATACCACAATGTGGGAGTGTATCGGCATTGGATGATTCTAATCCCTGCGTACAAAGCGAGTTGTTATCTCTTAAAATGCCAGGTATATACAGTATAAAGAAAGCGTTGCCTGGTGGCTATAAATAACTGTCGTTTCCCGCCCCTAGGCTTTATATTGCAATATGCTATTGTGATTAACTGTAGTAAGTTACTTAGTAAATATGACAATTTGAGACATATATGGGACAGTTTGATCAAAGGTTAGAGCAGCATTTGGTGCGATTGGCGCCATGGACCTATATTGTATAAGACCCGAAAGCATAGAATGCCTATTTATTGTATCGCAAGTTGCCCAGACGTTACTGCGCCCCATTCCTCTAGGAGTATCCCCACTGGGGCGACGTTTTATCAGCGACCTGTGCGCATGCGCTCTAATTTGTCTATTTTCTGATCATTTTGCTATTTAAAAGGGGTCTCAGCCCATTTTCCTTAGTTGTGTTTCTTCTACGACCACAAAACATTGTGGTTTACGTGTTTTAAACTGAGTTTTAAGCGTCGTTTATTGTGCAAATTACATTAAAATCCTGGGACGACGTTTTATCAGCGACCTGTGCGCATGCGCTCTAATTTGTCTATTTTCTGATCATTTTGCTATTTAAAAGGGGGCTCAGCCCATTTTCCTTAGTTGTATTTCTTCTACGACCACAAAACATTGTGGTTTACGTGTTTTAAACTGAGTATTAAGCCTCGTTTATTGTGCAAATTACATTAGAATCCTGGGGCGACGTTATATATCGGCTGACTGTGCGCATGCGCTCTAATTTGTCTATTTTCTGATCATTTGGCTATTTATAAGTAGTCTCAGCCCATTTTCCTTAGTTGTGTTTCTTCTACGACTACAAAACATTGTAGTATACGTGTTTTAAAACTGAGTAATAAACATCGTATTATTGTGCAGATTGCAATGGAATCCATCAGAGTATTCGCCTGCGATGTGTGCCAGAAAAGCCTCTCGACTCAGAGCAGCCTTAACCGACACAAAAAGGAGGTCCATTATATGGTTAGACCACCACGTCAGGTTTCAGCCCCAGTTCCACCGACTGGATTACCAGCGCCAACACCATTTGTGTGTGACATTTGCGGTTTGGGGTTCGGGCATCGATTTAATTTAACCCGGCATCAGCACGCCCTCCACGGAGATACTATTTCTTCTACATCGATGTCTGCCAAACGTGAAGCATCACCCCCACGTGCTGCACCCGTCCCAAAACGCCAGCGACAGGACATACGATATTGCGAGGATTGCAATATGGACGTTCCTTCACGCCAGTTTCCCGGCCATCTACGTAGTGCCGCGCATAAGACCAAATCAGGAGACCCCAAACAAGAAGCGATACAACTGTTATCGTCTGCCTTCCGCTCCTGGATCGCAAATTACCGCATTAATAATCTGTCGGGTTGTAGAGACATTGGAGACTTTTTACTCCAAGACACCTTAGAGGTCCACTCTAAGGTGTCTTGGATCAACTTTACAAAATGCTGCTTTTGTTCAAGTAAAATTAATGTGGAAGTGTTTGGTATGTACACAAAGATGGACTTGGGTGATACCGAAGCAACTAAATCTTTCAATACCAAGAATCAAATTATAACCCGATCGAGCGATTTGAACAAAGTGTATACGGCGTTTTCTCGGGAGATGCTCGATAAATACCAAGAATTTAAACATCACCAGTCCGGTTGGGCCTTACAACGTGTTCTGCATTTAGAACTAAACATCAACAAATACCAGCCACTTAGGGGATCCTCTTACATTGACTTTCCACGCTGGATAAAAGTTTAAAATCGTTGGTGAATGTGAAAAACCGAGACGCAGCCTGTTTTGCATTCTCCATTGTAGCAGCGCTATATCCTGCTGAGCATCACCCCCAGCGTCTTAGCAAGTACCCTCATTACTCGAGCTGCTTAAATATGGGTGGTATAGAGTTCCCTATGGCCTTTGACAAGATTGCCAAGTTCGAGGCTTTGAACAATCTTAGTATCAACGTATTCGGAGTGGAAGGAAGGTCTATTGTTGGTCCTCTGCATTTTACTAAACGCAGGAGAGCTCGGCACGTTAACTTGCTCTACATCCAGCACGAAGAAAAAGGTCATTTCTGTTGGATCAAGGATTTGGGTCGTCTGGTCGGTAAACAGTTATCAAAAAAATGCTTACATAAATGGATCTGCGATGGCTGTTTAATCTTTTTTTCAACTGAGGCATGCTTGACCAGGCATACTGAACAAGACTGTAACCATGTCGTAACTGAAATGCCCGCCGTCTTCGACAATGTTTTGGAATTTTCGAGCCTCCAAAAACAAATACAGGTCCCATTCGTTATTTATGCCGACTTTGAGTCGCTCCTACAACCGTACAGTTTTGCAACGCCCGACCCCTCTACATCATCTACAACACCGCTCCAGCTGCATACCCCTTATAGCTGGGCATATTACATCAAATGCTGCTATGACGACTCCTTCAATAAATTTGAGATCTACCGGGGTCCAGACGCAGCACGTGAATTTATCACCAAACTTAGAAAGGAAGCTAGACGTCTGGGTAAGATATTGACGACGAATGTGCCCATGATTTCTTTGGATGCCCAGAATGAGCATTTGTTCCACACTACCGAAGACTGTGGGATATGCAAGAAACCGCTTGGAACAGACCGTGTGCGGGATCGTAACCACATGAATGGGGCGTATCGCTTCCCTGCACACTCCAAGTGTAACATCCTCTATGGAGTTCCGCAGTTTATTCCAGTAGTGTTCCACAACCTTAGTGGATACGACGCACATTTCATCATAAAAGAACTGGGGTATGATAACGAGAAGATTAATGTTATACCGAACAATAAAGAACGATTCATCTCGTTTTCGAAAAATGTACGGCTATACGATACAGAAGTGACCTTGGACGATGAAGAAAAGACTGCCGGTAGGTCTTATGTTCAACTTCGGTTTATCGACTCTCTCCGATTTATGGCGTCCGAGTTGGATACACTGGCGAAGAATTTGACCAAAGACCAGTTTGTAGAGGTCAGACGTCACTTCCCCGAGGACTCCAAGTTCCAACTCGTTACCAAGAAAGGAGTGTTTCCATACACTTACATACAAAGTATGGAAGTATTAGAGGAAACAGCTCTTCCACCACAGGCTGTCTTCTACAATGATCTCACCTCTACATCCATTACCACCAACGAATACGAGAGGTCTCAGAAGGTGTGGCGCGACTTTGGTCTCAATCCGCTCGGAGAATATAGCGACCTATATTTGAAGACAGATGTGCTGTTGTTGGCAGACGTCTTCGAGAACTTTTGCCGAGTGTGCATGTCGACCAATGAACTCCATCCGTGCCAGTATGTGACAGCGCCCTCATTAACCTGGGACGCTATGTTAAAATACACCGGCGTGAACCTGGAGCTCCTCACGGATATTGATATGTATCATTTTATAAAGTCTGGAATCAGAGGGGGTCTGACCCAGTGTAGTGGACGTTACGCTGCTGCCAATAATAAGTACATGGAAGAGTACGATCCTACGGCTCCGTCCAAGTATTTGGCCTACTACGATGCCAATAACTTATATGGCTGGGCCATAAGCCAGGCTCTCCCTATTGGAGGATTCCGATGGCTGTCCCCTACCGATGCAGCCGGTCTCCAAGCCACCATATTAAATGTTTCCAAGGACTCTGCGAAAGACTTCACTCAAAAGGTCGACTTGGAGTACCCTCCACATTTACACGATCTCCACAATAATCTGCCATTCTGCCCGGAAATGAAGACGCCGCCTTATATCACATCTAAGGCTCCAAAACTCCTCGCCACCTTAGAAGACAAACGCCGCTACATTATCTACTACAGGAATCTACAGCAGTGTGTGCGGAATGGATTAGTGTTGACCTCCATCCATCGGATTCTCGAATTCGACCAGTCTCCATGGTTGAAGCCTTATATCGAGTTGAACACGGAACTTCGCACTCGTGCTACCAACGCTTTTGAGAGAAACTTTTTCAAACTCATGAACAACGCCATCTTTGGTAAAACCATGGAGAACGTAGACAAGCGCGTCGATGTCAAGCTCGTGACTCGGTGGGAGTGTGACCGGAAGACCTTGTGCGCGAGTACCCTGATTGCCCGCCCGAACTATAATTGTAATCTGGTACTAGGCGAAAATTTAGCACTCATACAGATGGACCGCGTTAGGGTTACATATAACAAGCCTATATATGCTGGCTTTTTGATTTTAGATCTATCAAAAACCTTGATTTACGACTTTCACTATGAGGAAATGATGCCTCTGTATGGGTCTAAGCTTTCGCTTTTGTATACAGATACCGATTCGCTCGTGTATAGTGTAGAAACAGAAAACTTGTACAGGGATATTCGTGCCCGCCTGGACCTATTCGATACTAGTGACTACCACCCAGACAATAAATATAAGATCCCACTTGTAAACAAGAAAGTGCTCGGAATGTTTAAGGATGAGTTTGGTGGCGAATTAATTCTAGAGTTTGCGGGTACTCGCGCCAAAAGTTACTGTATAGTTAGCAAAAGGGATGTAATAAAAAAGATTAAAGGGGTTAAGCGTAGTGTTGTGCAGGGTATAAGTGTTAATAGTTTTAAGGAGGTAGCACATAACAGCAATTTCCGAGCTCTCGTGCATTCGATACGGTCTATTAGGGGCAAAACATGATTTGTTTACGCTGTTACTTAGCAAAGTTAGTTTATCAGGCGCAGATGACAAGCGTTTCGTCATCCTTAACACGACCTTAACGTATGCATGGGGGCATAAGGAAATAGATAGATTTTATTTCACCTAGTTTATAAGTTGTATATATTGCTTCGATTTAAGTTATGTATATATATTACTTGCTCGTTTTAGGGCTCACAATGTAAATATATGTTTATCCTATAAGCGTGCACAACACTGTAATAAATATGTTTTAATCTTTTTTTACCGAAAAATACTTAATTTTATATTTATTTGCCTATACTGTAACATATACTTGTAGTAGCTTTTAGACGCCTATTTATTTTGGGTCTATGTTTGCCACCCTTTTTATTGGGGAGGCACCATTTTTACTGTATTGCTCTATTAATGTTTAAAGCGTAATTTATTTGGTGTACACTGTTGATAATCGCACACACCAGTGAAATGATAACATTATTGTAAATATACAAAGAATTTATTACTACTGTGTATAGATTGTATAATACATTTTTATTTTATATATATTGAGGCTTATTTTTGTTTCTGTACTCAAACAAGGTACATTTATCTCGTGGGTGGAAATGTGGAGAAAGATTTATCCCGCAGAGGGTATGTATGTAAAACGGTAAGGGATGGTCGGATTTTAAATCTGTTTGCAGATTCGAATTTTGCATAAAATTCTAGAACTAATTTGATGTATCGCATGGCTAAAAAATTTATAAGAACGGTCAGAAATCGCTATCGGTAAAAAATCTTAAAATGAGGGTAGCTGCCTGGGAGATAGTGCTATCTGAAAAATTCCTAGAGATTCGGGTAGCTGAGAAAAATCTAATATTAATTAATACCAAACAAGATAGGTTTATCTCGAAAGATGAAATGGTTAGTCGAATAAAACTATTTGGTGGTGGTGGTGGTGGTGGAGTATACAGGACCGACTTCCTCTATCTACTATAACGCTATGACGTCACGATATTATAGATGGAAGTCTGCACGTGTCAGACCGCCCCCCTCAACAACCGCCAAATAGTAGGTAGGGTGGTGGGTTCGATCGAGGTAGGGTGGGGGTTCGATTAGAAATAGTAGGTAGGGTGGGGGTTCCAGTAGGTAGGGTGTGGGGTTCGATCGAGGTAGGGTGGGGGTTCAATCAGAAATAGTAGGTAGAGTGGGGATTCAGTAGGTAGGGTGGGGGTTCGATCGAGGTAGGGTGGGGAATTCGATCAGAAATAGTAGGTAGGGTGGGGGTTCGAGTAGGTAAGGTGGGGGTTTGATCGAGGTAGGGTGAGGGTTCGATCAAAAATAGTAGGTAGAGTGGGGGTTCAGTAGGTAGGGTGGGGGTTCAAGAGGAAGGGTGGGGGTTTGATCGTGGTATGGTGGGGGTTCGATTAGAAATAGTAGGTAGGATGGGAGGTTCGATCAAAAATAGTAGGTAGAGTGGGGGTTCAGTAGGTAGGGTGGGGGTTTGAGTAGGTAGGTTGGGGGTTCGATCAGATATAGTAGGTAGAGTGGGGGATTCGAGTAGGTAGGGTGGGGGGTTCAAGTAGGTAGAGTGGGGGGTTCGAGTAGGTAGGGTGGGGGTTCGAGTAGGTAGAGTGGGGGGTTCGAGTAGGTAGGGTGGTGGTTCGATCAGGTACGAAGTGTGCCAAACTTAGGGAACCTAGAGAAAATCCCTCTCCTCATTTCCTCCTTACGGGAATTTACATGTAAATTAAATAGTAGGTAGGGTGAGGTGGCCGATCGAGGAAAGGTGGGGGGTTCCATCGGGATAAAAATCCTACAAGGAGGCCCACAAGGCGGCCCACAAGGAGGGATCAGGGAGAAAATCCCTCTCCTCATTTCCTGCTTATGGGAATTTACATAAATATATATATATATATATATATATATATATATATTGCTGTGTTGGTTCGCACGAAGTGGCCCAGAACATACCTATTCTATATACTAATCACATCTGCATTGTTGTGACCTTCGCTTAACCAAGATCAAAGCCGGGTTATTTTAGCTTTACGCACACCACGTTTGTGTATTAGGCCTTTCATTTTACTATTGTGTTACAAATGAGTGACAGGTAAAAATAAATTTAAGTTACTTACTTTCGGTGCTTCTTTGTCTAAATGTGCATAAACCTGACTAAACCCTTGCTGCTACAAATCCTTCTAAAAATTCGTTAAGATAACTTTGACTTCTCCGTTCGTTGGCACTACCAGAATCACCTACTTTGTCCACTAAATTTAACTTTGTGCGTATAAAACTCGCAGACGGCCACTTAACCACTTTCTTTACAAATACAATGTTAATTAATGAACTGATAGCTTTAATATCCGGCTCAAAGAACCACTTATGTTTTACATGGGGTCCTGAATCCCATATCTGATGCACTAGCTGCAAGGGGTGTCCTTACTATTCGGTTTGAATTATATTATTTAATTTATGCAATAAACACATAGAGTGTGTTCTTAAAGGTGCTTCTCACAACTGTAATGTAAAACAATGAAACGAAAACTTGATTACGTCACATCAATTAACATAAATTTACTGAACAAAAGCAAATGCCGTGTAGCGTATCATTAAAAATTAATTATAGTTTGCATAGTTCGTATTAATTATAAAGGTTGTTATCGTATGCAGATTACGTTTAGTACCCGAACGGTCTAATTACAACATTACTCCTCGACAGTTTCCTAAATACCACTCTCACATTCCGCAGGTATATTATACGTCCCTAACATGTCAGCGCTGTTCGCCCCACTATCGCCAAGATTTATGTGCGACACAGCAGTAAGTACAAGCTAAAATGTGTACAAGGACAAAACGTTCAAGCGGAAATTATAAAAACTGAAAAGAACAACCAAGCACTGACATAGTTTGTTGTTGGGAGAAAGTTCTGGAAATGCTTCTGCGGCTATAACTTTCCCCGGGTTCGAATCCCGACACGATCGACTGCTTGAAAAATGAGCATTTTTCACAAAAATTACGCCCTCGTTCGGATGAGAGGTTAAATGGAGGTCCCGTGTGTGAGTGTTGTCACGCACGTTACAGATCCCTACCTTGCCTGGAACGGCAAGGGTTCGGCAAAACTGTAAATTTCCAGGCAACAAAAACTCGCCTCCTGGCCAATGTAGTACCTTCGGTTGGAGCATTGGAAATGTAAATGCACGGCTATAACTTTCCAGGCGGCTCCGTGGCGTAGTTGGTATGTGTGTGACTACTACGCCCAAGGTCCCGACACGGTCCGCTTGAAAAATGTTAGGCGAGCATTTTTCACAAAAATATCCTTCGTTCGGATGAGAGGTAAAAATGAAGGTCCCGTGTGTGAGTGTTGTAATGCACTTTGAAGATCCCTACTTTGCTTGGAACAGTAAAGGTTCGCCAAAATCTAAATTTTCTAGTTAAAAAACTCGCCTTCTGTCCAATGTAGTACTTTTGGGTGGAGCATTGGAAAATCAAATGCAGGGCTATAACTTTTCATCCCGACACGGTTCGCTTGAAAAATATTAGGCAAGCATTTTTCACAAAAATACGCCCTCGCTCGGATCAGAGGTAAAATGGAGGTCCCGTGAGTGAGTGTTGTCCCGCACGTTAAAGGTACCTACCTTCCTTGCAACAGCAAGGGTTCGGCAAAATTTAAAATTTCCAGGTTAAAAAAACTAGTTTCATGGCCAATGTAGTACCATCGGGTGGAACATTGGAAAATCAAATTAAAACAATAACTTTCTAAGCGGCTCCGTGCCGTAGTTGATATGCGTGTGACTACTATGCCCAAAGTCCCGGGTTTGAATCCCGACACGGTCCGTTTGAAAAATGTTAGGCGAGCATTTCCCACAAAAATACGCTCTCGTTCCGATAAGAGGTAAAATGTAGGTCCCGTGTGTGAGTGTTGTTACGCACGTTAAAGATCCCTACCTTGCTTGGAACAGCAAGGGTTCGGCAAAATTCCAAATTATCCAGGTAAAAATTGCTTCCTGGCTAATGTAGTACTTTCAGGGAGGAGCATTGGAAAATCAAATGTAGGGCTAATATTTTACTGTAATCTTGAAAAGGGTAAACTTTATAAAATGCATAAAAACGCTATTGCAGATAATCGTCTATAATTTTCACTATGAATACGAGGCGAGTTATTCGGAAAAAAACAGATTTTGATGACTGAGTTAAATATTTCGATACACAAGAACGATGTATTTTGAAACGAATTTGTATGCCCCATTTATGGCATAAAAGAAAGGCGTAAATAGTTATCTTTAAGTTTTTGTTGAATTCCAAACCCCTGTAGTATTAAAGAAGCTTAAATTTTGTTTTACGAAACTCACCAGGTTTTTGACCAGCGTCACTTTTGTGCAACAATTGGATAGGTCACGACTGAAGGGTGAAGATTTAGTGTATACCTCTTTTTCTGAACAAGTACAATTTTCAAACATAAAATTTTGTTACATTTGTAGTTAGTCGTGTAAAACGCAATCAGTTTTTGACAAAACTTTCTGGCGTCGATGGAAGATTTTTCAATAAGTGCAGCCCTAACTCGGTTTAATTAAACTAGGGTGTCAAGCGTGACCGAATCCGATGTCGTCGTACGCGTCTCAACTATGGCTAGAGCAACAACTACTTTTTTGTACGCTACTATAATACAGAATCGCTAGCTAAATGATTTCGATTTGCATTATGAAATTCTACTCTAAGCGTGAACCTTTTAAATCAATACTGACGATAATTAATATTAATATTTGAATAATTAGTTCAAGGAATAATCTGATTTCAAAGTAACAGGTGTGTAGCACTATTATGAAAGCTATGGTGAAATACGCAGGAAATCAATACTGCAACACAGTTCAACCGCATAATAAATACAATGCCAGAACATGTGTTATTTACGGAAAACGAATACGCTTAGCAAAATATTTGGTTTGGGTTTTAACTTTTGTAGGCGCGTTTATTATATCATCGTTCACTATTTAAACAAAGGTTTATGACTATTTGCACGGCTAATAAGTAAACCTTGTTGTTTGGATAGAACTTAATTACACCTCTACTATAAGCAATTAAATATTAATGGCCATAGCGTGCCCAGAAGGTAGGTCTCGCGTTGTTTTGCAGACATTCATTTGATGCTTATTAAAGTGTGGAATTCAAAATTATATTGAGTATTTATTTCAGCGATGTTGATTTTGCCTGTAATCAATCATATTTGTATTTAATTTGATGGAATAGAAAAGCTATTAGAATACATCACACGTTTTAGGTTTTGATTCAGAATCATTTCAAAATAGTATAATAAAATAAAGCTAACCTACTATGACATGGTTTGGTAAAACGGGGTAAAGTTTGAAAAATAAACAATTTTTTACACTATTTTATATACAGAAGGTTAACTTTTTATGAAGTCACCTAAATGAGGTTTTTATTTTGAAAGATATCAATATAAAGTTTTTACCAGTAGTTTAAGCCCTAGCAGCCTAGGCCACCCACAAAGGGGGTCAATGGGGGTCGCCTGACCCCCCCTGAATATGTTCCTTTGGGTTTTTTTTCGTTAGAAATCGCAACACGAAGTGCACCTTCACTAGAGATTGAAGAAGATTACGATTTCACTATCGGTTATACAATTGTTTAAAAATAAAGTAAACCTAAATGTTGAGATTACACTACAGGTATGCCTATTGTCAAATTATAAATAGACCGACTTTGTATGTCATTTTAAGCAGGAAATGCGAATTAATGCGATTACCTTACAATAGTAACCCTAACCACCTATAACAAAACTGTTATTTTCATTCTTTAATATCTAAATATCTTTACCCTGAAAGTTTCTATTCAAACGAAATATAAATAAAGGCTTTCATAATGGTTTCTTTCTTATTGTACAGGTTCAGGTACTCTACAACTAAAACTTTGGAATGTTCTACAAATGTCTCATTGTGTTCTATTCTGAGAAAAATATATTCTTTATCTATAACAGTAAAGTACGTCTATATCTTCAGTGACTTCAGTTTGTATTCAGTGTTTTTCGAATGCGGTGTACTTTTAATTTGTGACTTAGGAAACTTTATCTGACTGTTGAATTAGTAGAAGACGTGTATGTTGATAGATATTGATTGGTCATTTTCCTTGTAGTTATTGTTATCAGTGTTGATAAGTAGTGTAGTTACTGGTTTTGTTTTTAACTTTCCCCGGGTTCGAATCCCGACACGATCGACTGCTTGAAAATGAGCATTTTTCACAAAATTACGCCCTCGTTCGGATGAGAGGTTAAATGGAGGTCCCGTGTGTGAGTGTTGTCACGCACGTTACAGATCCCTACCTTGCCTGGAACGGCAAGGGTTCGGCAAAACTGTAAATTTCAGGCAACAAAAACTCGCCTCCTGGCCAATGTAGTACCTTCGGTTGGAGCATTGGAAATGTAAATGCACGGCTATAACTTTCCAGGCGGCTCCGTGGCGTAGTTGGTATGTGTGTGACTACTACGCCCAAGGTCCCGACACGGTCCGCTTGAAAAATGTTAGGCGAGCATTTTCACAAAAATATCCTTCGTTCGGATGAGAGGTAAAATGAAGGTCCCGTGTGTGAGTGTTGTAATGCACTTTGAAGATCCCTACTTTGCTTGGAACAGTAAAGGTTCGCCAAAATCTAAATTTTCTAGTTAAAAAACTCGCCTTCTGTCCAATGTAGTACTTTTGGGTGGAGCATTGGAAAATCAAATGCAGGGCTATAACTTTTCATCCCGACACGGTTCGCTTGAAAAATATTAGGCAAGCATTTTTCACAAAAATACGCCCTCGCTCGGATCAGAGGTAAAATGGAGGTCCCGTGAGTGAGTGTTGTCCCGCACGTTAAAGGTACCTACCTTCCTTGCAACAGCAAGGGTTCGGCAAAATTTAAAATTTCCAGGTTAAAAAAACTAGTTTCATGGCCAATGTAGTACCATCGGGTGGAACATTGGAAAATCAAATTAAAAACAATAACTTTCTAAGCGGCTCCGTGCCGTAGTTGATATGCGTGTGACTACTATGCCCAAAGTCCCGGGTTTGAATCCCGACACGGTCCGTTTGAAAAATGTTAGGCGAGCATTTCCCACAAAAATACGCTCTCGTTCCGATAAGAGGTAAAATGTAGGTCCCGTGTGTGAGTGTTGTTACGCACGTTAAAGATCCCTACCTTGCTTGGAACAGCAAGGGTTCGGCAAAATTCCAAATTATCCAGGTAAAAAAATTGCTTCCTGGCTAATGTAGTACTTTCAGGGAGGGAGCATTGGAAAATCAAATGTAGGGCTAATATTTTACTGTAATCTTGAAAAGGGTAAACTTTATAAAAATGCATAAAAACGCTATTGCAGATAATCGTCTATAATTTTCACTATGAATACGAGGCGAGTTATTCGGAAAAAAAACAGATTTTGATGACTGAGTTAAATATTTCGATACACAAGAACGATGTATTTTGAAACGAATTTGTATGCCCCATTTATGGCATAAAAAGAAAGGCGTAAATAGTTATCTTTAAGTTTTTGTTGAATTCCAAACCCCTGTAGTATTAAAGAAGCTTAAATTTTGTTTTACGAAACTCACCAGGTTTTTGACCAGCGTCACTTTTTGTGCAACAATTGGATAGGTCACGACTGAAGGGTGAAGATTTAGTGTATACCTCTTTTTCTGAACAAGTACAATTTTCAAACATAAAATTTTGTTACATTTGTAGTTAGTCGTGTAAAACGCAATCAGTTTTTGACAAAACTTTCTGGCGTCGATGGAAGATTTTTCAATAAGTGCAGCCCTAACTCGGTTTAATTAAACTAGGGTCTCAAGCGTGACCGAATCCGATGTCGTCGTACGCGTCTCAACTATGGCTAGAGCAACAACTACTTTTTTGTACGCTACTATAATACAGAATCGCTAGCTAAATGATTTCGATTTGCATTATGAAATTCTACTCTAAGCGTGAACCTTTTAAATCAATACTGACGATAATTAATATTAATATTTGAATAATTAGTTCAAGGAATAATCTGATTTCAAAGTAACAGGTGTGTAGCACTATTATGAAAGCTATGGTGAAATACGCAGGAAATCAATACTGCAACACAGTTCAACCGCATAATAAATACAATGCCAGAACATGTGTTATTTACGGAAAACGAATACGCTTAGCAAAATATTTGGTTTGGGTTTTAACTTTTGTAGGCGCGTTTATTATATCATCGTTCACTATTTAAACAAAGGTTTATGACTATTTGCACGGCTAATAAGTAAACCTTGTTGTTTGGATAGAACTTAATTACACCTCTACTATAAGCAATTAAATATTAATGGCCATAGCGTGCCCAGAAGGTAGGTCTCGCGTTGTTTTGCAGACATTCATTTGATGCTTATTAAAGTGTGGAATTCAAAATTATATTGAGTATTTATTTCAGCGATGTTGATTTTGCCTGTAATCAATCATATTTGTATTTAATTTGATGGAATAGAAAAGCTATTAGAATACATCACACGTTTTAGGTTTTTGATTCAGAATCATTTCAAAATAGTATAATAAAATAAAGCTAACCTACTATGACATGGTTTGGTAAAACGGGGTAAAGTTTGAAAAATAAACAATTTTTTACACTATTTTATATACAGAAGGATAACTTTTTATGAAGTCACCTAAATGAGGTTTTTATTTTGAAAGATATCAATATAAAGTTTTTACCAGTAGTTTAAGCCCTAGCAGCCTAGGCCACCCACAAAGGGGGTCAATGGGGGTCGCCTGACCCCCCCTGAATATGTTCCTTTGGGTTTTTTTTCGTTAGAAATCGCAACACGAAGTGCACCTTCACTAGAGATTGAAGAAGATTACGATTTCACTATCGGTTATACAATTGTTTAAAAATAAAGTAAACCTAAATGTTGAGATTACACTACAGGTATGCCTATTGTCAAATTATAAATAGACCGACTTTGTATGTCATTTTAAGCAGGAAATGCGAATTAATGCGATTACCTTACAATAGTAACCCTAACCACCTATAACAAAACTGTTATTTTCATTCTTTAATATCTAAATATCTTTACCCTGAAAGTTTCTATTCAAACGAAATATAAATAAAGGCTTTCATAATGGTTTCTTTCTTATTGTACAGGTTCAGGTACTCTACAACTAAAACTTTGGAATGTTCTACAAATGTCTCATTGTGTTCTATTCTGAGAAAAAATATATTCTTTATCTATAACAGTAAAGTACGTCTATATCTTCAGTGACTTCAGTTTGTATTCAGTGTTTTTCGAATGCGGTGTACTTTTAATTTGTGACTTAGGAAACTTTATCTGACTGTTGAATTAGTAGAAGACGTGTATGTTGATAGATATTGATTGGTCATTTTCCTTGTAGTTATTGTTATCAGTGTTGATAAGTAGTGTAGTTACTGGTTTTTTGTTTTTAAAGAAGGCCGAAGATTGCAGTTACAGTTTAGTTACGGATAGGATAGCAGTAAGTACTAATGTACCTAATGCGTGAGAATACATATTTAAAAATAATATTTATTTGCAATTGGGAGATTCTTATTTTTTTTTTTCTTTAAAGTCTATTTGATTAACAAATCTCTTCTTTTGAAGTATCAGAAAAGTAAAGCGTGTTATTTTTTTTCAGAAATTCAGATCTAAGATCAGTAACAATACTAGCAATGGATATTAGAAAATTTTTCAAACGAAATGAACTAAAAGAATCATCTAGCATAGGCTGTAGTAGTAGCGGTGCTGGTGCTAATGCTATTTTTGAGTGTAATAGTATAGTACATAATAGTGTCAATGATCTAAATAAAGCTGGTAGTTCGTCACCTAATACTTTAAAACCTCTCGCATGTGAATATGACACCAATCTTTCAACTGATAAGAATGAGTACATGCTCGATTTGGGCAATTTTGTTAACTCGAATGAAACACTTTCCCACGATGTTCGCTTTTCATTATTAACATATCCTTACAAACCAGATCCTAAATATAATTTCAAGAACGATTCCGAAGAAAGAAGACGTGCTTTTAGATATGACTGGCTTCAACAATACGATTGGCTTGCGTATTCTCCAAAACTTAAAGGCGCACTTTGCAAATATTGCGTAGTTTTTCGGCCAACTGTTAAAAGAGGGGTTCTTGGTTCTTTCATTGTGAAGCCCTTCACAAAATATCATGACTTTGTCGCTTCTGCAAAAGCACATGCTACAACCGAATGGCATCGAGATTCAACTATAAAAGCTTCTAGTTTTACAAAAATTATTAAAGGAAAACGTCTATCAATTACCTCTCAAATAAATGAAGCTGAGCGGGATTTGATTGAATCGAATCGCAAAAAACTTATACCAATAATATCCACCGTCATTTTTTGTGGTATGCATGACTTGCTATTACGAGGTGATAAAAAAGGTAATTTTGAGGATCTTTTACAATTCAGAATAGAAAGTGGGGATCACATTCTAAACGAGCACTTAAAGTTTTGCAAGAAAAACTTAAAATACACCTCTCACAGAACTCAAAATCAAATAATTTCAATTTGTGGAACATTAATTAGAATATTAAATAGAATATTTTATTGGCATTACCTCCAACTACTGCAACAATAGAAAGGTCATTTAGTAGCTAAAGCGGGTAAAATCGTGGCTTAGATCAAGCATGTCAGGGGATAGATTATCAGGTTTATGCATGCTTAGTGTACATAAGGACATGGTAGGTAGGGAGAAACAAGCATTTATAAATGAAGTCCTAAATAGATTTGGTCAAGACCGAAGAAGATTGATATTTTTATTCAAAAATGATGATGATTAATAAAACGCGAGAACAGTCCTATTCAGCAGTGCCAGTTATAATAGTTTGTTGTACCCTTCTTAGTTCTTAGTCATGATTGTTTGTGCAACAAATATTAAAGACACTATTTAAAGTGCTGGTCGGATATTTATTTACTATTAATTAATATCTGTGGTTTGTGGCCATTTGATTGACAATGGGGCTTTTCTGTTTCCGTTAAATATGGTTGTGTCGTGTCTGTATTTTTACATTTTCTTACGGGCGGCTTATTACGTGTATTGGAATAAGTCCATTCAATTTTCAATTAGTGTGTTAATGTAAAATCCAATCTTTTCCATTTGCTACCCTGTGCATCATCAAGCCAAAAGAATTGATAGCCTGCTGCACCAGCAATTTACCAGATTGGTAAGTAACTTTACACTTTATGAAAATTCGATTAATTACAGAATGCTGCATTTATTAAGAAACTATCAATCCTACGTTTTTCTTTCAATTTCAAATACTATAGCCGAAATCTCGAAAGAATGCATTCGCGTCATAGGTTTCTGAATTAAACACCGACATACTTTTAATGTATATCGCTTTTAAATTCAGTAACCTATGGTGTGAATGCATTCTTTCGTGATTTCAACTATAATATTAAAAAACGCTGCATTATCGATGGTCCTAACTGCTTTTGAGCTACTCTAAGAAAATAAGATTTTATGCCTTACATTACTTTCCAATACGTCCGGTAACGGGGTTGAGTGTTCATCCTTTGTGTAACATAACTAATATTTTTGAAAGTAGTCTTGACCCCCTCTACAAACTATTCTGTGGGCGGCCTTGCTAGCAGCCTAAAGCGGATTTACGAATTTACCTCTCCTAGGATGGAAATATTTTGCCGCCCCTCATCTACAATAATTTTCGCTTGTTGTTTTTACCGCTGGTAAACAATATTTAATGTACTCACAAACTAAAATAAATTTGTCTTTATATTTCTTGTTAACTTGAATGCTATATAAATTCTGAAACATGTATGAACTAAATAGTTGATTAATAGAAGATGGTAATACAAAAACACAAAAATGACAACATTTGTATTAGAAAATTTAATTAATAGAAGATAGTAATATAAAAATACAAAAATAACAACATTTCTATTAAAAAAATTGTATTTTTTCATATGCTTTTAATTTGTCTAGATTTCATTTTGTTATTTAATTTTTTTAATTCCAACATTTACCGCCTCCTAAAATTTGCCGCCTTCGGCTATAACTCTTCTAGCCTTATGGTAAATCCAGCTCCGCTAGCAGCGCATCTTTTTTATGTATAGAGTTTTTACAAAATCGAAAATATAACCTACTATTATTAAAATAGGAAGCAGCATTTCAAGTAAAATCATAGTAGCGATCACGGTAGAATAAAAAATATTAAGAAAAGTTGTTTTAAAGCACTCAAAACCCTGCATTCCAAATTTCGCTGAGAAACTTTCAATTTATAAATTTTAAATCTTTTCATACGGTCGGTAGATAACTATTCGCTATTACAATATTCAGATTCCATGATACAAGAAAACAATTTGCAAATTTCATTCCACATTGAAGAACAACAAAAGTTTATAAACAATATTTTAAATAGGACATCATCCTTCATCTCAATTCCCTTGAAAACCAATACGTTTTTCCAATCGCCTCTTCTGATTCAGTATGACTCGCAATTTCTCTGAAGAAACGTTTCGTATGACTTATCGGATTCTCTGACGCAGTTAGTGTTTGTTTTGAGATCTGGTTGTATACACAATATTTTTAATAATTCCCTATAGAAATGAAATTGAGTGGCGTTTTTTTAAGCAATTTCGAAGCCTTCTCTATTACGGATGCACTGTTCTTGTATTATAAACTAAAAATAATTCTAGTTTAAAGTGCAAACCTCGTTTCGCCCCCAGTGGTAAATCATTGTGTAAAATTGTGAAGCTCCGGTCAGGCGTCTTAAATATTAGGGTAGTAAAAGGGGAGATCAGGAATATTGAAAGTTTCTCTACCCCGTTTTTAAGTTAGTCTTAATTTTTTTGCAACCAAGTACACTTTGTATTTCTGAATAAACCTTTTATATGCGTATTTCTTTCTAGAAAGAACAAGCTTTTTTAGCAATCATCTAACACATTACTTGCTACTTTATTTAAAAGGATACAAAACCTTACTGCATTTAACGTTTCTAAACGCACCAATGGTTCATGTATTTAAAATTTCACACCACACATTAACTTCTTTTGCATAACGTTCTGAAGAAGTTCTAGAATACTAGAACGGGTTGAATGGTTTGCGCGTTCCAGATAGCTTGAGAGCCGAACTATAGGTTTAACCAAATTAATGAGATCTTTAGCGAGGAACCAGACTAAGCCAGGTTCCCGAAAGAGGGCTCCAGCTCTTTCAGCCGTTAGGGTGGCAGAGACCATACGACTCGATAAGACATTCTAAAACACACTACTGATATGTAAAACGCAAAAGAAACCACCAAATTCCCTCGCAAATATACATTACATTTGATTTTTCAATGCTCCACCCGAAGGTACTACATTGGCCAAAAAGCGAGTTTTTTTTACCTAAAAAAATTTGGAATTTTGCCGACCCCTTGCTGTTCCAAACAAGGTAAGGACCTTTAACGTGCGTAATAACACTCACACACGGGACCTCCATTTTACCTCTATCCAAACAAGGGTGTATTTTTGTGAAATATGCTCGCCTAACATTTTTCAAGCGGACCGTGTCGGGATTCGAACCCGGGATCTTGGACACATACCACTACGCCACGGAGCCGCCGCCTCGCGAATATACATTGCATTAACATTTCCAATGCTCCACCCGAAGGTACTACATTAGCCAGGAGGCGAGTTTTTTGTTGCCTAGAAATTTAGAATTTTGCCGAACCCTTGGCGTTCCAGGCAAGGTAGGGATCTGTAACGCGCGTGATAACACTCACACACGGGACTTCCATTTAACCTCTCATCCAAACGAGGGCGTAATTTTTGTGAAAAATGCTCACCTGCCATTTTTCAAGCAGTCGGCCGTGTCGGGATTTGAACCCATGACCTTGGGATCCGTAGTCTTATGCTTACTACATTGATCCACGGCGACGCCCCCTCGCAAATATACAGCGTACTGAAACTGTTTTAAAAATAACGGCATCCTCTGGGGTAAAAGATTTCGGAATGAAAATAATTCCCAGTTCGGATCTCCAGGAGGAGACTACTTCAGAGGTTGTAATCGGCAAGTTCGATAAGAAGAAAAGTAGAACCGGAAACATTTTGCGGGTCGAGAGGTGGAATGTTAGAAGCATGAAGCAAGTTAGCAAACTAGAGAATTTTAAAATTGAAATAGATAGCCTAGTATTAGATATAGTAGGGATTAGCAAAGTTCGGTAACTAGAAGCGTAGACCTTAGGATAGTTCATGCACGATCAAAGGACGGAAATTCGGGTGTAGAAATAGTCATGCGGAAAAAGGTAGGACATTGTGTATAAAATTGTATTCATGGATATTTATGGTTAGACTAGAATGTAAACCGATACATACAGTACTAATATAGGTATTCATATCCATCTCTAGCTACAGCAACGAAGAGGTAAAAGCGATCTCCAAAGATATCAGAAACATAATAAGACTCGTAAAAGGACATGAAAATTTAAAAATTATTGGAAATTTTAATGCAGTGGTAAGCGAGGGTAAGGAAGGAGAGGTAGAAGGTTTATTTGGTTTACACACTCGAAACGAGAGGTAGAATTTTGCAACAAAAGCAGTCTAACCATCACAAACACATTATTTCAACATCATGCCAGAAAACGATGCATGTGGAAGATGCCAAGAGACAGAGAGATGTGGAATGGATTACATTTATGCTCGATAACGGTTTAGGAATCAAGTAACAAACTGTACAAGCTACCAGAAATATTCTGAGGTAAAAACAAAGAGAAAATAAGAAACCATGGAAAACAATGGATATTCTGAGTTTAATAGACGAAGGTGAAAATGCAAAAACTGACTTGACGCAACAGGAAAACAGAAATACAAGGCCATAAAATGAGAAAATATTCGCATATGCAGGAAAGCTAAAGAACAATGAATTGATGAAAAGTGCTAGAAAGAAATAGAAAAGACGGCCGAAACATACTAATTAAAATAAATTTTAGGAATATAAAACCGTATAGCAAAAATATAATGGGTGCGGGAAGAGATATCGTTATAGCAAATGTAGAGAAAGTGGATAGATGACAAGACTGTGTACGAAATTTACATGCAGAAGCAGAACTAGAAAAACTAGAAAAGAAATCAGACATTGAAAGGGATGACTTGGAATATCCTACACTTAGATATGAGTTTGAATAAGCATTTAAGGCACCAGGTATAGATAAGGTACAAACAGAAACTTTAAAAGCCGCTGGACAAGTAGTAACAGAACGTTTTTTCCAAGGTGCACGCCATATGTATGAGACAGGCGAAATACACAAAGATTTCAAACCTAACACTACAGTCATTATACAAAAAAAAGGAGGTGCGGATAGCTGTGAAAATTTTCGAAGAATAAGTTTGACAGCACACGGGTTAAAAATATTAACTAGAATTGTACAAAGATGGTTGGGAGGCTGAAGAAATGCTAAGAGAAGATCAATTTGGATTTAGGCGTAACAGCGGAACGCGGGAGGCTTTCTTAGCTGTAAGGGTGATAATAGTAAAAGGAGAAAGCGTGTATATAAGGTTTGTAGATCTGAAAATGCATTCGACAATGTAAAATGGGAAAAATATTCGAAATACTCAAAAAAATTGGTCTGAGTTCTAGGGATAGAAGGATATTACATAGCTTATACAAAGAGCAAACAGCTGTAATAGAATTAAAACAGGAACGTAGAGAAGTAAATATTAGAAAAGGACTGAGCCAGTGATTTGTCCTATCACCATTAATTTTTAACTTGTATATCAAAGAGGTAAAAACTACTGTCAAATGCAGAAAGACATTTGAAATTCTTATGCAGGGACAAACGATTGATACACTTAGACTTGCAGATGACATAGCGGTATTGGCATCTAGCAAGGAAGAGTTAGAAGCAGCTCTTAATGAAATGGAAACAGTACTATCAGAGCGATACGGTTGAAAATTAACAAAAATAAAAGTAAAGTACTAGTACGTATTGGAGGAAACATAGTTCAGAAACCAGAATACAAGTAGGAAACAAAAACTTACAGAAAGTTAAGGATTTCGGTTACCTAGGAATCCAAATAACGCAAGATCGAAAAAGTTCAAAGGATATATAATAAAGATAAGCCCATAGCTCTATTTAACAAGAAAAAACAACTACTATTCAAAGAAAAGATAAGAGTTAGGGAAGGATTGCTGAAAGGATATGTGTGGAACACATCACTGTACGGTTATAAAACCGGCACAGTATGAGAAGCGGACAGGAAAACGTTAGAAGCCTTTGCAATGTACTACTACAGACGTATGATGGAGACATCATTGACAGACAAAGTTAAGAACAAGCAGATTCTAGAAATGGTAGGGAAGGAAGAAATATGTGGAAACGTGCGTAATAACACTCACACACGGGACCTCCATTTTACCTCTATCCAAACAAGGGTGTATTTTTGTGAAATATGCTCGCCTAACATTTTTCAAGCGGACCGTGTCGGGATTCGAACCCGGGATCTTGGACACATACCACTACGCCACGGAGCCGCCGCCTCGCGAATATACATTGCATTAACATTTCCAATGCTCCACCCGAAGGTACTACATTAGCCAGGAGGCGAGTTTTTTGTTGCCTAGAAATTTAGAATTTTGCCGAACCCTTGGCGTTCCAGGCAAGGTAGGGATCTGTAACGCGCGTGATAACACTCACACACGGGACTTCCATTTAACCTCTCATCCAAACGAGGGCGTAATTTTTGTGAAAAATGCTCACCTGCCATTTTTCAAGCAGTCGGCCGTGTCGGGATTTGAACCCATGACCTTGGGATCCGTAGTCTTATGCTTACTACATTGATCCACGGCGACGCCCCCTCGCAAATATACAGCGTACTGAAACTGTTTTAAAAATAACGGCATCCTCTGGGGTAAAAGATTTCGGAATGAAAATAATTCCCAGTTCGGATCTCCAGGAGGAGACTACTTCAGAGGTTGTAATCGGCAAGTTCGATAAGAAGAAAAGTAGAACCGGAAACATTTTGCGGGTCGAGAGGTGGAATGTTAGAAGCATGAAGCAAGTTAGCAAACTAGAGAATTTTAAAATTGAAATAGATAGCCTAGTATTAGATATAGTAGGGATTAGCAAAGTTCGGTAACTAGAAGCGTAGACCTTAGGATAGTTCATGCACGATCAAAGGACGGAAATTCGGGTGTAGAAATAGTCATGCGGAAAAAGGTAGGACATTGTGTATAAAATTGTATTCATGGATATTTATGGTTAGACTAGAATGTAAACCGATACATACAGTACTAATATAGGTATTCATATCCATCTCTAGCTACAGCAACGAAGAGGTAAAAGCGATCTCCAAAGATATCAGAAACATAATAAGACTCGTAAAAGGACATGAAAATTTAAAAATTATTGGAAATTTTAATGCAGTGGTAAGCGAGGGTAAGGAAGGAGAGGTAGAAGGTTTATTTGGTTTACACACTCGAAACGAGAGGTAGAATTTTGCAACAAAAGCAGTCTAACCATCACAAACACATTATTTCAACATCATGCCAGAAAACGATGCATGTGGAAGATGCCAAGAGACAGAGAGATGTGGAATGGATTACATTTATGCTCGATAACGGTTTAGGAATCAAGTAACAAACTGTACAAGCTACCAGAAATATTCTGAGGTAAAACAAAGAGAAAATAAGAAACCATGGAAAACAATGGATATTCTGAGTTTAATAGACGAAGGTGAAAATGCAAAAACTGACTTGACGCAACAGGAAAACAGAAATACAAGGCCATAAAATGAGAAAATATTCGCATATGCAGGAAAGCTAAAGAACAATGAATTGATGAAAAGTGCTAGAAAGAAATAGAAAAGACGGCCGAAACATACTAATTAAAATAAATTTTAGGAATATAAAACCGTATAGCAAAAATATAATGGGTGCGGGAAGAGATATCGTTATAGCAAATGTAGAGAAAGTGGATAGATGACAAGACTGTGTACGAAATTTACATGCAGAAGCAGAACTAGAAAAACTAGAAAAGAAATCAGACATTGAAAGGGATGACTTGGAATATCCTACACTTAGATATGAGTTTGAATAAGCATTTAAGGCACCAGGTATAGATAAGGTACAAACAGAAACTTTAAAAGCCGCTGGACAAGTAGTAACAGAACGTTTTTTCCAAGGTGCACGCCATATGTATGAGACAGGCGAAATACACAAAGATTTCAAACCTAACACTACAGTCATTATACAAAAAAAAGGAGGTGCGGATAGCTGTGAAAATTTTCGAAGAATAAGTTTGACAGCACACGGGTTAAAAATATTAACTAGAATTGTACAAAGATGGTTGGGAGGCTGAAGAAATGCTAAGAGAAGATCAATTTGGATTTAGGCGTAACAGCGGAACGCGGGAGGCTTTCTTAGCTGTAAGGGTGATAATAGTAAAAGGAGAAAGCGTGTATATAAGGTTTGTAGATCTGAAAATGCATTCGACAATGTAAAATGGGAAAAATATTCGAAATACTCAAAAATTGGTCTGAGTTCTAGGGATAGAAGGATATTACATAGCTTATACAAAGAGCAAACAGCTGTAATAGAATTAAAACAGGAACGTAGAGAAGTAAATATTAGAAAAGGACTGAGCCAGTGATTTGTCCTATCACCATTAATTTTTAACTTGTATATCAAAGAGGTAAAAACTACTGTCAAATGCAGAAAGACATTTGAAATTCTTATGCAGGGACAAACGATTGATACACTTAGACTTGCAGATGACATAGCGGTATTGGCATCTAGCAAGGAAGAGTTAGAAGCAGCTCTTAATGAAATGGAAACAGTACTATCAGAGCGATACGGTTGAAAATTAACAAAATAAAAGTAAAGTACTAGTACGTATTGGAGGAAACATAGTTCAGAAACCAGAATACAAGTAGGAAACAAAACTTACAGAAAGTTAAGGATTTCGGTTACCTAGGAATCCAAATAACGCAAGATCGAAAAAGTTCAAAGGATATATAATAAAGATAAGCCCATAGCTCTATTTAACAAGAAAAAACAACTACTATTCAAAGAAAAGATAAGAGTTAGGGAAGGATTGCTGAAAGGATATGTGTGGAACACATCACTGTACGGTTATAAAACCGGCACAGTATGAGAAGCGGACAGGAAAACGTTAGAAGCCTTTGCAATGTACTACTACAGACGTATGATGGAGACATCATTGACAGACAAAGTTAAGAACAAGCAGATTCTAGAAATGGTAGGGGAAGGAAGAAATATGTGGAAAACAATAAAAAAATATGAGAGATAGGATGATAGGACACACTAAGGCACGAGAGAATAGTGCGGAATATATTAGAAGCCGAGAAAGAAAAAAAGAGAGATAAAGCTTTACCTAGATTAGACTATTGCACACTAATACTGAAAGATGTAAGCTGTAGGAATTTTACAGATATTTAGATTATCTCAGAACGGAAATCAATGGAATTGCGCGTCCAACTAGTTCCAGGACGGAAAACTTAAACATGAAAATAATTATATTTAAGCCTGCTGATTATCATAAACAAATGCAGGTCTTGGTTTTGCAATATTCTCAACTAGTGTTGATTGTGCGAAAGCGGTAATTAAAAACTATTGATTCGGAAGATCTGAGTGATGGGGATTTTTCATAGCCGTCAGATTGCTTATCCTCCTTCACGCACCACTGAATATCGGTGAAATGGAATACAGTTTTAGAGAACAATTAAAGAAGAAGGGTGCAGAAGATATAAAAAATTTGAATATCACAAGGTCTTGCTGTATTTAACAAGAAAATTCAGCTGCTATGTTCTAAGACAACAAACACAAAAACAAGAAAAGGTTGTTGAAAGCGTATGTCTGAAGCACAGCACTGTACGGCTGTGAAAAGTGGACAGTAGGAGAAGTAGACAGGAAAAGTATAGTAACTTTTAAAATGTTGTGCTTCTGATATATGGTGAAGACTTAATATACAGACAAAGTTAAGAACAAGAAGATTCTGGAAATAGTAGGAAAAGAAGGATATCTCTGGAAAACAGTAAAAGAATAGAAGAAATAAGATGATAGGACACGTTACAAGGCATGAAGGAATAGTGCGGTTTATATCTAGACGCAGAGAAAGGAGGAAAAGAGAGATAGAGGTAGGCCTAGATTAGACCATTGTACACAGAGAGTGAAAATGTAGGCTGTGATAATTTCAGGGAAATGTGTAGGTTAATTCAGAATAGAAAACAATGAAGGTATGCGTCTAACCAGTTTCAATACTGAAGACCTAAACATGATACCTTTTTACAGTTGATAACCCATTTTGTGTTTCCTCCTACCCACTAGTAGAAGATTACAGACATCCCTGGTACAGCGTCACCGTCTCACCATCTCCTGGCGCCGCCGCCACGTAAATGTTTGCAATTTACCTTACCTCTATAACCACACAACACCTAGCACCGCTACCTGAATGAGACAATCCACCTTACCCATCTAACGTAGGGTTAGCAACCTCCCAATACTCTCGCGCCTGAACCCCTCAAGCTACCGCCACCTGTATATTTGCAACCCACCTTTCTCAACTAACCTAGGGTAGGTAACCACCCAATACTACCACGTCTCAGTCCCTCCGTTATCGCCACCTGAATGTTTGCAACACACTTTATCAATATAGCATGTCACGACAGCTTAAGCAACACATGTGTAAATTCAAAAATTGTTTCCAGTTTACAAAAATGCTTATCTGTATATCAACATTTCTACCAAGATGTATTAAAACTGTTCTTTTGTATATTTTGAATAATAGTAAGTAGTCTCGTTTATGAGTATTCTCTGGAATCTATACTACAGAGTACGTCCCGCAGCTAAGAAAACCCACCTTTGTGCATTCTTTAAATTAATGTACCTGTTATAGAAATATATTTTGAAACTAAGATATTGCGTTTCTTTGTGAGCTTACAAAATAAACTAAACAAAAATCTAAATACAATTCGAAAGAAAAGGAACATTATCAGTTATTTTAAAATTTTTTGTACAAAGCGATATTAATCAATCACCACTGAAGAGTGATTACTCTCCACTCATTTGCAATAAACTAAGGAAAGTAAAATTTGTACTTACTTGAGAGTTGTGTTTCGACAAATAATCTACGCTAACGAAGTGCATTAGGGCAATAACAGAGCAACATCAAACATTACATAGAAAGTAAAAACAATACATCGCACCATCAACAACAGTATAATGCCAATAAGGCTGAATGAATACGTTGGCACACCACTGCACCTGAGGTCTCAGACTCATAACTAATTTCTTGCGCACATGATTTACATGCAGTGTTGTGTTTTTCCGCTCCTTTCTCCTTCACCTTGCGGTTTCTGTATTCATTTCGCGAATAAAGTCTAATTTATGTTGCATATTGTTGGATATAATTAAAGAAGGTGGAAGGCTTTTTGAACGTTTATCGTAAGGATTATAGTGCACACAACAATTGCGACAAAGGACTCAGAGTGACACGTCATTTTATCCCTTCGGGCCAGCACGGACCTGGAATATCCAAAAGTGCAACGAAAACTAAGAATCTTCTTTTAACTAATCTGAAAAAACGTGTGAAATTTGCGGTATTTAAATCTTCTTTGTTTTTCTTGTATTTTTGTGCAGACTTTTTTCCAACCCTACAACTTCGGCACAAACAGTAGCAACCAGAAGCAGTTGCTCCGCGAATGAACAATCAATTATGGCTGAAAACCTTTTAAGCGGTAGTTAGGTATCACGGGTGGATGTAATAGGTTGCCACTTGTACAGGGAGGAGAAGTTCTGGGATCTGCTGCGCTGTGCTGTTGTGCTGTTTTATGTCGTTTGGTGCTGTACTGAACTAGCATAAATGGGTTTTCTTCGTAATAAGTAGGAGTAGTGATGTAGGTGGATTCAATTTTACAGACGATAGTATATTAGAATATTAATTGCGTTAGAACTTTAGCATTCTAACTTTACTTTATATTTGGTTATAGTTATACTATCAAACTCTATTATTACGCAATGTTTTAGGGAAAATCCCTATTTATTATCGTGTAATTTTATGGTAAAGACAGTTCTCACGCGTTGCGGAACGGACATAACGTTTTTCAACCAATCAATATACGTACAGCAAGCAGGAATGGTTGACAACTAATTTGAAAATTATATGGTTGTTATCCAGACTGTTCTAAACAACACGTGTTTCATGTTTTCTTAAATATAATTTTGATTTATATTATTTACCTGTCAATGGTCTGTTAACTCATTTTATCTTATATATTGCAGAAACCTCCCAGTATTTAGTGTATTTAGTCATTGGTATGTTTCTTTGGTCTATAAAAAAACTTACATATAAATGATATTGTTGGAAGCTTTCACGGCCGGAGTCATTATAAATATTTATGGTTCCGGATTGGTGCTTTAGTTTATAATATGACACGACCCAAACTCGGAACAATAAACATTTACATATAAATGTATTTGTTTGGAAGCAGGTTAATGTGGTTAGTCATATTTTGATAAACGGGTATGTAGTTTTATTACTTTTAATATAAGTTTGTTTTATAATTAAAAATAACGAAAAACTATTACCTCTCAAAAATAAAATTTGTCAGGAATGATAATATAACTAGCATCTACTTAAAGATTTTTTAAGGCATTTTTAACTTTAAGAAGCTTGTATTCAATTATTTTCCAATATTGTAATTGGTTTTATAAACCTGTCTAATCACTTATTTTAACAGGTGTTTGATAATGATTTTTTATGAAAGAAAATTTTTTTGCCTTTATTCTGAAAGAATAACTAATTATATTTTATAATACCAATATTAAGTGCCACGTGTACCTTTCTATGTTTGTTCTTACCTTACATATTATATTTAATTATTATGAATTATCTACATGTAAAGTCAGACGAATCTATCTTTGGGCTTTTGAAATTAAAGATGAAACCAAACCAATTTTTTATTTAATGCAACTAAGAAGTTCTGCACAACACTGATTCGTGTACAAGGTATTGATGGCAAACCTTAAAGACGGTGACATATTAAGAATTTAAAACATTTTCCTTATTCCTAACGATTAGTAATAAAAAAAGGTTCATTTCTACTCTTATTTGAACATATTTAGTCGCTTTATCGTTATCGAAGTTGAATTTCTATCTTTTGACTTTACTTTGTACTGTATAAATATATCTTACCCTTGAGTTCTCAGTTATTTCATACCTTTTCGTTTCCGCTATACTTCATCCATCTCAAAATTCCATAATTTTCTAATACCAAGTTCTATCACTACACTTTAATAATTTACATTTTTTCTTTAATTCTCATCTTGTATATTTTCCTAGTATTCTTATTTTCACACAAAGCGCCGCATCCTTTTGTTGAAATTGACAAATCTTTTGTTTAAACAACTCAACGAATCTTGAGAGGGGTTAATGCTTTACCCTTTGTACACTATGTCTCTGCAGAAAGTCGCCTTCCATAGTTGCGACTACGAAAAATTTCTTCTCGATGTGTTTTTTTCTGAAATGTCTCAATCATTTTTTTTAGAATTTCCATTATTCACTTTTTCTGTATCATAGGGATGTTTGTACATCTTTTTTCTGTTCTTTTTCCTGAAGGAATTGATGAAGAGCTATCGCTTTTAATGTTTTTCATCGTGAATCCTTGTTTATGTTTAGGTATATTGGGATTTTTTTCTATTTTCGTCGTTTAATTATTTCTGTATGTTTGTAATAGCTATTGCATTTGAAATTACAATGAGAGTGCATATAAGTTAGTAGTTTTTACTTTTGTCCGATTTTCTTATAGCGGCGGATCTGCTCGGTAGCAAGATTATCTGACTAGGTGTGTGTGTATTATCACGCACGTTGAGGAGCCCTACCTTGCTGGGAATAGCAAATATTCCGCAAAATTCAAAATTTCCATGTAAGAAAAACTCGCTTCCTAGCCAATTCAGTACCTTCAGGTGGAGCATTGGGAAATCATATATAGAGAATATCTTCTCCCAAGGACGCACCGCTTGAAAAATGTTAAGCAAGCATTTCTTGAGATGTAAAATGTAGGTCCCGTGTATAAGTGTTGTCACGCAAGTTAAAAAATCCTAGCCTGATTGTAGTAGCAAAGTTTTAGCAAAAGTCAAAATTTCCCGATAAAAAAAATCGCTTACTGGCCGATGTAGTTAGTTCCTTCGGGTGGAACATTTGTAAATCAAATGAAAGGCGTATCTTATTCGTCGGTGGCTTTGTAGATTAGACAGGTTGGCGTATAGCTGCCGATCCAAATCTCCTGGGTTCGATTCCCTGCATGAAGAAATTTGCTTCCTGGCTAATGTAATACATTCGAGTGTAGTATTATAAATATGTAGGGCATATTTTTCTGACGGCCCCGTGGATCAGAGAGGTACGCATATGATTGCAGATCCCAAGGTATTTATAATCAAAAGCTGTAATGAAGTGTAAACAAAAAGAACCTAGCCTGCCTGTTAGCTTTGTATTTTGGTAGGGTAGGAATTATAAACTTATTGTCAATGCAGCATCACTGGTCAGTGTGTCAATATAAAGTTCTTATTGCTGTAACATATTTCGTTTTTACCTTGCTAGTAGGCCAGTGTCTTTGTTTGAGATAGAAGAATGCTTTAAAAATATTTTAAATAAATTTCTAAGCATATATATGCTATGTAAAGAATTCTTCTTAATCTTCTTTGGAAATGAAACCACTCATAGTTTTTAAAATAGATTTTAAAAACTATGAGTGGTTTCATTCCCAAAGAAGATTAAGAAGAATGCTAAACAAATCACAACTAACATACAGGGAGTATCTATGTAAAGAAGTTAATTTTGTATTTTGGTTTTTATAATGAGAATTAATTGTTAGTTTTAAATATCAAGTCTCGTACTCCTCGACTAATTTTATGCTGTCAGTGTGGCAGCAAACAAAATTCTTAGGCACTTGGACGACGTAGTTTGATGATCGGTTGGCAACTTATTCCGTTTCCTGGTATGGCAAAGATTGCCACAGTTTAAAAAACAAATGGTACCTAAAGACATCATTAGAATATAAGCCTTCCGTTCAGATAAACTCTTGTACTTTTCTTTCTGTTTTTCTTTTTGGGACTTTGTCGCAATTGTTACGCATTAAAATACGCTCTAAAGGTCATTTTAGTTAATAACTATTTTTGAGGAGTTACTGTACCAATATTATTTAGGATGTTATGCGTAATAAATGTGGTTTAGGATTCCCTGTCAATGTTTTACATAGATAGCTTTTTATTATCGTGTAGTTTTGTGCTGGAGACGTTCTCACTGGCTATGGGACGGACATGACGTTGAACGCGTACAAACAAACGGTGGTTCGAAAATCGCCGCCATGATGACAGTTTCGACGTAACCAACTATCTTGAAGGAGTGCTTTATAGAATGTAGTGAAGTGATTCTGTTCATTTCTATTTTTATCTAGTATCGTACTTTATCCTATCTGTATTCCCCGTTTAACGTTTTAGAAAAACCCAGCGCGCTCCACTACGAAATATGGACTTGAGCAGCAATCTGCACCCTACGCGGCTACCTAAGACAAACAATAATTATTTGGTATACAGCCTGCCAATATGCATTAAATTATTGTAGGGTATAGTAATATGAGAAGTAATACGTAGTTTTACAACTCGTATACGTATAACCGAAGATTAAACGAAATAGTAAACATCAAGGTACTCTCTGAGAAAGAAGGTTATACAACAGTAAGGGTGTCTCCCAATTTAAAATTATGGAAAACTAAAGATCCTGTACAAAACTAATTTAACGAATCTGAGAAATCCAAGAAATTTTCGAAAAAGGGTTTTTGGTGTCTGGGCGATACATCGATGGTTCATAATTAAGCATTTGCCAAAAATTAATATTTCCAAAAAATTATGGCCCGCCCTTTAGCTTTACAAATTGAGATTTGAGCAGGATGAAAATGCTGAACGACAGTGATTGGTGAGTCAATGATTACAAAGAACATATCGGACATATTTTATATTCTAAGAACACACTAGTGTTTGATAATAGAAGAGAAATATGTTTATTCACGCGCAACACCTCATTATTAATGCCTCATGGAACACCTCAACGAGCGCCTCCGTTTTGTATGAGACACCTCCTTATGGAACGCCTCATAGAGCCGCATTGCTATATGATTTCATATCTAACCTGGATAAAAGTTTTCTTCTAGTAGCCATTTTTAGCCTGCAGCATGGACCATTGCTCCCAGCATCCCAGATTTGAACCACATGACCCTATATACGTAAAAATCCACAACACTATACCGCAACTACTTAGTTTCAGTTACTTTTCAAGGTCATGGTGACGTAATAGTCTGCTAAAAATAAAGAGCACGTCAATACTATTCTAAAGCTTTATTATAACATTAGATAACTAACTTAATTTAAAAACATTTAACCACCCAAGCGTGGATCCAGTAAAACTTAATTTTAGTACCAAGTTAGGCACAGAAAGCTGTATTTTTTTGTACTTGTTTGGGGTAGTTTTAATTTTATCTAATTTTGCAAAGGTGGGGAAAATAAATCAAAAACAAGAATACAAGTATCTAACACGAACTTACAAGAGGTTAAGGATTTCTGCTACCTAGGAAGCCAAATAACGCAAGATGGGAAAAGCACAAAAGATATAAAACAAAGATTAGCACAAGGTCGTGCTACATTTAACAAGAAAAAGCAACTACTGTGCTCAAAGACCACAAACATAGAAACAAGGAAAAGATTGCTTAAAACATATGTGTGGAGCACAGCACTGTACGGCTGTGAAGCCTGGACAATAGGAGAAGCGGACAAGAAAAAGGTAGAAGCCTTTGAAATGTGGTGCTACAGGCGTATGATGAAGATATCATGGACAGACAAAGTTAAGAACGAAGAGATACTAAAAATGGTAGGGAAGAAAGAAATATGTGGAAAACGGTAAAAATAGGAGAGATAGGATGATAGGCCACATACTACGGCATGAGGGAATAGTGCGGAATATATTAGAAGCAGAGATAGGAAAAAAGAGAAGAAGAGGCAGACCTAGATTAGACTACTGCACACAGATAGTAAAAGATGTAGGCTGTAGAGGTTTCAGGGAGATGTGTAGCTAGCCCAGAATAGAAATCAATGGAGGTACGCATCCAACCAATCCCAAGATGGATAAACTAATGACGAAAAGATAACTGTGCTTAAACATCATGATTATTATAAGTAACTACAAGAATTGGTTGGGCAATATTCTCGAATAATGTTAAGTGTGTGAAAGGATTTACTGGAAAACCATTATATCGGCAAATGTCTAAGTGTTGGGGATCTTGGTAGCCACAGGTTGCTTAACCTCCTTCACTGAATCTCGGTAAAATAGGGTATAAAATTAGAAAAGATAGAAAGGGAACGAGCTGAATACACATGCTGTGTGAGAATTTTAGGGAACTAGGTAGGCTAGCTCAGAATATAAATAAGTGCAGGTGCGTGTCCAACCAGTTTTGAGACGGAAAACCTAATGACGAAAAATAAGCGCAGATAAATCTGATGATTAGTATAAACAACTAGTTGTTGGTTGCGAAATACCTGCAACTAATGTTGACTGTGCGAAAAGATAAATTGGAAAATATATTAAATCGCCAAATGGTTAAGTGTTGGGGAACTTGGCAGCCACAGGCTGCTTACCTCCTTCACAACCATTGAAGGTAGGAGAAATAGGGCATGTAACTGTAAAACAATATAAAGTGATCGAACTGCATCTAACAAGAAAGAACGGCGCCTATGAGGAAAGACAACAAACATAGAATAAGAAGAAAATTGTTGAAATCATATGTGTGGAGCACAGCACAGTATGCCTAGGAAATACGGGCAGTCTGAAACGCAGACAGAAAAACGGTAGCAGCCTTTTGAAATGCTGTGCTTCAGATGTATGAGGACGATAGCATGGACAGACAAAGATAATAACAAATAAGTTACAGAAATAGTAGGGGAACAAGGATATCTGGGGAAAAGAGAAATAGTAGGGCGGAATACGTTCTAAGGCATTTTTGGGGAATAGTATGTGATATATTACAAGCAGAGATAGGAAAAAGAGGTAGATGTAGACCTAGATCAGACAGTTATAGATGCAAACTGTGCATATTTCAGGAAATCTGTAGGTTAGTTCAGAATCGGGAACAATGATGGTACGCGTCTAACCAGTTCTAGGACTGAAGACCTAATGATGATAATTTTATCCGTATTTTAAAATGCAAATCGATGCCCAAGTTTTCTATCTCTTTTTCTAGCCAGTAATTGAATACATAGAGACCATTGCAACTTATTCCGTTTCCTGGTATGGCAAAGATTGCCACAGTTTAAAAACAAATGGTACCTAAAGACATCATTAGAATATAAGCCTTCCGTTCAGATAAACTCTTGTACTTTTCTTTCTGTTTTTCTTTTTGGGACTTTGTCGCAATTGTTACGCATTAAAATACGCTCTAAAGGTCATTTTAGTTAATAACTATTTTTGAGGAGTTACTGTACCAATATTATTTAGGATGTTATGCGTAATAAATGTGGTTTAGGATTCCCTGTCAATGTTTTACATAGATAGCTTTTTATTATCGTGTAGTTTTGTGCTGGAGACGTTCTCACTGGCTATGGGACGGACATGACGTTGAACGCGTACAAACAAACGGTGGTTCGAAAATCGCCGCCATGATGACAGTTTCGACGTAACCAACTATCTTGAAGGAGTGCTTTATAGAATGTAGTGAAGTGATTCTGTTCATTTCTATTTTTATCTAGTATCGTACTTTATCCTATCTGTATTCCCCGTTTAACGTTTTAGAAAAACCCAGCGCGCTCCACTACGAAATATGGACTTGAGCAGCAATCTGCACCCTACGCGGCTACCTAAGACAAACAATAATTATTTGGTATACAGCCTGCCAATATGCATTAAATTATTGTAGGGTATAGTAATATGAGAAGTAATACGTAGTTTTACAACTCGTATACGTATAACCGAAGATTAAACGAAATAGTAAACATCAAGGTACTCTCTGAGAAAGAAGGTTATACAACAGTAAGGGTGTCTCCCAATTTAAAATTATGGAAAACTAAAGATCCTGTACAAAACTAATTTAACGAATCTGAGAAATCCAAGAAATTTTCGAAAAAGGGTTTTTGGTGTCTGGGCGATACATCGATGGTTCATAATTAAGCATTTGCCAAAAATTAATATTTCCAAAAAATTATGGCCCGCCCTTTAGCTTTACAAATTGAGATTTGAGCAGGATGAAAATGCTGAACGACAGTGATTGGTGAGTCAATGATTACAAAGAACATATCGGACATATTTTATATTCTAAGAACACACTAGTGTTTGATAATAGAAGAGAAATATGTTTATTCACGCGCAACACCTCATTATTAATGCCTCATGGAACACCTCAACGAGCGCCTCCGTTTTGTATGAGACACCTCCTTATGGAACGCCTCATAGAGCCGCATTGCTATATGATTTCATATCTAACCTGGATAAAAGTTTTCTTCTAGTAGCCATTTTTAGCCTGCAGCATGGACCATTGCTCCCAGCATCCCAGATTTGAACCACATGACCCTATATACGTAAAAATCCACAACACTATACCGCAACTACTTAGTTTCAGTTACTTTTTCAAGGTCATGGTGACGTAATAGTCTGCTAAAAATAAAGAGCACGTCAATACTATTCTAAAGCTTTATTATAACATTAGATAACTAACTTAATTTAAAAACATTTAACCACCCAAGCGTGGATCCAGTAAAACTTAATTTTAGTACCAAGTTAGGCACAGAAAGCTGTATTTTTTTGTACTTGTTTGGGGTAGTTTTAATTTTATCTAATTTTATCCGTATTTTAAAATGCAAATCGATGCCCAAGTTTTCTATCTCTTTTTCTAGCCAGTAATTGAATACATAGAGACCATTGAGATGTTCGATTTGTAAAATGTATCGAAGTTTGTTTCTATAAATAAAGTCACGACGGTATCAATTCCTCCGTGTACCTCTTGCCGCTTGTGGCAATCTTTCAGACGTGGCTCTCCAACTATTTCCTGCATACGTATCTTGTTGGCTAGGTCAATTTCTTTTGCTGGTTTTGGACTGATTCTCCCACACGTTGTTGTATAGTTGTATATCCACCACTTTTGGAAATATATTACGCTTATAGGTTGTAAGACCATCGATTATAAATGATCCAAAAGGTTCTTTATTAGACAAATAGGGAATGTTTAAGGAACCCTTTTACTTGTATGTACGCCACGGTTATGAACCCCACCTTGCTTAATTCGTCTATGTCATCCACCAATTTGATAAATATATTCTTAGAAAAACCTTTTAAATAGCATACCAATTTAGTACCATCCCTTTCGCAAGAACGCCCAGATAACTAGAAGAGTCTTTCTTACTAACCACAAATTTACATAGCTTGTAAAACCTGTAATGGTAATTTGCGTGGGAGTTCTCGAAAATGTGTACCTGCTAGATAAGATGTAAAGACTAAAATATGTGGCATTAATAGGTTATCGCATAGAAGGGTTGGCAAATATTAACGCGAAATATACACATCCCATATGTTGCTTCGTGTAGGGCGCAACAAACAAACGTTAATTAGAAATTTTGTTAGAGGGACTGCCAAAAATATACCAGTTCGAACAAAGATGATCCGTATAAAGTGCATTAAATACGATGTGTTTTCGTGCTTATATGTTTACATGTCACAGTTCGTCTATAACTTTCGTTTTTACCTTACTCAATCTCAATTTGCAATCGCAGTGCTTGTCGACAGCTATCGATCGATTGTAGTCTGTAAAAAGACTTTTGTGGCGCTTGCGTGTTTTCACGCAAAATTCGTCTTATTACTGTCGTTTTTTCACCACCCAACCTCCAACTGTGTTCGAATGTCTCCGACATCTTTTGGTTTTTTCTAAAATGTATAATACTCCCTGTATGTTTGTTGTGGTTTGTTTAGCATTCTTCTTAATTTTCTTTGGGAATGAAACCACTTATATTTTTTAAAATCAACTTTATTTACGTTTCGATCCATGACCTAGGATCGTTGATAAATAATAAAAACTTTAAGTTTGACATTTATGACATAAATTGAAGGTGACTTTGATTTATTGATGTTCGAAATATTTGGTTTGAGTACACAAAGTAAAAATTTTTAAAGTTTAAAAGAATGATTGCCTTCAATTTGTGTTGCGACCTGGAATCGACCTTATTTAGGTAGCCAATACGCTTAACGTGAAATCAGCTGATTAAGTGTTATTGGTGAATTTTATATAAATTCAATAACTTAAAATTGGAAAACATTTTTTAACATGTTTCTATTTATACAATCGAGAGGATGATTATTAAAGAAGTGTACGATTGTGTTACCGTTACTGGATCGAAACGTAAATAAAGTTGATTTTAAAAAATATAAGTGGTTTAATTCCCAAAGAAAATTAAAATGTATAAGACGATATATGGCTATACTTGCGCTCTTTCGGGTTTAACCCACACTTTCGTTTTTTCCTCCTCCTCCCTAACTTTGTTCGAGTAATCTACGACAAACGTCGGCTCTCGTTCTATAGTGTTTATTATAGAGTATCTTTCCAAGTAATTTAGTATTTGGCAGTAGTTAGAAAGGTAAACATGAGCTTTTCCAAGCTAATTAACGTTCCTCAACAATAAAGTGCAACCAACAAACGAGCGATTGTGATTGTGATTGCCGACAGAAAATTTGTACAACACTAATTTGGTATTGATATTGGTAATATTTATTATGTCAAAAGCGAATAAATGTGGACTGATAAACTACACACGCCAATTACAAAACCATTCCGCAATAATATATTGCTAGTTAAAATTTGCGACCTTTCTGATGCCAAGCAAACATCTGTAAACAACAGGATTTTTTTCTTAATAAAGGAAATTTCTGGCGCATTTAACAACTATCTACGAGGAAGGTTCAAAAGATTTGTTTCTGCTAAGCATGGTGTTAAAACTATACTTCCGTTATCTTTGTAAAACACTAACAAGATGGGGGCATGGAGTAAATGAAATTATCGGAAAAGAAGGTCTCGAGAAAATTAATGAAAAATTTAACAATCCAATCTGTGTTACATACAAAGTAGAACTAGCAGGTGTTAAATTGAAAACTCTATTGCAAAAACATCCAGATATATTAGACGGACTCAAAAAGGATGATTACTATCTTTATGACATGGATATAACACAATATTATGTTGGTATATTAGTAAGACGGAGATGTTTAATTATTTAACTGCAAACCATAACTTTTGCTACAAAGGCGAATACGAAGAGACTGCAATATTATAGTTGACAACATAAAACTGTGGGGATCGATTGTTTATCATGGCTAATGCCTAATACAAGAATTAAAATATACAACAAATTTGTGTATCAAATAGCAAGTTCCGGTGTTAATAAACAACTTGGAAACCATATAATAGATTTTCTACGTTGTCCAGATGTACGTTTAAGGAAAACGTTTGCGTCTACTTTGGCCAAACAACATGGTATTACGCGATTGGAAGCGACAATATGCAACTGCGCAACTGGAACGGACCAAGTATATAATTCCTAAAAGGCTGTTTAGTATGAGGCGCCGTTTGTGTCTATAATAAATACTGATATATATATATATATATATATATATATATATATATATTTTTTCTAATATATATGTAAAATATTTTGTAATATATATTTTTTTCAAATATATATTTTAAAATATATATATATATATATATATATATATTATATATATATATTTAAAATATATATATATATATATATATATATTTAAAATATATATATTTAAAAATATATATATATTTAAAAATATATATATATTTAAAAATATATATTTAAAAATATATATATTTAAAAATATATATATTGAATTAAGTAACAATGAAATATATATATATATATATATATATATATATATATATATAATTTTACGGACTACCGCCCGATAGAGGCGCTGTTCTTATTCTGAACGCGTGCGTCTATTAGAGATCGCACGTTTTCAGAGTTAACTAACACTCGCTCTGGCCAGTACTTGGGTGGGTGGACACTGTTTTTTTAGAGCGTACATATACATATACAGTTGCAGGACCTTGTAGCACATCTCGACATGCACATAAATAATTATTTAACAATCCTGTACACGAGTTCAATGCAAATTTCGGTGCTGCATGTGATTTTCGCTTGACATACATTTTATTTATTATACCTGTTGATGGTTGCAAGACGCCGACACAAAGGAGGGTTACTTACAATTGCAGAAGAGAGTGCTTGCTATTATGTAATGATTATACGACTAATTGCTCGTCTTTCGGTCTACTTTTCGGCTGGCGTTTATTAAATTTTTGAGTAATTTTAAGAAAACGCGGAGTTTGAATATTTGCTAGATGCATTCTCATAAGCACTTTACATACCCGGAACGCGACATATCCATATAAAGTTGGGGTTGTGTAATTTAATAAAAATTACAAAGTCAGGGAAAACTACGATATTCCAGCGTAAAAAGAAAAAAAAGGACAACCACACGCGGTGTGTTCCCAAGCGGTAACCCACCCAAGTACTGACCGCGCTCAACGTTGCTTAACTGCGGTAATCGGGCGAGAAGCTATGCTTTTCAACATGCTATCGTCGTCGTCTATACTTAATGTCGCGTTCCGGGTATGTAAAGTGCTTATGAGAATGCATCTAGCAAATATTTAAACTCCGCGTTTTCTTAAAATTACTCAAAAATTTAATAAACGCCAGCCGAAAAGTAGACCGAAAGACGAGCAATTAGTCGTATAATCATTACATAATAGCAAGCACTCTCTTCTGCAATTGTAAGTAACCCTCCTTTGTGTCGGCGTCTTGCAACCATCAACAGGTATAATAAATAAAATGTATGTCAAGCGAAAATCACATGCAGCACCGAAATTTGCATTGAACTCGTGTACAGGATTGTTAAATAATTATTTATGTGCATGTCGAGATGTGCTACACGGTCCTGCAACTGCTATATGTATATGTACGCTCCTAAAAAAAACAGTGTCCACCCACCCAAGTACTGGCCAGAGCGAGGTTGCTTAACTCTGAAAACGTGCGATCTCTAATAGACGCACGCGTTCAGAATAAGAACAGCGCCTCTATCGGGGGGTAGTCCAATGCAAAATTATATCTATTTCATTGTTACTTAATTCAATATATATATTTTTTAAATATATATATTTTTTAAATATATATATATTTTTTAAATATATATATATTTTTTAAATATATATATTTTTTAAATATATATATTAATCATATTTAGACCAGGGTAGAAAATTAAATAATCACATCAAATAATTTTAATCACCGTGTATAAGGAATTTTATTAAATAATACGCTTTATTAAAACCATAAAGCATAAATAAATTCGGTCGTCTCAGTAAAAATAAGAAATTTTAACCATGTACAAGACGCTTTATATCAAAAGAAACAGTATTAAAAAGCTCTGCGTGTAATGTAATTATTCCTAAACAAATGGAAATTACGTGCAAAATTTATATTAATTAACCCTATTTCAAGTAACCGGTATTGAACAAAACGTACAGATAATATCTATAGAAACTTGTAAAAACCCAATAAAATGCAAATCCTAGAAGTGTTAGTTAGAAGTAGGATGTTTGAACACACCTGCGTATTTTAAAAGGCAATTTCAGTTTAATTTGTTTAGATAAACATGTCGATTCTAAGGATATTGGAAACGGTCAGATGCTTTAGCACGAAATACAAAACAGGGTTTATTTAAATAGCTCATTCGGCGAAAATTTTGCAGATAATTAATGTTTACAAAGAATCTTGGAGAAACCGGGGCTTAATATTCACGAGAAGGTGCGATACGGGGTTATTTAACCCAGATAGTCCACATGGACTGGAAAATAATCGATAATAAAGAATATCAATTTGCACCAACACGAACAGGTAAGAAAAGGAAAGAGAAAATGCGTCAAGCAAAGACACATATAGTAAAAGGCGTGATTTAAGCAACGTCACGAGGGTCACAATTGGTTGAAAATAAGATGCAAATATCAGAGGTAGAAACAACAATTTCTGTACAAAATTAATTAGTTTTTCTCGGACATGTTTGCGTGCCGTGTGAGAATTTCTGAGATTTAAATGGGGCGAGTGAAAAATTCGTAAAAACCGACGCGCGAGCGACGGACTGGGAACACAGCATGAGAAATTCTTAAGAATTGTCTGTTTTGAGGACAAAAGCGACGTGCCGGCTATTCGCTATATATACCGGTGGTAATATGAATTTCGGCCTCTTAGACTTTTGACTATTCGATGCGTTAAAAGCTCTTACATCCGCGACTTGATTCAAGATGTTAAACAGTGCATTTTAGTTTGATAAAATAATTTAAAATTTTGCTCGTATATTTTAGTGATTCAAAATAGTTTGTTATTTACGTGCTAACATGAATGTACTTCAGTGCACTTAGATACAAGGTAATAAAATTTAGTATCACTGTACCAATTAGCAAAATTTACAACGACAAATGTATACACAAAAGTAGGCAGTTTTGGCGTATATTGGTGAAAGACGCATGAATTTCTCTGCTATTTTTCGGGGTGTTAATAATTAAATGGTTCAAATACGTGTCTGGATCCACGAAACAAGGGTCAGATATACACAGATGAGTTCCGGAAAAGCCCAGAAACAACTTTAAATAAATGGTGATGGAGAAAATTTTAAAAGCGTTGAGAATTAGAAGCCGTAAATATAATCTTGTTGGAATGGTGTGATTAACTAAAGGGACGATGTACATTGAAGCTACGAGGACAGTAACCTTCAGGTAAATTATACTATTTTGTTTGACATTTTGTGTGTGTTGAATAACTTTATAATTGATTTACTTTAAATGGACATTAGTGAAATTGTACTAACCATAAAATTTTAATTTTAAGATGAAATTTGCTTGTTTAAGTAGAAAGGGTATTTAGTATTGATGTTCTGAATTATGATGAAACTTTGGGTATGTCTTTGAGCTCAATTAGACGAACCTGGTTAATTAACGTAAAGGGTGGTAGATGCTCCTTTGTACTCTGCATATATTGTTATAGTAATTAGTAGGCATCCTACAAGGACTTTAATTCTGGATGCACATTAAAATGATAATAAATTTAATTTTGAAATTTTCCGATATTAAAATTTATGCTGAATATTAATTTTGAAATTTTAATGTATTGTGAATATTGATGTAAATAGAGTTGACGTTGATGTTTGTGGTAGGAATGTGTTTGTTTTTTATGTATGAGGATGAAAGCTATCTAGAGGAGCAGCCGAGGCGATGTTTTTTTTAAGGGCCAGTTCCCGCATTCAAAGGAGCATTTCACAGCAAATTTGGCGACCCAAAAGTGAGGCTCGAATTCCAGATAGTGTTTAACTATTCCAGGAAACTGGCGATCTGAGAGAGAGTTTCTGTGTGTGTATAAATTTAAGAGTATTTTAGAGTGTGTGTGAGTGATTAGAACGTATGCAGAGAAAAGAGTGGTTAAGGAGTCAAGGAGTGGAAATTGGAAGTGACGATAGTGCATTGTGTGAAAAAAATTCTAAAATGGAAGAAGCTGGAGGCAGTAGAGATCAGTCGAGGACGGAATCAGGGGATCAAGGAAACGAGATGATAATGAGGATGCTTGAAAGAATGAATGAGACGTTAAGTGGGGTTAGAGAAGACTCAAATCGAAAATTTGAGCAAATGAGTGAAGAATCGAACAGGAAGTTAGAGGAGATTAGTCAGAAAATAGATAAGACGAATCAAGAAGTTACAGAGTTTAAAAATAGTCTTACCGTAAAGATGGGGGAAGTTGAAAATAGGGTAGATAAAAATGAGCGTGATATTACAGGTCTTCGACAGGAAATGGGACATTTAAGGTCCGAAGTACGCATTTTTTGTGAAGAAGAGATTAATGTAAAAATGACTGAAGTGACGGACTCATGTAGGGATCAGTTAGGCAGGGTAGAACGCGAAGTTAGTAGTATCAAATATAACATGTCAAATTTAACGGGGGATGGTCCCAGATTTTCTACAGGTGGAGTATCATTGGACCAACACATGAAATTTTATGGCGATAACAGGGTAAATCCACAAATTTTTTTTAATAGTGTAAGAAATCTAGTGGGAAATTTATTTGACGAACAGACTAAACTAAATACGATAAAGGCTTTATTAAAGGACAATGCGGAAGCGTGGTACAATTTAGTAGGACAGGACATAGACACGTATCAGGACTTTGAAAACAAATTTTAAAGCACTACTGGAGTGACCACAGACAAGATCAGGTACGAGACGACTTAATCACAGGGAAATTTAAGGAGAATTTCAGGAAGTAGGAGCAATATGCTATACGCAAGTATAGCATAGCAAAGCAACTGAACCCACCACTGACGGACCGACAAATTATTAAGTATTTATCACGACACTTCGAGGTAGACATAAGACAGCACGTAGCACTACAGAACATAGTGGACAGAGAAATGTTTTGGAATACCTGCAGAGGTACGACGACGTAAGTAGTGGACGACCTCGGGAAAACAGGGAAAGACAGATCAACACAGTTAGGTTTGACAATAGACGGGACAACTATGCTAGAAGGGGGAATAATTACGGATACCAGCGACAGAATTGGGAACAGAGACGACCATACGTTAGGAGTAATAGTTTAGGAAGGGGACCTGCACAGAGACCGGGACCTACCAGAATGAATAGTTCACCAGACATGAGCGGGACTGCTAATACAGACACGGAACGAGTGGAAACGCCTAGGACATACGCTGAGGTGACGGCTAGACCAGGACCAAGTATGAAAAACAGACCTGGACAGGATTTTTAGAACGCGACAGACCACTAGATTTCAGTGTAAATGTATATGAACATCCACGTGAATTTTTCAAAATTGAGGAGGAAGTAGAGCCAGAAACTAAGGAAAAATTATGTTTGCCAATTATTAATTTAGAGATTTTTGAGAATAATGTAGAAGTATTACTTGATACAGGGGCAGAGGCGAGTTTAATATCGGAGGAATTTGTCAGCAAAATTAGGGATAAGGTTTGTGATAGAATTATGCCTATAAAGCGTAGCCATTTAGTAGCTCCAAATAAAAAGAAGTTTGCTGTAGTAAATAGTGTTGTGGTGCTTAGGATAGATATAGGAGATTTAAGCTGTGAACAGGAGTTTGTAATTGTACCTGGACTGAAGTTTCAGAGCATTTTAGGTGTTGACTGTATGATGAAGTTAGGGGTTTTGATTGATATGGAAAGGAAGGTAATAAGGATTAAGGATAGGGTAGTGCCATGGAAGGGCAGTTATGAAGTCACAGAGGATGACACGGGGTTTAGTATTAATGTAGTAGAGGTAGAGGATGATGAAGGTAAACAGAAAAACACGATAAGATGTCCAGAGGATAGGAGAGTAGAGGTTCAAGCTTTAGTACAAAAACATGCAGAATTAGTGGTGGTAGAAGTAACAGCAGCATATCAGGAGCAGGTGAAGGCAGAATTATTTTTGATGAGGTTAAGTGGCAAGTTTGTTTTTAATAAAGTAGATTTAAGGAATTCATTCTGGCGGATTCCATTACATAAGAATTCTAGAAGGTACATAGGATTTTCCATAGAGGGAAAAGTCGATAATTGTAAAGTAGTATCGTTTGGTTTGTCGAGAGAAAAGAAAATAATAATAAATAAGAAACAGACATGTGTAGAGACTGAAGAAGAAGCAATATTTAAGAATCAGGATAATAGGGATGATAAGTTTATTGTATGTGAGATAACAGGGATGTTAAGTATAGATATAGAAGGGGAGAAATAGGGATGAAGAGTATTAGGATGGTAAGAAGAAAGACTTGGAGGGTCAAGAAGAGAGTTAGATTTAAATAGGATAGGGATAGAATAGGTGTATATAGAAGAGTAGAAGTAGGTGTGTATAGAAAATAAAGCTAGGTATAGGATAAATATGGGAGATAATTAGGAATAGGTTTAGGATGAGAATAAAGAGTAAATGTAGGAAGAAAATAAGATAGGTTAAGTGTAGATATTTCATAGAAGATTAGTGGAGAGTTAGGAATAGAGTAAGAGTAGGATAGGCATATAGGATTAGGTAGGGGGAAATTAAAGTATAGTGAAGATTAGTTAAAAGTTAGGAATAGGATAGGTATATAGGATGTATATAGGATTAGATGGATAAGTAGGATGAAGTTAGGGATAATTTCAGTTTATAGAATTAGGTGAGAGTTAGGAATAGGATAGGGATATAGGATAGGTGTAAATATTTTTTTGAATTGGAGATAAGGTAGGTAAGTTAGATAGATAAGGGTAGAGAGAGATAGGCAATTTTTTGTATTTTTTTTTGTCTAAATGCTTTATATTTGCATTCAAATAAGTGGGATTATTTGTATTCAAATAGGGGGAAAATACTCATATTTAGACCAGGGTAGAAAATTAAATAATCACATCAAATAATTTTAATCACCGTGTATAAGGAATTTTATTAAATAATACGCTTTATTAAAACCATGAAGCATAAATAAATTCGGTCGTCTCAGTAAAAATAAGAAATTTAAACCATGTACAAGACGCTTTATATCAAAAGAAACAGTATTAAAAGCTCTGCGTGTAATGTAATTATTCCTAAACAAAGGGAAATTACGTGCAAAATTTATATTAATTAACCCTATTTCAAGTAACCGGTATTGAACAAAACGTACAGATAATATCTATAGAAACTTGTAAAAACCCAATAAAATGCAAATCCTAGAAGTGTTAGTTAGAAGTAGGATGTTTGAACACACCTGCGTATTTTAAAAGGCAATTTCAGTTTAATTTGTTTAGATAAACATGTCGATTCTAAGGATATTGGAAACGGTCAGATGCTTTAGCACGAAATACAAAACAGGGTTTATTTAAAAAGCTCATTCGGCGAAAATTTTGCAGATAATTAATGTTTACAAAGAATCTTGGAGAAACCGGGGCTTAATATTCACGAGAAGGTGCGATACGGGGTTATTTAACCCAGATAGTCCACATGGACTAAAATATAATCGATAATAAAGAATATCAATTTGCACCAATACGAACAGGTTAGAAAAGGAAAGAGAAAATGCGTCAAGCAAAGACACATATAGTAAAGGCGTGATTTAAGCAACGTCACGAGGGTCACAATTGGTTGAAAATAGGATGCAAATATCAGAGGTAGAAACAACGATTTCTGTACAAAATTAATTAGTTTTTCTCGGACATGTTTTCGTGCCGTGTGAGAATTTCTGAGATTTAAATGGGGCGAGTGAAAATTCGTAAAACCGACGCGCGAGCGACGGACTGGGAACACAGCATGAGAAATTCTTAAGAATTGTCTGTTTTGAGGACAAAAGCGACGTGCCGGCTATTCGCTATATATACCGGTGGTAATATGAATTTCGGCCTCTTAGACTTTTGACTATTCGATGCGTTAAAAGCTCTTACATCCGCGACTTGATTCAAGATGTTAAACAGTGCATTTTAGTTTGATAAAATAATTTAAAATTTTGCTCGTATATTTTAGTGATTCAAAATAGTTTGTTATTTACGTGCTAACATGAATGTAATTCAGTGCACTTAGATACAAGGTAATAAAATTTAGTATCACTGTACCAATTAGCAAAATTTACAACGACAAATGTATACACAAAAGTAGGCAGTTTTGGCGTATATTGGTGAAAGACGCATGAATTTCTCTGCTATTTTTCGGGGGTGTTAATAATTAAATGGTTCAAATACGTGTCTGGATCCACGAAACAAGGGTCAGATATACACAGATGAGTTCCGGAAAAGCCCAGAAACAACTTTAAATAAATGGTGATGGAGAAAATTTTAAAAGCGTTGAGTATTAGAAGCCGTAAATATAATCTTGTTGGAATGGTGTGATTAACTAAAGGGACGATGTACATTGAAGCTACGAGGACAGTAACCTTCAGGTAAATTATACTATTTTGTTTGACATTTTGTGTGTGTTGAATAACTTTATAATTGATTTACTTTAAATGGACATTAGTGAAATTGTACTAACCATAAAATTTTAATTTTAAGATGAAATTTGCTTGTTTAAGTAGAAAGGGTATTTAGTATTGATGTTCTGAATTATGATGAAACTTTGGGTATGTCTTTGAGCTCAATTAGACGAACCTGGTTAATTAACGTAAAGGGTGGTAGATGCTCCTTTGTACTCTGCATATATTGTTATAGTAATTAGTAGGCATCCTACAAGGACTTTAATTCTGGATGCACATTAAAATGATAATAAATTTAATTTTGAAATTTTCCGATATTAAAATTTATGCTGAATATTAATTTTGAAATTTTAATGTATTGTGAATATTGATGTAAATAGAGTTGACGTTGATGTTTGTGGTAGGAATGTGTTTGTTTTTTATGTATGAGGATGAAAGCTATCTAGAGGAGCAGCCGAGGCGATGTTTTTTTTTAAGGGCCAGTTCCCGCATTCAAATGAGCATTTCACAGCAATATATTTTTTGAATATATATATATATATATATATATATATATATATATATTTAAATATATATTTTTTAAATATATATATTTTTTAAATCTAGCAAATAAAAACAAGCCACAGAACAAAAGTACAGGCAAAAATATAAAATAAGTATAAATATAATGTATGTATATAAATAAACATAAAATAAATATATAAATAAATTAATAAATATCTAAATAAGCAAAAGCATGCAACAGTGCATAAATTAGCAAAAGCATCGCCCAAATTATCAGTTGCACTCGCATAAGCATTATGATGGTTAGCGCCATTACGCACAAAACATGCTCGTTAAATTATTTCAAAATCTTTTTATTAATACAAGTCAATGCTTATGCGAGTACAGCCGACACAATTTTAATCCTACCTCGTATATAAATTTCCCAAGCATCCGAAGATCTGGTCGTCTTCTTACGTCTATTGGTATCTTACTGCTAAGGGGAGACGATGTACTGTTAAATTTCTTGTGGGTATGCACTAATCGTTCTAGGGGGGCATCACAATCACTATCACTTTTAAGTCCTGGGGGAATGCGCGGTTCCACTCTATTTTATTTTCTTTATTTATTTGCTGATTTAATTTAATTAGGGTTTACTGATTTATTTTGTTGTTATTTAGTTGTCTTAGTTTATTCCCAATTCCGATTTTTCCGCGTGTATAAGGTGGGACAGTGATTATTTTAGTGGTGTGGGGTTTGTCGTGCATATCAGATTTTGGTTATTGATTTTTGCTTTTCATTATTTTTTTATTTTTTTTTTAAATTTATATCATGCTCATGTCCATTACTCATGCCAAGTCAAAATCAAAAATTTTCAATCCTCCTCTACCCCCTCCGATTTACAAGCGGTTATCGCCGTCTAATCTCGCGATCCTTCCCGAAAATTCTTTAAAGACTGTCCAGAACGACTTCTGGTTAGTCACTTCCCTGACTTCCTCTAGGCCATAGGTTCCCAACGGGGGCGGTACCGCCCCCCAGTGGGCGCTGTAACTTTCAAAAGGGGCGGTAGCGAGTACAGGGGCAAAAGGGGGGCGTTAGGAGGATCAAGGGGGGCGTTCGTGACGTACTTACCTTTTAGAAAATAAATATATTAAAATACTTTGAAAATACCTAGTTGGCATGAATAGACAGTTTATTTAGCTATCTAAAATGTCTATGTTATTGTTATCGAGAAAATATACTTTAAAACATTTAATTCAACATTAGGTCTATGAATACCTAATTCCGTTTAATATTGTCCGCAATAAGTCTTTGCAAGTTGATAAGCAAAGACGCGATATGACTTGCTTACAAAGTGCACCGGCATCGCAAACAAGATAAAACATACAAGTTGATGCTTGTATGAAATCAAACGTATAAAAGGCAGGGATAGCTCTAGGAATGTGTTATTATTTTGTGTGCTTCGCAAATAATCCATGTTCGTGAGTGATAAGTTATATAAGTCATTACAACCATTAATTTTATAATTATCTATAAATTCGTTGAAAAGTTAATTTATTTTAAACCGTGGCAAGTTTTGGATTTCAAAATGTCTGAATCTAAGAAGAAATGCCGGCAGTACAGTCTTTTGTATTTGAAATATGGATTTACGCACTCTCCTGTAAACCCATCATTACCCATGTGTTTACTTTGCCAAAAGTTTTCTCAAATGAAGCCATGAAGCCTTCTAGGCTACAAGAACATTTAAATAAAATGCATACTGATAAAAGGACAAAGATTTGTCCTATTTTCAAGAACTGCAGAAGAAATATTTGAAACAGCCAACTATATCAAACCTATTTGCGTCGTCTTCTAAACAAGAAGATGATGGACTACGAGCATCATATAACATTTCATTGTTAATCGCAAAACGGGAAAACCACATACCATTGGCGAGGAACTTATCTTGCCGGCAGTCAGAGAGGTAATAAAACTGTTCTTCATCATAAGACATCGGCAGATGTCATCAGAAAAATTCCTCTGAGTAATAACTCAGTGCAAAGGAGAATAGACGAAATGGCTCAAGACGTTGAAATATCATTATGCGATTACTTAAAAACTTGCAATTTTTCCATTCAACTTGATGAATCCACTCTACCAAATAACGAAGTACTGCTGTTATCATACGTTCGGTTCATAAAAGACGAAAAAATTTATCAAGAGTTATTATTTGCAAAAAATTTGGAAACTGATACAAAGGGAGAAACGATATTTAATAACATGAGTACATTTTTTCAAGAGAAAGAAATACCTATGCATAATATTTTGTCGGCAGCTACTGATGGTGCTCCAGCAATGACGGGACGTCATAAGGGTTTCATAGCTCATTTGAAACAAGCAGTACCAAATGTACTCGCTATACATTGTATTATTCATCGTCAGCACTTGGTTGCAAAAAATCTGAACGAACGTTTGCATTCGTCGCTTCATTACGTTATTAGAGCAGTAAATACGATTAGAAGCAATTCATTGCATGACAGATTATTTAGCCAACTTTGTAGTGAAAATGATGAAGATTACAATCGCTTGCTGCTGCACACAGAAGTTCGTTGGCTCTCAAAAGGTACTTGTTTGAACCGTTTTTTCAACTATTTGATTCAGTACTGGACTTTCTTGAAAACAGAAACGAAAAATTGCACGAAAACCTGATTATACATAAAATGACATCGCTTATTTGACAGACTTGTTTAAAATATTTAATGAAGTCAATTTACAATTGCAAGGTGACGAATTGAATTTAATTAAAACAAAAACGTCATAGCTGCTTTTGTGGGAAAACTTCTTCTATTCAAACGAAATCTAGGGAGAGGTGAATACAGCCACTTTCCCACATTATCAGCAGTCTCTGCAAAACATGAAGATTTACTTACTTACTGCCAACACTTGGACGTTCTTCATGTTGATTGTGTGGAGCGATTCAGGATATTTTAAACATGAATATACCGGGTTGGGTTTTAGATCCTTTCGCAAATGCAGATACAGCAGAATCATCAAATTTAGAAGAGGAACTCGTAGAACTCACAACTAACGAAGAACTAAAAGTAAAATTCAGAAATGGATATCAAGAGTTCTGGCTTCGAAAACCAATACCAGTTCTTTACCCTGGATTGTGGTCAAGAGTACAGATATTTTTAATTGCATTTCCTTCATCTTATTTGGCTGAGCGTGGGTTCAGTGCAGTAGCTAATTTATTGTCTAAGAAAAGGAACAGACTGCACATTACTGAACGTGGCGATTTGCGGCTGATGTTAACGAAATTGGAACCCCACATTAAAAATTGTTAAAACTTCACCAGCCTCAACTATCTCATTAATTTTTCTTCTTAATCTTTTTTCTGTTCATTATGTATTCATATTTAAGTTTTAATAAACAAGTTTGTACTACATTTGATAGTCGTTTTAATTAAGGTCTACTTTTGCGATTTTTAATATATATACCTTGTCCAACGCTTTAGTGAACGCTTGTAATAGCAGTCAAAAGTGCAACGTTCGTATATGAGTATCTATGTATGTATATATATATATATATATATATATATATATATATAGATAGATACTATGCAACAATATTTTAATATTCGTTATAATGCACTATGATGAGGAGGGGGGCGTTGGAAGTTTTTTTTCCAATAGAGGGGGCGGTGGTTCAGAAAAGGTTGGGAACCTATGCTCTAGGCTCTTTGGCCATGCTAGTCCTGCGATAGCTAATTTTATATCTGCTAACCCTCGATTTGCCACCTCGAGTGGGCAGTCGAAGAGCACATGCTCTGCGTTTTCACCGCATTCGCAGCGGTCGTTGTCACTTAAACCGAATCTTTGTAAATACGCTTTCAGGGCGCCGTGCCCTGTTATCAGTTGCACCATTTTATGATCGAGTTTGACTTCGATCTTACTTCTAGCTTCTCTCTCAGGTGGTTTTCAAACTTCAAATTGTCGGAGCGACGATTCTAGCTCACGATCAACCGCACCAGTTCTTCCGCTTTCATCCACGCTTCGACCCCCGGAAGAACGACCCGTGGACGCTTCTTCTCGATGGTCTTCGCTATTAATTCTTTGCAGTGCTGTGTAGGAAGTGCGCGGCACCGACACTCCTTGTCTCCGCAGATCCTGGATTTAACTCCTTCCCCTCACTGTTCTTGTAACAATCAATTTCTAGAAACCCACAACACCTGATATACTCCTGTCCCCTAACTTCTCTACTACAAATCAACCTCAATCAATCTACAAACTTTGACCCGTTCTCCCCACTTCCTAGTCACTAATTATCCTCAAGAATTCAATCATTTCCTAAATGAAATCCTTTTAACCAAACAAACCACCCATAACCAGCGGCACTAACACACTTGATACACTCTTGCAATTCACTACCACATTACACTTACACTAGGTACCTAGGTATAGCCCACAATAAATTAATTTTATCTATCTACCTATCTACAGATCCTGGACCCCTGAAACAACAAAATCCGCCGCAGGACTTCCCTCGACAACATTAGCTCTCCCAGAGTTGTCTAAACAAAGGCGCAGCGCCCTAACCATACCTATTAGTTGGTTCGTCACGTCGTGGATATCATCCAGGGCGTGCCGAACCATTTTCCTATCCTCTACGACGATATTCGCGGAGGTAGTCGGCACCTTCCCGTAGACGGCCGCGTGCGCCTTCCTCACCCTGAACTTCAAGAGTTCCAGCTCATCTAGGTCGCTAACATTAACGCTGCCGTTGCTGCAAGGCGACATCTTACGCTGGGACCTTGAAGTCGATGACAATTCAAGCGTTGCAACCACCACAGGAGGCTCCGACACCCCAGACACGACCGCCGCAGACACAGGCTCCTTCACTACCTTCTCAACTTCCTCCTGTGTGCCTAACCTAATGTCCTTTAAGACGACCCTAAGCTGTTTCTCCCCAACAGAGCCCGCAGCCTGCAACCTAGCTAACTCCGACCGATCGCCCCCCTTCTTCTTTGGCAACGGCTTCTCATCCCGGTGAATCACCTTGATAACAAAGCTAATGACAAAAAAAAACAAGCGGGAGGCTCAACTCAAAAACGACGACCTGATCGTTATGACGCTAAAAGAACACAAACGGTGGTCCAGTAAAAACACTTTGATTAAAGATAAACCGTAAACGGCCCTCTTGTTATTTATTTAATTAAACAACAAACCGCCAAATTAAATTTCAAATTTAACAAAAATACGATAAGCACTAAACGTAAAAATAACAACTACGTCTAAATAAAATCGCTAAACCAATAAAATAATTCGATTAAAAATGAACCGTAACCAACACATTTTTATTAAAAAAATTTTTAAAAAACCGAAAAATCAAATTCTAAATATACACAAGTTAATTACTTCTAAAAATAAAATAATGCACTTTAATTTAAATATGGAAATAAACCAATAAAACACGTGCTATTGGAATACGATTCCGGAAGCGCACTTATCACTTGTTTACTAGGTTCCTGGTACGACCTTCAAGTGTTATACCACTAATTCAACCAAAAGATCGACTTTAAGGAACTTTTAAGTACGCGTGTACTTAAAATATGGAATATTTCTATTTAATCTTTTTCAAAATTTACGGTTTTGGACTTTTTTTTATTTAACAAGGTTTAGATTTTGGTTTTAGGTTGTTATTTTATTACACGCATACTACAAAATTTTCCCGAACTTATTTGCTGGTTTTACGCGGCTTTTAAACGATTTACGCCGTTTTTTCTGTAAATTTATTAAAAACGCCTTTTCAATTATTCTGAAATTATTTTGAAGTGTTAGTTTATTCGTTTTTTTGTTTATTAGCCCAAAATTTAAGTTAGTTTATTTTTAAAGGCGGATTTTAGTTTAAAATTTAAAGAGAACGGGATTTATTTATTGTTTATTTGATTTAAATTTTTGTTTTTAGTTTTATTTACTGCCCTACATATTAAAATTAATGCCACACAATAAAAACATTAAATACAATAAATAATAAAGCTTCAAATAATAAAATATAATAAAAACCCCTATATAAAAACTTACTTGTTTGCTGCTGAAGCAGGAGTTCCGTAAAACACGTCCGATCACTTCAAGCGCTAACTATAAAGTGGTGAAAAAACAAAGGACAACTGGAATTAGACGAATTGTATGCAAAAACGCAAAAGTTGGACTACATGGAAAAAATTGCGGTAATGCGAGAACAGTACAAAGATGTGTTGGATAAAGAATATCTTATTAGAAAAAATAAGAAAAAATTAAAATATTATTTTATGTGCCGGTGGACCGACTTAGACATGTCTGAGTTTTACGAACTTTATGCATTTGTATGGTTAGTAAGAAAGACTCTATTAGTTATGTGGTCTTCTTGCGGAAAGCGATGGTATTAAATTGGTATACTATTTAAAAGTCTTTATCAAAATGGCGATGACATAGACGAACTAAAGATGGCGGGGTTCGTAACCTTGGCGTATACGACACGTAAAGGGTTCCCCTAAACATTATCTATATCTAATAAAGAACCTTTCGGGTCATTTATAACCTATGTTCTTACAACCTATAAAGGTAATATATTTGTGGATATACAACTATACAACAGTGTGTGGGAGAATCAGGATTACCTACAATACCAGCAAGAGGAAATCGATCTAGCCAACAAGATACGTATGCAAGAAATGGTTGAAAAGCAAGGACTAAAAAATTGCCACAAACTGAAAGAGGTACACGAAGGAATGGATCTTGTCGTCTATGCAATCTAAGACTTTATGTATGGAAACAAACTTCGGTACACTTTGCAATTCGAACGCTATGTATCCAATTATTGGCTAGATAAGGAGAGAAGACTTAGGCATCGACTTGAATTTTAAACTACGAATAAAATTAAAAATACCTCGAACAAGTACAAACAAAGTACAGTTTCTATGCATAGCTTGGTACAAAAATTAAGTTTTACTGGGTCCACGCTTGGATGGTTAAATGCTTTTAATTTATGTTAGTTATCTAATGTAATAAGAAAGTTTTATAATAGCATTGACTTGCTCTTTATTTGTAGAAGACTGTGACGTTACCATGACCTTGGTAAAGTGACTGAAACTAGGTAGCCAAAGCATAGCGTTGTGGGTTTCTTACCTATATGAGGTAATGTGGTTCAGATCTGGGATGCTAGTAGGTGTTCTTTTTACCGTTTCTACCGCCTCATTTCCACACACATCTGGATCAAATTTACATGTAAATTCGCACTATAAAGTCTTATTTTAAAGAAATCTCCTCCTTGCTCAGCCTTGCTCCTCCTTGCTCGGACACCCCCCAACCATTTTGATTACGTCACACCCGCGAGATAAATCTTTCTCCACATTTCCACCCACGAGATAAATGTACATTGTTTGGTATCAATTAATATTAGATTTTTCTCAGCTATCCAAATTTTTAGAAATTTTTTAGATACCATTATCCCCCGGGGAGCTACCCTCATTTTAAGATTTTTTACCGCTAACATTCTGAACCAAATAGTTTTCTTCGACTAACCATCGCATCTTTCGAGATAAACCTATCTTGTTTGCTATCAATTAATATTAGAATTTATCTCAGCTACCCGAATCTCTAAGAATTTCTTAGATTGCATCATCCCCCGGGGAGCTACCCTCATTTTAAGATTTTTTACCGGCAGCGATTTCTGACCGTCCTTAAACATTTTTTTATACATGTGGCACATTAAATTAGTCTAGAATTTTACGCGGAATCCAAATATGCAAACAGATTTAAAATAGGACAACGCTGCCCGAATTTCTAGGAATTTTTTAGATAGCTTCATCTCTCAGGAGCTACCCCCATTTTAAGATTTTTTACCGGCAGCGATTTCTGACCGTCCTTATACATTTTTTAGTTATGCAATACATCAAATTAGTCTAGAATTTTATGCAGAATCCGAAACTGTAAACAGATTTAAAATCGAACCACCCCTTACCATTTTACACACACCCTCTAAATTATAACTTTCCTGCAGCTCATACCTAAACGAAAATCTAAAAGGAATTCTTAAAACTTTTTATTACAGACAATTTTTACTAATACAGTTTAAATATTGTAAATCACATTTCTAAAAACATATTCACAATTTTTTATTCTTAACCTAGAACTCATATCGGCTTATACTTATTAATATTTATTTCTAAATAGAGTACCTTTTCCAAAAACCAACCGGACCCACATGTTTCAAATTCCTCTGATTTTGTTCTTATGGTTTCGTTTAAGACCTCGTACATATTTTCCAGATTACTACAAGACGTTATAACCATATTTTTTGTGTTAAAGGATTTCACATACCGATGTTCTCTTCTACTACTTCTACTACTCTTTTTGTGTAGACGCCGTAGAGTTCGCAATAGATTTTTATTGCTGTATGTTATATTCTTTATTCATTAATTAATCGAATAAATCGCTCTTTCTGCTTCCGAAGAAACTCTGATACTCCATCGTTGACACTGGCGTTCTTTATGCGATAGCTAGCCATACGGTTGTTAAACGCTGTGCTAACCATTTCTACACCATCGTTGCTAGTAGCGGTAACTGATGCATTTTTATGTTTGTTACTCCGTAGATGAACAGGCTATGCAAACTTTAACACCTCCACGTCGCACACTTTACACATGATTCGTGGTTGTTTCGTGCAAGTCCCTTTAACAGCTGGCGGAGCTGAACGTTTACGGCTTAATGACATACCGTGCTGTTTTTCCTTGTGTCGCTGTAAGTTGTCCATTCTCGTAAAAGCGATACCGCAAGAGCCACAGTTTAAGTACTTTGCTGCGGACGGATGTATTAGCTTAACCGTGGACGATGTTACGCCACGACATTTGTTTTGGTGCCGTTTGAGAGCATTTTTCCAGGTATAGAAAGCACCGCAAGAGTTGCATTTAAAAACGTTTGCATGTACCATTTTAGTACAAAATAAAATCCGCACTTTAGGACTTAGGTTAAACTTGTAAGCAAACTAACTTATAACTAAAAGGTATATTCTTGCGTACCTGCTTTATGTACCCTATAGAATGCAAACCGAAAGTTTCCCAAGACACCCGAACGAAGTTGAGGATTCAGCGGGGAACTACATGACGTCATCTTGTGCCAATCCTTGCTGCTCGTCCAGTACATTTAGCACCAATGCATGCAACCGGTTCGCATGCAGTTAGTAAAAACTTCGGAAACGTCTTCCATGTTATACGGATCGGCAATCACATCGCATGCATATTAAAATCCAAAAGGATTGTAGCACACGTACACAAATTGGTTGCAAGTCGTGCGGTAGAAGATGCAGTGCTACTATTAACAAAAACTAATAAAAACACTTTAAACCTTTACTAAGGGAACACCAAACTTGCTGTTTACAGAATATTTACTAATAAAGCAATTTAATTTTAAATAACTTCTACGTCATATTTTCTAAATGAATCACCAAGCACAAGTATATGCTTGTTGCCATTAAAATTAACTATTAGTTTCCCATTTTTAAGACCGCGGTTAATTATAGATTAAAATTTAATTTGTTCACATTCTCGCTACCCGTAAACTAACATATTTTATAGTAACAGTGCGATGTATAATACATGCATACCCCTTCTCCGCGCTACTGCTATTCTTGTAGTTGCTTGAAAAAGTCAGTCGCCTTTTTTACTGCTAGGACCGATGCAAAGCACCATTCTATACTTTCTTTAAAAGTATAGCACATCCGCACTTTTTTGTCTGATAATTAAATTTAGCTCATGTAGGCTTTTACACTTTAGCATATTTAAACATCTAATTCGATCGATTAACCACTTTCGATTATTCTAACGGGACCCGCCATACATTCCGCCGCATTGTTCTTTTTGAATCCAACGATCCTATGGGCTTCCACACACTAGCACCTAACGTATATTTCCTACTATTTGTTAAACAAAAACTACCGGCATCGCTATGTCCGTATGTGGATGTACGCAGATGTTTTTGGATGTGTACGAGAATATGTAACCATATACATTAATCAGTCTAAGCTATTTTATTTAGTCCAAGAAAACTAATATTTTTATAAACCACAATTAATAATCGCCTTTATAGGTTTAACATTTCTACCATTTCCCAATGACTGGTGCTACGTACGCGGAAACTTTAATTTCTTATTGGAGAGAATCCTTATTCTCCCACGCACTGCTGCGTAGTTGCATGCCCACTCCTTTTGTGAATATATGCTCGTTATAGGTTGTAGCACCCGCGGTTTTACTCAACTACACTTTGTGAGACCCCTTTAATTTTTTTAATCGTGCCTTTCTTGCTTACAATACAGTAGGACTTAGCCCTACTACCAACAAATCATAATACTAGATTCCCATTAAATTCGTCTTTGAATTTTTCTACAACATTTTGTCGACAAGTGGTATATTGTGTTTATTATTTGCGGGGTAGTCACTCTTTTAAGATAACTATATTTTGTTTGGTATCAACTAATATAGATTTTTCTAGGGAGCCCAAACCTGTAAATAGATTTTAAATAAGACCACCCCTTACAAAGTCACGCCTTTTAATGACCCAAACCTCTAATTTTTACCCATCTTTATTTACCTACATCTTTAAAACCCTTTTTTCGCTACCCAAGACATATGTTTTAACCAACCATTTCCCTAGAAATCTAAAACCTATGTGCCCCGCTAACACTAAGCGGAGATAACACGTATACTCTGTCAACCAGGATAGAAGCAGGAAAGATTTGGAAGGTGAGCAAAAAACTTAAAAATTATGGAATCTTAAAACTAATATATACAATAGATTTACAAAATCTATACTACTATCTTAGATTTATATCTTTATACCCACCATGCGTATGTTGATGTGCTCCCAGGATGACGTTACGCTTGTCACCTTCCCTCGATAAACTAATTTTATTAATTATCTGCGTGTACAAATCGTATTTTTTACTCCGGATACATACACCGGCAAGTACTCCTTACCACCCAAATAAAGAATTAGATGTTTGGTGACTGTTAACTTCCGCTTCCCTCGTGTACGCCCAGACACATCCCAGCCCATGCGCACCCCCCCGCGCGCGCACCTCCTGCCCAAGCGCACCCCTCTCTATGCGACTGCTATTTCGTGAAACGTCACAGCCTTTTGTAAATAAAGAGCAATGTAATACTATTCTAAGATGTTTATTCTGACATACATAACAAAATTTAAAAATATTTAATGCCAAGCATGGAGCCATTTAAACTTAATTTTAATACAAAGTTGGACACAGAAGACAGTCCTTTCTTTATGTTTGTTTGGAGCGGTTTTAATTTTATGTAATTTTATTCTTAAAATTTATGTCGACACCCAAGTCCTCTATCTCCTTATCTAGCCAATAGTTTGATACATAGAGACCGTCTAGGTTTTCGAATTGTAAAAGTACCAAAGTTTGTCTCTATATTTAAAGTCTTTGATTCCGCCGACAACCAGATCCATTCCTTCGTGTAATTCTTGCAGCTTGTGACAATCTTTTAATCGCGGCTCTCCCACTATATCCTGCATACGTATCTTGTTAGCTTGATCGACTTCTTCTTGTCGGTATTGGAGGAAATCCTTATTCTCCCACACACTGTTGCATAGTTGCATGTCCACCACTTTTGGGAATATATGATTGTTATAGGTTGTAAGACCCTCGGTTTTAAATGATTCGAAAGGTTCCTTACTAGGCAAATATACAATGTTTAACGGACCCCCTTTGCGTGTGGTGTACGCCAAGGTTACGAAACTCGCATTCCTTAGTTCGTCTATGTTATCTGCCATTTTGATAAATACGTTTTTAGAATAACCTTTTAAAAAATATACGGATTTAGTACCATCCTTTTCCGCAAAGACGCCAACATAACTAAAAGAGTCTTTCTTACTAACCACAAATGCATACAGCTTGTAGAACTCGAATGTATCTAGGTCAGTCCATCGGCACATAAAATAATCTTTTAATTCTTCGTCATTTTCTCTAATAAGATGTTCTTTGTCTAACACATCTTTCTATTGTTCGCGTATTGTAGCCGTGTTTTCCATGTAGTCCAACTTTCGCTTTTTTACATCCATTTCCTCTAATTCCACTTACAGCGTATGGCATGCATAATGGGGCAATTTCCTTTAGCGTAAACGGATAGAGTTTACTGCCAATATTTACGCGTTGTCGTACAACCTCTGGACGAATGCTAGGTGTATCTATCAACCCCAATTCCGAAATGACTATTTCTTTTAGAATTGTAGAATATGGTGTTGCAGATTGTGTAAAATATGTACTACCTGCTTTAATGTAGCACTTGTGTAAGATTTTTATTTTATCTTGGCTATCCTCCTCTACTATCTCCAAATAATTTACAGGTAAATAGTTAAAACTAAAAGCTCAAAGCACATACTTTATCAATTTTTCTCTTTCCTCTGGTTTTTCGGACAACTTAATTTGCAAGCCCGTCAAGTTCTTTGTATTGCCATTCCCCCAATACACGTACTGTAGCAGGTTATTATACACTAAACAGCAGCTATTTTGTAGCTTGGCCGATAGCTTACTGCACATTTTGGCAAGTGGTACCGAGTATATTGGCGCCTTTAGGAAGTATAACTTACTATCTTCCAATAAGGTTAAACAGTCTTTTAAGGGATTATACACCCGTTCTGCACTGACATAGCTTCCAATTGTACAGTTGTATATTGTCGCTTCCAATCGCGTAATAGCATGTTCTTTGGCCAAAGTAGACGCAAATGTTTCCCTTAAACGTACATCTGGACAACGTAAAAAATCTAGTATATGATTGCCAAGTTGTTTATTAACACCAGGACTTGTTATCTGACACACAAATTTGTTGTATATCTTAATTCTTGCATTGGTTGTTAGCCATGTTAAACAATCGATTCCCACAGTTTTATCGTTGTCAACTATAATATTGCACTTTTCTTCGTATTCGCCCTTGTAGCAATAGTTATGCTTTGTAGTTAAATAATTACACATCTCCATCTCGCTAAATATGCCAGCAAAATCTTGGGTTACATCCATCTCAAAGAGATAGTAATAATCTTTTTCGGTTCGTCTAATATATCTGGTAGTTCCTCCAATAAAGTTTCCAACTTAACATCTGCTGGTTCCAGTTTGTATGGACCACATGATTTTAGAAATTTTTATTTATGCATTCGAGGTCTTTTTTTCCGATAATTTCTTTTACTCTCTGGTTCATCTTGTTAGTGCTTTCCAGAGAAAACGGAAGCTAAGCTTTAACACCATGCATAGAGGAAACAAATCGGTCGAATTTTCTTCGTAAATATCTGTTAAATGCACCGCAAATTTCTTTTTAGGATAAACATCCTTTTGTTTGCAGATGTTTGTTCGGTGTCAGAAAGCCCGCAAATTTTAACCAACATTGTATTGTCACAAAATGGTTCTGTAATTGGTGTGTGTAGCCAGCCAGTAAGCATCTGTTCGCATTCGACATAACAAATAATACCAATATCTGTCACCAGATTATTGTTGCACATATTTTCTGACAATAGCCATAATCCAAATCGCTCATTTGTTGGTTTCACTTTATTCCCAAGAAGTTGAGAAACGTTAATCACCTTGGAGACGCTCATGTTTACCGTTCTAGCTACTGTCGAATACTAAATTGAATACGAAAATTTGCACTTATGTACCCTACAGAGTGGGGGCGAAATTTGCCAAAGATACCCGAATATGTTGGACACCGCCATATCGCTTAGATTCTCCTGTTTAGGAACAGTTTTGTTATCCGACCTAGGTCGGTGGGCAGGGGTGCGCATCGACATATGTCCGGATATATGTCGGATATATGTAGGATGTTAGGTTAGGGTGAAATTGCCCCATAGGGTAAAATTACCCCATAGGGTGAAATTGTCCCATAGGGTAAAATTGCCCCATACGGTGAAATTGCCACATAGGGTGAAATATGCGAAAATGTAAAAGCCTACACGAGCTAAATTTAATTATCAGACAAAAAAGTGCGCGATGTGCTATACTTTTAAAGAAAGTATAGAATGGTGCTTTGCATCGGTCCTAGCAGTAAAAACAGCGACTTACTTTTTCAAGCAACTACAAGAGTAGCAGTAGCGCGGAGAAAGGGTATGCATATATTATACATCGCACTGTTACTATAAAATATGTTAGTTTACGGGTAGCTAGAATGTGAACAAATTAAATTTTAATCTATAATTAACCGCGGTCGAAAAAATGGGAAACTAATAGTTAATTTTAATGGCACCAAGCATATACTTTTGCTTGGTGATTCATTTAAAAAATATTCAAGCCTACCATTTCCGAAAATATGACGTAGAAGTTATCTAAAATTAAATTGCTTTATTAGAAAGTATTCTGTAGACAGCAAGTTTGGTGTTCTCTTAGTAAAGGTTTAAAGTGTTTTTATTAAGTTTTTGTTAATAGTAGCACTGCATTTTCTACCGCACGACTTGCAACCAATTTGCGTACGTGTGCTACAATCCTTTTGGATTTTTTATATGCATGCGATGTGATTGCCGATCCGTATAACATGGAAGACGTTTCCGATGTTTCTACTAACTGCATGCGAACCGGTTGCATGCATTGGTGCTAAATGTACTGGACGAGCAGCAAGGATTGGCACAAGATGACGTCATGTAGTTCCCCGCTGAATCCTCAACTTCGTTCGGGTGTCTTCGGAAACCTTCGGTTTGCATTCTATAGGGTACATAAGGCAAGTACGTAAGAGTATACCTTTTAGTTATAAGTTAGTTTGCTTACAAGTTTAACCAAAGTCCTATAGTGCGGATTTTATTTTGTACTAAAATGGTACCTGCAAACGTTTTTAAATGCAACTCTTGCGGTGCTTCCTATACCTGGAAAAATGCTCTCAAACGGCACCAGAACAAATGTCGTGGCGTAACATCGTCCACGGTTAAGCTTATACATCCGTCCGCAGCAAAGTACTTAAACTGTGGGTCTTGCGGTATCGCTTTTACGAGAATGGATAGCTTACAACGACACAAGGAAAAACAGCACGGTATGTCATTAAGCCGTAAACGTTCAGCTCCGCCAGCTGTTAAAGAGTCTTGTACGAAACAACTACGAATCATGTGTAAAGTGTGCGACATGGAGGTGTTAAAGTCTGCATACCCTGTTCATCTACGGAGCAACAAACATAAAATGCATCAGTTACCGCTACTAGCGACGATGGTGTAGAAATGGTTAGCACAGCGTTTAACAACCGTACGGCTAGCTATCGCATAAAGAACGCCAGTGTCAACGATGGAGTATCCGAGTTTCTTTGGAAGCAGAATGATCGATTTATTCGATTAATTAAAGAAAAAAGAATACAACATACAGCAATAAAAGTCTATTGCGAACTCTACGGCGTCTACACAAAAATGGTAGAAGAGACTACCGATGTGAAATCCTTTAACACAAAAAATATGGTTATAACGTCTTGTAGTAATCTGGAAAATATGTACGAGGTCCGGTTGGTTTTTGGAAAAGGTACTCTATTTAGAAATAAATATTAATAAGTATAAGCCGATATGAGTTCTAGGTTAAGAATAAAAAATTGTGAATATGTTTTTAGAAATGTGGTTTACAATATTTAAACTGTATTAGTAAAAATTGTCTGTAATAAAAGTTTTAAGAATTCTTTTTAGATTTTCGTTTAGGTATGAGCTGCAGGAAAGTTATAATTTAGAGGGTGTGTGTAAAATGGTAAGGGGTGGTTCCATTTTAAATCTGTTTACAGTTTCGGATTCTGCATAAAATTCTAGACTAATTTGATGTATTGCATAACTAAAAAATTTATAAGGACGGTCAGAAATCGCTGCCGGTAAAAAATCTTAAAATGGGGATAGCTCCCTGAGAGATGATGCTATCTAAAAAATTCCTAGAAATTCGGGTAGCGTGGTCCTATTTTAAATCTGTTTGCATATTTGGATTCCGCTTAAAATTCTAGACTAATTTGATGTGCCACATGTATAAAAAAATGTTTAAGGACGGTCAGAAATCGCTGCCGGTAAAAAATCTTAAAATGAGGGTAGCTTCCCAGGGGATGATGCAATCTAAGAAATTCTTAGAGATTCGGGTAGCTGAGAAAATTCTAATATTAATTGATACCAAACAAGAAAGGTTTATCTCGAAAGATGCGATGGCTAGTCGAAGAAAACTATTTGGTTCAGAATGTTAGCGGTAAAAAATCTTAAAATGAGGGTATCTCTCCGGGGGATGATGCTATCTAAAAAAATTCCTAGAAATTCGGATAGCTGAGAAAAATCTAATGTTAATTGATACCAAACAATGTACATTTATCTCGTGGGTGGAAATGTGGAGAAAGATTTATCTCGCGGGTGGAAAGAATGCGGGTGTGACTTAATCAAAATGGTTGGGCGGTGTCCGAGCAAGGAGGAGCAAGGCTAAGCAAGGAGGAGATTTCTTTAAAATAAGACTTTATAGTGCGAATTTACATGCAAATTTGGTCCAGATGTGTGTGGAAATGAGAGATTCTGGTGGAAATGAGGCTGTAGAAACTGTAAAAAACACCTACTGATGCTGACAGCAATGGTCCATGCTGCACGCTAAAAATGGCTAGTAGAAGAAAACTTTTATCTAGGTTCGATATGAAATCAAATAGCAATGCGGCTCTATGAGGCGTTCCATAAGGAGGCGTCCCATACAAAACGCTCGTAAGAAGGCGCCCTGTGAGGCGTCCCATGAAACGTCCATAAGGAGGCGATGCGCGTGAATAAACATATTCCTCTACTGACAATAAAGACACTGATTCCCCTTTTTTAATCTCTTATTCTTGCAGTTATAATAGCGGAAAACGAAGCTTTTTATTAGTTTCAGCTATAACTATAACGTTTTTGTGGTAAATAACGTAACAGCTTTGTGATTATTAAAAAATGACAGGATATTTTCAGTCGCGCTAGCTTGTGTTAGATTTTCGCTATAGTTACATAATACAATATCATTATTTCCCTTATCATATCGCAAAACTTTATACCGTTGCTATTAAATTCTTGACTGAATTTTACTGCAGCATGAAGCATAAAGTTATTCTTTTGGCTTAAGTTATTCCAGAACACAAAAGCCTCGTTCTTATTTCATTATTACCTGTAGTTAGCTATAATTTATACTCGTCTCTGTTTTATGCGTATATTATCACTCTGATAAGCAGAAGTAATTCCTTACTAAACCTCTAAGTAACGAAAACCAATACATTAAGTTAATCTGAAATCTATTCCACTCCAAGAAAACCTAAACGGTGTAGCTAAATCCCGCGGGAACACCCAGTTTCCCTTTTCCCATGAAATGTAAATGCAATTTACCTTTAAGGAACTGCCATGGACGAAGAAAGATGCAGACTGAATCGATATAGACACGTTTAGATGGAACGCATTCTGCACTTTTCAATAAAACTGAAACTTGTTTTCCAATAATGTTAGTTTGGTGTATTTCTATAGGTTCATCTACCAACCCGAATATTTTATACTAAAATTAGTAAGTGCACACATTTTTTATGCTTGCTTTTTAATGGCTGATCGATAACGTTAATTCCATCTCCTGAATAAGCAGGAACATCCATGAATATAAACAATTTGTTAAAAGCGCAAGGCTTTAGGCAAATATTTGTTTTAGAATTGAGAGATTTTTATCCAGGTAGAAGCTCGTGAAAGATTTAAAAAGCCCACTTTATTTCGTGTGATCAGGCATAAAATATTCATAACTTTATAAAAATTTAATCTGCAAACGGTAGGTATAATGCCAGAGATTTAACCCTTATATTTAACATCAAAAATCGTCGGTAAAAGGTAACTGAAAATATGAAAGTTAAAATTACTAAAGGCTAGTGCATTTAATAAACGTTATACTAAATAGATATATCGTTTTGTAATATATTCAAGCTTAATTTAAGCAAATTAATTCTCAACTAAACTCTGCTAGCTAGCACCTTGTTTGTTTTTGTACTCCCGCATATATTGAGACCATGAATCGTACCACTTTGCAATGACCTGTAAGTAATGTACAACAAATCAATTAACCTTCAGCCATTTAGTAATCGTGCTATAGTGTATGCATACCTCGTTCATGAATTTATTCAAAGAGTTTTTAAGGGTTCCTTGTACGTCGATCTAGAATTGAGTGGCGTGTAATCGGATGCCCGAACATGACAAGTTCGTGAAGTTTTTATAGAAAAACTACAAACAAATGCTGAAAATCTCTGAACCAAGCAATGAAAAAATTTTATGATGAGTATTATGCTTATTTTTCGAAATATCCTAAAACTGCACTTCATTTATTCCAACGTTTTTCGAATAATTCAATACCATCATTAAAATGTGATTGCAGGAGATCTTCAAATATCTATCCACTGCTACTATAACTCCATTATTTGTTCTAAAAACTCTTTCTAGCCAGAAATTATTGCAGGTTTGAAAACAGTTAATAATCAGAATGAGACAGATCTGGTAAATAATACTCGATGTTCGAGCAATTCGTACTTTTATTCCTTGAACTTTGTCATCGTGAAGACACTTGTGTGTACGTGTGTATTGTCTTTATACAAAATAATTCTTTTGTGAAAAATATCGCTAAATAAAATTCCTTTGCAATACCAAAAAAACTTTTGCCATATCCTTTCCTACTTCCACCGATCTCAACCCATTTGTTTCAAATGTTCTTTTCATTTTGGTATAGAGTGATGTATCCAGTTTCTTCAACAGTAAAAAATTTCATTATATTTTACTTAAAACTATTCAAACGCGCTTGAGAAATACGCATTTGGATGCGTTTTTGGTCAATTGTTAGCAAATTGCGGCACATCATGCACAATGCGTTTTCACAAGTAATTCTACAGACAAAATTTGTCCAATTCGTTATTTTAAAATTGTCTATGGCGTCAGCTTTTCGTTATAATAATTCAGAGTTAGAGTTAAGCATTCCATAACCACCTCCAAAAAATATGTAACCACAATATATTTTAGCGAAATCTCTATTTTCACAACAACAGCTTTTTATTATCAAGTGATTACGCAAGTCTTTTCAATAACACGTAACCACAGTGAAATTTTATACGTACTCACAACGACTTCTTTCCAGCTAATCGCTACCAGTAAAAATATTAACTTCTTAAAACTACGATGCTATCTTCTTAATTACTTATATCAAGGCACAATAATTAACTAACCAAGCACTAATTATTAATTTATCTCTATCACTACAGTTATTTATATCACATACGACAATTTACATTAACAGCATGTACTACAAATTTATTTCATTTTACAGCTTTCAAAACTTGAAATTAAAACCAATATGGTATTCAAAGCTTCAATTAGAACTGAACTTCAAAACTCTTTAACGGCTACTTGTACCTTATTCAGATGTTATAGTTACTTCAAGAACATACATGAAATTATGCAAACAAAATTTTAGAAGTTCCTTATTGTGTGGGTAATAAAGCTATTGTAACCTGTCAATCAAGTTGTTACGTTTATTTTCGACGATAGATTTAAATACGTTCCAACAGAGGCAGACATTATTCTTTGTTCCTTTCGAACCGGAAGATGTATGTCGGCGAAGTCCTAATGTCCTTGATTTCGTTACGTTCTTCCTATGGCGGCGTAAACGCCTTAAGCCCAATATCTAGTCCTCGCGCCCCAGATTCTTATGCCAATTTTGCTTTCCTTCGGGCTTGATTTTTGGATGTTACGATTTCGTTTTACTTCTCTGTTTTGCTAGATTTTCTTTTGTTTTCTTGCTTTTTCTTACCCCGTGTGGGTCCGGGAATAGATTGGCCCCACGGTACGACCTGTCTGTCGTAAGAGGCGACTACAGCGGTACAACACATACACACACACACTTTATACACGTCCAATCTATACCTACACACTTCAAACACACACACACACATACACCCACACACTTCATAAACACACAGTTCGACTTGTTTTTCCTTTCTTTCGTTTTCTCCTTATACTCCTTGAACCCATGTGGGTCCGGGAATAGAATAGTCCTACGGTACAACCTGCCGGTCCCAAGAGGCGACTACAGTGGTCTAAAACATACCCACAACCACACACTTTATACATGTCCAATCCATACCCACACACTTCATACACACACACACACACATACACCCACACAGTTCATAAACACACAGTTCCACTTGGTTCTTCTTTCTTTCGTTCTCTCCTTGTATTCTTTAAACCCGTGTGGGTCCGGGAATAGAATAGCCCTATGGTACGACCTGCCTGTCGTAAGAGGCGGCTACAAGGGTCCCACACAGCACATACACACACGCACACTTTAAACACGCACAACACATACACACACACTCACTTCTTACACACATACAGACACGCACACACCTACTCATACATAGCTACACTGGGATTGTTTTATTTTTTTGTACGATTCTTAGTTTTTTTTTGGTTTTGTACTTGGTGCTTGATGTTATTCTTTTTGGTTTTTTTTTCTTTTTTTTCTCGTTCTTTTCGTTCCACATTCCTCTTCTTTTTTCCTGTTGCTGGTCTTCTTTGCTGTCAGTTTGTAATCCGATTGTGTTTCGTCCATCCGCTCCTGTGGTAGGTGCTTTCTAGTCCGTTTTTTTATCTTCGGAAACCACGACTTAGTCGACTTTAGTACTAGTTAACATTTCTTTTCTTTGGTTCTTCGGTTTTGGTTACCACAGTTGGTAGTACATCGTTTTCTTTTACCAGCGCACTCCCTCTCTTACTCTCGTTCTCCCATGTTGTCCCTTTTGTTTACTTGAAGCTTGACCTTTGGGTCCTGTTTTGGTTGGCACTGTTGATTTTCTTTCTCGTTCCTTATCTTCTCTTGAGGTTGATAACCTTACTGTTTTTTCTGTAGAAACATCCGTCCTTTGACAACTTTCTCAGTGTTAACGCCATTCTACCTTTGTCCTCGGCGGTTGCTATTTTCTACTTTTACTTTTCTTACGCGAATTCTTTCTTTTCCCTCTCTTTCTATTACTATATACTGGTTCGTTCAGCCGGATGAGAGTTCTTTTTCTTATTTTGGGGTTTGTTTTTTTTTATTTTTTCTGTTTCTTTTGTTTGGTTTTCGTAAACGAATTTTCCTAGCTTTAAGCGAATTTTTTTGTTTGGGTTTTTTCCTTTTTTGGGTCCTGCCCATGTTAATTTTGCTGGGGGGAATTTGTTACGTGTATTTTCGACGATAGATTCAAATATGTTCTTTTTTGTAGTAAGTCGTTTTTTATTCACCTAGCTTTTGTTTCTATTCAAAACCTCATCCTGTATTTTTACCTCGTTACAATAGTACGCGCAATATATCATTTCTTTCAAATCTATTCATTTTAAAACGAAAATTTATTTGATAAATTAAATAGTTAATTTGTTAAACATTCCGATAACGTATAATTGCTTTCTCATGTGTTTCCCATTTAAAGATTTGTCGAAATAATAGATCCTACTATTAGTTGATAACGTGTTTTCCAGTTTGCTAATCGCGCTTTGATAACACGAGGATTGCAATTCGAACTCGTGTTGTTTTTAATCAATTTTTAATTTGATTCCTCAGCTTGTGCGTTGAAATATTTTCTACAGCGATGCACGTTTTTTTGTTCGGCAAGTAGGAGGTATCTTGCGTGTATCGCTCTTAGCTGGAGGCCAAATTGGTTCTTTCTTTATGTAAACCCAACTGTTCACTGGCGTAGACCAACTGCCTTTGTCTGTAGTTACGCAGTTACTGCAGTTACGGTGGCAGGGCTATTAGATTCTGGCTACCGTGGCGTTGTGGTGCTGACTCACCCCCGACGACTTGCAAGATAAGCATCCCGACGCATAGATATATGTGACTCGTTTTTTTTATGCACATCGAGGATTATTATTTATCAGAGGTTGATGTTCAGTTCACCATGCATGTTTAAAAGCTAGCTATACTAGTGCTTCTGGTTATATTTCTTTAATTCTTACTACAACTTGGTATGCATTTAATACTTTTTAATACTATTGAGAAAACCTACGTTTAATATTTTAATTTAACACACGTGCTATTGGAAAAATCTACATTGAATACTTTAATTTAACACACTTGCTGTTGAGAAAATCTAAGCATTACTTTTTTTTCAATGAGTTTTATTACACGTTAGCTACGAAATCCGCACTTCGTGGATCCATTATAAAATTTGTCCTTTACGATATAACTTAAATTTAATATATTTATTTGTCCATGTGTATCAAGAAATTTTAATTTACTTTTATTGTTAATAGATAATCGTGGGCGAAGTGTTTTTTTTTGTTTTTTTGGTATGTAGGTGAATTCCCCCACTCTCCGCGTTTGGTAGTTAGCTTGGTATTTACATTTCTTCCGGCTACGTCTAGGTACGTAGCAAAGTATATCTAGCAATGCCACGCCACAGTGGTCCATCAAACATATTTCGTGTATAAACATCTCGCTTATTAATCTGGTCAGAGGTAGACCAAACGGCGCTACTTTGCCGCCCTCTTAAAACTATTCTGTCCCATGTTGATAGAAGTAGCAATTAATACTGTAGCAAGCGCCGTATCATTTGGATTATAACCACGCATCAAAAGCATAGTCCCGGTTTTCTGATAGAGTACCTTTAACATATTTCGTACAACCCTCCAGCCCAACCCATCTTGGATATGGCCAACTTGTAGTCTTCACATTTGATCACCTGGCCCTTGAAGTCCACTAACGCCTTCCACAGATCCAGGTATTTTGGTTTATCAGAGGGCGGTTGCTTAATCACTATGTAGTAGATGCTACGATGTCAATCTATTAGGCTTATGGTCTTTCCAACCTCTGGTTGTTGTTGTTGGCGAAGTTGATTCAGACAACCAAATTTATTTTAAACACCCAAACAACTTCTCGGGACGTATCAAGGACCGCCACTACGCAATGTAACTATTTATTCGTCTCACGGCTTGCTGTTCGTCGGTATTATCGACGTTATCACTATCGGTTAAGGTGCACCAGTACTGTTCTTCCTTCTGTGAGCTTACGAATTCGATATACCACGTGGTTGATTCCTTTTATAACTTCTTATGGACCTCCCAATGTCTTTGTGACCTTGGCGACAGTCCTTCATGCCATAGCAAGTTTTCATCAAATAGCTTGCGAGCTGGATATTTTTTCTAACGTCACCATGGATGTCATGCATCTTGCGCTTGAACTTCTTGACGCAGCTCTCTCGTACGATGTCATCTCCAGGTTTACTCCTTAAACTGAAGATCACATCCCAGCATAGCACATACAGATGTCTGTTTAATACTCTCATGAATAGACCAATAAAAATATATGTAAATATTGGTCGCAGTCTCTCTTATGTCGGGAGACCACCCAGGTAAGGTACTTGCAGCAGCAAGCAGCAAACTTCTTGACCTTGAATCCTGCAACTCCATAAGAACTCCAAAATGGCAGTTCATTTAGTAGCACGTCAGCAACAGTTGTAGCTTCTTGGTTTGGTATAGCATATGCCTCGGTCCACTTCGTAAAATAAACCATGGCTAACGAGATGTATCGGAGTCGGTCTTAGGGAATGGAACGGCAATAACGATTGCCACTCTATCAAAAGGTTTTCCCACTTTGTGTTGCCTCATTGGAGCCTTACTATCCTAATAATGTACATAGCAGCACTCTTTGATATCGTCCTTGCAGTATACACAGTAAGATCTTGCTCGGATTTTCTCCAGGGTCTTCTTAACGCCAAAGCGTAATCCCAAAGTTGCATTATGAAGATGTCTTATAATCTCCGTCACCCGGTTTTTAGGAACCACCACCTGAAGTGTACTAACGGATCTACGTCCTTTCTCCAAGGAACGCACCAAGATTACACTTTCTATTTTCAAAAAATCCATTGTGCCCAGTACGACTTCGGAGTGCTATTCAACGGATTCAACGTATTAAGATGGACGTTCTCCTCTGTTTTTCCAACCCTGAATGATATCTAAATCTTTCTCATATTCTTGTTCGGTTTGCAACTGTAGAAGGTACCACTCGTCATTGATCACGGTAATTCGCCTTCAAGGAAAAGTCATGTCGAAAGCGCATCCGCATTACGCTGACTTGTAACAGCACGCTCTTCCGTGTCGAAATCATACTCCTGCAGTCTTTCTAGCCATCTTACGACTTGCCCTTCGGAATGTCTAAACTACATTAGCCACTTCAAGGCGGCATTGTCGGTTCTCAAGGAGAAGGACTTCTAAATGTGTTATGTGAATTTCACCACAGTCAACAGTTCCCTCCTTATATAGCAATAATTTGGTTCCGGTTTTGAAAACACATTACTAATGTAACCAATGGCGCTCCCTTCCCTGTCTTATATCTGCAATAGTACCCTTCCGATGGCGACATTGCTTGCTCTGTATCCAAAATGAATTTGTTTTCCGACCGGAGATTGTATTGCCGCTTCAAATTCCAAAGCATAAGCTGGCGTAACATCTAGGACCCTTGGTCAATCCAGTCGTAGTACTTACTGACTCTCTTAGCCGCGTATCTCGTCAATAAATGTCTGTACTGCATGCTGTTCCACGAAGCGATCCGGTGCTGTTGGGTAGGCTAATTTCATCATGCAAGCAATATCTGCTTCAAACCCTTGCAAATTTTTGTAGGCCTTTTAGTAATGGTTCTTCACTTGAGCGTGGTGCACTTGTTGTAGATGAAAGTTTCCAGCCTTGATATAAGAACCCGAGTAATTGAAGGTTTTACTATGAGATCGTATTAAGCCAGGGTAACGTAAGGTTCGTGGTAAATCCCTGTTACTTTTAGTAATTATTAATTTAGGTAAATTGTGATAAAATGTTTTATTTGAAAAGGGGATAATATGTAATATAATTAATCTGACAACTAGATGTTGATGATGATTTTTGGTGTATAATTTTTCTCTGAATAAATAGAGGAGAGTTACCATTGCAGCGTTTTTCTTTTTGTGGCGTAGTTATTTTTCGATTCAGGAGTAGAGCAGCCCTGGTAAACTACACTGTTGGAGTTTATTACAGAGAAGACTTCGCAGTTTTTATGACACCCAATCGAGGGGCTTAACTTCGGAGCAATATATATATATATATATATATATATATATATATATTTATATAAGATCACAAAGGAGGAATACCTCATGTAAATATCATAAAAACCACGAAAACCACACACTTAAATCCAAAAATGTACATAATTCATTCATTATGGAAAAGCAAAAACAGATCATTCTATAGAAAATCAATAACACACTACAACGGAAGCTCATTCCGTAATGACTTCACTACATTTTATTAAAATAAATAATTGTTGAAGCAATTCAATCACCTTAGAACATTTAAAAACATTCTTAAGCTCACAACAAATACAAATTTAACATGTTTGAAGAAAATAACCGTTAAATGAAATTTCTTTCAAGCTAAACGCATTTGCATAAAGAAATTTAATAAATGCGAGTAATTTGTAATAGTTTGTAATTGTCAAACACTTAAAAACAAGCATATTTAAATTAAGTATGGATATTAGAGGCAACGGTAATACGTGCAATTTAAAACGTACATAAAGTTTCGATATCGGATCATCTAAAATCCAACACATTGCAGAAATAACAATAATTGAAACGCCTTTTCCACGTATGAACAACTGATAGCGTTCCGTCAACCAATGAGACCGCGTGGAACATTTGAGAGGAAATTTGAGTCCATAAAACTAACGAAGCAGATGAAGGAGGATCATTTTTATAATCCACGCGCCGACTGTGCTATTTTGAAAGAAGACTTACGTAAATAGAAATGTTAGTGAAAGTTTATAATTTTAAAAGTTGAACGTAACAAAATTGAAACGTAAAATGATATAAACAGTAGAATGAGTGTTGTAATAAATTTATATAGAATGTTTGCTGTTGATATAAACTTAAGTCTAGAAATAATTAATATAAATAAAAATCTTTGCAATTTTATTAATTTAGGGCTTTAATTCACTGGTAAATATTCTAAGTTACTGAACAATACTCTAAGTTACTGGACATTACTCTAAGTTTCTGGTTAATACTCTAAGCTCCAGAACAAGTAGGAATTTGGGTCAGAAACCTCCAGCAAGAAAAAACAGGAGAATTATAAGGTCAAAACTATTTATTCAATTTATAGCACGTTGCATTTGTAATTTTACATAATTTGTGTATTCAGAAGTGAACTTTAAATTTACAGGTGATAAAATACAGTGTGTAAAAGGTCAACAAAAATTTGTTGCTACGTAGAATTATGTTAAAAAAGAGGGATATTTCTTTGAATGTTTAACGAAACTATTCAAAACTATTCTACAAAAGGTAAATGATATTAAAAAGGGCGTAGATTTGTAAATTAAAATTTGATAAAAAATTTATTTAGTTCATTATACAAATTTTGGTGAATTTCGTTTGTCTTATTCAGGTGAATTGAGTGTTGGAGAGTGAGTGAACATTCTTTGTTATCATATCGTTGTTTTACTCGGTGCGTGTAGTTACTGAGCCAGTCAAGGCATAAATTTGATTGTGTTAATTTTAAATTACTTGTAAGGCACACATTCGTTTGTGAAAAAGTATTTGTACAGATAGTAGGAAATGGTCGGATTTAACACTTGGTCAATAAAGTCAATTTTCGCATTGTTAAGTGTAATAATCCATTCAACTACTTTGTTGTATATAGAAACAATTTCTATTGAAGAAGACTACATGATTTTTAGCAGGGCTAATACTCTCATAAAATAGAAAATTTCCTGGGCCATATTATTGTTTTCAATCTAGATGTAAAAAATAATATGGAGAGTGTAGTTTTAAATGGAGTTAACTTCTGAGGTTCTGCTGACAAACCAAGTTAATTAAAAATAGTACAGTGATTAATAAAAATTAGTGTAGGTTTAAAGTATTCATAATCATTAGAAAGTGTCTGCAATTAGGTAAATTTTGCCAATATAGGAAAATTGCAAGTAGACCTATATATTTGGAATTAGTTTGAGTAATGGGGATTATTTTTAGAACTTCGACTGTAGTTTATTCTATTCGCTTCTATTTTATTTTGTGCTTTGTTTAAGTTTCTCGGCTTAGTTCTAGAAAAAGTCTTGTATAATTTAATTCAATTTCGTCGCAAAAATTCGGTAGTATTTTATCTGAGATGAAGACCCTTATTTATGGAGGTTTAATATTTGTATTGTTTGGAGTGTAAAGTTTTTTTGTTTCTATAAAGTTAATTCAGATAACAAACTTTAACTTCAAAAGCTATAACATTATTTCTTTTAAATACATTGTTAACGGCATAATTCGTGACGATGACTTATTTTAAAACTACCAAAGTAAAATATCTAAATGTTACAAGACGCCACACACGCGCTACCCATTGATTTACAATAACGTTGTCGTCCGTCCCGACTACCAAGGACATTCAAATAATACCATATTGCAACAACACTCGAAATCACAAAAAGTACGTGACATACGTAATTATATTACAATAACCTTGTACTTAAGCACAAATTAAATATGTTAGATTGTGGGAACGAAACTTGATCGCATGCATTACAAGCATGCATTACAAGCATGCATTACAAGAAGGAAGAAATGTTATATAACGACAAAGCCTTATAAAGAAAGTTAAATTAAAAGTAACACAGCGTGTTCTTCGATTTAATGTCGTGGCGAACGGGTAAAGGGGTTAGGAACTAGAGAGTTCAGCTAATAATTATTTTTAATTAGGTTTTTGTATAAATGGAGCTGCTGTTAAAAGGAAAACAATGAATAGGACATCCTAAAATTTTTACAAGTTATCTGGAAACTAAACCTTTTTTAAATGAAGAAGTTGACATAATGTGAAGACAATTGTTTTGGTGAATTTTTTGCATAGTGATCAGCTAAAGCACCTAGAACTAGAGATTGTTTAGTTTTAAGTATGTTAGTGCAGGAAATTGAAATAAGAACATTTTACTAATTATTAATTAGTATGTGTAAGATGACGGCGTACATGCAGTTCACCTTACGTAACGAGAACACAACGGTGTTTTACCAATATTTCCTTTTATATTAAAATAAACAGGAGATTTGAGATTTGAGCATCTTTATTGCGGTACGAACACAAGAATACTGAATACAGACATTTACAGCCACCGCATGGTGGGCTGAAAGAGCAAAACCGGCAAGCAGGCCGCCTCATTTCCTAGCTATAACGGTACATTAAAAGAATGTACTAACATACTACCAAAGTACAATTTATTGTCATGACGGGGACGTAACAGTATGTGTATAATAATTTTTGAGGTAGGTTTTATGTGTGGTGTGGTGCTAGTAAAGAAACAAACAACAAGTTAATATTTTTAACTGACCATATATTTCGGACATTAAAAACTATGTTGACCGAAGTTTTTGATTATTGTTCCCCGTCCAGATATGGGAATTCGTTATTATTGCTCTACCAGTTGGTGACCTAGTTGGAATTTACACTACTAGTGTTTTTTTTTAATCTTCTTTGGGAATTAAACCACTCATAGTTTTTAAAATCATCTTTATTTGCGTTTCGATCCTGACCTAGGATAGTTGTCAAAATACTAAAAATTTCAAATTTGACATTTATGACATAAATTGAAGGTGACTTTGATTTATTGATGTTTGTTGTATTTGGTTTGAATACATTAGGTAAAAATTTTAAAGTTTAAAAGAATGATTGCCTTCAATTTGTTTTGCGTCCTGGGACCGACTTTTTAGGTAGCCAATACGCTTAATGCGAAATCAGCTGATTAATTTTTAATTTATTTTATTTTAAAAATTAATCAGCTGATTACACGTTAAGCGCATTGGCTACCTAAAAAGTCGATGTCAGGACGCAACACAAATTGAAGGCAATCATTCTTTTAAACTTTAAAATTTTCATCTAATGTACTCAAACCAACTATATCGAACATCAATAAATCAAAGTCATCTTCAATTTAAGTCATAAATGTCAAATTTGAAATTCTTATTTTTTTGACAACGATCCTAGATCATGGATTGAAACGTAAATAAAGATGATTTTAAAAAACTGAGTGGTTTAATTCCCAAAGGAGATTAAGAAAAAGGCTAAACAAACCACAACAAACTTACACCACTAGTGTCCTTGGATTTCCTCATTCAAAGTATGTAATATTAAACTATGAGGAAATAGATCCTTTTAATTGATGTAAAATTAAGTTAGTGTCAAATTTTGGTAAAAATTATATATGGTATTCGCTCATTCATAGGAAGTTGGCATAATTCTAACATAATTGTTTTGCTTGATTATTTGAATAGTATTTGGCAAATAAAGTGTCCAGAAATAGAACCTTTTTAATTTTAAGTACACTAGTGTATGAAGTTGAAATCAGGATGTGCATGATACTATTTAAGGTAGGTTTTATATTGGTAATGAGCCAGCTATAAAGTGAACAGCAAGTTGGTAATTTTTAAGGGACGGTGGAGTGCGGACACAAAAAGCTGTATTGACCAACGTTTTTGTTTATTGTTAAGTTGACATTTCCAAAAATGAAAATCAGGCTGTAACTACCAATATTCACTTTTCCTTTAAGGTTTTCTTTTTTTAATAATACCTGTCCGGTTTGATATGAGGAAATTAAGTTTTTTAGAACGTATCCGTATTCTTATGGTAATTATTTAGTGCTGATGGAAGGTCAAGTATAGGTTGAATTTTCTTTGGACTTTTTATGAGCTATGTAAAAATAGATAAACTTGTGAAAGGATATTCAGCCACCCCAGTGATGGAGTCGTATTTGGAAAAGGCTCTTTATTACAAAAATTTCTTTGACATGACAAAATTAATGGGTGTTTTTGATGTATTGCAGAGGCAGGTAAAGTATATATGATACATTTAGGAAACCAAAGCAAAGTAGACCTATTCGGAACAACTATCTTCCGTGTAGGGAAATATCATAAGGGAATGTTAAGACAAGACGGTTTGATGCGTTTTAATTAAGACAACCGGTGAAGTTTTTCAAGGTAAGTGGATATTGTAACGTAGTTTTGTATTTCAGCCATTTCAAACATTTATTTTTAATGTCTGTATTTTTTCTCATATGAACCCATTCCCGCACCGCTGTAGTTAGCCATGCACCCTTAAAATTGTTACGGTGTCCCCGCCACTTCATAGGAAATTTAAATTTTTAAAGTTTTGCTCGTTTTATCCGTAGCAAAGTGTCATGCCAATACCTAAATCGCAACATTCAAATACTACAACTGCGCCCAAACACATACATACAACAACAAAAATTAGATATATCGACATATGTTCGATCATCGGCATAACAACTAACTGATACACAGAATATACATTTTGCGGTAGCTCGTGTGCATATCTACAACAATCAGATAGAATATTTGAGAAGAAAAAATACTAAGAAGAAGAGGGAGTAAAAACAGATTTTAATTAAAAGCTATGAAATATGTTGTAGGTGTTTTTATTATGTGAACGAATGAATATTAAAAGAAATTTAAGATTTCCTTCATAATTGGGGACTTTTATGTAGATTATAAATATAAAGCTTGTGAACGTTGAAAATTTTGAAAAATTACTACAAGTTAAATTTTGATGTAATTAATCACAGAATACTTATACCAACACTCAAGACTTGTCTAATTAATGAAATAATAGATCTAGCACCGTTTGTACAAAACGAGGTATACGCCATACTTTAATAACATTAAATGCAATTAGGAAATTGATAAACGTCCAATTATTCCATAAAATTAAATTCGCGCAAGAAATAAAGCTGTAATTGGTTTCACGAGAAGAAGCTGTGTAGATGTTTGTCGATTAAATTTTCAGATATCTTGTTAGTGAAATTAAATAAGGTTTCCTACCCGGAATATTTCCTCGGGCAGTGGAAGCTCTGCAAAGTGTAATTTGAGATAATATAAAAAAGTGTTATATCGTTTTATCGCCGTAACCTTTAGGCTAAATTGTTTATCTAACAAATAAACTGTAAACACAAAGAGCCGAGAGGGACCCTTATCTGCATATTCTCTTTACCTTGCAGTCACTCTATTACTTTTTTAATTTAAAAAACCCCTCAACTTTAAGTTGGCTTGTCAAGTCAGCGTGCTGACATTATATTCATTTACTAAAAATTTTAATTTTTTTAAGAGTCATTTATTTACATCATCAATTTGAATCAGCTTGGTCTGGATAGAAATTTAGACTTTAGCTTTTAAAAAAATTTAATACAAATAAAAATATATAAGTATTAGGGCAAGAGCAGGTGCAAAAAAATTCTTCAATTTTTAAATGAAAGTATTAATTGTCTCTTTCTTTCTTTAGTTAAGGCTTTAGATGTAAGAAACGAGTGTTAATCCCAGTTTCAACCACGTTTATTATAGGATCGGGTGTAAATTTGTAACGCGAGTTATGTATTCCCCAATCTATATGTATCATTAATAGAAATTATTAGGAGTTAGTAAAGACTATATAAAATTATTAAGTTAGATGCAACATTGTATCTCAAGAATAATTAAATAAAGGTTATTAAAAGTTCACAAGCAAGTTGTGAGAACTGATGTAATACATTGTATTCCAGACTGTAGGTGCAGGTCGCAGACGGTTAAGAAACCGCAATTACTTAGAAATTAAGATTGTTACATTGTATAATGAATAGAATTAAGAAGTAAGCAGACATGAGCTCTGCAAGTTTCCACAGACATGTGAGGGGCAGGGACAACATAAATACCCCGAGACCCCCCAGATCAATCAGTCAGTCTACAGTATTTCAGCTTTAACATTGCCATTTACTTAGGCTACTCGTCCTAGTATTAATTTAATTATAATTTTATTTCGACTTTGAATATTTAATCCAGTTTGTCAAAATTTCATATTTAATATCTGTTTGAATAATAAAATTTATTACAACTTTTGGAAGAATTGTTAAAAAGACCGTTTCCAAGGCCCGAAACGTATCTGGCGTAGTCAGTAGAATCCTGAAGGGCACTACGAATCCAAAAATCGCAGAACTGGGGACCAATAATTTCAATTCCCAATCTGGAAGAACCCAAACATAATTGGAAGAGGTACAAGAATCGACCGAAACCAACCAAACAAATTTGGACAAGGTACAAGCATCGACCGAGCCCAAACCAAACAAAAACTTGGACGAAGTACAAAAATCGACAAAGCCGAAGAAGCTACCATGAAAATTATGTAAGTTTATTTATCCTTAAAACCAATTGATTCTTTTTACAAATCTATTAATACTAGCTAGTAAAGAAAAAATTTTTATTATTATATGTATGTACAGATTTTTTATTAATGTTATAATTTATGCAATTTTATGAAAATAATTTACTACGAGAAATTATTTTCAAACACGAGAACTTATTTTAAGAGAATTTATTTTTTTAAACAAGAGAACTGAAAAGACGCATTTACATGCGCAAATTAGTACAATTATTGGAAATTATTAATAAACCAAAAACATAACTGGCGCACGAATTATTAATACAAAACAAAAACAATTTTAAAATACAAAAATAGAACGCAATTTATTTTACCATTTTAGTACCGAAAACTTAATGTACGCAACTCCTATAATTATAGAAACGATTATCTAAAACTTAACACTTATCGAAATCTATAAATTAAACACTGTGTCTAAATTATAGAAGCATTTTTATTAAATTAACCCATCACAAGTTAAAACAAAGCGTGCAAATCCACAACGCAAATTCTCATCATCGCAACTTTATAAAAAGTTATAATTGGATATTTCAGTAAGAATATATCTAATTATAGCGAAACATTTACAACATCACTGAAAAGATTCATTTAAACGTGACATATTTTATGATTAAATACTTTAGCAATTAACGAAGTATAAAATTATAGAAAAGACGCAATTAATTTATCACCTAGACTGAAAAAAGAACCTTTCAGTAGACTAAAATTTTATAATTAAACAACTTATTGTGTAATTATAAAAAAAACATTGATGCAAATATTGTAACAAAACAATTAGCAGAAAACTTGACACTTTAGTCAAGGTGACGAAACAATACAATTACAGAGAAACATCTTATACACTTATCGATTAACACCTACTGAGACGAAAATAGCAAATGACCACTACAGACATTAATTAATCAGCAGGACTGAAATAGAAACGTAATTAAACATAACTGGCGCAACAAAACGTACAAATTATAACGCAATTATTACAATAGAATATTAATCCTATAGAAACCTTTCAGAAAATTCAAACCAACGACAACAGTAACATCCGCGAAGTATAAGAATATACAAATTCAAGGCTATTACAATTAATCAGACATTACCAAGCAAGAATTCCTCAATTTAATTATAACACCGTATAACTACGTATAAAATATAAGTAAAGCGATTCTTTAAATAACCCAACACAATCTAAACTAAAAATTAACAAACCAAACAAGAAAAGTAACAATACAAATTGTAAAATAAATCTTAATTTTTACAGAAACTTGAAATTAATTAAAACCGAAAGTAGCCATTAATTATTAGAACAACCCTTAACAATCATGAGTTCAGATATGGAAATTTACTTCGAAAGCATCCGTCAGTTTAACGGAGATCAGGCTCTCTTATGAAATTTCATTACCGCGTGTAAAATATTTTTGAAAACCTTTTACAAACCAGGAGATAACAAACAAAATGTTCTACTATTACACCTAATATTAAGTAAACTTACCGGGAGGGCACTAACGCTAATAGCCAGCCGAGACGATTTAGAACAGTAAGATGATTTTAAACGCATATTGATAGCATATATTGGCGACCAAAAAAACATCAACTGTCTTATCCGCGATTTAATAAACTTTAGAATGGAAAGCAACTAATCCCCATATCAATTCGGAATGAAATGCCAAAACGTAAGAAGTTTAATTCTAACAAAACTAAAAATCGAAGAACCCGGCCAAAATATCCGCCTACTAAAGACTAAAATGTATGACGAGATGGCACCGTATACCTGCATAAACGCATTACCAAAACGACTATCAAATAAAATAAGATTCCAGCATCCCCAAAACATAGAAGAAGTAATGAACATCATCATAGAAGAAGAAAACGTCATGTATTATCGAAACAGACTATATAACCCTAACGCGAATAAGAGCTAGTTGCCAATTAAAAAACCATAAAAGCCGTGAGACAAACAACCACCCAACCAAAATTCACTCCATTTGACGCACAACCAAATCAACCTCGAATTAACAACCCAAATTTTAATAACACGAATTTTAACAATCAATTCAGACAATTTTCGAGACCAACACTCAACTCAAATTTTACAAAACCTACGTTTACACCAAGATTTAACGTAAACCAACAAAGACAAACATACGGCGCAAAGCCCATCAGAAACAGACCAATGATAAATAACAATAATAACCCCAATAGTTATTACAAACCAACCCCTATGGGCACCTCATCTGGTATCACCAGAGCAAATACAAAAATATCGCAAATCCGACCAAGCCATAAACAAAAACGAAACTTTATCTCGGAAGAATTATTTCACCAATAAGTAGAAGAATCTAACGATGAATCAAACCATGTAGAAAATTACGAACGCGAGGAACCATGCAACAATTACGAAGAGGACGACAAAGAAAAAGCGTACTCAAATTTTCAGATAGACCTATTTATAAACGACCATACGTAATCAATTTAAATAATGTCAATCAACAAGTATTGCCATACATAGAAATACCCCATACAGAACTTAAATTATTAATCGATACCGGATCCTCAAAAACACTGATTAGCCCCCAAACCGTAAAAAAACATTATTTAGATTTTATAGAAAGAGAACCCTTTAAGAGTAAAACAGCCCATCAAACGACCCTACGTCAATTCATAGCTAATATACCCCTACTAAAAACTTTCAATGTAAAAATGAAACACAAATATTGTATTTTCGAGTGTAACGATAGATACGATAGAATAATAGGAATGGACCTTCTAAGAAAATAAGGAGCCGATATTGATATAAAAAACTGTTTATTAAGAACAAAACACGGACAAATCCCCATTAAATTCCAAAATACCCAAACCGAACAAAAATACATCATAGAACCCCGTACCGAGAAACAAATAAAAATCCAGTAAACTCAAAAAACGACGTAGGAATTATAAACCACATAACAAGGAGTAGAAACCCCCACAGCACTAATACAAATAAAAGATAATTATGCCACTACAACAATTCCAAACTCAAATAACTACCCCGTAGAACTATCATTAACAAATCCAATTAACGTAGAAGAATTAAATTTTAACGAAATGGAAATAGATGAAAATTTAGAAAACGATTACAACCCCGTAGAACACGACAAAATGTTAAGAGAAAATTTAAGTAACATTCGCTTCAATACCGACATTAACAAAGAAGAAGAGAAAGCAATTAAAAACTTACTTATGTTTTGAATACGACATATTCCATTGTGAAGGAATACCCTTAACCTTTACCAATACAGTCAAACACAATATAGAATTAATAGACAACAAGCCAATTTTTACAAAAGCATACCGACTACCTCAAGCAAGCCAAGAAGAAGCCGATAGACAAGTAACAGATTTATTAGAACAAGATTTAATCCAACACTCCAACTCTCACCATGGAGCAGACCCGTATTAATAGTACCGAAGAAATTAGACACAGGTAAACGAAAATATCGAATGGTAATAGACTACAGAAAGCTAAACGAAAAAACGGTAGATGACAAATATCCACTACCCAATATCACCGAAATTTTAGACAAACTAGGAAAGTGTCAGTATTTTTCAACATTAGACCTCGCATCTGGATATCAAGAATTAGAAATGGACAAAAAAGACAGCGAAAACCGCATTTAGCAAACTTAGAGGACATTACGAATATAAACGAATGCCATTTGGACTAAAGAATGCACGCGCCACTTTTCAATGAGTCATGGACAACATTTTATGAGGCATACACAACGAAAAATGTCTTGTGTACCTAGACGACATTACAGTATATTCAACGTCACTGGCACAACACATAGAAAGACTGAGAGAAGTATTTGAAAGACTAAGAGAAGTATTTGAAAGACTAAGAGAAGTATTTGAAAGACTAAGAGGAGCACATTTTAAAGTACAACTAGGCAAGGGCGAATTTTTACAGAAAGAAGTATCATTTTTAGGACATATAATAACCTCACAAAGAGTCATGCCAAACCACGATAAAACGAACGCAGTACTAAATTACCCCCATACCAAAAACGAAGAAAGAAATTAAAGGATTTTTAGGACTTAGTGGTTATTACCGCAAATTCATTAAAGGTTGCGCACAAATAACCAAACCTCTGACAACTTGTTTAAAAAAAGGAAACAAAATTGAACACACCCCAGAATTCATTAAAGCGGTAGACAAAATTAAATGCATACATAATTTGGGCAACGAAATATTTTAGACCATACTTTTACGGACGAAAATTCTATACAGGGTGTTTTGAAACATCGTTTCAAGATTTTAAGGGCATGTAGTACAATCGAAAATAAGGTTGAAAGTCATAATAAACATATGTCCACAAATTAACTATTTACGAGATAACAGCAATTTTATCGCAATTGCAGAATAAGTTTGCTTTATTAAGATGTTATTGCATTTTAACATAAAATAGATAACAACTAAAGAAGTTGTTCAAACTATCTTGCACAAACCAGAGGTTCAGTCTCAGATTTAGAGGTAAATGATCCAAAAGTTCAGGTAAAGTACTAGGTTATCATAAAGTAAATATATTTTAAATCATTACAACTTTTTAATAAATTAAGTTAGTAACATAAAATAAACGAAATCTAGTTGCTTAATGAATGGGATTTTTCCGTATCTATGAGAAACAAAAGCGTTGTCATAACAATTGTTGACACTAGTGTCAAAACGAAATTATTCAATTTGAAGTTTTATTTTGAAATTAAAACTCAAGTAAACGTTGAGTTCAAACGACTCAACTGTAATAACATGGATTTACAAACAAGAATTGGTTTAGTTCAGTGCTATTATGAATCCGGCAGAAATTACACCGCTGGATTACGAAGATTTCGCACGAGAATGGGTTTGAGAGCGGGACCCTGTCAAATGAAAGCGTACCGCAATTTGATACAAAAATTTGAAAGAACAGGGTCTGTAACTGACTTACCAAGATCAGGAAGACCAATAATTAGTGATGTCCAAGTTGCAGAGGTTCTTCATGAAAATCAAGACATAGCCAGAAGCAATTCACTCGCAATCAGCAGTGCAAATGCGATATCCAAGCGATTGCAAATGCCGTATACCACGGTTTGGAAAATTTTACGCAAAATTCTAAACATGTATCCATATAAACTGAAAATGCTGTTTGAATTAAAGGACGCAGATTTGGCTACTAGGTACGATTTTTCTTTGCGAGTAATGGCTCAGATGGAAATTGAACCCGAATGGTTATCCCGTATTTTATGGACAGATGAGGCACATTTTACTCTGAATGGTGGAGTCAATACTCAAAACTGTAGAATCTGGTCTGCAGAAAATCCGCAACAAATCGTTCAAAAGGTCTTCATGACAAGAAAGTCACCGTTTGGTGCGGTTTTACAGCTGATTTTATTATTGGTCCGTATTTCTACGAGGAAATGCAGAATGGACAAGCCGTATCTGTAACTGTAAATGGTGAACGATACTTGCAAATGTTACAAAATTATGTTATTCCACAGCTGCAAAACGAGCACTATGGAATTGAAAACATCATTTTATGCAGGATGGAGCACCCCGCACATTTTCGACCAGTCAAAGAATTGTTAACCAACGTTTTTCAAGATCGCGTGTTAAGCAGACATTTCGTAAATTTATGGCCACCAAGATCACCTGATCTAAACCCAGCGGATTACTGGCTGTGGGGTTATTTAAAAAGTTTAGTGTTTAGAAGACGACCAACTACGCTACAAGAATTAAAAGACAGTATTACGAAGCAAATTGGTACAATTCAACCAGAAATGTTACGAAATGCTGTGTACAATTTGGAGGTAAGGATGGTGATCTTACAACAACAAAATGGAGGTCATATTGAGCAATTGCCGTAACCTGTTTTGGGCATACTAAATCCCATTTCATAAGCAATTAGATTTCATTTATTTCTTGTTATTAACTTAATTTGTTAAAAAGTTATCAGAATTTAAAATATATCCCTTACTTTATGATAACCTTATATTTTCCAAGAACTCGAGGTATGCAAGACCTGTAAAGCGTTGTGGCAAAACAATCGGTCCTAACAACCGATCCCCCATCATGCCTAACCAGATGTTTAAAGAGAAATGTTGCTGGTGTCTGGCTTCAACGATAGCATGAGAATTCTTGTCACACCAAGCGTGATTGTTGTGGAAATTAAATAATCCATTTTTAGTAAAGCCAGCTTCATCAGTGAAAAGGATGTTATCAGCGAAATCTTACCAATCAGCAGCTGTTCGCTAAAACCACTCACAGAAAGTCATTCTCGCTTGATAATCCGGAGCAGTAAAGGCTTATATACGTTAGATATGGTAGGGGTATAGGAGTTGCTCATGAAGAGTTCTCCAAACAAGAAAGCTGCTTACACCCATTTGAGTCTACATTTTTCTAAGACTAGTTTCGGGATTTTCATCAATAATATTCAACATTCGATTTTCTATCTGTCGAGTACATGCTATTCTCTGCCGACCAGTATCATAAGACCGCTTCTCAAACGAACCAGTTTCTCTTAGGAGTTGAAACACTGTCTGAAACATCACATGCAAAGTCAGTTGAAGATGAGGAAACGTTTCGGCGTAAAAGCGATGTGCTTGTAAAGAATTCCCATTAGCACGACTGTATATAAACACCATAACGCTCATTTCAGTATTAGAATTGCTATAAATTGCACAAAAAGTCAAATTAAACTGTCAGAAATCAAAAGCTGATAAGCACCTGTTTACTGGGATGTTATCGTTTACTTACTTGATATCTCGTAAACAGTATTTTCGATCGTACTACATGTCCTTAAAATCTTTAAACGATGTTTCAAAACACCCTGTATTATATACACCGACCATAGACCATTAGTATGGCTATGGAAACTCAAAGAACCAAACTCAAAATTACAACGATGGAGAATCAGACTAGAAGAGTACGATTACGAAATTATATACAAAAAAGGAATTTATAACAACAATGCAGACGCCATAAGTAGAATACAGCTCAACGCACTAGAAACGGAATCAATTATAGGTAACGTAGACGAGACGGAAGAAAGAGAAGACCAAAGACGATAACGAGAAACAAATAATTAAAGTTCTGAAAGAATATACCCTCGAGAAAAACGATTTTACTTTTATTTCCACACTGAACATTTATATAAACGATTCTTTGAGTAATAAAATTTGTTACAAGTTTTGGAAAAAGTTTTTAAAAAGACCACTCCCAAGGCCCGAAACATAACACGCGCAATGCACTTTCATAGTTTGTTACGGGTAAAAATAACGTAACATTACGAATTTCGAATTACTCAGAAGGGGCGGAAACCTCTTAACAATTTTAAATAGATACCAGTTAACCACAGTAGTGCATGAATAGATCCTATGGAACTTTGATAAATATAATCAAAATATAAAGATGTCAAAGTGGCCGAAATACAAAACTACTTTACAAGTACCACTTACCTTAAAGCCTGTACTAGTTGTTGAAGGTCAGGTGCACCAAATCGTTTTGTCCTAGCAGTTACTTTGGTATTTTCACCACCCAGAAAACGGCTATTCCGGACAGGTTGTTGCGTTAAAATTCTGCAAGCGATCTACTTCTGCATGTATATTAATTCCAACTACTTTTATTTAAAACGCCTTAAAATTTCTAAACAAATCATAAAAGTTATCAATCAGCAAGCTTGATTTCCTTCCAATTAAAATGAGTGTTTATAAAATTTCCTCAAGTATTTACTCTATAATTTTTTACCTTGTTAGTTGCATTATTAATTCAAACAACTGTTTATCAACTTCGTTTTACAAATTTTCTGAAATATGTTCCACACTTGCAGTAAGTACGTTTCAACCACAGCTGCACATACATTTATGGCTCTCTTTAAAAAATTAAGCCACCTTAACCACCTGCCTAGTAAATAAACACTTGTAATGGGTTTGTTATTTATACCAGGAAATTCTATCAGGCGGTACTCTGTTATCTTTCAGCTGTACAGGTGTTCCAAAGCAATGAGATTGCCCCCTTGTTGTAATTCTTGGTAGCCGTTATGTTATTTCTTTATTCGCAAGCCGTGCTTTGCAGCCGTGTTATGAAAATACTGACACCTGCGGTTCTCAGAATATTTCACACATTGTCGCTGGGAATTATTATATCTTACCTTCTCCCATTGTTCTTAATCTGTATAAATACAAACCGAGCTTTTGAAAGCGACTGCTCTATTCCATTCTATTTCGATGCAACGTCCTTTAAGCGCAAAGAAACGTTGTTAGTTGCGATGTTAAAATGCGTCGTTGTACGCAGTGGTCTAATGTATTCAAATCCACCATCTAGTCATTCGACGAATGCAGGCCGCATTTCCGAATCCTGTAATATGTTACCAGAGAGGCAGACAACTTGGTCTAAGGTACAGCTTTTCTGTTTTCTTTACTGTTGCTGCTGTTATGGAAGATAGACACGTCTTTTAGAGGTTCTTTAGTTTCGTACTCGTGATCACCCAATAGTTGGAGACTGCATGTTATCAATTTACGCTCGCAATGCACAAACGATTAAGTAATTTTTTCAAAATCAAAATTAGTAAATCAAAGTTTGCGTTTGAACACTTTTTACTGTTTCCTTTGTCTTTGTACATAAATATTAACATTAAGAACTTGCGTACTAAACTCAAAATTAGAGTAAGTGAACACCTAGTTCATTTAAGATAGGGCTACGTTATATAAAATTAAGCTTACGTTCTTAATTCACGAAGTGCACTTCACAAAGCAGACTGTATATATTATGTCTACTTCTTTTCTTGTATATGTTCAGGTAGAATTACTGTAACTTTTACATCTAATTTTTCTTTGGTGTATATCACGTTATTCCAGGACGGTTATGTAAATGTACGTCTTTCTGGTCTTTGTAAGTATTCTTTTTTTGTACTATGTTTACCAATAAATAAGTCCACTTACAGAGGTTTCCAGTTTTTCTTTCTTTATGACCCATCTCGCTCTACAACATTTTGAACTAGCCCAAAATCTAATCTTTTTTTGGATTTTTATTCTACCCTTCTCTCTGTTTTGTTGAGGTAGTCGGTGTAGGCGATTTTTCATATGATTTTAATTTGTTTATATTTCATTTTGTTATTTAATTTTTTAACTCCAGCATTTACCGCCTCCTACAATTTGCCGCCTTAAGCTATTCTTTCTAGTTTTATGTAATCCAGCTCTGCTAGCAGTGCATCTTTCCTTATGAACAGAGTTTTTACAAAATCAAAAATATAACCCACTATTCATCATCATTAGGTCATCAGTCTTGAAACTGGTTAGACGCGTACCATCATTGTTTCCTATTCTGAACTAACCTACATATTTCCCTGAAATTTGCACAGTCTGCATCAAGCACTATCTGATCTAGATCTACATCTACCTCGTTTTTCCTATCTCTGCTTGTAATATATCCCGTACTATCCCCCAAAAATATCTTAGAACGTAATCTTGCCCTTCTACTTTTTCTACTTTTTTCCACAGATATCTTTATTCCCCTACTATTTCTATAACCTATTTGTTATTAACTTTGTCTGTCCATGCTATCATCCTCATACAACTGAAGCACACACATTCCAGAAGGCTTCTATCTCTTTCTGTCTGCTTTTCCTACTGCCCGTATTTCATAGACGTACTGTGCTGTGCTCCACATATATGCTTTCAACAATTTTTTCTTGTTTCTATGTTTGTTGTTTTTGATCGAAGCCGCTGTTCTTTCTTGTTAGATGCAGTTCGGTCCCCTTCTATTGTTTACAAATATATACCCTATTTCCCCGATATTCAGTGGTTGTGAAGGGGGGACATAGTGGTCTGTGTGTCACTACTACGCCTAAGGTCCCGGGTTCGAATCCCGACACGGTCCGCTTGAAAATGTTAGGCAAGCATTTTCCACAAAAATACACCCTCGTTCGGATGAAAGGTAAATCGGAGGTCCCGTATGTGAGTGTTCTCACGCACGTTAAAGATCCCTACCGTGCTTGGAACAGCAAGGGTTCAGCAAAATTCCAAATTTTCCAGGAAAAAAAACTCGCTTCCTGGCCAATGTAGTACCTTCGGGTGGAGCATTGGAAAATCACATGTAAGGTTGTGAAGGGGGGTAAGCAGCCTGTAGCTGCCAAGTTCCCCCAGCACTTGAACATTTGCCGATTTAATAGTTTTTCCAATATATCCTTTCGCACCATCAACATTAGTTGAGAGTATTTCACAACCAACACCTGTAGTTGTTTATAATAATCATCAGATTTATGCGTACTTATTTTTTCGTCATTAGGTTTTCGTCTCAAAACTGGTTGGACGCGTACCTCCACTTATTTATTTTCTGAGTTAGCCTACACAGTTCCCTGAAGTTCCCACACAGCCTATATACAACTCGGTTCCCCTTCTATAGTTTTCTAATTATATGCCCTATTTCACCGAGAGTCAGTGGTATGTGAAGGGGGAGACGGCTCTGTGGTGTAGTTGGTATGCGTGTAAGTATTATCCCCATGGCCCCGGGCTCAAATCCTGACACGGTCCGCTTGAAAAATGTTAGGCGAGCATTTTTCACAAAAATACGCCCTTGTAAGTCCTTTCACACAATTAACATTATTCGAGAATATTGCACAACCAATACCTGTAGTTGGTTATAATCATAATCATGTTTAAGTACAGTTCTTTTTTTCATTATTAGTTTTCCATCTAGGAACTGATTGGACGCGTACCGCCATTGATTTCTATTCTGAGCTAGCCTATATATTTCTCTGATATCCCCACAGTCTACATCTTTCTCTACTTCTTTTTTTCTTATCTCTACTTCTAATATCTTCCGCACAATTCCCTTGTGCCTTAGTATGTGGCCTATCAGTCTATATCTCCTATTTTTTTACTGTTTTCCACATATTTCTTTCTTCCCCTACCATTTCTAGTACCTCTTTGTTCTTAACATTGTCTGTCTATGATATCTTCATCATACGTCTGTAGCATCACATTTCAAAAGCTTCTACCTTTTTTTGTCCGCTTCTCCTACTATCCAGGTTTCACAGCCGTACAATGCTGTGATCCCCCTCCCCCCCCCACCCACCACCACCACCTCAACATATGGTTGAAGCAATCCTTTCCTTGTTTTTATGTTTGTTGTTTTTGAACACGGTAATTGCTTTTTCTTGTTAAATGTAGCCCGACCTTGTGCTAATCTTTGTTTTATATGTTTTGCGCTTTTCCCATATTGCGTTGTTTGGCTTCCTAGGTAGCAGGAACCCTTGACGTCTTGTAAGTTCTTGTTACCTATTTATATTCTTGTTTTATATTTATTTTCCCCTTCTTTACATACTAGAACCTTAGTTTTATTTTTGTTAATTTTCATACCGTATCTCTCTGTTAGAACTGTTTCCATTTCATTAAGAGCAGCTTCTACCTCTTCCTTGCTGTTCTAATGCTGTTAGTTCCTTTCCTGCATATAAATTCCCTATATATTCTTGTCATCTACCCACTTTTTCTACATTTTTTATAATGACGTTTCCTTCCGCGTCCTTTATATTTTTGCTATACGGTTTTATATCCTTAAAATTGATTCTAATTTGTTTGTATGCTTCATCAATTTTTCCAATTTCCATCTTAGTTTGTACCTCTTTGCACTTTTTATCAATCTATTGTTCTTTAGCTTTCCTGCTTTTGCGAATAATTTCCTATTTTATGGCTTTGTATCTGTGTTTTCCTGTTTCGTCTGATTTATTTTTGTATTTTCGTCTTTCTTCTATTAAATTTAAGATATCCTTTGTTATTTATGAATTTCTTATTTTCTTTTTGTGTATGCCCCAGAATATCTCTGGCCGCCATGTGTAAGCTGGTTTTAATGTTATTTCATTCTGTTTACAGTTCTTTAGTATTACAAATTTTCCCGATATCTTTTGTTCCCATTACGTTATAACATGACGATTACGTAAATGTTTGATATAACGTTTTGCAAATAGTCCTTTTGATAATATGCTTGTTCGCTAACAGTTTGTAAATAAATTTTTTACCGAGGTTTCAAATTTTTTTTCTATGTGACACATTCCACTTTGCGACGTTTTGAGCTAGTACGAAATCCAATTCTTTTGTATTTCTATTCTATCCTTATGTTTTGTTGTGGTACTCGATGTGGGCGATTTTCTTTACTAACTTTACAGCCTTCTTTCTTGTCTGCACGGAATACCGTAACATGTGTTTGTACAAATATTATAATTAATTAATTGTTCTAAGCTCAAAAGGCTACCTGATCTATTAATGTACGGTTGACTTATTTAGCAGTCGCCCAATAAGTTACTGTCATCATTATTGGTAAGGTTGATAATAAACACATATACAGGGTGTCCCAAAAGTAATGGTCCAAATTGAAGGGTTTGATAGCTGAGATTAATACCTATTCAAATAACTATATACATATGTTGTAATCCAATTGTTGATGGTTTCAAAGTTATAACAACTTTTGCGTTTTGTGTCAAAATCGTGCAGAACTTCGAATATTAGTTTGCAATAAAAGAAATACTGCCCTTTTGAACGTAGTTCGTTTCTTGTTGTGTGCGTAAATGTTGCGTGTTTAATAAATGAGAACTTCCTCAAACATTTACTCATTATCGCAAGAGAAAATCATAATTTTTCCATAATTTTGGTTGTATCAAAAATTGTGCGTGCTTTTCAAACTAAATTACTCAAAAAAGGTATTGCCATCGAAAAGTGCACACCTATCTAAAAAACTTCATTAATCTATGCACTTTGTTTAAAAGTATAACTAGTAGGTCTAAGATTAAATGCATAGAAAATTTTTAGGTAATTTGTAGGTACAATCCCAAGAACAGCACTTTTATTAAATAATTCGTAAGTAATAGCCAACTTATAATTTTTGTAAAAGTTTTAGTAGATAATCAAATGTATTTAAAATTAGCTTATGCATGTCCTTAAATGTGAATCACATTCATAATAAATAATAAATTGGCAACATTTTATTCAAGATTAAGGTAAATCAGGTAAAGAATCACTTCTTTAAATCAACTACAAACAATGGCAGGCAAATAAAAACATTGCTGCATTCAATTAAAAATTGTTTTTAAATTGTGTGCAGTTGTTCGACTAGATTAGGTCAAATCTTAAGATAGTGGATTTCTGTTTTGTGATTAATGTTGCTTTTGTTGCTTAGTTTCAAAATTCTACATTTAGAAAATGTACTATACTGCTCGTGAGTATGCTGAAATGCATTTTGTATATGGAGCATGTAATGGCAATGAACAAGCTGCTAGAGAATACAGAATTTGTTTTCCTAACCGAGCCAATTTTCTCGACCGCAGGGTATTTGAAAGAGTGCTTTACGACAACGTGACGGAAGGCCTAGAATTGAAGGTGAAGACGAAGTCGTTGCTATGACAATAGATAATCCTGCAACGAGTGTTATGGATATTGCCAGGCAATCTGGAGTTTTACGAACCACGGTACATAGAATGTTGCGCAGAAACAATCTTCATCCATATCACGTGCAACGCGCGCAAGCTCTATTAGCAACGGACAATCAACAAACAGTAGCGTTTAGCTGCGAAATGCTCCTCAGACACCGCCACAATCAACAATTCTTTGAAAAAATTTTATGGAGTGATGAATCGTCTTTCCATAGGGTTGGAATATTTAATATTCACAATCTCCACTTTTGGGCAATTGAAAATCCGAGAACTGTACGACACGACCGATTTCAACAACGTTTTAGCATTAATTTGTGGGCTGGGATAGTTGCAAGCACATTAGTTGGGCCATTTGAATTACCAACCAGCCTCAATGCACAATGGTACCTTCACTTTCTTCGACAAGAATTACGCGATCTTCTAGAAGATATCCTTCTAGAAACTATGCGTATAATGTGGGCGGCTCTGTGGCAGACTACTATGTCCAAGATCCCGGGTTCGAATCTCGACACGATCCGTTTGAAAAATGTTAGGTGAGCATTTTTCACAAAAATACATCCTCGTTCAGATAAGAGGTAAATTGGCGGTCCCGTGTGTGAGTGTTGTCACGCACGTTAAAGATCCCTACCTCACTTGGAACAGCAAGGGTTTGCCAAAATTCAACATTTTCCAAGTAAAAAAAACTCGCTTCCTGGCCAATGTAGTACCTTCGGGTGGAGCATTGGAAAATCACATGTAGGGTTTCAACACAATGGCGCTCCAGAACACAATGCTCGTAATGTTAGGGAACACTTACATCTTGCATATTCCCAATCGTTGGGTAGGACGAGAAGGCACTATCTATTGGCCACTGCGTTCACCCGACCTCAACCCCCTGCATTACTTCTTGTGGGGGTATATGAAAAAAATGTGTATAAAACACATACCACAAACGAGCAGGACCTTCGTAGAAAAATACGCAAAGCCGATGAAAGGCTGAAAGAAGACGGTTGCGTGTTCAGGTTTTTAAAACAAATTTTTTTAAAACGGTGTCGTTTATGTATAAGAACTGATGGCAGGCTATTCGAACATTTGTTGTAAACGAATTTTAAATACATTTGATTATTTTGAGTTCATATTTTACAAAAATTATAAGTTGACTATTACTTACAAATTATTTAAAAAAAGTGCTGTTCTTGGGATTGTACCTACAAATTACCAAAAAATTTTCTATGCATTTAATCTTAGACCTACCAGTTATACCTTTAAACAAAGTGCATAGATTAATGAAGTTTTTTGGCTAGGTGTGTACTTTTCGATGGTAATACTTTTTTTGATTAATTTTAATTTGAAAATCACGCACAATTTTTCATAGAACCAAAATTATGGAAATATTATGATTTTCTCTTGCGATAATAAGTAAATGTTTGAGGAATTCCTCATTTATTAAACACGCAACATTCACGCATACAACAGAAAACTAACTACCTTCAAATGGTCAGTATTTCTTTTATTGCAAATTAATATTCGAAGTTCTGCACGATTTTGACACAAAACGTAAAAGTTGTTATAACTGTGAAACCATCAACAATTGGATAACAACATATATAGTTATTTGAATAGATATTAATCTCAGCTATCAAACCCTTTAACTTGGACCATTACTTTTGGGACACTCTGTAAGACGACTTGTACTATAATTACGTGTTCCACACAAAATTAGTCAATTCAAACACTTAGTTTAACCTGTTAGATTACGATAACCTTCTGATTGTAAAAAAAAACTCACTATATTATTACGGTAAAAGCGTAAATTAAAGGTTAACGTTTAGTACCAAGCATGATTCTTGGGACAACATTGCATAAATTTACATACAATGAAAGACAATGCAATTAACTACAACTAAAAAACAGCTTACGTGTAAGTAATAGTCATAGCTTAAGATAAATCTATTCTGGCCTCTAAATATTCGATGGATTCTCGTGGGGTCCGCGTGCTGTTCTTTTTTTAGATTTCTTGCAGTGACATGGACTGTAGAACTTACAACTTTAGGGGACACGGAAGGTAATTAAGGTAATTAAAAAGAAGGTGTGCGGGAGTCTAGGTACACTTAGCTGCACTTACGTACTAAAACGTATACGTCGATTCGGTGCGATAGTTGACGATCAAATCCTTCAAAATGCCCGCTTTCACACGGAACTAGCCATTGTCACTACCATCATAAATCGCTTTTCATTAAGCAAGGCGATAACATCGCTTTGTTCAAGGTGTGAAAAATATGTACTTAAGAGAACACATTGGTTGTTCACCTCTAGTTCATGATAAGTTATAATCACAATTTTTATGTGTAGCAACCTAATTTGTACATACAATAATAATGACGGAAAAATAAAGCTTTCCCTTGTAGATTAAAAAACACTGTTATACCTAATATTAAAGCAAAACTTTGGGGGCTGAAGAAGCGTAGCATAGTAAAGTGAAAACCTTAAAAGATAAACAACAAAACATGCGTTCGTTGACTTCATAGACAAAAAGCCCTTGATATGAGGCTTAAAGAAATTTATTTCCAACAATCCTACTTCCATGGCATCCGTAGAAAAATCGATTACAGTTCTGAAAGGAATAAAAGTTCACCATAATAAGGTGATAGGCTTCTGAAATTTCAACTAATGCCAATAGAAAAAGTATTCTTATTACACTACAAATTGACAAATAATTTGTTTATGAATCAATTAATTATAAGGAAATATTTAGAACATGATTAACGCCTGGATTTTATGTACAAATAACACTATTACCACACAAGGAATTAGCACTTGTTAATACCGACTTCCCACTACTAGGGTTTCATTCGGCGTAAATCTTCAGTGATTAATTTCAAAATTGTTTTCTTGTTACAGTTGGAGAATGGCCGGTCTTGGTACAAAGCCACCGCCACAGCGACACCTAAATGTTAAGCAACGCACTTCACTAATCTAACCTAGGGTTATCCACCATGCATGGACAGCGGCACGCAAAAATTTTTTTCTTAACCATCCTCCTGAGTTCGAACGAGTCCTCGGTTAGGTTACTGTTAGAAATAGATATTATTATTAAAACACACAAATCACTAAACAGGCATATCAGAACAGTCTTGTTTTTTTGTTGCTAAAACTATTGCAGACTGTTCCTATATGCGTGTTGTGATTTGTGTTTTGTGTTTTTTAATAATAATATCTATTTCTAACAGTAACCTAACCGAAGACTCGGTCGAACTTACATACTCGGGAGGATGGTTAAGAAGAAAATTACTGTCAGCGGCACCGCCAATAAATGTTAGGCAACACACAATACTGTGATGCCTCGGCATATCCCATGCACTTCACGCTACCGCAACATATCCTACACGTATGAATGTTAGGCAACACGCAATACTGTGACGTTTAAACGTCTTCTGAGCGCCTCACGCTATCCCAACATATCTTACACCACCGCCTGAATATTTGCAACACACCTTACGCATCGAACGTGTTGAAATGCCGCAACACATGTGTGAATTTAAAAACTGGCTCAGTTTTAGATAAGAGAATTTAATTATTAAGGAAGTGATATGTGGGGCCTTTATAAATACTTACCTAAACTGCAACACTTTCAACCTAAAGTAGTTATATTTATTTGAGATTCCTAAATATTTCTATAAGATACTGTATAAATGGTGCCATAGGACACATACATTTATGCGAATCACCTTTGGTGATGTGTAATTTGGCATATTGGATAAGTATTTGGACTGTATTATTTTTAATTTTATAAAACGTTAACCCCACTAAAGTAGTGCGTATAGAAAGTCAAATTTATGCGTCGTACAGTTCCATCAAGTAGAGTTTAATTAAAAGCATGTCAACGTATTTCATTGCGAAGAATTAATATGAGTTCTATGTAATTTGCTGGAAAAGATGTAAGTTGCTTACGTTCTATATTAAGTTACTGTGTAATTTATTTTAAAATATACTATTTGTTTAAATTTCAGTTCTAAATTTCTCTAGCAAATATACTTTATAAAGCCACCTTCACTTTTTCTAGTTTATATATTTTAAATACTATAATAACTAAACTACCATAAACTCCTCGATAAAAGTTATTCATAAAATGTATTTGATAGTAGATGGTTTTCTTACTCGTATTTGGGCAATTCTGACTCCAGTTAGTTCTTTTTATTAAGCATTCCAATCTACTAAGATAGTCCGTAACAGCTTGTGATATTGCGAATGCAGAATTTTGGATATTTATATTAGGCATATATAATCTTTGACGATCTGCTACATTACTCGCATAGTAAAGTTTTATATGCCTTTTTAATTTATCAAGATTTTTCCATACTATACCTTACAAAATGAGAAGAAATTACATAGTATCTACGATGTTCATAGAGAAATAAATGTAGAGGATATGGTAGCTGTGAAGCAAGAAATTAAAATACCGATACAAAACTTTGCAGAATTCGCCAATTCTATTATAAAGGATGTTGATAAAGATCGGCTTGTTCCCATCTAACATAGCACATTTGCTGTATCATCAAACTAATTCTACACGAGAATGGGCTTAGATTCTAAAATGTCTATTGTCTTTGAAAAGCCTATATGAACCGAAATACGAACTGTTAAGGAATGTATATGCTCCTTTAAAACATAAGATTGGCTACCACAAGTTTGGAAATTGCGATGATCTGAATGGACCTGGGAATGCTAAAGCAGATTTTGTGATGGCATTTGACAATATTTAGGTGAATGAGCAAAGCAAAATCACACAGTTTTTTTCCGTTGGTGACAAAAAGCAATAAATTCATTTTACGCATGTCAAACTTACACTAGTACCATATAATATAAACTTAGAAATAACGCCAATGTTATTACATTATGGCGTCAAAACAAAACCTATCAGAGACATATTTTTCCGACCATATCAACGGTTACATGCCATACTCAAAATATAAAGAAATGTACTTCTACTGAAATGGGGATGACTCAAAACATAATTTTATAACTATTGTAAAAGATTTTGATATCGATAAGGAACGATATAGGAAGAATTTCGATGAATATATAAATATTGGAGATAATGAAGCGTATAGTTAATTTGTTAAATTTCTTCTTTTTTGCTATGTAAATTTTTCGATATTGACCTACAGAAGGGTGTTAGGGGGCTACGGAATAAACTCGGGGTCTATTCCTACACAGGGGCGTTGTTATATTGAGTTAAAATTAAATAAAGCTAACAGGCAGGATGCCACAACGTTTTGACAAAAAAATTCAACCTTAGTGGAGACGCAGAGAACCCACAAGTGTACAGGAATGATTTGATTTAGAACAAAAAAACACCCTGAGCTGTCTTTTAATCTGAAAGAAAAATACATTAAATGTAACACATAGGACAGCATTTGTGCCCAAAAGAAAAAATATAAAAATTCCTCACCAGGTTATTTTATGTATTTTAATATTTTGACTCTAAACTAATGTGGTTCCTCATATCAGAAGTAGGTTTTAAATTGATAAATGAATAATTTGTTATTTCTAAAAAAAGAAGATATTACTGAATTAAAAACAAAACGAGCTGAATCTTTTAATACTGTTACGAGCTACTATTAGACAACTCGTCAAACACACAAGTGCCGTAAGCAATGTATATACTACAGAGGCCTCGAACCTTCTAGCATATACTGGAGTATGAATCATCCATTTAATTCAGGGTATATATAAGACCGTTGATGAAGTACAGGGTTAGTCTATATCAGAATGTCGTATATAAATCATCTCGTGTATAGTTAGTTGGTTCATTACGTTTTGAAAGTCTTAGAGTAAATATAAATTTGCGAATGTGAACGTGTATATCGTACCGTCAGCCTGTACATAAATGGACAAAAGTGTAATAAATAAATTATAGTAGTGTTTACTGTTGTTAAGAAAACTTATGGTTAAGGATTTAGTTTAAGAAGATATTAGTGCTTGTAAATAGCATTAGTGTGATAGTGCGTATTATTAATTGGACTGAAAACAGCTATAAATAAGGCATATACTGTTAATTAGACTTGTGAACAGTGAGTAATAAAGACTTTTATTATTACTTGTTTTAAATTGGCGAAACACGTTAATAGTAGCCCGCTACAATATCATATAATGAAAACTTATTAACACGTTTGCTGCTCATGGCACTGTTGATCGAGTTACCTGGTACCATTTTTGCTTTATTCTTTTGTAAAAGTTTGATGGTGACGTAATATTTAGCAACAACAAAATTTCAAATAGACAATGACGTGTAACGCAAACGTGTCGTCGCCAACACTGCACACATGTTTTTAATGTGAGGTGCTCAGAGACGCATAGGTAGCGTCAATAGTACATTGTCATAAAATTTATATTTAGGATTTATTATCTATAAAGTGTGAAGTAAATAAAATATACTACGAGGAATGTTTCCAAAGTTCTGAGAATTTAGCTAGAATTTTTTTATTTTGTCAATTTCAATCAATATTATAATCTCGTTTTTCAACATAATCTTTATTTAACTGAATACATTTATTCCAACGATAAACTAATTTTTTTAAACCATCCTCAAAGGAAATTTTTGGTGTCTCCGCAACCCACTTATTTATTGCACGCAATAAAAAATAGGAGAGATAGGATGAGAGATCACACCACATGAGGAAATAGTGCGGAATATATTAGAAGCAGATATAGGAAAAACGAAAAGTAGAAGTAAACCTAGATTAGACTATTGCACGCAGATAGTGAAAGATGTAGGATGTAGAGCTTTCAGGGAAATGTGTAGGCTAGCTAAGAAAAGCAATCGATGGAAGTGCGCATTCAACCAGTCCCAAGATACCAAAACTCATAACGAAAAAATAAATGTACTTAAACATGATGACTATTATAAACAACTACAAGTATTGGTTTTGTAATATTCTCAACTAATGTTAATTGTACGAAAGTATTTACTGGAAAACTATTAATTCGGCAAATGTCTAAGTGTTGGTGGATCCTTGGCAGCCACGTGCTGTTTAACCCCTTTCACATACCCTCTATATGTGATTTTCTAATGCTCCACCCGAAGGTACTACATTGTCCATGAAGCGAGCTTTTTTTTACCTGTAAAATTTTGAATTTTGTCAAACTCTTGCTGTTCCATGCAAGGTAAGGATCTTTAACGTTCGTGACAACACACACACTGGACCTCCATTTTACCTCTCGTCCGAACGAGGGCGTATTTTTGTGAAAAATGCTCGCGGACCGTGTTGGGATTCGAACACAGGACCTTGGACGTAGTAGTCGCACGCAAACTAACTACGCCACGGAGCCAACTCCCCTTCACATACCTTACATGTAATTTTCCAATGCTCAACCCGAAGGTACTACATTGGTCAGGAAGCGAGTTTTTTTTACCTGGAAAATTTGGAATTTTGCCGAACCCTTGCTGTTCCAAGCAAGGTAGGGATCTTTAACGTGCGTGACAACACATACACACACACACACACACACACACACACGGGACCTACATTTTACCTCTCATCCGAACAAGGGTGTATTTTTGTGAAAAATGCTCGCCTAACATTTTTCAATCGGACCGACCCTTCACATACCTTACATGTGATTTTCCAATGCTCCACCCGAAGGTACTGCTTTGGCCTGGAAGCGAAGTTTTTTTACCTCTAAAATTGAAATTTTGCCGAACCCTTGCTGTTCCAAGCATGCGTGCTTGACAACACTCACACACGGGACCTCGATTTTACCTATCATTCGAAAGAGGGCCTATCTTTGTGAAAAAAGCTCGCCTAGCATTTTTCAAGCGGACCGTGTTGGGATTCGAACGCGGCACTTTGGGCGTAGTAGTTACACGCATACCAACTACGCCACGGAGCCGCCACTTTTCACATACTTTACATGTGATTTTCCAATGCACCACCCGAAGGTACTACATTGGCCAGGAAACGAGTTTTTCTTTTACCTGAAATTTTTGAAATTTTGCCGAACCCTTGCTGTTCCAAGCAAGGTAAGGATCTTTAACGTACGTGACAACACTCATACACGGGACGTCCATTTTACCTCTTATCCAAACGAGAACGTATTTTTGTGCAAAACGCTCACCTTACATTTTTCAAGCTGATCGTGTCGGGATTCGAACCCGGGTCCTTAGACGTAGTAGTCACACGCATACCAACTACGCGACGGAGCCGCCAACCTTCACATACCTTACATGTGATTTTCCAATGCTTCACCCGAAGGTACTACATTGGCAAGGAAGCGAGTTTCTTTACCTGTAAAATTTGGTATTTGGTGAACCCTTGCTGTTCCAAGTAAAGTAGGGATCTTTAACGTGCGGGACAACACTCGCACACGAGACCTCCATTTTACTTCTCATCCGAACGAGGGTGTATTTTTGTTAAAAATGCTCGCCTAACATTTTCAAGCGGACCGTGTCGGGATTCGAACCCGGGATCTTGGGAGTAGTAGTCGCACTCATACCACTACGCCACGAAGCCGCCTCCCGCTTCACATACCCTGAATATGGGGGAAAACACAGTGTATATGCTCAAAGACAACAAACATGGAGACAAGATGAAAATTGCTAGAAGCATATGTGTGGAGCACAGCACAGTACGTCTATGAAATAGGGGCAGTAGGAAAAGCAGACAGAAATAGATAGAAGCCTTCTGGAATGTTGTGCTTCAGATGAATAAGGGTGATAGCATGGACAGACAAGGTTAATAACAAATAGGTTATAGAAATAGTAGAGGAAGAAAGATATTTGTGGAAAAAAGAAAAAAAGTTGGAGAAATAGAAGGATAGGATACGTTCTAAGGCATTTTTGGGGAACAGTATGGGATATATTACAAGCAGAGATGGGAAATAAGAAGTAGAGGTAGACCGAGATCAGACTTTTGCACTTAGATGGTGATAGATGCCGACTGTGCAAATTTAAGAGAAATGTATGGGTTAGTTTGGAATAGAAAACTATGAGGGTATTCGTCTAACCAGTTCCAGAACTGAAAAGCTAATGATGAAGTGAGAATTAGAGCTTTGTGGGAACAACCAATTTAATAAATAACATCCAATCCCAGTACTTCTAAGTAACGCGCATCCTAAAAATACTTTTTGGGGTATTCATTACCACAATTAGCGTGAAAACTTGCAAATACTCTACTCAAGTTTCTATGAATGGTCAAAAAAATGTATATTTTCTACCCCAAAAATTTTTTTATGCCAACTTTCTACAATATTTAAGAAAAAGGCTTGTTTCTATCACCATTACCATCACACATCCTGCAATTCTTACCTAGAGACGCCTCTGAATCAAAACTAATCACAACATGTTCGAGGTCGGTTTTTAGTCATAGAGGTATTTAGTTTGAGTCAAATTGTATCTAAAACCGCAACGTCAAAATAAGAAGTTAAAATTTGTTGGAAGTTGAAAACAAAATCGGTTTTAAAATTTGGCGATCAATTCTTTCTTTGTCTTTTTCGTTTACGAATTTGGAAATTCTTTTTATAACAATTATTTTTGTCTGAAATCATAATTTTCCTACTACTTTGTCAAAATAATTGTTTGTCTTATATCGCACCGGGTCTGTTTGACAAGAAAAAAATTTAACAATATTGAGGCGGAATATTAAATTCTTGCGTCACTCTAAAAAGTATTTTCATGACCAAGTACATTGTATAAAAATTGATTCACACTTAAAAATATATTAGAATTCAGTTTTGTACAATTTAAACATTTTAATGCAAATAACGCTAATGACACGATAGAAATATTCCGTTTTGACTGTATTTGTTATTTGTGTTTGAGTTAAATATATTTATGATTCGATTGACGTCAAGACCTAATTTAACTTGTACTTTTAACCAGCTTTTTTATTAACTATGGATTAGAATTTTAAGCATTTCACGCTAAAAGTTTAACAACTCTACCTGCGAAAATTTTTTAAAGATTTCAGAATTAATTGTGGAATAAAAAATATTTCAAAGTACATTTACAATAAGAATGCCCAAACTTTTAAAGTCATTTTTCTATACCTAATTATGCAAACAAATTTTAGAATTGTTAGTTTTTATTTTCATAATTTACGGTCCTTCAGTAACGCATAAACAATACATCTGGTATATATAATATAAAATATTGCTTTAAAGTAAATTTACAAAAGAGAACGTTCTAAAGAAAAGAATATTATTTTATCAATATAAATTCTTGCTGAAAACCAATTGTATTTTGAGCAGCCCTTCGTATCAACTTACAAAGAAATAAAATTTAATAAAATTTGGTAAAGTTTTGCAATTCAATTCATCAAATCGTATATTCATAAAAACGCAGACAACTGTATATTTTCTCAATCAAAGAGAAAGCTCAAAAATTAACTTAAATATATGAGCTTACTGTTTTCACACCTTGAAAAGTTTCTAATGCGCTTTTTGTTATTGCTAAAATTTGTTTAAAATTTGAAAACTTTTATTTTATAAAGAATCTGTGTTTTGCATGCAACAGATTAAATATTTTTAGAGCAAACTTACCAAAAAAACCGCTCGCGAATATTTCTAGAAAGGGCGCGTATCCGTTTGCCGTTAAAACGTCGGTTGCGAAGTACTGAAACGCGCAACAATCTCGCGAAATAGTTTACGAATTTGTGTTTAAGCGTAGAGTCGCTAGCGCGAGATGAAATTGTAAGGGACGTCAGGTGTGCCGCGCTGGCGCACACCCTCCTTCATCATTGATTGACGCCGAACAACTTCTTTGGACCTTTGACATAAACTACGCACTATATTGTTAAATTGCGTACTAAAAATTAATATTAGTAGGGTTTAACACGGATTTTTTGTTGTTGCTGGAGTTCAAAATATGCATTAAACTCCTAAGCCGTACGCACGGGTTAAATATATAGCTCAGATTACTTTATGATTAACAACCAAAACACAACCATAAAGTGGAAGAAAAGTTTTCCCGGTGGTACAATTTGCTTAGTATTCTACAGATGCGTAAGCTACTGCAATTTAAATTAATTTGAAAGTAGTAGACGAGAGTTCCGTTTTAAAATATCATGCAATGCTAAAGAATATAAAAGTTCCTTGCAAATGAAAATGAATACAGCAAGCTTTCGCCAAATTCCCGGCAACAAATCCATATACCAAAAAGTATTTTAAGTCCTAAGCGTAGTCACTTTATATTTGATGGTGTAAATGTGATTTCCACCTCTCGCTCGAGGTGGAATTTAAAAGACACTTTGTGATTTTTCTCTGCTAAGCGAAATCTGGTGAATGGAAACGCAAGTTCATGAATAATCCAGTACTTATATATTTATGATCTTTCTAATGTTTAAACATAAAGTAAGAACAGATAAATTCAAATCAGCGGTACAAAAAATAATGCTTTATATACCTGAAATATATACATTTCATACTAACTTTCCCATGCAACCATATCTTCTCTTAGTAAACAAAAAAAATCCAATTAGGGAAACGTATCAACTCTGACATTTAAATTAAAGTTCCGTGCTTTAAGAGTAAGCTCGTCAAGCTGAATACGTCAACAACACAGTTCCGAAGACATAAAGCAATTTAACAAACGCAAAGTATAAGCACAACCACTAATGCTAACATCTGATTAAGGTCCGGTGTACATGTACTACCGTCAGTTGTCCAGCGCATACTTCAAATTCAACAAATTGTAAATAAAACTTCGATATACAGTTAAGAATACTTATAATAATAATAATTTCTCTCCACTCATATACATATTACAAAGTTCTTCAATGATCTATTAGATAATCCGTCCGCAATTCCACAATTTCTTATGGTTGGCAAAACAATACTCTTTTATAAAAATGGTAACCGCTTAGATCCCAGTAGTTATAGGTCCATTACTTGCCTTTCTGTGCTTTACAAACTTTTGACGTCCACTATACAAAGTAAAATACACCAACATTGTGTATCGAACAAAATTTTAGCGAACGAGCAAAAGGATTGCACACTAAAAACGCTTGGAGCGAAAGAACAATTAGTCATAGATGCAATTATAATGAGCAATGCCAAAAACTCCATGTTGGCTATGTGGATTATTCAAAAGCGTATGATAGTATATCTTACGATTGGTTTATAGAAATTTTGAAAATTTACAAAATTAGTTCAAAAGTGGTAAACTTATTAAAATAAACTTAAAATTATTATAATAAACTTTTGGAATATCCGTTTAAACATACAAGATGAGTTTGATACCGATATTCAAATATTTTCCAAAGTGATTCTTTAAGCCCTTTATGGTTTTGCTTGGCTATAAATCCACTCTCGACCCTGCTAAATTCAACTAGTGCAGGCTATCGATTAGAAATACAAAATAGGGTGACTAAATTTAACCATCTGATGTTTATGGATGACTTGAAACTATATGCCGGAACACACGATCAACTCCACTCTCTAATAAAAACAACTAAACTATTTAATGATCAAATTGGAATGACTTTTGGCACTGACAAATGTGTTACAATAAGTATAATTAAGGGTAATGTAATCAAACAAACAAAATCAATGGAAATTTTCAAATCCATGAACACTACAGATGAATACAAGTACCTTGGTTTTTATCAAAATAAAACTTTAGACCATACAAAACTAAAATCAAAATTAAAGGAAGCGTATTCCAAACGTCTTACGAAATTGCTTAATACAAAGCTATATTCAAAAAACTTAATCATTGCCATTAATACATGGGCAATATCTAGCCTCAGGTATTCATTTGGTATTATAAAATGCGAGTAATACAGATTTAGATGAGCTAGATAGACTGACACGAAGATTACTAAGAAAATTTAGGTTGTATGATAAGCAATGGATGTAAAAAATCCTGCATTGGGATTTTCTCCAGATTGCTCATCAAGTGCAAATTTTCGATAGCTGAGTGGACTGTTGTGTGAATGGTGAAAACCAAATTGATAATAACAATAATAAATGCTGAGGTTTTACAATTTCGACAATAATAAAAAATGCAATAAATCGGAACAGTGTAAACACTTACCCAACACTTGTATAGAAGATCTTCAATGTTGCGTAGCACAAAAAAAATGAGTCCCGCGAGGGGAATACAGGTACGAATCGCAAAATGTGGCGCACAAGGCCGTGCATCTACCATACGTTACGAAGTATCAAATTTATGATATTCTTTATCATGCTGGAACCTCATTTCCAGTTTCATGAAGCGATTTACAGCGAGCGCTCTCGTTGATCCTAATTCGCGAGAAATATTTTCTTTAAAGGGTAAACGAACCATATATCGACCGCAGTCGGTGCGTTCTGTTGTGGATTTAAAATATTGTTCGCAAATACTTTCTTCCGGTGAAAATATTGGTGAGAAAATTATTTCTTCCGATTCCCAAAAAGCACGCATTGTTTCGTTGAGCGAAAGTTCCTCCGACACACTAACATGTAAAGAAACACTAGCAGGGGCATGAACTAACGTGGGTACTTCACCCATGATTACCCAACCAAACATCGTAAGAACCGCAGTGGGACTTCCTTTTAAATATGACGGTTCGGTGGGGGTAATATCTAAAACGGATTGTACCCCCAACAAAATGTCTACGGGGGATTTTATGTAAAAATCTGGGTCAGCTAATTGCAGCGACGAAAATTGCTGTTTAAGCTGAACCGGTAACGTTGCTGTAGGTAGCTCAGCGGTAATGCGAGGTAAGACTACAGCTTGAAAATTAAGGTAAGCGCCATGGCTTAGCGACGAAATTTTACAATCAACAAGACCGCCTACATTGTCTAACACGGATTCTCCCACCCCGCGTATCTCAAGAGAACATTTTTTACGTTTTAAACCTAGTCTGTTTGCCAAAGAAACAGTAATGAAATTGGAGTGGGACCCGGTGTCTAAAACTAGGCGACAACGATGCCAATTATTATCGCAAGATAAAATCCATACTTGTGCTGTGGCTAAAAGCGCAACAGTTCCCTTTTCATTGGCAATAGAATGAACCAAAGAAATAGGGGCAGAGGGGGTTTCCTTTAAACTATTCGAATTACTGGGAACTAAACTGATATCCTTATCAGGGTGTGACGCAGTAGGTCCACACTGTACGATTGTATGGTTAAAATGCAGTAGTGAATTATGCTTTTTGCTACCCCAGTGACGGCATTGATTTTTGGATCGACATGAAGCAACATTATGTGGCGCTAAACACGCGTAACATCTGCGTAGTTGCTTCACTTTTTCATGTCTATCTTTAGGCGAAAGTGCCAATAACTGTGGACAATTAACAAATTTATGGTTTTCGTTGCAAGCAGGACAGAAAATTATCGCTGCTTTGGGTGCGATAACATTAATTTGTTGTGTAGTCATAGCTATACGTTTATCGCTTGCTTCAAAATAGCGTGAAATAGATTTCTTAGGTGCGTTAGGAATATTTTTTAACGAACAAGCAGTACTACTTCCAATCATTGCGGAGATTGAACATTTGTTACGCAAAAAATGCAGTAGGTCCTCAAATGAAGGAAATTCTTGTTCTAAATAATCCTTTTCAAATTCTTGTCGCGTTTTTGAATCTTACAACTCCAAAGAAAAATAAAAAATATGTAATTGGACAAATGGTTTAATTTCATGTTCATTAGTGCAGAAACGTTAGCCTGTAACGTTTCACACAAGTTACTGAGGGAATGTTCCGAATCAGTTTTCAGTTTAGACATTGAAAATATTTTTGACAGATAATGATTGGCGATTAAACGTTTGTTCGTGTAACGTTGAACAAGAAGATTATAAGCTATCAAATAATTTTCTGGTGAGAATCGTACGCTTTGAACTACTTTCAAAGGCGTATTTTCCGTATAAGAAATTAAGTATTATGTAAACTTTTCGATATCCGATAAGGATTTGTTATTGTGAATTAAGCTATCATAAAGTGATTTGAAAGAAGAGAATTGTTCGGGTTTACCATAAAACTTATCAATTTTTATTTCAGGCAAATGTACATTTGACTGTTTACCGGCGGTATTAAGTGCGGTTATGTTAGGCGCTACTGATGAACTGTAGCTACCGGCGACGGACAAAATATTAAAATATATGGAATTAAAATTTGATTCCAGGGTTACGGTGTCTATAGCCAAGGTTGCGTGAGTGTCAGATAACGATGCAAGTTCATCAAGAATTCCTAAAAATTGATTACGCGTCTCATCAATTTGAGTAACACGGACTTTGAATTGTTCGAGCTGTGTAGGAAAATCCTTAATTAGATCATGGCAATCTTGTAAACGACGCCAATATCGTTCTTTACGATTAGTTAATTTTTTAAAGTAAGCAAGGGTTTCCCTATCAGGTTCCATTTTAAGGAATTTAACAAATGTTAATAATAAATCGGCAATTAGTAAGCTGATAAGGGATTGTAAGCAAAACTTGTAATGCAAGTGTTAAAAATACGATTAGCACAAAATTCCAATTTAATAGCAAACAATGTATGTAATCACATAAATTATATAAATTATAATTCGGTTAGCGAGGTCAATTAATTTTGACTACAAAATAAGAATTTAAACCCCCAATTTAACAATCAAAAATTATTAAATCCCAGTTTTAAATCCGGCTCGAAGGACCAAAACCTTGTATGATAAGCAATGGATGTAAAAAATCCTGCATTGGGATTTTCTCCAGATTGCTCATCAAGTGCAAATTTTCGATAGCTGAGTGGAATGTTGTGTGAATGGTGAAAACCAAATTGATAATAACAATAATAAATGCTGAGGTTTTACAATTTCGACAATAATAAAAAATGCAATAAATCGGAACAGTGTAAACACTTACCCAACACTTGTAGAGAAAATCTTAAATGTTGCGTAGCACAAAAAATTAAGTCCCGCGAAGGGAATACAGGTACGAACCGCAAAATGTGGCGCACAAGGCCGTGCATCTACCATACGTTACGAAGTATCAAACGCGACTCGTTTTATTTTATTGTTGTAGATTATAGGACGGTATTATCTCTCACGTGTATGCACAGTTTCGATAAATCCGCCTAATATCGTCAAAAGAGAAAACCTCATATATTTCTAACATAGGTATCTTCATCCAAATTCAACAACAAAAAGTCTGTACTTACCAAGAGAAGGCTCGGTGGACGTGGTTTGTGAAATATTTCTATACATGTAAAACTATTTTTAAGTTCAGATAATGACAGGCTTAAAATACTTAAAAAGTACGACAAAAAATTTTCTGCACTAAATCTTCAAAATTGCACAGAATCGATTGTGTCCAATTTTAAAGATCGACTAGAAGCATAGAAGGGAAAGGCTTTACACGGAAAATACCCTAAATCATTAGAAGATGAAATAAACAAGAAACCATCACTTAAATGGACTACACTTGATATATCTTCATAGTGAAACTGAACGGTTCTTAATCGCTATTCAAGATAGAGTGATAAGAACAAAAACTACGAAAAACACATTCTTTGCATGGATGTTACTAACAAGTTCCGCAAATGTGGTCAAGTAGGTGAAACAATTCAGCACATTACTGCTGGATGCCCCAAACTAGCAGAAAGCGCTTACCTAGGAAGATACAACCAATTTGCCAAAATAATTCATAGACAATTAGCCATCAACTATAACTTAATTCAAAGCCCTCCACCATTTTATAAATATTTACCATACGCATTTCTTGAAGATGAAAAGACATTGTTATACTGGATATCGACCAATACTTACAGACCATACAATTGCTTTTAATAGGCCTGACATGCTATATATTGATAAATTGAAAAGAACAGGGCACATAATTGATATTGCAATCCCTTTACCACATAATGTTATAAAAACCGAAAAACATTAAATTGAAAAATACACGGACTTGCCCATAGAAGTGAAACGCTTATGAAATTTAAATCCAGTGCAAATAAGTCCTCTAGTAATTGCTATCGATAGAGTAACTAGCAAAAAACATGAAAAAATACTAACTTAATCCTTCACTACCTTCTGAGTTACATACTGTTTGCCAAAAGGCTACGATACTTCAAACATGCAACATCGTACGCAAGTTCTTAAATTAATGGGCTGGATTAAATTATCCTTCCACTAATTAAGTTTACCATAGCTACATCTATAGTTATGAGAATGATTATATATATATATATATATATATATATATATATATTACTCATATTTAGACCAGGGTAGAAAATTAAATAATCACATCAAATAATTTTAATCACCGTGTAGAAGCTTTGGGAAAAGGTACGCGTTATTAAAAAAACCGTGGAGAATAAAAATTCATTCGTTTCATTAAAAATAAGAGATTTAAATCATGTACAAAACGCTTTATATCAAAGGAAGCAGTATTAGAAAGCTCTACGTAATTTAATTATTCCTAGTAAAGAAACAAATAGAAATTACGTGCAAAATTTATATTAATTAACTCAATTTTAAGTAACCGGTATTAAACAAATGTACAGATAATAATTAATATTTGATTAGGAGTCACTAAAAATTAAAGGGTATTATTTTTAATTGAAGTTAATTGAACCATTAGTAACATATAATATCTATAAAAACTTGTAAAAACCCAATAAAATGCAAATCGTAGAAGGGTATTTAAAATGTTATGTTTGAACACACCTGCGTATTTTTAAAAGGCAATTTCAGTTTAATTTGTTTAGATAAACATGTCAATTCTACGGATATTGGAAACGGTCGGATGCTTTAGCACGAAATACAGAACACCTGCGCATTTTTAAAAAAGCTTGTTCCGCGTAAAATTTGCAGATAACAAATGGTTTCAGAGAATGTTGGAGAAACCGTCGCTTATATTAACGGGAAGACTAGATACGGGGTTATTTAACCCAGATAACAGTCCATGTGGACTGAAAATAATCGGTAATAAGGAATATCAATTTGCACCAATAAAGAACAGGTTAGATAGAGACAGATAATATGCGCAAGACCGAGACACATATAGTAAAAGGCGGGAGTAGAGCAACGTCATTGGGTTGCGATTGGGTGAAAATAAAAGGCAAAATTGAGAGGTAGAAACAACATTTCTGTATAAAATTCAATTAGTTATTTCCAGACGTTGCGAGCCGTGTCGAAATTTCTGAGATTTAAATGGTGCGAGTGCAAATTTCGTAAAAATCGCATGCCGGGCTGCGGAATAGGAACCTAGCATGCGAAATTCTGCAGAATTGTCTGTTTTGGGGACTAGACCGACAGACAGGCTAACCTCTATATATACCCAGGTTAATATGAAGAAGCTCTTAGATCTTCGACTTGATTCAATGCGTTAAACAGTGCTTTTTAGTTTTCCGGTTATGATTAAATAATTTAAACAGTTTGCTCGAATATTTTTGTGAGTTAAAACAGTTTGTTCTTTTCGTGCTACAATGAATGTACCTTAGTGCACTTAGAAAAGAAGATACAAGGTAATAAAGTTTAGTATCACTGTACCTATTAGTAAAATTTACAACGACAAATGAATACACAAAAGTAGGCAGTTTTGGCGTGTATTGGTGAAAGAAGTATGAATTTCTTTGTTATTTTTCGGGGGTATTAATAATGAAATGATTCGTAAACGTGTCTGGATCCACAAAACAAGCTTCAGATATACACAAATGAGTTCCGGAAAAGCACTGAAACTACTTTAGATGGATGGTGATGTAGAAAATTTTAAAGGCGACCAGCAATCAGAAGCCGTAAATATAACCCAGTTGGAATGGTGTGATTAACAAAAGGGACGATGTACATTGAAGCTACGAGTGCAGTAACCTTCAGGTAACTTATGCTTTGTTGTTGGATTTTGATATTTTGGTGTGTGTTGAATAACTTTATAATTGATTTACTTAAAATGGACAGTAGTGAAATTGTACTAACAATAAAATTTTAATTTTAAGGTGAAATTGATGTTCTGGATTATGATAAAAATTTGGGTATGTCTTTGAGCTCAATTAGACGAACCTGGTTAATTAACGTAAAGGGGTGGTAGATGCTCCCTTTGTACTCAGACTCAGTTCTGCATATATTGTTATAGTAATTAGTAGGCATCCTACAAGGACTTTAATTCTGGATGCACTTTAAAATGATAACAAATTTAATCTTGAAATTTTCTGATACTGAAATTTATGCTGAATTTTAATTTTGAAATTTTAATGTATTGTGAATATTGATGTAAATAGAGTTAACGTTGATGTTTGTGGTAGGAATGTGTTTGTTTTTTTTTATGATTGAGGATGAAAGTCATATAGGGGAGCAGCCGAGGCGATGAACAGAAGAAAGTCAACGGAACAGTTAAGTTAATGAATAGCTTTTTGTAGGATTCACAGCATTCTTGACGCCCAATTCGTGAGGCTTGATTCTAATACAGGGAAACATAGCAATATATATATATATATATATATATATATATATATTAATAATAATATTAGTAGTAGTAATAACCCCTCAGGGACCTGTTACCTCCCAAATAGGTACGGGAATGGAAACCCGAGGTGTCCGAGCTCAGCTGTCGGCTATCACACACTTATCTTCCATCAACACCTAGTTCATCAAACAAATCATTCTCTTTACCTCCTCTTTCCTCAAACTAAAGCCAAGCTGTAAAACAATACGTGGCGAAGGCTGCATGGCACCGGGGGTAAGATCAGTATCATAAACGGGACCTGTAGGACACTAGACGACATCCTACAGTAATTAGTCTTACCTGGGTGACGCAGCTCTGCTCAGGCGAAATATCACTCCCGCAGTACTCGTGGAAACGCGCTGGTATAGAATACTACAAAATAAGCAAAGACCACACAACACCAAGGTCAGGGATGTCATATGGTAAACACATGACCAAAGAAAACCCAACAGCCGCAGAAATAGTGAAGAGAGGGGGTTTGCGGTACATGTTGACCGCAACCGCACTTGGAGGAATACAAAGACAGCGAAGGAGATGGTCAGATGAAATCAACCGTTTCCTCATTCAATGTTATTACAAATCAACACTTCAGCGGCGGCTATATAGAGAGGAGAGGGCATGGGAGCCATAGCCCCCTCTAAACAAGGTTGTTTCTAAATAGTTTTGGTCTAGTAACACGAACACGTAACACCTTATTACATTGGAGCACTTGCATCCTGAACGGCTTAATACTAACGATGCTGATATAATCGAATAAAAACTACTCATTTATTCGATTGTAACAATATTGTACATACTATTCGAATAATATGGTTTTCGAAAAACTGATTTAATGAAAAAAATTATCAACATGAAAACATAGTGTGCATGAATGAGAATGATTTGTTTCTGATTAACGCAAGTTACATTTCGGGCCTTGGTAGCTGCCTTTTTAAAAAGTCTTCTTCCAAAACTTTTTGTAACAATTTATTTATTAAACAGAAATTACAATTGGAATTTTGACAAACTTGATAAAATTATACTAAGTCGAAATTTATTATTAATTGATTTTCAATGAGGGCGAGTAGCCTAAGCACACAACAATTGTCAGTGTATATAGAATTTTCGTCCATAAAGATATAGTCTAAAATATTTCGTTGCCCAAATTATGGCTAATAATTCTTTCTCAATCGTACTGTATTCCTGTTCAGTCTTGTTTAGAGTTCTAGATGCGTAGCTGATTGATTTATCGGTACCTACTTTTCCTTGGCTCAATACTGCGCCTAGTGTTACATTTGATACGTCGGTTGTCAATATAAATGGTTTCGAAAAATTGGGGTATTCTTATATGGGGTGATTCGTGAGTATGCATTTAATTTTTTCTACGGCCTTAATAAATTCTGGGATGGATTCAATTTTATTTTCTTTTTTTAAACAATTTGTCAGGGGTTTGGTTATCTGAGCGTATCCTTTAATGAATTTGCGGTAATAACCACTGTTAGTTTTAGGTAAGGGTAATTTGGTAATGCGTTTGTCTTGTCTGGGTTTGGCATAACTCCTTGAGGGGTTATTATATGTCCTAAAAATGATACTTCTTTCTGTAAAAATTTGCTTTTGTTTAGTTGAACTTTAAAATGTGCTTTTCTTAGTCATTCAAATACTTCCCATAGTCTTTCTATGTGTTCTACCAGTGATGTTGAATATCTTTGATGGTTATCTGTGCGTAACCTTTAATGAATTTGCGATAGTAACCACTAAGTCCTAAAAATTCTTTAATTTCTTTGTTCGTTTTTGGTATGGGGTAATTTAGTACTGCGTTCGTTTTATCGGGGTTTGGCATGACTACTTGTGGGGTTATTATATGTCCTAAGAATGATACTTCTTTCTGTAGAAATTCCCTCTTGTCTAGTTATACTTTAAAATGTGCTCATCTTAGTCTTTCAAATACTTCTCTTAGTTTTTCTATGTGTTCTGCCAGGTATGTTGAATATACTATGATGTCGTCTAGGTACACAAGACATTTTTCGTTGTGTATTCCTCGTAATATGTTATCCATAACTCGTTGTAAAGTGGCGGATGCGTCTTCAGTCCAAATGGCATCCGTTTGTATTCGTAGTGTCCTCAAGGTGTGCTAAATGCGGTTTTTGCTGTGTCTTTCTCGTCCATTTCTACTTAGTGATATCCTGATGCGAGGTCTATGTTGAAAAATATTGACACTTTCCTAATTTGTCTAAAATCTCGGTGATATTAGGTAGTGGATATTTGTCGTCTACCGTTTTTTCGTTTAGCTTTCTGTAGTCTATTACCATTCGATATTTTCATTTGCCTGAGGCGTCTAATTTCTTTGGTACTATTAATACGGGGCTGCTCCATGGTGTGTTGGAGTGTTGGATTATATCTTGCTCTAATAAATCTGTTACTTGTCTATCGGCTTCTTCTTAGCTTGCCTGAGGTAGTCTGTATGCTTTGGTATAAATTGGCTTGATATCTGTTAATTCTATATTGTGTTTGACTGTGTTAGTGAAGGTTAAGGGTTTTCCTTCGCAATGGAATATATCGCCGTATTCAAAACATAGGTCTTTAATTGCTCTCTCCTCTTCTTTGTTAATATCGTGTTGAAACGAATGTTAATTAGATTTTTTCTTAACATCCTGTCGTGTTCTACGGGGTTGTAATCGTTTTCTAAATTTTCGTCTATTTCCATTTCGTTAAAGTTCAATTCTTCTACGTTAATTGGGTTTGTCAGCGATAGTTCTACGAGGTAGTTATTTGAATTTGGAATTGTTGTAGTGGCATAATTGTCTTTTATTTGTACTAATGCTGTGGGTATTTCTACTCCGGGTTGGAATGTCATGTGATTTATAATGCCTACGTAGTTTTTTGACTTTACAAAAAATTTTATTTGTTTCTCTGTACGGGGTTCTATGGTGTATTTTTTGATCGGTTTGGGTATTTAATGGGGATTTGCACGTGTTTCGTTCTTAATAAACAGTTTTTTATATCAATGTTAGCTCCTAATTTTCTTAGAGGTCCATTCCTATTAGTCCGTCGTATTTATCGTTAAATTGGAAAATGCAAAATTTGTTTCATTTTTACGTTGAAAGTTTTTGGTAGGGGTATATTAGCTAATGAATTGATGTAGTGTCGTTTGATGGGTTGTTTTAATTTTAAAGGGTTCTTTTCTACAAAATCTAAATAACGTTTTTTACGGTTCGGGGATTAATTAGTGTTTTTGAAGATCCGATATCGATTAATAATTTAAGTTCTGCGTGGGGTATTTCTATGTATGGCAATATTTGTTGATTGATATTATTTAAATTGATTACGTTTGGTCGTTTATAAATCGATCTATCTGAAATTTTGAGCACGTATTTTCCTCGTCGTTCTCTTCGTAATTTTCACATGGGTCGTTATGTTCGTAAGCTTCTAAATGCTTTGATTCATCGTTTCTATTGGAGTGTGTGTAATTATTCTGATCATTGTTAAATTCTTCCACTTCTAGGTGGAATAGTTCTTCGGAACTGAAGTTTCGTTTGATTATGATTAGGTTTGATTTGTGATATTTTTGTATTTTGTCTGGTATAACCAGATGAAGTGTCCATAGGAGTTGGTTTGTAATAACTGTTAGAGTTGTTATTGTTATTTATCATCGGTGTATTTCGGTTGGGTTTTGCGCCGAATATTTGCCTTTGTTGGTTTACGTTTTGATTAAATCTTAGTGGAAATGTGGGTTTTATAAAATTTGAGTTGAATATTGGTTTCGGAAATTGTTTAAATTGAATATTGAAATTTGTGTTATTAAAATTTGGGTTGTTGATTCGCGATTGATTCATTTGTGCGTTAAATGACGTAAATTTTGGTTGTGTGGATGTTTGTCTCACGGCTTGTATGGTTTTTATCGGTAAATAGCTTTTATTTACGTTAAGGTTATATAGTCTATTTCAACAATACATTACGTTTTCTTCTTCTATGATCATATTCATTGTTTTTTTTTAAATTTTGGGGATGTTGGAATTTTATTTTGTCTGATAATCGTTCGGGTAGTGCGTTTATATAGGTATCCAATGCCATTTCGTCATACATTTTGTTTTTAGTAAGCAGATATTTTGGTCGGGTTCTTCAATTTTTAGTTTTGCTAGAATTAGACTGCGTAAGTCTTGACATTTCATTCCGAATTGATATGGGGATTGGTTACTTTCCATTATTAGGTTTATTAGATCGCGGTCTAGACATTTAATGTTTCTTTGGTCGCCGAAATATACTATTAATATGTGTTTAAAATCTTCCCATTGTTCAAGGTCATCGCGGCTGGCAATTAGCGTCAGTGCCCTTCCGGTCAGTTTACTTATTATTAGGCGTAAAAGTAGAACATTTCGTTTGTTATCTCCTGGTTTGTAAAATTTTTTTATAAATATTTTGCACGCGGTAATAATATTTCCTTATAGAGCTTGGCTCCCGTTATATTGGGGGATGCTTTCAAGATAAATCTTCATATCTGAACTCATGGTCATTAAGGGTTGCTTTCGGTTTTAATTAATACCAAGTTTCTGTTTAAATTGAGATTTATTTTTTAGTTTGGTTTGTTGCTTTTCAGTTTGGATTGTATTGGGTTATATGGCGTTATAATTATATTGCGTAATGTCTCCTTGGTAAGGTTTAGTCAATTGCTGTAGCCTTGGATTCGTATATTTTTATACTTTTTGCAATAATTGCGTTATAATTCGTACGTTTTTGCGCTAGTTACATTTTTATTTCAGTCTTGCTGAGTAGTTAAGTGTCTGCTATAATTATCTCGTCTCCGTAGGTGTTGCTTTGATAAATGCATAAAATGCTTCTTTGTAATTGTACAATCTTGTTACTTTGAATGTCCAATTATAGAGTTTCAAGTTTTCAGTCAATCGTTTTGTTACAATAATTGCATAAGTATTTCCGTTATAATTAAATGCTCTTGTACTAAAAATATTTAATTATACTTTATAGAGTTGGATTTTGTTTGAATGGTTTTTATTTACTGATGGTTTCCGGTAATAATTCGTATGAGAATGGCGTTTTAAATTTACACGCTTGTTAATTTAATAATAATTACAAAATGTTTCTATAATTTAGACATTGAAGTGTTTAATTTATAGAATTCGATGAAGCTTAAGTCTTGAATAATCGTTTCTATAATTAAATGCTATAAAAATTGCGTTTTATTTATACATTAAGCTTTCGTTAATAATATTTGTTGTACATAAAATGGATTTTTATACTTTAATCCCAGTCTTGTTGAATTAAATTCGTTTCATTTTGTATTAATAATTCGTAATAATTTGTACTAATTTGTGAATATAAATGCGTCTTTTCAGTTCTCTTGTTTAAAAATAAATTCTCGTAGTAAATGGGTAAATTCTTTTCATGAATGGTAAATTGCGATAATAATAAATAGAAAAATCTGTACATGCATAAAAAAAAAATTTTCTTGCTAGCTAGCATCAATAAATTTGTAAAAAGAATAAATTGCTTTAGGATAAATGAACTTACATAATTTTTATGGTCGTTTTTATTTGTTTTCTTTTTGGGCTCGGTCGATTTTTGTACCTTGTCTAAGTTTGTTTCTTTGGGCTCGGTTGATTCTTGTACCTCATCCAAATTTGTTTGGGTTTTTCCACATTGAGAATTAAAGTTCTTGGTCACCAGCTCTCCGATTTTTGGATTCGTAGTGCCCTTCTGGATCCGTACGGTTGCGCCAGTTACGTTTCGGGTCTTGAGACCTGCCATTTTAAAAAGTCTTCTTCCAAAACTTCTTGTAACAATTTATTTATTAAACAGAAATTACAATTGGAATTTTGACAAACTTGATAAAATTATACTAAGTTGAAAAAATAATAATTGAATTTAAATGAGGGCGAGTAGTCTAAGCAAACAACAATGTAAAAGCTGAAATACTCAAAACTGACTGACTGATCTGGGGCTGCCGGGGTATTTATATTGTCCCTGCCCCTCACATGTCTGTGGGAACTTGCAGACCTCATGTCTGCTTATTTCTCTATTCTATTCATTATACAATGTAATAATCTTAATTTCTAATAATTGTGGTTTCTTAACCGTCTGTGACCTGCGCCTGCAGTATCACTTACGTCTGGAATACAATGTATTCACGTCCGTTCTCACAACTTGCTTGTGAACTTTCAATAACCTTTTCTTATTTATCCTTGAATTTACAATGTTGCATCTAACTTAAGTTTCTTAATAATTTCCTAATAATTGCTATATGATTATACGTATATGGATTTGGGGATATGTAACTCGTATATCACTAGAAAAGAATTTGGATGAAAATAGTAGGTATCCAATGTTTTTATTTTATAGCTAATAATATTACACATTCACTATTTAGCATCTTGAGTACCTTCTGATTAGAAGAAAACGGGTTACGACGGTTGTCGATCAACTCCACATGGACTACTATCCATTATGATTCAGAAGAAAAGGGAGTAACCGGAAAATACGAACAGTATCTTGGTGGTCAGGCGTTGGATCCGTGCACTATAAACAATAATAAAGCACTCTTTCAAATAATTCAAGGTAATAATCTAATTTACATAAATATTCGTGTTATTATGTAAATAAATGGTTTGCTGTTTTCAGAAAATTACAATGAATAGGGCAAGTAATACTAATGCTATAAGTTCGTATTTTTCTGTTGTTCCAAAGAAAGCGAGGGATGCTATTCCATCAGAACCATCACATTCGACTGATGCACTTAAAAATGCATGACCTGCTTTATCATCGTATTCGTTGCCAACTGCTGTCGAGGACACCAGTGATATCGGTAATTATGATATTGGTCAAGTGGTTGACCGTATACGTGTTCTAACTGACTTTCAAAAATATAATTATATCAAAAATACGTGGGTTCCAGGAAAAAACTATTTAGTTTCATTTTCCGAACTCAACAAAATAGTTAAGCGTTACCTACGACATGAAACTCATGAAAAATATAAGTTGGTTGCTTTATCCGATCTGAAAAAATGACTTTTTGTAAACACTGCATTCTTTTTGCAAATTGTGTCGGTAGAAATAAAGCAATAAATTTGCAAAGTTTGGTTACAAAGCCAGTAACAAAGTTTGCTAAACTGTATGGAAAGAATGGCGTATTAGACAAACATAATACACATCAGTATCACATAGAAGCAGTTTTAAAAAGCGACAATTTTATAATATGCTACGAAAATCCATCTTCAGATATACAAAATTTGTTAGACTGTGCTCGAGTAAGACAAGTAGAAGAAAATCGAAATAGACTTTGTACTTTGAATAAATTAATCAAGCCTAAATTTTCGAAGGACCAGTACATAAATACATATGTACACACACACGTGACCAAGTATTTCAATTTATATGTAAATTCAACACACTCACCTGAACAAAACACATCACGTTCCAACTGTACTCTGGGCACAACACATCACGTCCTTTCGTCTCTAAGGATGACGGCAAACAGCCCGGAATGTCCGTTTTCCATGCATCAGGTAACAAACCACAGCGGGTGGTCGAGAGTGGTGGTTTCACTAAATTAAAATACTAGTCTATCCGCGAACAAAGTTTACACCCACAAATTTACAATATAACCCTATTAATTCTAAACATACCGCTCACCAACGACAACTTGACAACGACTTGAGTGTGTGAGGCATGTACAATTACTCTGCAATTGGAAGGCGACATAAATTTATCATGGGACGGTCCAAATCTCCATGACCAGCTTTAACTCTGGCAACTCTTGCGATGCCATCACGACCAGGAAATTGGGCAATTATGCGGCCAAGTTTCCATTGCAAAGGGGGGAGGTTTTTATCCTTAATAAGAACGAGTTCACCTACACAAGGAATCGCAGGAGAAACAGACCACTTGTTGCGCTGCTGCAGGGAGTGGAGATATTCTGTGGACCAACGCTGCCAAAAGTCCTGGTGCAATCTTTGGACAAGTTGCCATCTGGTTAAACGATTGAGTTTTAGAGGGGTGGTGTCTGGATCTGGTGGGGAGGTTAACGGCTCCAAGGTCAGGAAGTGACCGGGTTTACAAACCGATAGGTCATTAGGATCTGAACTCATGCTATACAAGGGGCGGGAATTCAGAATGGCCTCAATTTGAATTAAAAATGTTAGAAATTCCTCATACGTAAGCACTTGTTCACCAAGTACTCTGATTAAATGAGATTTAACTGAACGAACTCCTCGCTCCCATAATCCACCGAAATGAGGTGATGAAGGAGGATTAAAATGCCAATGTATCATTAAAGACCCGGCAGCTTGTTCCGCATATGATACAAGTAAACGAGATGCGCCTACAAAATTGGTGCCTTGATCGCTGTAGAGGTCACTGCAGCGACCACGACGGGCAACAAAACGACGAAATGCTGCTAGAAAAGCTTCAGCAGTGAGATCCGACACTAGTTCAATATGAAGTGCTTTTGTGGACATACATACAAATAAACACACATAGGCTTTGGTGCGTTTTGTACCTCGAATGCGCCCCGACGTGATGGTAAAAGGGCCTGCAAAGTCCACTCCAGCATGACTAAACGCTTTGAGCTGAGATATTCGGGAAGAGGGCAAATCTCCCATTAAAGGAGCAACCGAAGGGGGATTAACTTTAAAACAACGAATGCATTTGACTACAACATGGTTAATAGCGCGCTTAACTCCCAGAATCCAAAATTGTTGCGCGATGAAGAAGGCTAATGATTGGGGTCCAGGGTGAAATAGCTGACGATACATACTTTCAATTATTAATTCGGTTAGTCGATGCTTTCGGGGAAGTAGCGTGGGATGCTTTGCTTCATAAGATAGTTGAGAATGACGTAAACGACCACCAACCCAAATTACACTATTGGAATCCAGAAACGGAGCTAATTTTTGGATAGGTTTTTTGCATACTTTGCCACTTTGAATACAAACAAGTTCGTCAGGAAATACATCATGTTGAACTACCTTTACAATACAAACTAAGGCGTTGTACAACTCATCCGCTGTTAACGAACCACCTTGCCTTTCATGCCTTTTCAATTTTGTATCTCTAATGAATGGGAAGCAAGAAGCCACTACACCTTGCGGTTTACGAAGTGAGGAGAAACGAGCTAGCAAACTATTAATCAAATTATCTGGCACTGTATATACTAACACAACTTTTCGCTCTTCGCACTCAGCAGTGGAATCTGAGTCTGATTGATTAAATGGTTGATATATACGGTTAGTTGAATAAAGAAACTTTGGACCTGACCACCAATGGGCGTAGGATACAAGATCTGAGGGCAACAAACCTCTAGACCCACAATCAGCAGGATTATCTTTACCACTTACATGATGCCATAAGTTAGGGGGAACTCTATCTTGAATGTGAGTAATACGGTTACTAATAAAAGTTTTCCATCGGTGTGGGGAGGATTTGATCCATGATAAAGTAACTGTAGAGTCAGACCAGGCATGAATTGCATCAATCGTGATAAACGGTTTATAAACCTTATTTACAAATTCTATTAAGTCAGATAAAAGTACAGCTGCACACAATTCTAAACGTGGCACAGAAATACGTTTTAAAGGTGCTACCTTGGATTTGGCATACACTAAATTTACTGAAATTATTCCCGCTTTCGAAATACAGCGAATATAAATAGCTGCAGCATATCCAGCTTCAGAGGCATCACAAAACCCATGAAGTTGCAATGACACAATATCGTCAACTAAAACACAACGTGACAAGGATAAGGTCGCTAAACAAGATAGCTGCCGTTTATATTCGGACCAACAATCCACAACATCTGAAGGTGGCACCTCATCCCAATCCGTTGCATTAAATTTTTCAGAAGGAAGGTCACAGGGGTCAACAAACCAAGCGGGTCGAAAACCTTTGCTATGTCTGAGAGTATAACCCGTTTTGTGCACGGACGTGCAGTACTATCCACTTTGAACTGGAAGCAGTCTTTTGTGGGACACCACTGTAACCCTAAGGCTTTTAAGGAAAGTGAGTCAGCGTCATTAAAAGAGAATGGCTGAAGTTCTTCAGGAGGGAATGACAATAATTCAGGACGATTACTTGCCCATTTCCTAAGGACAAAACATGCACTCGACAATAACGAAATAAGTTGACGTTGGATTTCTAACGTTTCTTCCAAGGATGCACAACCTGTTACTATATCATCAACATAGGTATCAGATATAAGAACCTTTGCTGCTAATGGATAGTTTTGAAGATTATCCCTTGCTAATTGTTGAAGAACGCGAATAGCCAAGTATGGAGACGAAGATACCCCATACGTTACGGTGTTTAATTGATACTCTTGAATAGGTTCAGCTTTTGAAAATCGCCAAAGAATACGTTGGTACGATCGATGCTGATCTGTCACCTCAATTTGCCGGTACATTTGCTTAATATCAGCGGTTACAACAAATTTGTGTAGTCTAAACCCTAACAAAATACTCGATAAATCCTGTTGAAGTTTAGGGCCGATCAGTAAACCATCATTTAATGACTTGCCGTTAGATGATTTTGCTGACGCATCAAAAACAACCCTCAATTTAGTGGTGCTACTATCTGGTTTCTGAACACAATGGTGAGGAATGTAGTATCCCGATGACAAATGTGTAAGAGGTTCATGAACTGTGGACATATGTCCAGACTCTAAATAGTCTTTCATGAAATTTGAATATTCCGTATGTAGGTCAGGATTTTTCAACAAACGATTTTCTAATAATTCAAAACGACGCAGTGCTGTGGAATAAGAATCGCCTAGTTCTATACGAGAATCTTTAAACGGCAAATTAACAAAATATCTACCGTCCTCCTTTCTTTGATGTGTTTCTAGATAGAGAGTTTCACATTGAATATCTTCAGGCGAAAATGTAGGAGTTGCTGGAACATGTTCAACCTCCCAGAATTTTTTTAACACAATGTCCAATGGGGTATTGATAACCGATGTACAAAACGAACTCACACGATTAGTTGACTGACAGTCTGTTTTACCGACCAGTACCCAACCAAACACTGTATTAAGGGCAGTAGGCTCTCCAATTTTACCACGTCTAATGCCAGGCTGAACCACAGTAGAATAAATATCTGCACCTAACAATAAATCGACCTCGCGAGGGCGTCCAAAGTACGGATCTGCTAATGTTAGACCTTCAAGGAAGTCATAACGATTTGAAACGGGAGCCGACGGCATAGAGCCGGCAATTGCAGGAATAACAATTGTATATACAACGAATGTAGGATTGGCCTTTTGATATGGCCGCAACGAACATGTAACGAGACCATAGCTAGAGGTGCTCATTTGATTTAAACCGCTAATCGATATGGACGATGATGACGATTTTAATCCAAGACTTTTCATACATGATTGGGACATAAAACTGGCTTGACTACCATTGTCAAGTAATGCTCGACAAGTTTGATAGTTTCCACGTGCATCCTGTACTTGTAACAAGACAGTAGACAACAAAACAACAGACTGACTAGCCACTGTGCTAGTCATCACGGCGACTTTATTAGAAGACTCTGGATTTGAGGGCCCTTCTGTCAAGTACGCTTCACCTTCTTTGTCTGGCGTCACAGCAGAAGTGGGAAAATGCAACAATGTGTGATGTTTTATCACACACACGACAACTAAGTTTTGATTGACACTTAACAACAGAGTGGTTGGTTCCTAAGCAATTATAACACCAGTTTGAAGTTTTTGCAACTCTATGTCGCTCAGAAGGTTCTAATACTAAGAATTTGTCACATTTAAAAACAGAATGATTAGCTTTGCAATAAACACAACTAGTACTATGGGTTTTCTTAGCGGTGGTAACAAAACTTAATGATTCTTTTGGCTTGAACGCAACAGGATACTGTCGTGATATTGTTGGCTTCTGAACACTAACAGGGCCTGGCTGTCCTACAATAACCTGGTTTGTCTCCAATGCCTTGCAATGTTTAGAAACAAACGAGTACAAATTTTCATAGCTAGGAATTTCAACATTATGAAGTTCAATTTCAAAGCGTTTCCTAGTGGAGTTATCCAATTTTTGCAACAATAGATTAAAACGAGTAAAATCCCACATATTATGATTAAATTGTGCAATTGCCGAAGAATTTTCAGAAAATGTAGACAATAATGTGCGTAACGAGGACGCAGAATCTGAACTAACTTTCGAGGCATTACAAATGGCCTGCCAATAGCTAGTGAGCAACAACCGTTTGTTTTCGTACCTATCTATTAATTGTTGATACGCAATCGTATAATTATCAGAAGTTAATGGAAGCCCTTTAATAATTGCCCAAAGCTCCTTAACCAATGATGAGGTTAAATATTGAAATCGTTTAATATTAGATAAAGTTTCATTTTCATGAATTAGTGTACGGAACAAATCGTAGAAAGAGCTCCAATTTTTATAATTACCATCGTAGGTGGGGATTACAATTCTTGGCAACTTAACTTTATTAGGGGCACCCGAGTGTTGTGTTTCAATACTAGAACGAGTATGAGACTGCGACCTCTTAGCTGTTAACTCTCGGTGCACAATTTTGATTGAATATTGAATTTCATCAAAACTATCTTGGATTACCTGTTGTTGATCTAAGTCAGCAACCTCCACACAAGCAACCATTTCGTAATGAACTTGTTCAAATTTATCTACTATGTTTGATAAATCGATAAAACGAACATCAAAGGCAACAAATTTACTCTCAGGATCTATTTGAGCTGTTTGAGCACATTTTAATAAGGCTTGCGCCTTGCGCATTAACATGTTACGTTTATTTGACAATTTTTCAATTTCCAGTGTCACAAATAATGGAAAACAATCAGAAAGTAAATCACAATTATGTAAACCCCAGTAGCAGTTTTCTACTTGCTAAAAATGTTTATCTAACAAAATTGCACAGCTATCAACATGCGAATCTCAGAATACAAAACTATCAACAAATACATTTAATAGATCTTCTAAATAAATTATCAAACACCATAATGACAATTCTACCTGTTTGCAAATGCTAAAATAGGAACCGCTCACCATAACATAGTAATCTCTCAAATGTAGGTAGCCACATCAAGTTATTCACCTCTTAAATACCAAGAAGATTTTAAAGGCTGAACCCTAATTCCATGGAATGCAGTTAGATACATCTGGTGCTACCCTCAAGCAGGTTTCAAGATGTTTAAAGGGGTAGCAACAGACAGGAATGTCAAACCCTATATTCTGAAAACTAGGTAGTTCAACACACGGATGGTTGAACTTTATATAATTGTACTAAAAATACCTTAAATATTTTTGAAGTCTCTAAGCTATATATAATACTATTTTTACAGCCATATTATTATGTGAGCGGTAATGTCAAATTTAATTGAGCTTTTTTCACTAATTTCTAACGAAATTCGCCATCATTTACGCAAATATTTATGCAAATATCTTACGCTAATGATCGCCGTAAATTACGCGACAACAAAGGCTAAAAAACATGCAAAGCCAAATTACGTGTTTTTATGAACTATAAATCCACTACATTAATTCAAATTCAGCTCGAAGGATCAAATGTACTCTGGGCACAACACATCACGTCCTTCCGTCTCTAAGGATGACGGCAAACAGCCCGGAATGTTCGTTTTCCATGCATCAGGTAACAAACCACAGCGGGTGGTCAAGAGTGGTGGTTTCACTAAATTAAAATACTAGTCTATCCGCGAACAAAGTTTACACTCACAAATTTACAATATAACCCTATTAATTCTAAACAGACTTAAACCAATTATTCGATCTATAATCTTTCTTGCAAAGCAAAATATAGCTTTCCTTGGTCATAGAGATGATGGATTATTGTTGCCATTAGAAGAAGAAAAAGGCAGTTCAATAGTGAATGATGAAAACCTTTGGGAACTTCTACAATTTAGATTCGAAGCAGGAGGCAAAAATTTAGAAGACCATTTGAAAAACACATCATCACGCGCCACGTATATCAGTAAAAGAACATAAAATGAGTTAATTGAATATTACAGTTTTATGTTTGACGAGACTACTGATATTGATATTTCACATACTTCTCAGATGTCAATTGTTATAAGATATTTAGAGAACAACACAGCACGAGAGGATTTTGTATCATTTGTAGATTGTCATTTACAAAACTACGAGCTGAATCTGAATCCTGATACACTAGAACCGGTTTTGAATGGTAAAATTTTAGGACAGACTGTTTTGTTTATCATTGGAAAATTGTGTAGGTATTTGAACAGATGGGTGCAGTGTAATGGTGTCAATTCAACAAGTAGCAGCTGAAGAAGTTCAAAAGAAAATGAAACTAGCAGCAAGGTTCCATGTTCTAGTCATGCTTTGAATTTAAATTTGTCAAAATCGACAAATGTACAAAGTGTGAGAAATGCTGTAGGAGTGATAACGGAAATATAACATTCTTTACGGCTTCTTCCAAGCGTAATTATGTTCTTAAACACACACATTAGGTGGGTAGCTTACTGGGTTATTTGATACAAGATGGGTGGAGCGTGACAATTTCATTCTGCAGTTAAAGACTTTTTAACAACATTTTGCAAGCTTTAAATTTAATTACTGACTGGATGAAAGAGAATCATCTAGTAAAGCAAGGTTGCATATCCTTGCACTCTCAAGTTGTGACTTTATTATTGCTTTGTTTTGTACGAATGAGGTACTAACAGTAACGTTGCCTTTAAGCAAATTATTGCAAACAAATAATTTAGATATAGTTTCAAGAGAGTGTGCCGTACTTAACACTGTTCTAGTTTAAAGGACAAACGTGAAAAGGCAGAAACTAACTTTAATGTCCTACTTAAAGACATGCTGCTTTGTTTAGAAAAATTGAACGTGGAGTTTTCCACACCTAGATTAAACAAATTTATGAAAAATCGTCTTAATCCAGAGGTTAATTCAACCGCAGAATACTACCGAATTACGGTATATATTCCCTTACTTGAAAACATCATTTCCCATGTCGAAAATCTTTTCAATCAAGATTCAATGCATTTATTTTACCTTCAAATATGTATTCCAACTTTATTATTGCAAAAAAAAATAAAGGTGACATCAATTCCGCCACCGAAATTTTAACTAGAAAATATGAAACTCTATTTAAGGAAAATAAGTAAGTACTAAGTTCAACATTTTCATCTGAATTAGATTTATGGCAAATGAATGGAAACAAAAATGTAATAAAGTGGAAGTTCCAAGTGATGGTCTAGCTGCTCTTGAACAATGTGACAAAAATATATATCCAACAGTATACGAATTTTTAAAATTTTGTGTGCTCTTTCAGTTAGTGTAGCATTAGCTGAACGAGTGACATGACCATCCGCTAAGTGTGTCTATTCGAACGAACTGCACGAGCGCGGCGCGGCCGTCACGGGAACAGAAGCAGGTCATGCTGTTTAAGACATACGCCTCGTGGTGGCATTGATTTCGTGAGATATAGCTAGTAGAGGGGCGATACAAACGAAGAAGCAGGAAGCCACGGTTGATTGCGTCCTGCAATTTCTAATACGTATTGTTGTGCTTCACGCGTTGCTATACTATTGCGCAATTGTTTAATATAACGTATAATCACGCGGCAAATTACGCGCCATTTTGTATCAAATACCAAACGCGTTTAAAGGTGATGCAATGGTCAAATTTTCATGCACAATATAAATAAAACCAGTTACTCACTTAAATCGCGCCTTGCAGTCAAATCCCAGAGTCTATCACATTTTCTGAGTCACTTCATGCCATGTTGACTCCAAATTTCATCCGTCCATCCTAAACTCTATGCTCTCGTAGGGGAACGATAAGGATCCAGGTATAAGGAACGATAAGGCCAGGTAAGGAACCTACCACCTGAAAAGAAAAGGCACACCACACAAATAGATGTTCTTGGCTTCAGGTATCGTAGCTTAATGCCCGCTTCCGACACTACCTACACCTCCGCATTCTTTTGCGCAAACGCAACTGTCCGGAATAACGAAAGTTGACAAGTTTTAATTTTAAAAAACGCGGGAATTTTCTTATACATTATAACTAAACCTAAAACATGTACATTGCCAATTTTGGCATGTAACAGTATTAATATATTTGGCAAATTTTTCTGGTTGTGTTCTGTAATTTTTCAGTGCCTCGTGTATTACTGTATTGTATTGTATATTAATAATTTCATAGCATAACATCACCGGTGTGTACAAACACAAACTTATAGTAGGTAAGTATTCATAATATATTACATTTAAATAAATCATCCGTAACGAATCAGTGAGAGTGTAGGACTAAAGCTAAGTTCTCACTACATCCGACATCTGACATCCAACGATCCGAAAGTACTGCTATTGGTTAAAAAGTTTTGAATATTTAAATAGAAAAACCCGGGAGTTGGTGTCAACTATCATTCAACATCGGATAGAGTTAAAATATTTTGACTTTTTCCGACGATCGGATGAAATTACCCATATAAACATTAAGATCTACATGACTTCCGGCGACCTAATTTAATCTGACCAATTAGAATTAGTATAAATATATAAAAATTTGTTAAAAGCTTATTACTCTATCTACTATTACGAAATAAGGTTTTAATAAATAATACTTTACTAAATTGCTGGATTAAAAATTTTATTGTGAGTATTTTGCAAACAACATATTTGGATGCATGTGAATCGGGATTTTTCGTATCCGACAAATTTCATCCAATTCGTATATCGGACGTCGGATATCGGATCTCATGAGATTAGCTTATGACGTAATTTTACTTGATAAATGGCTGTTTTGTTTCGGAAGCAAAGAAATTGTTACGTTTATTTTCCGCATAAATTAGTTACCATAATTCTCAATTCAAAACCCACTTGGCTTCAAAAACGAAAATTTATTCAGTAAATTAAAATAACCTTTTCACGTGTTAATTCATTTATATGTTTGCATAAATTTAATTTCGATTGTTGCTTCCGCTAGTTAATACTAAATTCTAGTTCTAAAAATTCTCCAACGTAAGGTTAACGCTAAAAAGTCAATAACGTGTTCTAAGTATACGATAATGAATGTTTATGTGTTTTCCCGTTGAAAGAATTCATCGAATTAAAGTTGCGTATTGCCCCATTATAAACTGTGTTTTTCCCGTTTTAAGCCTGACTAAAAGATTACGTTGAGCTTTGGTTCTTAGTTAAACAAAATTAGTATTCATTTTGCTTTGCAATCTGCACATGTAAATACGTGTAGAATGTTTGGTTGTTTCCGTTTTGGTTGATGCGAATTTCGAGCACGCATTATAGCGTGGTGAGTATTTAGGGTTTTTATAAAATAATACCTTCCGACTACCACGAATTAATTTTATTTGTAATTGCTTTAGCTTTTTTCCGGCGGCTTTAAAGCTGCAACGAATTGTCGTTCCTTGTACTAATGTGAGGCCAAACGCATTCCTTATGGGTGTAGGCCCCCTACCAGTTGATGTGGACCAGCTACTGACTTAACCCCGACGTCAGCAACTTCGAGGGTGAGTGCTTTCCGTCACTGCTCACGTTGCAACCATATCGATAGGAATTTTATTGTTTAGGCGCATGCATTTGCACATTTAGTTTTTCTATACAAAAATTATGCTGCATTTCTAAATTTAATTCGTCGATACGACCATTGTTAAACTTTTTTGGTATTTATTGGCATTGTGTGAATGCATTGCTATTTGGTTTTAAATAACTAAAACAAAAAAATGTTGTAGTCATTTTTATGTATAGGTTAAGTTTTATATTTCGAGGATATACAGCTGTTGGTTTTAGTGGGGTAATTTTGTTTCTTTTTGGTTGGACATTAAGATAGCATAGTAGCCTAAAACCGGCAGCTCACCATGGTAAAAAACGATTTGGTTTATTTGATATTTTATTGTTAGGTTTAGGTTGTAAGTATTGATTGTTTGTACATATTCTGTTTAATAATAGGTTTTTCTTTTGGGTATGTTTAGTGGTGAGTATGAGTAATTTTTTTTTATTTCAGGCCTCCTATTTAATTTTGTTATATATAAACCCCGCCCACTCACCGATCCTTTCTTTTCTTTTTTGGTTTTTCTTTATAGGTCAATGTACGTAACAAAATTTCAATTTTTTTGTTATATCATACTTAAATTAATTTCTTATACCTACTTAAGTTAGGTTTATTTAATGTCTGACGTCTGAACAAAATATACTGCTAGTTGCGTACGAGAAATAAAACTCCCAATGTGATCTTTTTTATTTCAGTTCTTGGATAACAAATTGTTAGAATGAGTGATGGAAGAAAGGGACTTAGTGGAACTGAGTATAAAAAGAAGACCAAAATGAAAAAAGAAGAACAAGAACAGATTATCCGTAAAACAATAGAAATTGGCAGTTTTCTCAAAAGTGGAAGTGGAAATAGTGTTGAAAGACCGGGAACTTCAACAACACGCCCTGATACGATACAATCTGGAAAAGATGAAACGGATTTGAACTCCGCGGTCCAACAACAACAGTTATCTGTTGAACAATCTGCTTTTACTTTTGATAAAAACAGATATTTATGTTTTTGACGAAGAGATATTAGAGGAATCATCAATATGTACAACAATTGAAGATGCTTCTCAGAATCAAACGCGATGGCCTAGTTCAAACAACGGTAACTCTAAACAAAGATACAGCTTTATGGGAAATCAACGATATCTTAAGGGAAATTATCGCAAGATACGGTTTCCATCAAAACAAGTCTTCCGACTTCTCTAAAAGTGAAAAAGTATATGCCGATCAGTGTCGTTTCTTGCCAGTGAGTATCTTTTAAAGAAAAATGAAAAATAATGAAATGAATGACCAAAATTGGCTTGTTTATTCTGAAAGTAAAAGATGTGTATATTGCGGGCCCTGTTTGGCATTCGGTCTATTGGAGAATAAGACTCAGTTTGAAAACGAAGGATTTAATGACTGGAAAAATGTAGAACATCGAGTAGCTCAGCATGAAAACTCTGCGCATCATAAATCTAGTATCATTTGTTTGAAAATTAGAAGTGAGATTGATGGCCGACTCGACAATTTACTGCATGTCCAGATTGATGAAGAAATTACTTATTGGAAAAACGTTCTGAAGAGAAGAGTTGCCGTAGCGAAGCGACTGTATTCAAGAGGTCTCGCTTTCAGGGGAAAAAATGAAAAGTTTGGTAATCCGCATAACGGAAATTATTGTATAATTTTGGAACTGTTAGCTGAGTTCGATTCTTTTTAGCCAGTCATATTGAACGATTTGGGAATCAAGAATCTGGAAGTTCCAGTTACTTATAAAAAACCGTTTGCTATGAGTTTATTCGCATGATGGGGCATAAAGTCTTAATACAGATTGGTGACGAGATAAGAAGGGCGAAATATTTTTCCCTAATCATCGATTCAACACCAGATACAGCACATGTGGACCAACGTTTTAGAATCAGGCGAACCGTGTGAAAGCTTTCTCAAGTTTTTGCCCTCAGTGGGACATAAAGCCGAAGAAATATTTTCTGCCATTATTTTGGAACTCAAAACACTTGGCATAAATATTGAAGATTGTCGTGAATAATCATATGATAGTGCCGCGAACATGTATGGTGTGTACAATGGCTTACAGGCTAAAATTCAAAGCCAGGCACCTTTAGCTTTTTTCGTTCCTTGCTCTGGCCACTCTTTAAATTTAGTGGCAACTGCGGCTGCTGAATCTTGCTCAGAAGCTTGTCGCTTCTTCATGTTGCTTCAAGAAATCTACGTTTTTTTTGTTAATTCGACACAACGCTGGCAAAAATTAATGACTGAAATCTGAAAATGAAAAACTCTGAAGAGAGTAAATCCGGCACGTTGGTCAGCTAGAGAGGACGCGTGTAGAAGTTTGAGAGATTCTTGGCCCTGAGTCCTTAAAGCTTTGGAATCAATCAAGGATGATTGTGACGAAAAACCTGTAACGCGAAACGAAGCGGCGGGCATACTTTTGAATTTAGAGAAACTGGAAACGGCGGTAATGGTTGTTGTGTTGACTGTTCTTTTGGAAAGAATAAACAAAGTGAATGTTAAAATTCAGGCTTCTACCGTAGATTTGATCACTGTTGTCGATCTTTATGAATCTCTTTGCAAGTTTTTCGTATCTGAACGAGAAAATTTTAAGTATTTCGAAGAAAAGGCAATGGAATTAAATGTTTCGAAGCAGTATACAAAAGACAAAGGATAAAAGACAACCAAAAAGGAAAAAGAACTATGATGAAACACCCGATGAAGAAAGAGAATAACTGCGAGTGATACTTTCAGGGTTAACACATTTCTCTTCCTCATTGATAGACTCATATCCGGAATTAGAAACCGGCAGGAGGCCTACAACAGGTTCAATCAAAAGTTTTCATTTCTACCCAAAATTAGTGAATTGTCATCATCAACTCTTACGGAAAAAGCTCTTTTTTAGAAAAAATGTATCCTAGTGATTTAGAGACTGACTTAGTTCAAGAATGCATACATTTTCAATGCCACCTTTCTTATGAAAGTATTTTGGTAAAACCAGGTTCTGAATCATTGAAAAGTCTATCTTCGTTCCTTCGAAAACAGAATCTGCAGAACGTTTATTCAAACTTGGATATAGCTGTTCGCATGACTCTATGTACACCAGCGACAAATTATTCTGGTGAGAGAAGCTTTTCTTGTTTAAAACGGGTGAAAAATTATCTAAGATCTACCTTAAGTCATGAAAAGCTAAACGCCTTAGCTCTATTGTGCATAGAGTCAGAAGTAATGAACAAAATTTCATTCGATGATATAATCGAAGATTTTGCGAATAGAAAATCGCGCAAAAAGGCATTGTAAAACTTTCATAACTTAGTTAATTCAATTCCATCGTCATCATCAGCCGGTTTGTTGCTAAATAATGGAATATATTGTTTTTAAACTATAAGTAAGCGCAATAAAAATTATTTCATTACGTTTACCGAATGTACTTTATTGTGTAAGTATAGTGTTCAGGTATTTACAATCATATTAATTACGGGAAAAAGGTGGTGTAATTAAAACGAGATTGCACAAATCATAAAGTTACAATGTCCTCACAGATCATACAAACATAAGATGCGAATCTTCCATGTTCCATATTAACTACCAAAATTTACAGCGACTATATAAAGGTAGTGGCGACAATAGGGTGCATCATTTTCTGTTGGTGAAAGTGATCACATGGTACCAGCTACAATGTAAAATGGAAAAAAATGTTTGAAATACACAAAAAGATTGGAATGAGTTATAGGGATAGACGAATAGTACATAGCTTATACAAAGAGCAAACAGCAGTAAGAGAATTAGAGCAGGAACGTAGAGAAGTAAACATTAGGAAAGGGGTGAGACAGGGATGTGCCCTATCCCCATTAATTTTTAACTTGTACATAGAAGAGGCAATGAATACTGTCAAATGCAGGAAGACATTTGGAATTACTATGCAGGGACAAAAAATTGATATGCTTACATTTGCAGATGATATAGCGGTATTAACGTCTAGCAAGGAAGAGTTAGAAGCTGTTCTTAATAAAATGGAAACGGTTCTAACAGAGAGATACGGTATGAAAATTAACAAAACTAAAACTAAAGTATGCAAAGGTGGGGAAAAAAAATCAAAAACAAGAATACAAGTATGTAACACGAACTTACAAGAGGTTAAGGATTTCTGCTACTTAGGAAGCCAAATAACGCAAAATGGAAAAAACACAAAAGATATAAAACAAAGATTAGTACAAGGTCGTGCTACATTTAACAAGAAAAAGCAACTACTGCTGTGCTCAAAGACCACAAACATAGAAACAAGGGAAAGATTGCTTAAAACATATGTGTGGAGCACAGCACTGTACGGCTGTGAAGCCTGGACAGTAGGAGAAGCGGACAAGAAAAAGGTAGAAGCCTTTGAAATGTGGTGCTACAGACGTATGATGAAGATATCATGGACCGACAAAGTTAAGAACGAAGAGGTACTAAAAATGGTAGGGGAAGAAAGAAATATGTGGAAAACGGTAAAAAAGGGGAGAGATAGGATGATACGCCACATACTACGGCATGAGGGAATAGTGCGGAATATATTAGAAGCAGAGATAGGAAAAAAGAGAAGTAGAGGCAGACCTAGGTTAGACTACTGCACACACATAGTAAAAGATGTAGGCTGTAGGGGTTTCAGGGAGGTGTGTAGACTAGCCCAGAAAAGAAATCGATGGAGGTACGCATCCAACCAATCCCAAGATGGATAAACCAATGACGAAAAAATAACTGTGCTTAAACATGATGATTATTATAAGTAACTACAAGAATTGGTTGGGCAATATTCTCGAATAATGTTAAGTGTGTGAAAGGATTTACTGGAAAACCATTACTTCGGCAAATGTCTAAGTAAGTGTTGGGGGATCTTGGTAGCCACAGGTTGCTTAACCCCCTTCACTGAATCTCGGTGAAATAGGGCATAAAATTAGAAAACAATAGAAGGAGAACAAGCTGTATACACATGCTGTGGGAGAATTTCAGGGAACTATGTAGGCTAGCTCAAAATATAAATAAGTGCAGGTACGTGTCCAACCAGTTTTGAGACGGAAAACCTAATGACGAAAAAATAAGCGCAGATAAATCTGATGATTAGTATAAACAACTAGTTGTTGGTTGCGAAATATCTGCAACTAATGATGACTGTGCGAAAAGATATATTGGAAAATATATTAAATCGGCAAATGGTTAAGTGTTGGGGGAACTTAGCAGCCACAGGCTGCTTACCTCCCTTCACAACCACTGAAGGTCGGAGAAATAGGGTATATAATTGTAGAACAATAAAAAGTGACCGAACTGCATTTAACAAGAAAGAACAGCGCCTATGAGGAAAGACAACAAACATAGAACAAGAAGAAAATTGTTGAAAGCATATGTGTGGAGCACAGCACAGTATGCCTAGGAAATACGGCCAGTCTGAAACGCAGACAGAAAAACGGTAGCAGCTTTTTGATATGATGTGCTTCAGATGTGTGAGGACGATAGCATGGACAGACAAAGATAATAACAAATAGGTTATAGAAATAGTAGGGGAACAAGGACATCTGGGGAAAAATATAAGAGAAATAGAAGAACAGAATACGTTCTAATGCATTTTTGGGGAACAGTATGGGATATATTACAAGCAGAGATCAGATAGTTATAGATGCAGACTATGGAAATTTCAGGGAAATCTGTAGGTTAGTTCAGAATAGGAAACAATGATGGCACGCATCTAACCAGTTCCAGGACTGAAGACCTAATGATGATGATGTGATAAGAACACTATTTAAAATAATAACCAGCTTGCTATTAATATGTACGTGCATAAGTTGCAAATTCATCATTGATATAGTTATAGAGGATTTAACCGTAAATTACATTTTTCCTTGTCTTGTTTTCATCCGCATGGCCAAAAAGGCAAAGTTGTGACAGCCACTTTTTTTTCAAATTTTTATGGAAAGTGTCATTGTCACACAAGGCTAGCACCTTGTTTTTTAAATCATTTGCTACTGAATTTTCAGTCTGAAAGATTCATACTTTTTGTACCGATATGAAAGGAATTTACTGAAAGTTTATGCAGTTATACATTTTTATATTATGTTTCATTATACTTGTTAGTTTTAGATTAATATGCTTAGGTGTTCTGCGGTAGGCTGTTCGAATTCAGCCAAGAAAGCCTTTTTAATGAAGCGTTTTTTAATAGTTAGTGGAAGATTGTGGCTTATAGAAATTTTGAAAATTTACAAAATTAGTTCAGAAGTGGTAAAATTATTAAAATTGTTATAACCCCGGCGACCGCGTGTTCAGAGCCACTTCTGCAGTTGGCAACACTGATATTATCCACGTTCGTATTATTGCATAACAAAGATATTACGCCATAATTTCGTATCAAATTGTATCACATGCCAAATATGTTTGCAGTGAGACAAGTTGCACCTTAAAGAAAAAGATAAAAGTACTCACTTAAAAATGTGGAACTCTTCACGATTTCGCGGTCATCCTTGCGCAGGGGCCATGTTGATTTCCATGTATCTCGTTTGGCGTGGTTTGGGCGTTGTTTGGGGGTGGGTTACGTCATGCCCTCGTTGAAACCAAATTTAGCGTCTTCCTTCTTCCTCATTCGTAGACAGGACGAAGATAACGAACGATAAAGCCAGGTAAAGAGAAAACCTACATTCTGAAAGAGAAAAGACAAAGGAACGACACTGGTATACGTCCCGTTCGACGTTTCGTTGGCTAATAATGTCGTGTCACACACCGCGCACTTGCGCCATCACTCCGCGTCTGCGCATTCCTTTTGCGCAAACGCAACTGTCCGAAATGACGGAAATGCACAAGTCTATTTGAAATAATGGCGGGAATTTAGTCGCATATTTATACTTATTCTAAATATGATACATAGTCGATTTTTGGCATGTAACAAATTATTCTGTTAATTGATTTATTTTTATTGAAGAATAAATGAAAAACTGATTGAATAATAATTATGAAAATTAGCTAACAACAATGGCCAAGTATTTTTGTATTAGAGAAATAACCATACAAACCTGTCTGAGGAATGCTTTTTTTACATTGTTTAATTTTAATTTTGATTTTAACAGTTATTTGCGACTTTTACGCCATTCTTGAGAAATAATAAACTTTCGTTAGAAAGTAAATTTTATGAATGTAGTGTTTAATGGTAAAATTACATTTTGCTTGTTTTGATTTCAATACAAGTTATTTACAAACAGAAAATTTTTTTATGGATTCCAGGCAACCAACCATGTATCTTGTGCCTTTGTGTTGTAAATATGTATTTCGCCTAATAAATTTGTATTAAACATCATTGGGTTTAATATTTTGCCTTTATACAATACTACTATGATGTAGCAAAACACTTTCATACAAGTTTTGCCGATATATCTATCCAATACTAAAGACATGTGCAAATTAAAATACAGCAATAACCATTACAACTATAGGAAGTTATTCATATTATGCCACAAAATGGAGGATGAGCGGGATTTAGATCCTATTGTCACCTCTGTCCTATACAGTCACTGTACCAAAATTGTATTAGCAGTGCCATCAGGTTAGTTGTAGCAATACTATAGTAATTCAGGTTCAAGTACAATAAATTCTCCAATTTCTGTATGACATCTATTGGAGCACATTACTAGCACACGAGTAAAATGGTGGTTTAGATATTGGATATGGTTATATCGAAAACAAGGCATTTTAGGTTTTACTCTGTGCTATAAATTGTATTGCACCAAGTTAATTTCGCCGATTAGTGTTGCTATAATTGACTGGAGGGCGACACAACATTGGTTTAAACGTCTGATTAGAGTGTATATGCCTTGAACGTCATTAACATAAAAATTTTAAGTAATATAATTGTGAACTAGGGTATCGAATTGTAGAGGTCGGTAGGGGCCAGTAGCGTGCCCAGAAATTTTGTCGGGGGGGATTCATAAAAACAAGGTGCTAAGAATGCGGTTAACTTGTGATTTTTGTATTGTTTTTGTTTTAAAACTCTAATTTTTTAGGCGTCTGGGGGGGGTCAGTTCGAAACCCCCCCGGGCACGCCACTGGTAGGGGCGGCAAAATTTGCATAGCCTACTGGCGGTAAATATGTAAATCCGCCACTGATTTGTTCCAATTGAATTTCGAAATGATCCTACACTTAGAAAATTCAGATTTGTAAGCACCTAAACGATTGAAAATGTATATAACAATTTTAAAATGTAAGTAGGATATGTAAACCTACTTTAGTTACAAATGGAATTGAATTGTTGTTTCCAATTCTTATGCATGTTAAGCCTAAACATTTGAGTGAATGTCATGTCCGTCATATCAAAAAGATGCATTTAATCTCTCAAACGTTACCGTGAATCCTCATAAAATTCCTAAAGGAAAGGTTAGGAATTAACAAAATAATATCAAGAAATTCACTTTACTGCTAACCTATCATTTTCCTCTTCCATCACCATTCCAATGAATATTGCAACTACCTGATTGTTCATGTTTAGTATTTTTAATACAACAAACAATAAATAGGATAATCACCTGTAACAATACAACAGCCGCTACTACACCTATAAATATTTATCAATTCTGTAAGACATGTACAAGCTTTTTAAGACAGACCACATAAACTATAGATGAGAATCTTCCATATAACAATCAAAATGAGCGTCTCACGGCAGTAATGCCGTGGCTGCAATGACAGTTACTATTAGAAATAGATATTATTATTAGAAAACACAAAACACAAATTGCTTAACACGCATATCAAAACAGTCTGCAATAGTTTTAGTAACAAATGTTCTTATATGTGTGTTAAGTGATTTGTATTTTTTAATAATAATATCTATTTCTAACAGTAACCTAACCTATCATTGCAGCCACGGCATTAGTGCCGTGAGATGCTCGTTAAACAAAATATAGTTGCTAGCGCCATCAAGGGGGCTGGTACACTAACATTAGTCCGGACCATAACCAAACCTACTTTAAAACTTCAGAAGGGCGCCATCTAGTAATACATACATGATTTAGCGTTTTAGTTAAGGTTTAAATCTCGGCTGGGATTTGACTAGTCCGTTTTCACTGATGCTCGCTTCTAGTAACCATGTAAGTTGCAAAAATTTACATTGTTTATGCCCTAACTTTTTCAATAATATAATGTAAATTTGATGATTTAAGTGACACTACTAATTCGAGCATTTAAGTCGAAGCGATGCAAACGACCTTTACGGAGCAACTCAATTAAGCCAATTTGTATAACACATCCTTTGATTTATATACTTTGTAACATATTGGGTAACAAATGGTAGCGATACAATTTATCTTTCTTCTATTGCACTTACATGCATTTAATTTCTTGCAAGTGACTACATTTTAAAACATTATCTGCTTTACACGGCAATAATGACCTATGAAGAAACACAAATGTTACGAGGTACATATATTTATTGTAAATATGTGCTTACAGTACAAACACTGATCTGAATAAATAATTATATTACAAGCTTTGATACTATCTAACACAATATTTGGATTATGTATAAATATTATCATGCATCTGAAATAGTGCGAGCTAAGTATATGATTGTGTACAAATCCATCAAACATTTAAGAATTAAATAAACGCAACTGAGATTGTACCAATATGAATGCAATATGGTTTTTGCCACATGGATACACCAAAATCATTAACCTCCAATATCCACTAGGTACTCTTGAAAGCTACAAAACATATCTTAACATTTTTTTTATCATAGCAATAGCTACATATCAGGTACTTTATAATAAATCAATATTTAATACATATTTCTAATACTACAATCCGAATCTCAACTGAAAGTAATGTACAGCTAACAATGAAAATCTGCATATCTTAAAAAACAGACTCTTCTCTAGACCAAAAAATTAGTCAACTTACATCTACTTTGATTAGGAAAGCACTGAATTTTGTTCCAACCAGATCACAATGATCATGGTAATCATTGTTTTGATCTTACTACAATTATACCATTACAATACAGTGCTACTACAGTAGACCATTCTATTTGTTAAAGTATCATTGCAAATAACAATATTATTCTGGTGGTTTAACTCTTAGTATAATGATTGACATGCAAAATTGTTTAGTTTAGTTATAATTTATTTTTACAATGCTAACTGTATATCTTCATTGACAATGCATAACACAAACATATAACCTGTCTTACAATTTAGATATGTAACTTAAAATCTACTTTTTATTATTATTATTATTTAAAATACAATGCTACTAACACCGGTGGTAGTAATAAAAAGTATTAACATTTGTTAACATATATTTTATAAATTAAATTAATAAATTGCTTTGGCAAACTGACCCTTTTGTTTCAGGAAAAGGATCAAATATGTCTTGAGACTAGTTCATTCCACAACGTGGAATCTTTGACAACAGGGAATTGACTTAAAAAGAACTGGAGTATTTTGACCATTGCATGTTATGCAAATACGGTTATCAGTAATAATTATGTAGGTGATTATACTTAGACAGTTATTTTAAAGGTTGATTTTGTTATGGCACTATATTACAATAAGTAATATTTACTTATGTCGACTGGCAAATGGTTCCTACTCTAGGGAGTCTAATAAGCTGAACAGATTACTTTATTGTCATAGCTGCTCAGAACCTGACAAGCTGTTTTACATTGAACTGCTTCAAGGTGTAAGGCGAAATATTGGGTTGGGAGATCCCAACTGTTAAATAATGGTTTAGAAAGCCCACAAGACAGACATATGCTGCTTTATGTTGTAGGAAACACCAGAAAGACATTACCTACTTGAGAAAATTCAATTGTGGGTTAGCTTAGGAAGCTACATAAATTACACGTTTATTCCATTTCAGGTTGTGACTGATAATAATATCCATGCATTTACAATTGTCAGATTCGTTTGAGAATTCCCAAACTCAATGTATAAGTACACAGTTGTACACACCACAGTAAACCCATTCAGTCATATTGCAGTTGATTGACATTCCATTGGCATCTACCCATGTAGAGAGGCAGTAGATTTGAAAACTAGTTAATGCGAACTTTCTTATCGTTTACATATTATCAACTCGAGATATTAACTGTGATACTAGTATTATTATTAACCTTGTTAATAGTATTATTGTATAAGTTTTAATAGTCGCATAATTGCTTTGGGATAAATATTTCTAAATTAATTAATTAATTAGGAATAAGGTGGAACCAAGTACCAATAATCCTTGCGACGCTCTGGAAAACAGCAACTGATTTGAAAGTAATGTCTTGAATCTTAACTTACTGGATGCAACCAGTTAAAAGGAATTTAGTCCATGGTAGAGCGACCACTTTCACCCAATCATTTAATAAGTAGTTTGTAAAGCATGCTATCAAAAGGCTTTAGTCATATTAACAAATTTAACATCGACAAGTATTTCTGTGTCAGGATTATCTGCAACAGTTTGTATAATTCAGGTGGAAGCAGCCTCATTAGAGTACTATCGTTCTGAAGCCAAATTAAAAGGAACACGAGAAATTGATAGCATTTAGGATTCCCATTATGTAGCAATTTATAGCTCTCAAATGTACAACAGATTATACATGATAGACTGGTCGATCTAAATTAAATGGGTTAGATTTAAGCTCCCTTTTATGCACTGGCGCTACTGTTCCTTGTGCCAATTTGACTGAATTATGTTACAATTATTAATGCAGATATTAAATAGCAAGTTTAGGTATGTGAATATCAACTTTCTACAAATATTAATCAATTGACTGTTGATTAAGTGTCAAACCTCTTTGTTATATGAGAGAGGAACAAGATTGTAAAATCATCTTTTAGGCAAAATATAGATACATATTGCTTACTGTTATAGTAATAAGTATTTAAATAGTTCCCAGTAATTGTTAACCGACCACTGTGGTTTATCCAACAATGGTAATTAATGCCAAGAAACTTATAAAGTCTTACTATACTAACATTTTTGTAGTAATCGTCGTTTTCATGTTCTTCTCTGTACACCAGTGAAATTGTCTACACTGACTGATGCTTTATTTGTATTGCATTTAGTAGTCATGTATCTTGCCAATTAACTATACATATTCCTATGGTGATGCGAAAACATATAATAAGGTCCTGTAACAATTTCTATAACTTTTATTTTATCTTATATCTAATTCCTATGTCTTTTAAGCAATCTAGAATTATAGTGCAGTTTTGCTTGTTTATAAATTGCATCTTACATGGGAAGTCTCAAGGCCTTTCTACTTAATGCCCTATTTATTCCCACACACCAGTTATGCGCTACAAAACGAACGAACTTATCGACTAATTGTTTGTGAAGAACTCTCCTATGTTCTATACAACTAAAATAAAAGTTAACATTTATATCTACAAAATTAATTAACGATGCCAAACAATATTTCCTATTACATATTTTTGGCAACAAATATTAACATATATTATATATCAGGTTATCATAAAGTAAGGGATATATTTTAAATTATGATAACTTTTTAACAAATTAAGTTAATAACAAGAAATAAATGAAATCTAATTGCTTATGAAATGGGATTTAGTATGCCCAAAACAGGTTACGGCAATTGCTCAATATGACCTCCATTTTGTTGTTGTAAGATCACCATCCTTACCTCCAAATTGTACACAGCATTTCGTAACATTTCTGGTTGAATTGTACCAATTTGCTCCGTAATACTGTCTTTTAATTCTTGTAGCGTAGTTGGTCGTCTTCTAAACACTAAACTTTTAAATAACCCCACAGCCAGTAATCCGCTGGGTTTAGATCAGGTGATCTTGGTGGCCATGAATTTACGAAATGTCTGCTTAACACGCGATCTTGAAAACGTTGGTTAACAATTCTTTGACTGGTCGAAAAATGTGCGGGGTGCTCCATCCTGCATAAAATGATGTTTTCAATTCCGTAGTGCTCGTTTTGCAGCTGTGGAATAACATAATTTTGTAACATTTGCAAGTATCGTTCACCATTTACAGTTACAGATACGGCTTGTCCATTCTGCATTTCCTCGTAGAAATACGGACCAATAATAAAATCAGCTGTAAAACTGCACCAAACGGTGACTTTCTTGTCATGAAGACCTTTTGAACGATTTGTTGCGGATTTTCTGCAGACCAGATTCTACAGTTTTGAGTATTGACTCCACCATTCAGAGTAAAATGTGCCTCATCTGTCCATAAAATACGGGATAACCATTCGGGTTCAATTTCCATCTGAGCCATTACTCGCAAAGAAAAATCGTACCTAGTAGCCAAATCTGCGTCCTTTAATTCAAACAGCATTTTCAGTTTATATGGATACATGTTTAGAATTTTGCGTAAAATTTTCCAAACCGTGGTTTTGCAATCGCTTGGATATCGCATTTGCACTGCTGATTGCGAGTGAATTGCTTCTGGCTATGTCTTGATTTTCATGAAGAACCTCTGCAACTTGGACATCACTAATTATTGGTCTTCCTGATCTTGGTAAGTCAGTTACAGACCTTGTTCTTTCAAATTTTTGTATCAAATTGCGGTACGCTTTCATTTGACAGGGTCCCGCTCTCAAACCCATTCTCGTGCGAAATCTTCGTAATCCAGCGGTGTAATTTCTGCTGGATTCATAATAGCACTGAACTAAACCAATTCTTGTTTGTAAATCCATGTTATTACAGTTGAGTCGTTTGAACTCAACGTTTACTTGAGTTTTAATTTCAAAATAAAACTTCAAATTGAATAATTTCGTTTTAACACTAGTGTCAACAATTGTTATGACAACGCTTTTGTTTCTCATAGATACGGTAAAATCCCATTCATTAAGCAACTAGATTTTGTTTATTTTATGTTACTAACTTAATTTATTAAAAAGTTGTAATGATTTAAAATATATCCCTTACTTTATGATAGCCTTGTATATTACAAAATGCTCTTATTACAACGGGTATGCAATATTTTAATTTGTTAGGAATGCCATTTATATATTCTTTTTCAATAATTACGTCGTGCCAATCTTTTAATTTATCTGATGAGGATATTTGATGTTTGCAAATACAGCAAGTCCCAATTAATGTGGTAATATATTTTGTATAAATCCACTTACGTACCCTATACTTATTTTGTCGACATAGCAAAAACTTATTGCAGGATTTGAAAATCCAATCTTTCCGGTTCTTCTTCAGAGATTTGAGATCTTTAATTAGATAAAATAAAAGTAATATGATGAAGAAAAACTACAATACATGTTTATTATACTATGACTTTTCAGGAAGCCAATGCTGACAATAAAAAAAACTATCGCATGCGCATTCCGCACACTATAACATTAACTTCATTTGAATTACATTTCAACACCGCCTCTCAATTTAATAGAAGTACATTTTCTTTTTTAATATTTAACTCAAATTCAAATTATCACGATGTTTAATAAAAAGAATTTTACCAAGTGCCTTAGTCATAATGTCCGCCACTTGATCTTGTGTTGAAACATAAATAATTTCATATTTATTCTTTGCCACGTAATCACGAATGAAATTGTATTTCACATCCAAATGTTTCATTCGTTTGTATTCACGCGGCTCTTCAGCAATCTTAATACACGAAGTGTTGTCTTCAAATATTGGAATTGGTTCATTGCAGTCAATTCCAACTTCTACCAGTAATTTCTTCATCCATTCTGCTTCGCTAATTGCTTCCGCCAACGCAATATATTCAGCTTCAGTTGACGATTTGCTCACCACTGATTGCTTTCTAGATGCCCAACTGACAGTGTTTCCATATAATTTAAATATAACCCGACGTTAATTTTGAATCGTTCTGGTCACCAGCCCCATCTGAATCGCTGTAACCAATCAACGTTTCTGCATTTGGTTGCTTTTTGTAAACCAATTTCATGACGATCGTACCATGAATATATCGTAAAATGTGTTTTACATGATTGAAATGTATATCATTGAAACAACTTTGAAATCATCTGAAATACCCAGTTGCCGCACACAAATCTGGTCGAGTCATAATCGTCGCATATGTCAAGCAACCTATTAGTTCACGATACGGATGATTTGAGCAATTTCCTTTGTCGCCCAAATCCAAATGCAAGCCCTTTTCCATCGGTATTGATTTTGACTTGCACTCATGCATACCAAATTTGTTCAATACTTTTTCTAAGTATTTTGACTGCCTTAATGTAATCACGTCATTTTCGATATCTCGATCAATTTGTATACCAAGAAATGAATTTGTTTTTCCTATGTCTGTCATTTCAAATTCGGTTGATAGTCATTTTTTAATCGTGTTTATCACATTCATGTTGCTGCAAAATATCAATGTGTCATCAACATACAGCAACAAATAGCAGGAAAATCCATCTTGCTGTTTCACATATAAGCATCGATCCGAATCACATTGTTTAAAACCAATTCGTGTCATAAAATGGTTAAATTTTTTATTCCATACACGTGATGCCTGCTTTAACCCATAAAGTGCTTTATTTAACAGATAACCTCATTTAAAAATTATTGTATAATAAATAAAATCAGCTTACCCTTAGCCGGCGATTTAATTTATTTTCAAGAGGAAACGCTTCTAACAACCAAAGTAACGTTTGGAAAATAACACGCTGCTTTGTGTCCATCTTCCACCAAAAGTTGAATAAGATAGCCCGATCTCAACAAGTGTGCAGAATACTAGAAAACGCCTTTTGATCCCTACCTAACAGAATTTCGACTAATAGGACAAAGGAACTTGCTTTTCTGGATAACTTATAACACAAATGGAGGTAAACAAAGTTGTCTAACGTCCAGATTCGTAACAGTTAAAACAAGCTGTTACAACACATCATTATTGACTGCATTATTCGCATTTTCATTAGTCTTCTTCTGATTTTTATTCCGTTTGTTGAGAAAACACCGAGACTTTCGATGGCCTGGCTTTTTACAGTGATAACAAATTATTTCCTTTGTTTTTCTCTTCAAAAACATCGCACCAGACTCTATTATACTCTCGGGTTCTATTCAAAAGTATACTGTTAAAGTCCCAGCGCGTAATTTATAAGAGCCACTACAACAGTTGGTAACAATAAATACGTGCGTAATATTGCGCAATAAGGGGTTACGTCATTATTACGCCTCAAATTATTATCACATACAAAGAAAAGATAAATGTACTCACGTAAACTGTGGAACTCGTCACGGCATTGCAGCTACTCTCGCGTCAGGATCTCGTTGTTAGTTGGGCGTTGTTGGGCGTGGGTCGTCCTTCGCCCCCTTGTCGAAACCAGATTAATTTGTCTTCTCTTTTCTTGTTTATAGCGGAACGGTAAAGGATACAGGTAGGAGGAACGATAACAGGTACAAGGCAGGAAAGCTACATATCTGAAAAAAGAAGACCAATGCACACAGATAACCACACGGTTCGACGTTTCGTTGACTAGTCCATGACGTGACGGAAATTACCACTTACTTCCCACTTCGCGTCTGCGCAATCACGGGCGCCGACGCAACTGTTTGAAGTGACGAAAATGACGCACAATTCTTTTAAAATATTGGCGCGAATTCACTTACAAATTTAGAAACTTACAATGCCAATTTTGGCATGTAACAACTCACTTAATTTGTTCAATCCGACGCCGTCAGTTCGCTTATTGTATTCATCCGTTAAACGAGTTGTAACGAAATCCAATGTCAGATCATCTTGTTTCAATTGCAGTCACCAAATTTCAATAACTATCTGGCATTGTGAGCAATAAATGAACAATAACATCAAGATCTTCCATTTTTACGGCAGCTGATTTTAATTCACGAATCTTTTTGTCAAAAACTTGAAAGTTAGTAGTTATATCCTCATTGTCATCGTACTTCATCATCAAAAGCTGTTTGCGCAATAGTAACTGCGATGCAATGCTTTTTCGTTCGAATACAGTACACAATGTGTCCCAAATTTCTTTCGCTCTCTCTCTTTCTCCTTGGCCAATTCCAATTAATTGTCGTGAATTGCTTGTACTAAGATTGACCGTGCTGATTTCTCTTCTTTCTTTGTTGAATCATGACTTTCTGCCGGTACGTTAGCTAAAATGTCATCCAATTTTTTATCGATGTATTTCGTTAAATCTTTTTCATCCAACAAAACTTTCACATAAAATTTCCAATTATTAAAATTTGTGCCACCAAACTGTTGCAAACGCATATAGTTATTAGACGAACCTTCAGCCATTAAATTATTGTTTTTTTGAAAAAAGTCACCAACAAAATTTTATAAACTTTATTTATCTAATTAACGCCAGTACGCACTGGGCCCATAACCTCAGAGATTTGAGATCTTTAATTAGATAAAATAAAAGTAATATGATGAAGAAAAACTACAATACATGTTTATTATACTATGACTTTTCAGGAAGTCAATATTGACATAAAAAAATAACTATCGCATGCACGTTCCGCACACTATAACATTAACTTCATTTAAATTACATTTCAACACTTTTGTAGAATCTTCAACTTTTTGCACAACAAAATTTTGTACACTAGTAATTATATTGTCCGAATGTTCTTCTTTAATTTGTCGATAGAGTGTTGACTTACAAAATTGTTTACCAATAGTGTTTTAAAGTATGACCTGAATTGTGATGAATTTGGATTTATATCTCGAACTCCTTGCTGTCTGACCTGGTCAAAAAAAAATTCAAGAAAATCTTGATTAAACACCCGAGATTGCATAAAATTAATATTTTTTGCACACAAAGTATAAAAAATTTCATTTAAACCTTGAGTGTAACAATCCAGTTTACTAATGAAGGTGGTCTAACCTTTTCAACAGTTCGTTCAGCTGTAACAAAGAAAAATCAATTACATACTTAGTAAATAAATTTCTATATATATAGTTGACTAAACAGTATCACATACATTTTATGAAAAAATATCTAATTTATTGGCTATGCCTGTTCTCAATAAAAAATACTCTGCCTACGATTGAAACGTATTTCAGTAGCAAAACAACCTATTTATTTTGACAAAGCATTAACAATACAAGTCAAATATAGATCATTGATCCTTTCTTACATTAGATATAACCAAACAGTTTAACCCTTTATTCAAACATATCATTAAATCAGTGCAAAACTAAATTTAACTAGTAATTTCGAAAATGATAGCTTTACATGATAGTATATTTTTGTTGTCCTTAAGGTAAAAAAGTTTATTTTTGAAAATATATTGATGTTTTGATGTCAAACCACTAAAATAATGCCCCTTCAGTGCTTTTACATTAGTCTTGAACTGATGTGAAAACATGATATAGAAATACTAGCTCCATCGACAGCATGTAATTTACAAATTATTAATTATAGTAAAAAAAATACCTTGGAAATACATATTTTGCAACTGACGACAAGCATCCTTCCAAAACTTCACATGTGTTGTATTTTCAGACACTGCACATCTCAGATGTTTTCCACCATGTGGATACGATGAATAGCCATTGACACTATCAAATAAGGTGTCAAAAAATTTTAATATGTACAAACTTCCAAAGGTTTGAGCAGTTAATTTTTCTCCTTGAACGCCTGCAGCCCCTGTAAAATAATATAATCACGAATCAAATTGAAGCACTGGCTGACTAACATACCAGAACGAGCCATAAGAAACATAACAGATGCAACAGTGTGGCTAAATACTTGTGTTGCACAAGAAACTTTCAGTTTTTAATTTTAGTTTGATTTACGTACAATTCCTTTAATTTGTGCATAGCACGCAGGCTTCCAGCTGTATTATCAATGCAATAAGCTATTTCAATATTAGTCCATTTTGCAATATAGATGTCATTCTTATACTCCTACACCAAATTTTTCTTTAATAGATTGTTTCTCACACTTTTTATTAGGTGTGGAGGAACATAAATATGTATAATTTTGTGCTTATCTACAAAATATGATTTCGTGAATGATCATAATTTGGTTCTCGATAGGAGTTCCTTTGTAAATAATTAATTGCTGCTTGATTTGAACTACCCTGATCGCTTATGGTAGCAATAACAGAAAGACCAGCCTCTTGGCATTTTATTATAACAGATTTTATTAATCTCACTAAAGCAACAGTTTTAATATTGGATTTAGAAAATGCATAAAGCTGATTCCATTCCCTTGTTATTCCTTTTACAAGGAAGACTAGAACATGATCAGCAATTGCAATGTTTGATGTTATGTTGTCTAAACATTCAATGCATTCAATTTCATTCACATTGACATTCATTTGCAAATTTGGTTCAATATTCATCTCATCAAACATTAAGCAGCAGTTTCTGTAAACTTCTGGTAAGGATGATACACTGCTTTTTAAATTCTTAAAATAACATCGCTAAAACCAAGTTTCACAGGAATTTTTCTTACTAGTGCCATAATTGTTTTCCTTGAAGGTAGAGAGAAAAATTTGGAAAGCGCCCTGTACCCTTTGCCAATTTGCTTACTTAATACCAGAGCCATGATTTTATCATCTAATGTGTATCTTCTGCCTTAGGGTTTTTTTGTGCTGAAATTTGGCTCTTAAAAATTTTGTCATTGTTCGGATCATGTTTGAGGTTATTTCGGCTACTACTTGTTCTTTTGAACGTAACTTCCACTTTTGTTTAAATTGCTCTTTTCTTATTTTATACGTATTGGCCGATCTTTTTAATTGTTGTGCAACTAAGTAAAATTTCCAAGCTTTTGATGTCAGTGGTGTAGCTTTGGTTACACCAACGTCTTTCAGTTGATGAGCAATTTCTACTACGTCATAAAATTACAAATATCTAATAATAAGTGAACAGCTAAAGTTCGGGAAGTGATTTAGTACGGTGTGATTTAAATGTTTATGGACAAGGCAAGGAGCATGGTCCAGAATTCCTAAATGAGTACTGTAATAATAACTTCCCGGACATGTATTGTCAGGCAATCTTAAAATCAAAATAAAAATTTAAAACAATAAGCACATAAGTGTCGTGTTGTTAATATTTATTTATATATTAAGAGCGAAAAGCGATACATTTAACAAAAGTGACAATTAACGCGCTATGTAAAGCGTGGCACATTGCCAATGCACTAATACACAACTTATATTAATTTTCAAGATGCTGAAAATTTTAGCATTAATCACTTGAGAGCAATAATGTCACTTTTTGTTCGAAACGTATACAGAATTTTTCTACAATCACTTAATAAAATAGACTTTTTTTAATCATTGATTTTATTTATACCATGAACACGTTCAAATAGTTTTAGCTATTGATATTTTTCTCAAATTATATTTAGCAGCCTGCATATTATATAAAATTAGCGATAAAGGAACTAAAGTGACGGGCTCTGCTTAAATAAGTTAAGAAAAAACTTACTTCGATTAGACGAATGCTCAACTTTCATTTTTATAGTACTTAAGTAAGCACATAGAGACTGTGGCTTCTTTGAACTGGATAAATGTAATTTTTAATCGGAACATACAGATGTCGATGGCATTACAATTACATTGGAACTAGTTTTGGGCGAAATACTTTCATGCTGCATTTGAACTTCATCTAAAAACATATTTAAATAATAATTACTACTGTAACAATAGTAACACGTTAGTTAATCATTTTCATTTACAAAGTCAATATGTACAGGTGTTTTAATTCTTGGGGTAAATTTTGCGATGAAACAGAGTCTTTCTTCAAGAGGTTATTAAACGCATTATTCTCTGCTGTAAAATGAATATGACATATTCGGTAAGTATAATAAACATACATCCGATCAAGTTTTTTCAGTAAGTCGTTCCAATAACGTCCATCCAACACTTGTAGATGTACAAAAACTTGAGGGGTTTGGAAATCTATGCCTTATTGAAGATATATCCTCGCACTTTAAAACTGCACAACTTCTATATCGTGGCATAACTCCAATAGAAACTAGAATTTAAGAAATGCTGTAGCTTTGTTGGGATTATGATAAAACCTTACCTTCTGTGGCTGCAGGAGCAATTACTTAAACTAGAACTTACTTATGTTACAGTTATCTTTCTAAAAACCAACTTACAAACTATAAAAACGTTAACTAAAAATGCTTATATTAATCTACAAAGAATACTCTCCAAACAAACGCAATAAATGCAATATTAAACAAAAATCAAACAAACAAATTTTAAGATAGTGTCTTAGCGCCATTACATAGCTATCAGGTGCCACCTAATGGGGAATAATTAAATGATAGCATCCGCGGATATACGTACCTTCTTATAAATTACAAATTTTAATGTAAGTGGGTACCGGGCCACTGGAGGCTGTTACTAACTTTGTTTAATTATCGCGTATTAAAGACAACAGGCCCTGTTTTTTAAGCTACAGTCGGCATAGAATAGCAATTACCGTGTTAAGCTACAGATTGTCTTACAGGCCGTTACAGAAGTGCACAGAATTGAACCCTAAATCAATTCACAGTACTTAGTGATATTAAAAAAATTATTATTTAAAGAATCTGATAATCACGTACATACTGTAATTTAAATTATTTACAATGATTATTGCTGAAAATCCTAAGTATATAAAATTTGGATCAACTATTTATTACTTTCTAGAAATCATATTAAGTAAAAAATTTAATTAATTAACATAAGATTATTATGTTCGGCAATGGGACACCCACTCTTACAAACTGGACTTGGCGGCTCGGGACAGCCATAGTGGAAAAGGGGGTTACAAAAACAATTAATAGACCCTTTTGGTCCAGCAAAAGTCACTCTTAACCACTATTTGTAGGCGGCAGCCTGTAGGCTGCTGGTTAGACACAGGTTCCAGCTGAATTACCAAATAGCGTCGACCCCTGGCTAATAAGGTACGTATGGATCTGATTCAAGATTACGAACTTGTTGGTCGGCTAGAAGTTACCCTAAGGCCCGGTTTTTCAATCGGTGGTTAACTCCTGGGTTAGTAAACCACAAGTTAGAAGTAAACCTGCAGTTATCTATGGAATACGTTTTTCATAGTGATGGGTAGCTAACATCTCGTTTATTAATTTTGTCTACTGTTGGTAGACCTTGTTATTGGACATTTCAACTATTTGTTATATATTAGAGCTACAGGAGCCTAATCGTCACATAATATAGTTAATCTCAAATTTGCGGATTAGGTACGTGTATCATTAAACAAAAGTATTATTACCTGTAATCAAATATATAAGGTAAGTTAACGTTATATCTGATAAATGAAATACATAGGTATACATTATCCATTAATAATAGGTACAATGGCAAAAATATGTATCAACTTTACTTTCGAGGAGGAGCACCTGTTGGTCCAACTAGTAGAACAATACAAGCACATTATCGAATGTAAAAGAAGCGGTGACACTACATGGATTGAGAAGGAGGCAATTTGGAAAAAGATTGAGGCCGAATTTAACAGCAAATGCAACAGAAATTCATTTCAATCTTCAAAAAACTTGAAGGAAAAGTATGCTAATTTAAAAAAAACAAAACAGAAATTTTCCTTGAATAAGGTAAACACTGAAAACTGGAGGCAGACCTTTTACCCCAGTTCAGTTGACCGATATAGACAAATAAAATAAAAGATCTCATCTCGGAACAGGTTGAAGGATTACATAACGAATATGTTGATGACAACACTATACCTGGTAATTATAACAGTTTTACTTATTAAACTATTATTAAGTTGGTATTTTTAGTTGCCGATAATGATAAAACTGCCCTGGACAGTTCAAGAGATTTGCAGATTGAAGAACTATCGTTTGTGAATCTTGAAAGTACGTAAAAGCAAGTCATCCTAGACTTTCTATATAAACAGCCCATGCTATTGCTTTTATTGTGTTACTAATTGCTTGTCTAATACAAATTTTTGTAGATACATTGTTTGAGGTAGTTGAAGCTGATGATCAAGACGAGCATCAAAGAGAGAAGCATGATCGGTCATCATATTCATCAAAAACTCCAAAAATGCCACTTTCGAACAAATTAAGATTAAACAAAGAAAAGAGTATGTATTAAACATTATAGGTGCTGGTAATGCTATAAGCACAACTCTTTTAGATCAAAAACCTACATCTTTATTAATTAAAAGAAATGGTTCTAAAAGGTATGTTTCCATCGGATACCAGTTAGTCCAGGAAAAGCTAGAGTTTGTAAAGCTTCGAAGACAAAAATTTTTAGAAGAACATGACTTGTGGATGGAGCTTCTAAAAAAACAAATTGAACTTGCAAATAAAAAGTTATTAAAGTAGTATATGTATAGAATAGTTTCGTTGTGTATGTAGTATTTAAGATCCATTATATTTAGATATTTAGGATTTTTTGTTTAAATTGATTTCTTTAAGAATAGTTATCATATGCAACCTATAATTTTAATGTAGTTGTGGTAATAATTTTAGCTTGTTTATGTATGTTTCATTTCTATTGCTACATTAACTAATAATTTACAATGTAGAAAAGTAATTATTGATTAAATTATGTCTTATTGCATTATTTGTACCAACACGTTGTTCTTGAACTACAGCAATATCAGTATTATTGATCAAATTGATAGCAGCTTCCTGCTCTTCATTAACTGGAGGAATTTCTTCATTTTCACTACATGCGATATTGTGCAATACAGCTGTTGCTACAACAATCGCTTGTGCAGTGTCTAGATTTACACGTAAACCCATCGCAAGCCATGGAAATCGTCTTTTCCATACACCATATTTCGATATCATTTCTAGGTTGTAATAATGGTGTTATTAAATATGGTTTTACTGGATATCCACTATCCCCGACAAGAAGACCCTCCATAATGTCCGCTTTCAAAAGAAGCTCGAATAGCTGAATTGCGAAAAATTTGTGAATCATGTGAAGATCCGGACCACCTTGTCACAATATTTAAAATGTTCAAATCCGGATCAGAATTCGTTTAAACATTAAGTGAAAAAAATTGCTTTCTATTTCGAAAACTTTCGGCACCGTCACCTCCCGGCGATTGTATTTTTACGTGGGTACAATCTAGTGCTCCAATGCATCTAGGAAATCTAGCAATATTCTAGAAACGTTGACGAATATCTGTTATTTCTTCATACGATTGGGGCATTTTTATATATTGTGGTCGAAGTCGTACTAGTGCCACACTAACTCTTCTGACTGTTTTACTTGTTGCTTTACTGGCACCACAAAAGTCTCCGGTTGTCTGTAGAAATGACCCATTTGCATAAAAATTTAAAGTTAATAGCAACTGTTGTGCAGCAGATAAGCAGTCATTCCTAAAACATCAATTTGACATAATGCTTTTTATTTAAATAAATATTACCTTACCTATTTGTTGGATATGAAATTACATGTTCAACTTCCTGCAAAAGCTTTCTACAGTTCTAACAGAGAGCCTAAAGCGATCAAAAAAGTCCTTTTGGTCATATTCTTCGAAAAAATTTGATCTATATCGTATATTCTTTGGTCTTGTAGATTCTTCATCACTACTATAAGCATTTAAATTATATGCATCATAAAAATCCATTATATATTGTTTTAGGTTATAGAGAAAGCTGAGCTGATTACGTATCAAAACAACTGGAATTTGACTTTATTTATTAAAAATGATTACAAAAGAACAACTATTAAATCTTAACATGTAGAAACACTTTACTTTTAGAGCACAAAACTATCTGTTGTATATATATTCTATAGAATACACAACAAACTGTAAGTTAACCAATACTTAAGGTACCGGCAAAGTAAACTACAAGTAACTCTTAGTTTGTTCCTAACCAATAATTGAAAAACACCAATAGTTAACCAGTAATTAACCAGTAACTAACAGTTAACTCTCGATTGAAAAACCGGGCCTAAGACGAACAAGTGGATTATATCCCTACCATAGACAATTAAAATCAAATAGATGCAATACCAATGCTTTCTGTGAAGTTATTAGGCGATTTTTCGCGACATAAACTAACATACTTAATTATGTGTGTGTGTGTGTTAAACTTGCGTTTTGGCAATAAAATTTACTGGAGGGGAAATTGTACGGCACCATTCTATCAGATAAACGAACATACCCTGATCTGTACCAAGTTATGCTTGTGTATGTTAAACACTTGACTTTTATCGGGTAATTATTCAAAGCGAGGTTAGGAAACTACAATAAGTTTTCGCGGAGCCGCACAAGTAAGTATTTTTAAATAGTGGGGGGATACTTCAACTTATGATGGGATTCGAGTCACAAATTAATCGAGGGACTCGAGTGACAACCCTACTCATGTGAATCGAGTAAAGTGACTATGCAACTCGAGTCAACTCGAAACTCGAGTCGACTCGCCACTCGAGTCGACTCGAAACTTGAGTCAACTCGAGTCGACTCGAGTGGCAAGTCGACTCGCTACTCGAATCACCTTGTAACTCTAGCTGATTTGCAACTTGATTATAATCGAGTTATAATTTTTTCGATTCTTAATTGAGTTGAGTTTCCAGGTAACTCGAATTTTTAACAATCTATGTAGGTGAATTTACAGTGTTGCGCCAATGATCTTCGTTCTGTGGTTTAGTTCGAAGTGAATCATTACCGTTCATGATCATATCTCGGAAAGATACAATTTTCCTCTTTATTACCTTTTACATATGGACAGGTGATTCGATAGTGTTGTCTGTTGTGTACTGAAAGAAAATACAGAACGTTATTGTTGTTATTTGTAGTTTTTGGGAAAGTTTAGAGACAGAGCTTTGTAATAAAATATAAAATATAACAATTATTAAAAACCTAAAATATAAACAGTTGCAGGTTAGGTAGATTGTTTTGTACTTATTATTGGTATCAAATTGTAAATTGACAAAACTAATTAAAAATAAAATTTATTTATGTAGAACTTTACATAGAACTAAATTTATATATCAATATGGGGTTAGCTCTACAATAAACCAGATGACAAATGACTATTTAAAATTATTATGCAATCAAGCTTTTTAAGTTCAAGCCTGTTTCGTTTTGAATTGCATAGCAAGCCAGCTTTTGAAAAAAATGCGTTCTGATGGCACTGATGTTGCCGGAATACCTAAGTATTTCAGTGCAATTATATATAATTCCGGATAAAGTTCCGTACAGGATTCCTAAAATTCCAATGGGTCCAATTTTCTGTTTATGTAAGGTAGGTCGATATATTGTTTCATAATGATGCTTGCACATGAAACGGGTGTTCGTACTAAAAAAACAGTGTGCGATTTTATTGTCAAAATGCTTCCATATATCTTCGCTTGGTGACATACTGGATTTTGAAGATTGAGCACTAAGCGACGATGATTGTAGGTTTTGCGAATCGACGTTTTTGGGGGTCAGCAAAAATGATAAATCATCTATAATCCATTGCACAGCCTTGTCAGCGTTGAATTCGACTCCAAAACCGGCCTTCTTAAATCTAGGATCTAATACTGCGCTCTTAGCAGCAGTTTTGTTACCTTCCAAAATGCCCACCACCTATTTAGTATGTCGAGCATTGATCGTTTTATACTAGCAGCTAGAGGTGTAGTTGGTTTTTTTTTGTTTACACTTGCTTGTACATTTCGTACAAGAGAAATAACTGATGATAATGTAGGATATTTGTCCCCAGAGAGAATGGTAAATTGTTCAATTGGTTGCATAATGGAAACACAATTCGCTATTTTGCTCCACTCCTCAGAACTAACTTGGTAAAGCTGTGAGCGCTGCCGAAAGTGGAATTTTAATTTTTTTCCAGTCTCATCAAGCATATCGTAAATAGAATTCCACCTGGTGGCGACATCTTGCTTTAGTTTTAACTGTTTTAAGCTCATTTGCTCTTGTATTTCCCATAACCTATAAACTGCTACATTACTTCTCTTAAAGTATGCAATAATAGTACGGCATTTACTAACTAAATTCTCAAAATCTTTATTTTCTGTAACACAATCACCAATTACCAAATTTAACATGTGAGGAACACAATATTGATTACGTTTCTTTAAATATTCGGAAATAGCTTTTTTTATGTTGGCAGCATTATTGGATACAATTGTCACAATTTTGTCAAAAATTATCCAGTCATCTAAGACAACTTTAATTAATTTGGCAAAGTTGATGTAAGTGTGTTCCTTTGGCACTTCTTTCGTACTCAAGACAACTATCATTTGCGTTTTTATTATGAAATGAGTTGTAATAGTTAAATAACTCTTATTGTTATCAGACGTCCACATATCAGTAATGAGGGACATATTTTCCACTTGCTGAATTTTCTCAAATACTACAGCCCTGGCTTTTGCATATTTGTCATTCAAAAGCTTATCAGAGAGTGTTTTACAAGATGGTAAGTTATATAGCCTGTTCAATCTTAAAGTATACAATTTGAGTCCTTTATTATCAACAATTTACAAAGGTTGAAAGTCTAAACAAATCATATCAACCAATGCCTGATCTACGGAATCCGACATTTCTTTCGCAAATCTTGCAGTTGAAGATGACAACATCAACTGATCAACGCTTTCGTCCTGTAGGTAGAGTCGAGGGTGGCATTTTAGTAACTACCGAAGTATCGTCGCCGATTGATTCAAATTTATGTAGCTCAGCTGCTGTGGTTGATTCATTTGATGTTATATGCTGAGTACAAAATGTTTGTTGAATTGATTTCTGGAAAGTTGCATAATGAAACGGATTTTTGCTTGTCATATGACTAATGAGATTTGTTGTGCTTCCAAAATTCTTGTATTTGGTTGAACAGTACTTGCATGACAATATGTTAGTCTTTTTATCTAAGTCAAATAAACTCCAAATTTGAGACTTTCGTTTTTGAAACGCCATATTTCAATAGCTTTTATCTGTAACAAACAATAATATAATTACACGCTTAATGCTGTGACAATAAAACTAGGCGGCTCCGTGGCGTAGTGGTATGTGTGTGACTACTACGCCCAAGGTCCCGGGTTCAAATCCCGACACGGTCCGCTTGAAAAATGTTAGGCGAGCATTTTTCACAAAAATACACCCTCGTTCGGATGAGAGGTAAAATGGAGGTCCCGTGTGTGAGTGTTGTCACGCACGTTAAAGATCCCTACCTTGCTTGGAACAGCAAGGGTTCGGCAAAATTCCAAATTTTTCAGGTAAAAAAAAACTCGCTTCCTGGCCAATGTAGTACCTTCGGGTGGAGCATTGGAAAAATCAAATGTAATGTGACAATAAAACTTATTGCAATATTTGTAAAGTACCCAAATACAAAAATAATTAAATGAGCACTAAATGTGGCGCGTTTTAAAAATACATTAAACGAAACACCGCATAACTTGTGTGTTGTAAACTATTTTCATTTGATACTGAAATGAAACTGAAGTAGATACGTAGGCGGTCAAGCTGGGTATATGATTCCCACACAATAGCAATTGCAACAAGACAAGAACTGTAAAAGTGCAAAATGTAATTTTTACAAACAAACTTAGAGGATGCCCCGAACCAAACGTGCTGCGGCTCCACCTACATTACATCAAGATCGTGTATTTACTACAGATTACAGCGTTTTTCATAATAAAGAAACTATTGATATTTAAATTTTTATAAAACAATGAAAAGCGGCACCTCCAATCGGCATAGTGGTTACTCGCCATATTGTGACTGGGTTTCGGTTTAAACTCGAATCAGAGAAGAATTTATATTAGAGTCACTCGAGTAAATAAATTGACTCGAGCAAAAAATTAACTCAAGTCCCATGGCTAAAATTTGTTAACTCGAGTTGAATATCGAACCGAGTTTTAACTCGACTCGAGTTTTTACTCGAGTCAAACAAATATTACAATCGAGTTAGTCGAGTATAAAAAATCGACTCGAGTCGCATCACTAACTTCAACATAGTCGGGAAAAATCGCCTATTGTTTACACTAAGAGTGCCATGTGGTAGATGTTCTAACTAAGGTAAATAGCGCCAAATTCAAATATGATGAAATGAACAAAAAACACCAAATTTAAATTTGAATAAATCCAGTTCTCTTGCATTCTTGATATTCTAGCATTGGAATTACTATTAACAAGTTTTCACCGTTATTCAATCCAGTTACTGATCTGGGAAGGTTTATAAATTGTTAAGAATAATTTATTCTTACTAAAAATTGTATAGAGCAATTTATTCTTAAGAATTTTTGAACTTTTCCAGTTTAGTAACCAGATTAAATTACAGTGAAAACCTATTAGAAGTAATTGAAACACTAGAATATCAGGATGCAACAAAATGGGATTTATTGAAATTGAAAATATCACATTTAATATAAAATAAATAAATAAGATGCAGGGGTGGAACATCAAAGTATATGATCCTGCAAGATTCAACTTGGGCCCAATCAACAACTTGCAATTCCATTCCACTTAAATTGATAATGAAATATGAGATTACCTTCGCTGGGAGCATTAAATAGAATTAAATGTTCACGTTATGTATAATGTAAAAAATGCTTCAATGAATACCTTCATAGGTAGATATTTGGTTACCTTTCTACTGTAAGTACATAGTAAGCAAACCTTTCCTGGAATTATAGTTTTATTCCAGAATTTAACAATTCCTTTTCATATGTTGTTTCATATAAATTCATTATTGTTCTTTTTGTGAGCAGGAGTGACTGGATTATGCATAAGTCCAGCCAAGGCGAGAACAAGGTCTCTTGTTGACCCGGGCTAACTTGCAGTGCATCATCTTGCTACAAAGTACTTCCGTCACTGACAAGATGATTACTTTCCTGTTTGTGGATCACTGTATAAATCAAGGTGCAATAAATAAAACTAGAAGTAAAGAATAACATTAATAATCTTGCGGGAAAACCATTTAAAGGTTTAATAGCCAATATTAAACAACAACAGAAAACAAATAAAATTAACACAAAAATACACTTTTCACTTATGTTAATGTACGAGCTCAAGCACAAATGTATATGTACGAAAGGTTTTCTAAATAAAGAAATTTTATGAGGCTCCCTTTTAGTCGTTAAGACTTTTATTTCCCAAAAAAAAGAATATGAGTACCACTGAATTATAAAAACATGCCTATCAAACTAATGCGCCCAAGAACTAATTGTTCTTGTGTCAATAATTTTATTCAACATTTTCATTCTATCCTTCTATTTCTTATATTTTCCACAGATATCTGCCTTCCTCTAATATTTCTTCACTAACATTTTTTGTGCGTTAAATTTTTTTGCAAGCAAGGAGACGAACTTTATTATAATGTGTTTTTGGTGTGTGTTCATTTTTTCCTTTCAGCAAAGCATTAGTGTTTTTTATCCACACCCATAAATAAAAACATACTAAATACTCAGAAAAAAAGCAACTTAACATTATGATCTGAAACAATTTGCACAAAATTACCGTCCACAAATAGCTGCTTAAGTGTTAAACTTAAATTATTATTAAGTGTTGCATATATATGCAAATATCTTTTTAAATTATAACTGCATTTTCTAAGTAAATAAATAACTATAAAGTGAGTAGAAGGCTCCAATAAAGCATTTCTATTACATGCTCTATTTTCAATTAAGGGGATTGAAATAGCACTATGTTTATTTAAAATTAAGTATTTCTGCACATGGCACATTTACCTATTTTTTTTAATAGTTTCTTTGCAACAAATCCGGCAACATAGGAATATAGACCTAACTCATCAGATGATGATTCTATTCCTGGTAGAAGGCCACAAATAGCCAATTGTGGAACCGATGGAAGAATACTTTGTTCCAATATATTCTCGATGTATGTATTCACTGCTCCATCAGTTTCATCACCTTCACAGTTTGCCCCTGGTGAATGTGTTGCAGTGAAATTGTTGACGAGTAGTGACAAATATGACTGCCAAAACTGAATGCAAGTAGGGTTAATATTTCGGATGCAATGACTGCATATACCGTCAAAGAAATTTTCTAACAGATCCTGATTGAAATTTCTAGTTGAAAGAAACTTAAAGTTGTCATTCTGCAATTTTACCCATAAATATTTAAAACCTTTTATCGTATAAATTCAATTAGTTACTAAGGGCGGTACTGACTTTGTTTTACCCTTGATAAATTTCATAGAATTGAGAACTTTTAGTACATCATTCCAAAATTGCACATGCTCTGAAGTTGCAGTAACTGCACATCTTAATGGTTTACTATGCATACGCATAACAAATGTTCCATTTATGCTGTCGAACAACTTATCCATAAAGAGAAAAAATCTGCGGTATCCTCAGTTTCTTTCAGGCAAGGTACTCCTAAAGATAACAAATATTATGACAACATCACAATTATATACACAAGTTAAAGAAACAAGCAAAACAACTTTGTAGCAAATGCATTTCATAACAAGCAATGGTTTGAAACAAAAGCGCTCTTTTCTTTTATGGAAACTGTACTATGACAGATATTTTTCCTTACCTACTTTCACAAGCGTTTGTAAACAAGATGATACCCGTTGACTTAGGTCTTGAGCAGCCAATGATACCTTCATTTTCTTCATTTTTCGCACGTAAACATGGGCATCAGTAAGTTTGTAGAAAGTTTTGTAGTCAGGATTAAGATTATCCCACTCATATGCTGCAACTATAACTTTCCACGAGCCCATTGAATTCCTGTCCTCCACTGAAGTTTGACATCATACTTCAAAAGGTTATTCCGGATTCCTTTTAGCACTTCTGTACCATCCACCAGAAATTCAAAATTCCTGTCATCCATTTTGTTCCTTGTAAAAAATTCTTGTGTTTGGCGAAGAAGTTCACCTATAGCTGGCCTATTATTTGAACTTTGATCACATACAGTAGCAACAGGATTCAGTCAAATTAACCGCGTCGACCATACAACATCTTTTATTATTTTCATAAGCTCAGCTCGGTCGGCTCCACTTTCAAAAAAAAAAATAAGTAAGTAGTTGGTTCCATTTCTTTCTGATACCTCTTGGCATAAGCACTAATGCATTATCTGAAAACTTTAGCACTCTACTACTTTGACACATTTCTTCAAATCCTATAATGGAATCTGATCTGCTATCCAAATCAAGATGAGGCAAAAGTGCAATTTCAGCAAACATTATTATAGAATATTTGTCTCCTCTAGTCAGATTTGCAATAGTGCTCTTTAAACCATTTATCAGCACTGTATTAATACCACAATTAGAATGCAATTTTGATAGCAGTTTTGACAGCATTTGTTTGGAGGGTAAACAAATACCCTCTTTAAAAACTTGTAGCATCTGCCTGAACGTTTTAGAATAATCAGAGCAAATTTCTTTTCCTCCAAGGTAAACCGACGTACTTTTGGATTCATTTTCTGTAGTCGCAACTGTGACATTATAAAGTTAAATATTCTTTTGTTGACTGTGCTTTGCAGATACATTGGAGTATATATAAAGGCTTCATCTTTTTCCAGTCGCGCTTTGTTTTCTGCACTTTATCCATTTGCAATAAATTTTTTTGCAAGTTTCTGGCAATCGAGTACATTTTGTGAACCTCTGGACTAAGAACACAAGACCTACTCACCGAAACACTTTGTAAAAGTTGGAGTCGTCTGCGAAAATCTGTAGCAAAACCATACACATATTAATTGTTGAATTAACAACAATTGCATTACAATGAACAATACAAAATGTTAATACAAATTACATGGAACTTTTTACAATGAGGCTAGTTCCATAAAAAGCAACCAAAGAAGTACGGAGACATGGAAAACATATTAACTACTTGGCAACCGCCATTACGTGATGTTTAAAAATTATTTTGGTGTGTAGAGTAGTAAGTATACATCGACCTATATTGGCCGTTAATTGAATTATAACCCTTACTTAACACCAGCATTTACAATAACTTTGTAATTGGTGGAGACCTAATGCAAGCTGGAAACAATTTAGCTTAATCTGTGAGGTATACAGTGTTTGTATTGATTATCACAAATAGTACTAGAAAAATTACCTTGTCTCGATTTAGAAATGTGCATTTCAGTCGTTATAATAGGAGTAACAACAGGTAGTGTTGTACAAGTTCTAGAAACAGTTGTAGATGCCAGTGCCCAAGCTTGTCCATCATGAACAACATTCTGATCAAAAACAGAAAAAAAAGATTATATGTCAGCAATACCAAAGAAAACAACATTATGATTAGTAAATATTGTCTTAATTTCAATTTCTTTAAAATTAATAAATTAACTACGCACTTCAGCAACCTATTAGGCCCGACGGGCTTACTTCAGGTTATAAATGAACCAACTCGAATAAGTAAAAAAAGTGATAGCCTACTAGATATCATTATAATTTCCAATCACAGCAAAATTACTGCAGAACAGGTAAAAGTCGCTGAATGCCATATATCAGACCATGTGTATTATCTTTTTGAGTCACAAAACGTCTACAGTCTCTCGTCTCTGTAGGGATTTTGCAGTATTCAATGAAGTACTATTTCTTAATGATTTGTATGCAGTTCCTCGAAACCTTATTTTTGATATGAATAACATTAATAAATAAAAAAAATTTAAATAATAATAATTGCAAGATTTCTAATGTGCATGCTCCTCTCAAAAATTTCAAGTTCTCTAGTGCTAGAGCCAGTAAACCATGACTTACTGATAATATAAATACTGATCATACGAAGAGACAAATACCTACGGAAATTCAAGCAACGAAAGCTGCTGTGCATTGGGATAGGTACAAACCTGTGAGAAACCTTGTCACTAGTGTAATAGCCAAAGAAAACAGAACTTATATGCAATTCCCAATTTCTAAAAAATAAAAGCCATGCTACTATTTGGAAAGTATTTCATAAACTAAATAAATCAAGTTCAAAACAGTTACCTCTAAGTCCCCAGGATGTTAATACATTAAACATGCATTTTCTAATAATGTACCAATAAATATTGAATTGGATAAATACTGTGTCCAACCACATGCGTGAATTTGACCACTTACTCAAATTTAAAGAAATTACAGAGGATAGTATAGTAAAAGTACTACATTCAATAAATACAATGTCGAGTGGCCCTGGTAACATTAATAGGAAAGTACTGAATTTATGTTCTCCACATCTTTTATCTTACCTAAGACACATTATCAACTTCTGTATTATAAACAGTGAATTTCCCACAACATGGATGTCTTAAAGAAGTATTTTTAATATCTGTTTAAAGTATTTTTGGACCATCAAACCACCTCTAAAAATATCTTAACGATGTATGGATTTTTAACATCCAGTTTATAACATGTTTTTAAGATGCAAATGGATGTACGAGAGATGTTTTGAAATTCTAAGGCAGACAGACGTATTTAGAACATCTTAAAAATACCTTCATGCTTGTTGGGCAATCAATTTAAAAATTGTCCGCTTGCAGACAATTAATTGAATGGAATGAAAGGAATACCTACCATTATCTTCTACACATATTTGAGTTGTTTGCAGAATATTGGGGCATTCTAGTTCTATTTTATACCATGTTAAAACAGAATCCTGTTTATTTAGGAGTGCATTAAACCCTAGCAAAGAAATTGATTACACCACTTACGAAAAATTTATTGAGCTTACCTGGAATAGCAATCGTTGGTAATGAACGATCTTTAAGGGTTTTTTTACCAACACCACACAATGTGCTATAAGAACTATGTTTATGACATAAACTATAATTCTTATATACAGTTCACGGGTCCACATCCATAATACTATCATTGCAAATGCGTTCCATCCATATGTTATAAACCTTAAAACAATTCATGTCATCAATTTCAATACCGTAACAATTTTTATGACAAGCAAATAATTAAAAACTACTTTTGGCTCATCTTGATATTAAGGTAACCCAGCAAACTTAAAATTATAGGTACATGCATGCTTGCTATTTTAAAGCTGAAGGTATGTAAATTTCTACAAATTAGTCAAGTCTCAAAACAATTTAGAAGTTTCATAAAGAATAGTTTCATACTTACCGGTTCGTCTAAGTACGGAAAACGATGCATTATCGAATCTTTCGAAGTGTTGTGGCATTTGTTAACAACGCACACAAACACAGTTCCAAATTAACATATAAATGTTCAACAAGATTAAAAATACTCAAAGTTCACAAAGACGCGAGGATCCTCAAGACGGAGTATTAGTTTATATATGGGTTAATTAACTATACTTAATAATAGACGAGGAATAACAATAAAATAATTATGCACTCCAATAAACCAATGTACACACAAAAAGACTGTAAGTTATATTTTATAACACAAATAAACTTAAAAAGGAGGTTGTATGTGAAAATGTAACCGCACGCAACTTAAAGATAAAGCCGATCATCAATGTTTGGTTATTCACGCAAACTATAGTAACGCTCTGGTGGTAGGTGTGTAAACAAAACAATAATTGGCGGGAACGTATCTAGATTTCACAGCCTGATCCCTACGTCCTATTGTCTGGGTGTCTCATTATCGTGGTTGTTAACCCTACAGGGATTTTCCGTTGTAATAAAAATCGATTAAGGAACTTAAAGTTTTTGACAGCAAGTCTCACTATCAACGACTATCCAACCCACTTGCCTCGAAGATATTGTGGAAGTGAGTGAATTTAAAAAATTTCCTGCCAGGACAGTTCAAGCGAGGAAGCCTTATCAGAACAAAATTTTTAATGCCACGTGCCATGTTTATGAAACAAGTTGGAAACCATGAAGTATCTTTTGAACAATTAAGGTGTTTACACGGGCTTTTTGAAGATTAAATAGGTATTTGTGTCTTTACAAACCAGGTTTCATAACAGCTGGATTGTTTTCTGCAAGATTGTGGGTATGAAATGCTGAACTTAGAATTGTAATTGAACCAAATTAGAAAATAAAGAGCCTGTTGTTTTCCATATGGGACCAAGGACTTGTTAAAAATTAAAGTTTGAGTTAATCCTCTAAATACATGATCTTGACGAATTTTTTCAGTTATTTTCTCATCCCTTATTCCTGTATTAATCTTTTGTAGTTTTAAGCATGGCATTAAATGTTAAACCAGGTGCTGTAAAATAGTGTAGACGACCCAACCTGTAAGCTGTAATACATTTCAAACAAGAATTATCAAATCTATCAGATAACAGGAGAACGTCCGTTTTAAAAAAAGAACTAAATACCCACATAGATTTTGTATGCAAAAGATTTACTTGATTGTAGTCTTCATCGCTAACATCTTCATCGCCAAGACAACTATAAAATATTTGTTTGGGAAAGAAACTAGCTTCTTTAAGTTTTTTCCAAGAGTCGATATACTCATAAGAAAAAATACCGTTGCAAATATTGAAATTGAATTCTTCTTTGATGTTGCAATTTCTTCTAGTAATAATTTTTTTGTTGTTTACAGTTTATCAAGACTACTAGCCATAAATCTAAACGTGTCTATAAATCTAAGTTTAACTCTTAATCCATTTACATCTTTGCACCGTCCCCATTTCCAATGAGATATAAGAGTAGGTGTACTACAGAGTATAAAGTGAATATACTCTGCCAGCGGCAGCATCGGTCTTTAGTGGCTGCGGAGTTTGCAAAAAACTACACTCGGGGAGGGGTGAGTTATTCACAGATAAAGCTCTTGAGGCTCTTGATAAGAATTTTTATACACATCTAGACAAGCTTTTTGTAAACAAAATAAAATGTTCTGTTTCGATTTTTTAAACTATTTGCTTGTTAACCTTTTACCACAAAAATTTCATGAAAGTTCATATGTGCACTATGTTAGGTTATAAGCAGTAAGAATTGTTTAAGAGGATATTTTAGCTAAGTGAAAATTAGTAGCAGGTACAATAACTGCTATTATTATTTAGATATGTGTAAAAAGTTACGTTACAACGTTTATGCACTACCTTTTAAACTAAGAAAAATTTAAATATAACTTATACCTGGTAAAAGTAACTATTTAGTAGAATTGTTACTTATATTTTCGTTTCCTTAGAGTTTCACATGTCATCCTGTAGAAACATCTGGCAGTGTCAACACCTCGTACTAATAGAAACAGCTGACGAGGTTTTCTACTTTTTAAGTAGACATAATGCTTTTTCTGTCAAATATTGCGTTACAGATTTTAGGTTCCACCAAAGAAAACCCCGTTATCCAAATATTTTATAAAACGTAGATACTATTATTGCATATTATAGTAGTTTTAAAGGTATATAAAACTTTGAGAGAAATATATGGAGAATGTGATGATATTTAACATAAAACATAAAATCAAAGACAAGTATAAATATAGGTTTAGGCGTAGGTATCGGTTCTTGCAACAACAATTGCATTCATCATTAGCTCTTCAGCACTGGAACTGGTTAGATGCGTACCACCATTGTTTCCTATTTTGAGCCAACCTACATATTTCCAAGATTCCTGGAGCCTAAATACAGCTCGGTTTCCTTATTTATTGTTTTCTAAATGTATACCCTATTTCACCGATATTCAGTGGTCTGTGGAAGGGGTTAGACAACCTGCGACTATCAAGATCCCCAACACTGTTTTGTAATAAATCCCTTCACTCAATCAACAATACTTGAGAATATTGCAAAACCAACACATGTGTTGCTTATAATAATCATTAGGTTTAAGTAAAATGAACAGTACTTGCAAAGAGGTATTTCAAGGATATCCATTGATGGAATCTTTGAAGTACCCTCCAGGGCTAAAAGTAGCATACCTCATTACTACATTTGGCATAATCATAAAGCTGAATTAAGAATAGCGAACCATGGGCAGTTATAAGTGATTTCAAAATCACACCCACTATATTCGATTAAGTGTGGATATTTCAATACAGTAAGCCCCATGGTTTACACAAGGGTTCAATACATTTTTCAATTTCAAATTAATGAAAGTTAAAAAGCGGTATGTGATCATACTCGTACGTGAATGCGTATTTCACATTTAATGCAATATTCTGATACTCGCTTAGATTACTTTCTTCAGTCATCATTAGGTTTTCAGTCCTGGAACTGATTAGACGTGTACCTCAGTTGTTTCCTATTCTGAGCTATCTTACACCTTTCCTTGAAATTTCCACAGCTCACATCTTTCACTATCTGTGTAATAGTCTGATCTAGGTCTACCTTTACCTCTATTTTTTCCTATCTCTGCTTGTAATATATGTCGCATTATTCCACAATTGCCTTAGAACGTGTCCTGTCCTTCTATTTCTCCTATTTTTTGTTTCCCACAGATATCTTTCTTCCTCTACTATTTTTAAAAAGTCTTTGTTATTAACTGTGTCTGTCCATGCTATCATCATCATACATCTGAAGCACCACATTCCAAAAGGTTTCCACCTTATTCCTGTCTGCTTCTCCTTCTATCCCTTCCTATTTCATATTCACACAGTGGTACTCCACACATATCGTTTCATGCATTCTTTTCTTGTTTAAATTTTTGTTGTCTTCAAACATAGCTGCTGCTCTTTTTTTTGTTAGATACAGCTCGGTACTCCTTCTATTGTTTTCTAAATATATACCCGATTTCCCGATATTGGTATGTGAAGAGGGTTAAGCAACATACGGGTAAAAAGATCCCCCATCACTTAACTATTCGCCGGATTAATAAGTTTCCAATAAATTCTTTCGCACAATCAACATTAGTTAAGAATATTAAGAGTATTGCCGAACCAACAACTGTAATTGCTTATAATAATTATCAGGGTCAGTACAATTATTTTTTTCGTCATTAGGCTTTGTGACTTAGAACTGGTTGGACACGTACCTCCATTGATTTCTATTCTGAGCTAGTCTACACATTTCTCTGAAATTCTTAAAGCTTACATCTTTGAATATCTGTGTGAAATAAACTAACCAAGGTCTACCTCTACCTTTCGTTTTTCCTATATCTCTACTTCTAATATATTCCGTACTATTCTTTCATGCCTTAGTATGTGGCCTATCATTCTATCTCACCCGTTTTTTACTGTTTTCCACATATTTCTTCTTCCCCTACAATTTCTAATACGTCTTTGTCCTTAACTTGGTCTGGCATTGATATCTTCATCATATATCTGTAGCGTCACATTTAAAAGGTTTCTATCTTTTTTCTGTTCACTTCTCCTACTGTCCAGGTTTCACAACCGTACAGTGCTGTGCTCCACACATATGTTTTAAGCAATCTTTTCCTTGTTTCTATGTTCGTTGTCTTTGAACATATAGGGTTTTTTTTGGTGTAACTAAGGTAATAAACATAATTCGACAAAACAATCAAAGGTTATGCATCGACATCTTACCATCCACAATTTACGGGACAGGTTTGAATATGTAAGGACCTCAGGTAAAACGTCTATAAAATTATTTTTAGCAAAACGTTATACGTTTAAATAAAAAATACGTGAAAATAAGTGATCTCAAGTCGATATGGAATGCAGTCATTGCAATAGGGGGAGACTATAGAACAGAGGGAGAACATGACCTGGGTGCAAAGAAAGAAAGGTAAAATCGGCTAGTAAAATTTTGCATAGAACACAATTTCGTTTTTACCAACATTTGGTTTAAGAAACGCAAAAGAAGGTTGTATATCTGGACAAAGCTTAGGGACACATAGTTACTAGATAGATTACATAATGGTTTAGAAACTAGGTTGTTGGCTATCAAAAATATCATTTGCAACGCAATGGCTAAAACTAAAGAAACTGAAATAAAGTAAGAAGTTGAATAAGTGGGACCTAGATAAGTTGAAACCAAAGGGAAAGTTTCAGACTGTTGAGTATGGAGTAATTGGAAAGGGTGAAAGTACCCTAGAAAACTAATGGTGAATGTTGAAAGATGAAGTTATACGAACAACAGATCAAAAACTAAGAAAAAGGGCAAGAGTTGGAAAAAATGCATAGATCACACAAAAGATGCTGAATTTGATAGATGGCAGACGAAGCTTTAAGAATGTAAAAGATGATGTAGACGAAAGGGAGTATAAAAGCTTCAGTGATGAGATGCATAAGAAATGCAAGTTGGCAAAGAAAGTACGATTGCAAGAGAATTGCAAAGATGTTAAAATCGGTGGAAAAACAGATGCAGCTTACAGGAAAATCAAAGAAACGTTTAGGGAGAAAAACAACGTTGTACAAATTTAAGAGAATCAAATGGGAAGCCACTTTAGGTAACGAAGAGAAGGATGACAGATGGAAGCAACACATAGATGGACTTTATTATTGTAGAAAACCTAGTGTTCAAGTATGCAATTGAGAAGAGGCAGTTGATGAGAATGAGAAGAGTGACCGGATACGTAGGTCTGAGTTTGACAGGGCATTGAAAAATCTGAGCAGAAATAAGGCATCTGGAATTTATGAAACCCTATCAAATTTCTTAAATGCCATGTGAAATACTTCTAGGACAAAACTGTGCCATCTGTTAAGTAAGATGTATGAGATAGGTATAGAGCCCTCGGATTTCAAAAAGAATGTGATTATTTCAATACCAAAGAAAATAGGAGCTAACAGATGTAAAAATTATCAAACCAGTTTAGTTAATCATCCTGCAATACTCTAACCACAATCGTCTACAGGCAGATGGAAAACCAGCTAGAAATGGAATTGGGTGAAAACCAGTGCAGATTTTGAAGAAATGTTGAAACATGTGAGGCTATATTGGGTTTACAACTGATTTTGGAGGACAGGATTAGCAAAAACAAACCTAAGTTTTTGGCCTTTATCGATCTGGAAAAAACTTTTGACAATGTTGATTGGAACAAACTCTTCAAAATTATGATGTGTAGAGTAAAATTTGTAGACTGAAGGATTATCTATAATTAGTAGAGAAGGCAAACTGCAGTGATGGCTGTGTAAGGCTAATGTGTTAATTAGGCAAACATTCAAAAATAAAAAAACATTTATTAATTTAAGTCAGTTAAATTAATTTTGATGCAAAAAATACCATGAAAATGTTATGGTGATTTACATTTAATAACATGGCTATTTCATTATAATATTAAAATAGGACATAAATAGTAAAGTACCCAGTGCATTTTTTTACATTCATAAATAAAGATCGGGACTTCACATTAAGTATATTAAATTAGAAAAGTACCAACATATTTTTAGTAAATTACCAGTCAAGAAAATGTATTCGTAAACATTCACACGAATTAAAAGAAACAAAAATCATTGTAAATTACTCCGATAAACAGGAACCCATAAAATAGCAATAAAACTTAAGGCGTAATATTTGGCTAATGATACATCTGTCAGCATTAAACAGAAAGTGTGGAAATACTATTTATAACCACTGTCATACACCAAAATTCTCATAACGTCAACTTTAATATAGTTTAGGTCGTACAAACCATGTGCAAAAAAGGAATGGGTAATCGCCTGGAATACTGTAACTTATAAATACTGACACATTATAATCGAAATAAGCAGACATTCATTCAAGCTTTTTATCTACAGTTAATGGATTGATAAGCAACCTTTGGCATGCGGGTAAAAAGTTGAATAAATAGTGACGGTAGTTTTTAAACTTTGGTTTGTTAATGAAGCGAGTTCACAAAACTATGAAAAGCGCGGATTTGAAAATATTGTCATTATATGTGAAAGTTGTTCCTGTGATGTATGCCTTCCTTCAACTTACAACTTTATTTTTGTCCTGCACGACAAAGCCGATTGAGCCTTGTGTAAGCGAAACAGGCTGTAAGTCATAGACTTTTTGTTTTCCATTTGTTACATATATCACGCTGATGCATATTTTATAATTGGTTATATATAATTTATTTGTATTAAGAAGACTTTTATGTTGGTGCACGCTTAGTTAAAATAGTATTGTAAACCTGAAATTATAATATAGAAAAGCACCACAATTGTATCTTCATAAATTTGTATGTACCTGTTAATTTGGTTAGATACCTATAATTGAACAAATCTAAGAATTTCTTTTTCTTTTAGCTACACCCATACTTGGTCAGTTAGGGATAAAGCTTAGTTTGTTTTGTTGTTTGTTAAATACTGTGATATTTATGTTTGGATAATTTAGGTTAGATCAACAAATTGGAGTTTTCTTATTATTTGTATTTATTTTAAATTAGTAGAAGACGAGAAAAAAGTGTACACAAGGCTTCATCAACCTGTATTGGAAAAACCATTTAAATCGTCTCTTAGAACACCCATCGTCTAGAGATACTGAAATCGGTGGGTTGGCACTCAAAGGCCTCTTATTAAACAGAAAGTTCAAAGACCTTTCCAGGTAGGTATAAGTGATAGTGTTAAAGTTTGTGTACCCCTAAAAGTTTGCATTTGCTTTTATAGAACACAACCCCTCATGGTTGACAGCCAGCTGGTGCATTATTTACTTTTACGTCTGTTTTGTAGAGTAAAGTTTAATACGGGTAACTAGCGTCAATTTAGCACGCAACAAGTAGCACAATCAAAAAAAACATTTCTGAAAGAGAGAAATTTGATGACATCAAAAACAGAATAAAGTATTAGGAAAGTTTTTGTATAGAAAATGATTTTGTATGTAAGTGAAGCATGAACGATAGACAGTACCGAAAAGGAGAATAGATGCCTTAGAAATGTTGTATCACATACAAATTTTAAAAGATTGTGTTGCTAGATCCAGTCCCAAATGAAGAAGTACTGCTGAAAAGCATGCTCTGTGGCAAAATGTAAAAAAATGGAGGTATAGGATGATTGAATATAGCTTGAGGAATACAGGATTACTTAACTTAATATTATAGGAAAATGTAATGGATAAAAATGATAGAGGCTGACCAAGGCTTGAATATGATAAACAAATTCAGAAGGATGCAGGAAGTGTTAGTTAGGTATCAATGAAGATAGCTAGCTCAGGTTAGATTAGCATGAAGAACTGCATCAAACCAATCTGCAGACAGATCCCAACAACAACATGATTGGCTATCATAACATTCGGGATGCTGAAAATTTATAGAAACATTGCAATTAAATTATTATTCTTAAGAATTCCTCAATTTGATATTTGTTATAAGCATTGTTGTAGTACAAAACTGCCGCATATGTGTTTGTGATTATATCTATACTAAAATTTGGAAATAGAAACGAGATTCGACACCCATTCGATATAAAACTAATTGTTTTATTTCGTCTTATTATTATTTTTCTTGTATTGCCACAACATTCAAAAATAGAATTACACTTACCAATACATATTATCGTGCAATTGGATACTTTCGTTCTTTAATACAATGATAATTTGAAATAACATTTGGTTGAAGTTCATCTGCTATCTTCATATTTGATGGACTTGTGAAAATAATTAACCCCTACATTTGTCAGCTTGGTATATACATTTGTCTGTTTTACAAATTCTTAAGATCATATATTTAAACTTATGAAAGCAACTGACTACTGTCAAGAATTGATACCAGCTTCTGTATAGTGCATCCAGTCCACATATAATACTTTTATATTGTGCAAAGGTTTTTAATGTTTGGTTTCCATTGAGTTTTAAAGAAAACTGATCAATAAGGACATTTTCCTATGAACTACAATGATTGACTTTATTGCAAACACTTATTTTAAGAATAATATAATATACAATCAAGAAGAGTGAAATACATTAGTATTGTATTGTGGAATTGGAATCCTTCATAGACGTTTTTTTGACATTCTAATATTTTACAAAGTATAAAAGGCCCTTTTCACAATAGTCTCGTTATAGTAAACTTTTTTAGACATATTTCAAAGTATGAAACAAGTAAAAGTTTTTTTTCAATTGGTACGTTTATAAATTTCACAGTTAAATAGAAAAAAAATGTTCATTATGACTGTAGGTTATAGTTTCAAAAATTAATCACAATTATCTAATGAATGATTTTTGACTGAAGATATCTCGGATGCCACTAAAAGCCATTACCTGCTATACTTAATTTATTTTAAGCAGATCCTACTAGGACTTCAAAAAAATTGCTTGTCATTTTCTCTATTATAACATATTTAATATTAACTTACTTGAAATCTTTAACTAGACCCCAAGGAAAGGAGTTTTCATTATTTTTAAACAACATAAATTTAAAATGTGAACTTTGTGCCAAGACAATGAGATCGTAATCAATAAAAACAAATGAATCCTAAAGCTGTAATCATTCAGAGTACAAAGTGTGTTAAGTATGAAGTTATGTCAATCACATGTTGTGTAAATACGTTCCTCCGCTATTTAACAAAAGTGTTATTATAAGATCATTTCATATAAAAGAAGCTACCATAATTCATCATCATTAGGTCTTCAGCTTGGAACTGGTTTGAGGTGTACCTTCCATGTTTCTTCTGCACATTTCCCTGAAATTTCCACAGTCTGCATCTTTCATTATCTGTGTGCAATAATCTGATCTAGATCTACCTCCACCTCTTTTTTCCTATCTCTCCTTGTAATACATCCCGCACTATTCCCCAAAAATGGCGTAGAACGTATCCTGCCCTTTTATTTCTCCTATTTTTTCTTGTTTTCCACAGACATCTTTATTCCTTTACTATTTCTATAACCTATTTGTTATTAAGTTTGTCTGTCCATGCTACCATCTTCATACATCTGAAGCACAACGTTCCAAAGGCTTCCACCGTTTTTCTGTCTGCTTCTCCTAGTGCCCTTATTTCGTAAACGTACTGTGCTGTGCTCCACATATATGCTTTCAACAATTTTCTATGTTTGTTGTCTTCCGTAATTAATAAATTAAATTTTACTAAACTACTAAAGATATAAAGTCAATTAATTTCAAAAAATTATAAAATAAGGAAGCGAGGTTATGGTTAGCAGCGTAGACAAAGATAAAAATTACTCAGAAGAGAGCGAAACAAATTGCATGCAAAGTTTGTCTGATCTGCATCAAAGAATTGTATTTTACATGCGCATATGCAAATGCATTTTCTAGGAATCATTTGGATGCGGTATATATATGATCGTTCGATTCAAGACCGAGCAATTTGAAAAGCTCTGTGTAATCCTGTTACGTTCCAGTTTTGCTTTTAAAATTTACTTGACGAAGATAAGCTATTAATTATTTTCTCGTCTATATTTTGAATAAAATCATTGTCTTAGTTCATATCCTGTTCTGGCGAGCCTAGTGTTTGAACATTAATCTTCCGTCTCTTAATTGTAGTTAGGTGCATTTAAATCATTTATTCTAAATGGTCCCTATTCATACTGGATTATACTATCAATCTGATACGAGTTTCGCGAGTACTTTCGTTGAACATTTGTTGCACAGAGAGGCTATCAACAATCGTTGCATTGGATTTTATTTATGAATTATTCATTCTGTTTTCTAATACCAACGGTTTTCGTTGGAGTACTGATTCTGTCCTTTGTACAATTACCGTGGGGATTGTACAAGAAATTATACGAGCTAGTACATGCATCCTCCCTTCAAATTACTTTCTCTTGTATGTAGTGGGTAGGTATTCGTTAATGGTTGGAGGTAGCACTAATTTAAAATCTGCTTTTAGCTCGTTTTAGGATACATTTTCTAGATTGGTTAGTTGGTTGGTTTACCGCCTACATTCTCGCTCCTCGACGCTACGTGAGATGGCTCATTTTCCATACACTGGGTTTGCAACCAAGACTGCTGTCTAAGAAACAAGTTTGGTGACGCCGACTTCTCCGGTTCCGGTTAGCTAAAATTTATGGTTGCTGTATATTGTTACTGGCCATTTAATCCTCGTGAAGGAAACCGTGAGTTTTGAAAATTTCACACTTTACTAATCTCGTGAATTCCTAAACTTTCTACAGCTGTCACGTTGTTTATTGTTACTAACCAACATTACTACTAGTGATTAGTATTAAGAACACCCCAGCGGTGTTGATACGTTTCATCATCTAGCCTTTAGCCTGATATAATTTAACTACGCAGGTTTTAAATAACTAACATGTAGGTGGTCCAATACCGGCCCGAGATCATGTGTTTCTTGTTAAGCGACTTATACTACCTAAAAGTGTAGAATATTTAATTATTAGTACTGATTTACAATCATTCATCTAGGTTCTCATTTACTATTAAGGGATATGTTTGTTGTATGTGTTCAGTATACGGTTACGTGGTTGTGTGCCGCATACGAACACTATTTAGTTTAATCTTTGTCCCATTTGTAACCATATTTTGAAATAATAATATAGAAAAGCAATTACTTATACCAGAAAAGTGTTTTCTTTATTATTTATATCGATATATATGTATTCTTATTTTTCTTTGACAGACTAATGTTCTGTCTTTGTTTGTACTAATCAACTAATTTTTATTTCAGAGAGACGACTCGGTTTTTTTTCTTCTTGGGTTTTGTTTTCGATTACTTTCCCATGCTCCATCTCCGATTAACGTTAGCCCGGCATCTCTTCTTTTGGCTATGTAATTCCGTGTGAGTCTTTACTTTAATTGGGTTTTTTGGTTCTTCCTGACCCACGCGGTTTACCGTAACAATCCCACACTTACAAATAAGCAAGCATTTACTTATAATTTATGTAATCATTCTATGGTAGTGTAACAAAATTTAAAGATCTACTATCCTTCACATTCTAACAAACGATTGCCACGGGTATTTTTAAGTGAACGTCCAATTTGAACGCCAGAAATTATATGACAAAGTAAATGATCAGGTTGTCTTAAATCAAGGGGCGGAGGGGGAGTGCCACGGTTAGCGAGAGTCGGTGAGTGGGGGGGTAGTAAAAAAAATAAGGATACCCACAACAATTTACCTAGCTGAAAAATAAAATACACTATTAGCACAAACATAAAATAAAGATAGATATTTATCAAATAGCAGAACACTAGTCCGCTCAAAGAAAATAATTATATATTATATTTAAATATAGAAATCAATAAGAAAAAGAAATTCATACAGAACGCTAGTCTGCATGATACCTGTGGGAATTTCCCAAAGAACTTTGTGTAGAACTTTTACTTTTATTTTTTTTTCGTTTCTGTAAATAATCATAATTATACCTGGAGTTCACAACCCCAAATAAAAGAGTAAGATATAGTAATTTAACTTTAATAAATAATCTAGAATGCTCAACCAAAACAAATTGACTTTTGTAATACATCAGTAACAATTATCAAATTACCAATTATCATTATTTTCACGATGTTTCAAGAAATTAGGCATAGTAGCATTTATAATATAATAGAGTTAATAATATTGTTCAGTAATTCAAAGAACAAGTTCGATATCTGAAAATATGAAATGGCCCAAAAGAAAAACATTAATCGGCCGACTGGGTCGGAACTCGATAGTACTATCGTTTGTACCGCTTACAGCAAAATGAATAGTTATAACTTGTCTGACTGAGGGTCAGAAGCAAAACCCCTAGCTAACATAAATTTACTACTTCATTCATAATTTTCACGAATTTAGTTTTGCTTAAATTGTTAAACTTCTTACAAATTCTCTCATTTAAAGAAGATACAGGTTTGGAGCTAAAGATTGTTAACTTAAGAAAAGATATCAGTCCAGTTAGTATACGAAAGTTAAAATCAGCCACCAGTAACATGAGATATAATTGATCTATAACATTGACGAATTTTATATGTTTAACGATGTCGCCTCACATTTTCAACTACTTTAGTAAGAGTAAATACCAAATAAGAATCTGATAACAGAACAAACAGCAGATTGTAGTGACGTTAACATTCACAGCACGCGACGGCGTTGCTTAATTCGACAGGTTACTATTTTCTTTAGAAATTCCGCCTGTGCTATCTACGTAGAAAGGCGAAGTAGTATGATCGCCGAGTACCATTTCAATAGGAAAGTAAAAACTAAAAGTTCACGAATAGTAGGACTATTTTAGATATAGGAATTCAGTCTGTAGGCATTTAAGTGTTCAAAGTACAACTCCTACAATACGTAAGACATAAAAATCAAACAGGTACTTATCTAAAACTACGTTGAATGTAGCGCATACTCACAAAACTACACTCGTACTTTTTAAGTGAAAGAGCACTTATTTCTTTCATTTTTCAAAACATTTAGTACAGAAAGATAAATATCAACGCCGTGGTATGCCACGATAGTTCGTACCACACCTCACTTTTCGAAGGATGCCGCAAGAATGGGACAAGTTTTTACAGGTGTTTTCTTTAACAAACTGCTATAGATAACAAGAAACAAACAATACCAACTCATTATAATAGAACGCATTTGCCTAAGGATGTGTTTCAATCTCGATCGTCTAACCACACTATCGAATCGTTAAGATTGAAAGTCGATAACCGCGTAATATACTATAAAGAGATTATTTACAAACGAATTAATAAGTTATAATGAATAGAAATAATAATTACACAAATGTATTTACGAATTGAGTAAAGCGTAAAATGTTGAGTTACAAAAAATGCACGTTACACGATTATGTGTGCAATTTGTTATTATTCCACAGCTGTGAAGAAAAATTTAAGATCTTGTTGTGCTCGTATTTTAGGGAACGACCAGCTGCGAGTAATCTATACGTGACTCTCCATCGTAAAGATTTAATTTGCAAAGTTATGTGCAATCCCATACTACGGAAATACCATTTACCGGCACTTTATGTAACTATTCTTTAATTCGAAAAAGTACTTTGAAACGCTGTATCCATTCACATAGTAGTTTTTGATTAGTTTACACAGAATCACTAATTTACAAACCACTCGTCATTATTATAAGAAAGTGATAGGCGGGAGATTTGCAAAATTAATAGTTTTGAATTACGTATTAATACTTGCAATATATAATAAAAATGGTAGATAAAGATTTGCAAGTATCACAGACGGTTTAATGCATCCTATGTAAAAAAAAGCTTCAAAAAACATGGTTTAAAAATTCACATGAAAAGAATCCATAACGATTTGTTAGAAAAGGATTTGATAAAAGAAGATCTGTATCTTTTACCAAGAAATTCAAAACATAATAAAAAAATAAACTTAAATAAAATTTGTAATTCTGCTAGTTTTTCAGAAACAATATTAATCTGAAGAAATCTTATCCAATTTAACAAATTTTCGTTCAATTTATTCATTATAAGACGTATTCCAAAATCAGTAAGAAGTAAGTGTGCTCTTTTAATGTAAGAAGCTATTAATAACTGCACAAAATATAATTCAATTCCTGTTTGGGAAACGCTATTATTATTTGCTCATCACAAATTTTCTTTCATCATCATTATGTCTTCAGTTCTGGAACTGGTTAGTCGTGTACTTCCATTGTTTCCTATTCTAAGCTAACCTACCCATTTCCCTAAAATTCCCACAGCCTACACCTTTCACTATCTGCCTACAATAGTCTGACATTCCCTTCTATTTCTCCTATTTTTTTTACCACAGATATCTTTCTTCCCTATTATTTCTAGAACCTCTTTGGTATTAACTTTGTCACTATTCAATCATCATCATACATTTGAAGCACCACATTCCAAAAAGCTTCTACCTTTTTCTAATCTGCTTCTCTTGCTAATCCCTATTTCATAGCTCCACACAATTTTTTGCTTATTTCTATGTTTGATGTCTTTGAACATAGCATCTGCTCTTTCTTGTTAGATACAGCTTGGTTCCCCTTCTATTGTTTCTAAATATACAGCCTATCTTACCGATATTCAGTGGTGTGCGATGGGGGTTAAGCAACCTGCTGCTACCAAGATCCCCACACTTAGACATTTGCTGAATTCATGGTTCCCCAATAAATTCTTTCACACAATCAATATTAGTTGAGAATATTCCAATACCAACACCTATAGTTGTTTATAATAACCATCAGGCTTAAGTACAATTTTTTTTTTCGTCATTAGGTTTTCGTCTTGCAACTGGTTGGACGCGATACCTCCATTATGAGCTAGCTTACACATTTCCCTGAAACTCACACAGCCTACATCTTTGACTATCTGTGTACAACAGTCTAACCAAGGTCTACCTCTACCTCCCATTTTTCCTATCTCTGCTTTTAATATATTCCGCACTATGCTTATTCAGACGAATGGTTCAAAATTCTCTTTGATAAATCACCACTTTATAAAAAAGACAAAAAAATCCATACATGAATGTCAAATTTGTCCAAATCCACTCACATCTACAATGGCGAAATGTGCAAATAAACATAGGTGTTTGCTAAACAATTACCTTATGATGACCAAACAAATTTTACTAAAGGGACACCTCAAAATTCTTCAGCTGCAACAAAAGAAATCACTTCTAAAAACAATTCTGGCCAAACAACCAATACTGAAATTGGAACAAAAAAACCAGTTACAAAAAAAAAGGTACTAATGTTAACTGATAGTCATGGCAGATATTTATCTTCATTGTTTAGAAATGTAAATATGTACATATAACAATTTCGAACTAATGACCATTGTTAAGCCAAATGCTAAGTTCAATTCGGTATGCAAGGATATTGAAAAGTTAATTAGTAATTTTACTTGTGAGGATTATGTTGTAATATTGGCTGGTTCAAATGATTTTGAGATGAGTAATGTAAGATCTATTATAAACTCCGTTAAAATAGTTATAAATAAATGCAAAATGACAAATGTCATTTTATGTAATAAACCCCTTAGATATGATGGATTGAAATTGAATCTAAATTCAAAAATTTCATTTATCAACAATGTCTTAGAAGCCAAGTTTAAGAACACACCATTAGTGAGTTATTTAAATAGCAATGTCATAATGACAAGACATGACTTCACAGCATATGGGCTACATTTAAACAGATCAGGGAAAAACAAACTAGTTAACTGCTTATGTAACATACTTAATACTACCACAGGGGAGCAACCAATAAGAGTATTGGTAACAGAGGAAACGACCACAAGCTTTACTGCAAACGAATCACTTGTTTCAAAGTGTAAGAAAAACAGAATACAGGAGGAGACCTGCATGGGTTTTTGATAAGAATTGACAAGGAAACTAATAACCCCCCTTCTGCTAATTGTGGAAACATTAGTATTACAAATTCATTAAATAGTGAAGCAAATTATAAAACTCGTAGTAATAAAACAATAAAATTTCATGATAGTGTCATCAGTCGAAATCTAGTTTATAAGCTTAAATTACTTTGTTTAAATATATAATCTATTAAAAAAAAGGGTAATGAGATAGAAGCATTTTTGGCTGATAAAAATATTTCTATTGTATGTTTCACAAAACATTGGTTATCAAAAAATGAATTAGATCAGTTTACCTTGCAAAACTACACTTTAGCATCTTATTTTTGTAGATCCTCACTTAGTCATGGAGGAGTAGTGACTTTTGTAAAAAAAACTGTAATTACTTAATTCTGAAGAAGTTAAATAATTTATCAGTAGAATTACATTGTGAAATTTCAGCAATCATTCTTAAAGATTTTTTCACAGTAATCATTAATGTTTATCGTTCACCATCTGAAGATGTTGACCTTTTTTATTAGCATTTTGAATAAAATCTGTACAATGCTTGATTTTTCGAATAGAATTGTTATATGTGGGGACTTCAATATACATTTCAATCAAAATTCTAAAGAATCTTTACAGATTTCTGATCTTCTACAATCCTTTAATTTAGTTTCTTTAGTAACCTTTAATACAAGACAAAACAACCATATTGATAATATTTTCCACCAATTTTTACCATGATACGGAGTTTGCTTTAAATATTGATAAGTTGAGAACTTTCGTTTCAGACCATGACGGGATCACTATGACATTGCCCCCTTGTATGAAACTAGAACGTGCTTGTAAAATAGTTAGACCCTTTACCACACAAGGAAAAATTGCAATGTTTAATGGTTTATGTAATTCTGACTGGGCTTTCATAAAAAATGATAGCTTGGATTCTAACAAAAAATTTGATTGTTTTCTACACATCATTATTGATAATCTGATAAAAAATTTTCCTACAAAATTTTTTTTCGAATAACCAAAAATCAAAAATACCAAAGTTAAAGTTCAGTAATCATTTATTGTGGTTATAGCATTCTGTGGATATTTTGGATAGCATTGTAAAAAAGAATGGTAATGAAAATACTCGGTTACTAAGAAATAAACTTAGGACAATCTATCGTCAGGAACTGAGAGAAGCCAAAATTGAAGCCACTAATCAATTTATTAAAAATTCATCTAATCCCATGAAAAGTATGTGGAGTTTAATAAATAGCAATCAAACAAAAATCCAATGCAATGACAATGTAGTACTCAAATCCAATGATTTCAACACTCACTTTACTAACATTGCACTAAAAATTGTGAAAAATCTCCCGTTGTCTCGTTTAAGTCCAGTAACGTTAATTAATTCAATAAAAAATACCCAGTGATGTACTTTTTGCATTTAGATCAGTAACTGTGTCGGAAGTTAGAGATGTCATAAATTCTCAAAAAAACTCTGCATGCCATGACATCTACGAATTGAACTCTTATATTATTAAATCAATCAAAGATACTATAATTTCTCCTCTTACAAAGATTATAAACAATTGCATTCAAAACAATATTTTCCCGGACTCACTCAAAATAGCTAAAGTACTTCTATTACATAAAAAAGGTGATAAAAACAATGTAAACAACTATAGACCTATTTCCACATTACCAATTTTCTCAAAAATTTTTGAAAAGCTTATGCAAATACAAATTATTGACTATTTTGAAACTAACGGATTATTCCATTGTTCGCAATTTGAGTTCCATTCAAAAAAATCTACATTAAATGCTGTTTTATCACTGTTGAATACAATTTCACAGTGTTATGAAAGTAAAGAATTTTGTCTAGTTACCTTTTTAGATGTCACCAAAGCTTTCAATTGCATTTCCCATTCTATATTGATTGACAAATTAGCTTTTTATAAATTTAATTCGAGCAGTTGCTTACTATTGAAATCATTTTTAACAAAGAGAAAACAATATGTTGCTTTTCAAGACTCGCTTTCAACTGTTGAGAGTCTGTACTATGGTGTTCCCCAAGGATCCAAGGATAAATTCAAAATCGATTCTATTTGCAGATGACACCACTCTGATTGATTCCTCAGTGAACATAACATCTTTGCATAAATCACATCTAATATCTAATACATGTGGACAGTCTTGGTTTCTCGCAAATCAACTTTTTTTAAATGAAAGTAAAAACGAAAAAGTAATGTTCTCATTAAGAGACCATGATTTTAAAAATCCACATTGCATCAAATTTTTAGGTTTGCACGTAGATGCTGATCTGTTTTGGTCTAAGTATGTAGATCACTTAGCAAATCATTTAAATTCTGTGGTGTATTTAATTCGAAATCTTAAAAATTCTGTCTCACATACGACAATAATAACAGCTTATTTTGCCTTATTTCATTCTGTGATCTCATATTGTCCCTTAGCCTGGGGACTCTCATCTTCAGCAAAGAGAATCTTTTCAATCCAACGGCGACTCATAAGAGTGATTGCAAATCTAGGTTTTTCGAGACGATTGTCGCACTTTCTTTAGCACCCTCAATATTATGACATTTCCATCAATATGTATTTATCAATGCCTCTTGTATATTAAAAATAATCTATCACAATACGTATCACATAACCAAATCCACACCATGACACCCGGAATAAGCTAAACGTCTATCCCAAAAAATAACGTTTGAATGTATCCCGCAATAGTGCAAACTACTACTGTGTAAAATTTTATCATGCATTACCAGCTGGCTTTCAAAATTTGTCGTATCCTCAATATAAAATAAAACTAAAAGCATTTTTGATAATGAAAGCATTCTACTGTATTGATGAATTTATAAGTTGTAAATTAGATGAAGTGAAATGCAGCATCATTAACTGATCTTTGCTACCTTGAGTTTTTAATGTAATTTATTATTGACTCACTTAAAGTGTACTTGCTGATTGCAATAGCTTCACTAGTACCTGTACGGTTTTATAATTGCTTCTTTATTATATGTGTTTATCAAATATTTATGTTATATATTATATTACAGGACTTGTGCATAATGTTTATACATTCTGAGCACCAATAAAGAATTCAATAATCTGAAGTCACGATCTTTACTTATGTTTGTAAAAGAATGTACTTGGTACTTTACTATTTGTCCTATTATAATATTATAATGAAATAGTCATGTTATTAAATGTAAAACGCCCATCATTAAATAGGTCTTCAGTCCTAGAATTGGTTGAACACGTACCTCCATTTTTCCAATTCTGAACTAACCTACACATTTCTCTGACATTTCCACAGCCTACATGTTTCAGTATCTGAGTGCAATAGTCTAATATAGGTTTACCTCTACCTCCCTTTTTTTCCTTACTCTGCTTCTAATATATTATGCACTATTCAATCATGCCTTAGCATGTGTCCTATCATACTATCTCTTCCACTGTTTACTGTTTACCACATATTTCTTTCTTTCCCTACCATTTCTAGAAACTCTTTGTTCTTAACTTCATCTGTCCATATCCTCATCATACGTCTGTAGCACCACATTTCAAAGGCTTTTGTTTTTCCTGCTTCTCCTACTGTCCAAGTTTCACAGCCATATAGTGCTGTGCTTCACACATATGCTTTCAGCAATCTTTTCCTTGTTTCTATGTTTGTTTCGTTTGAACATAGTAGTTGCTTTTAGTTGTTGAATGCAACAGAACCTTGTACTAATCATTGTTTTATATCTTTTGCTTTTCCCATCTTGCGTTATTTGGTTTCCCAGATAGCAGAAATCCTTAACCTTTTATAAGTTATCATTACCTGCTAGTATTCTAGTTTTTGATCTATTTTCGCCTCTTTTACATACCAGTACTTAAGTTTTATTGCTGTTAATTTTCATATTGTATCTCTCTGTTAGACGCGTTTCCATTTTATTAAGAGCTGCTTCTCTTTGTTGCTAGATGCTAATCCACTATATCATCTGCAAATCTAAGCATATCAATATGTCTTCCTGCATTTGATGGTATACATTGCCTCTTCGATGTACAAGTTAAAAATTAACAGGGATAGGGCACATCCCTGTCTCATTCCTTTCCTAATATTTATTTCTTTAGTCATTCTCTAATTCTAAAGGGTGTTTCAAATTGCGCGGTTTTTTTTTAACAATAAATAATACACATAATTTGTATTCATTTTCAAAAACTTTTTATTGGTAATTGAAGTATCACTAATGACATTTATATGTGAAAAACAGTATCTGCCAAATTGCCTCCTCTTGCAGCTCCACAGACGTCCACGCTTTTGTTAAAATTTTCAATGACATTTTAACATAATTGAGGCTCTATCTCACCGACGACACCAATAATTTCATATTTCAAAACAGGAATCGATGGTGGATTGTTTTTATAAACCTGACTTTTCACATAACCCCAAAAAAAATAGTCTAATAAAGTCAAATCACATGATCTTGCTGGCCAATTAACATCACCGTTTCTTGAAATTACACGTCCAGGAAATTTTTCTCTCAATAAAACAATTGTTTCTTGTGCAGAGTGAGATGTAGCGCCATCCTGTTGAAACCAAATATCCTCTAGATCAATATTCATTAATTCAGGCCACAAAAATTCGGTTATCATCCGACGATATCGATTGACAGTTACAGCTTCAGCAACAGCATTTTCAAAGAAATAAGGTCCAATTACACCACCTGACCATAATGCACACCAAACAGTTTAGAATGCATAGGTTTCTCATGAATAATTCGTGAATTTTCCTCACCTCAGACACGACAATTTTGTTTATTAACATAGCCACCAAATTCAAAATGTGCCTCACGGGAAAACATGATTTTTTGAGAAAAATCAGTCTGTTGTTCATTAATGAAATTGATAAATGAAAGAAGTTTTAAATGATCTAATGGCTTTAGTGCCTGTGTTATTTGAACCTTATATGCCTTCAGAGCTAAATCCTTGTGCAAAATACGCCATCTTGTTGATCCACTAAGTCCAACTTGTGAACGTCGTCTAATGGACATTTTAGGATCTTCAGCAACACTATCACGAACCAAATCAATATTTTCTTGTGAACGACCGCTACGACTGTATATTTCACTTTTTTATCTTCCACCGAACCGGTCTCTTGAAATTTTTTAATAATTTGACTAATAGTGCTTTCAACTGGAAGATTATGTAAACCATAACATTCACGTATTTTTTTAAAAACACTCAGAACGCTGTTTTCATAAAATAATTCAACAATTTGAACGTGCTGTTGTATCGTGTACGAAGCCATTTTTATAAATGTCATACATCACACTTCTTAAATGTCAAAATACCCAGACGACCTCAGTGCGCCATCTATATTTTACTTATTCTTAAAAAAAAAACCCGCAATTTGGAACAGCCGTTATTATCACCATTTACTTTTTGTATAAGCTATGTACTAATCAGCATATCCCTAAAATTCATTCTAATCTTTTTGAGTATTTCAAACATGTTTTCCATTTCAAAATGCTTTTCCAGATCTACAAACACTATATACACGCTTTCTCCTGTTTCTATTGTCTTCTCCATTTTCACCCTCAAAGCTAAAATAGCCTCTCGTGTTCCCCTGTTTTGTCTAAACCCAAATTTTTCTTTTTGTAGTATTTCTTCAGCCCATTCATCAAACTTATTGTTCGGAAATTTTCAAATCTATCTGCGCCTCTCCTTTTTGGTATAGTAACTATTTTCTGTATCTAAAGGTAGTATAAAACAGGTCAATATATCTAACCAAATCTTAAATAATATTTAAAACCCCTTTGTTTATGACTCACCTAACTCTACCTTATAATTAAATGTTTTCAAACACTCAAACTACTGGCTGAGCAATAAAATAGTATCTAAGGTTGGAGATTTTTCATCTGCAATAAAAATTCTGTCTCAAAGTATTCCTTCGATCCCTTACACAAATATACATTTATAAAACTAAAAAGTAAATATCCTATAGCTTCCAATAGCAATTTAAATTAAGAAAATAATTATTCTTGTCTGCAAAATCCAATAACTGTATTCAAAAGGAATGTTATATTTATAATAAAATCATTTGTTCGGCTAGTTTTGAACGTGTATAATACTTTTCTAGAGAAGAGGCTGCTAAACGTTGGTTGTAAACAAACTATTCTACTCGTGACCTACGTATCAAGGTTAGCAGCAGCTTGTTTGATATCGACTCCATTGTTATGTTTACACAATAAACCAACACGTTGATAACTATATTTTGTATATTGTTAAATTTAGGAATAGCTAATATATGTAACATAAACAGTATTGAATTACATACGTTAGTGCATAACGTGAACATGAAAATACATAATATTTAAAAGATTAACAATTGGTTTTATTGCTATCGTATTTAACTGTAACCAACTGCTTCTTGAACTGTGAAAACCTCTCTCTTCTTTTTCCTACCGTGCAAACGCCAATTCCAAAGGAATTGAACGGCACTAGGTAAGGCGATCTGGCGCGAACTTTAAATTAAAATGTTATGGATGCCACACACTAAGATAGATTCACTGACCGTTACACATTTAAGTCAACCTCTGCAGGAGGAAATGCTGACATTCACCCATCTCAATTACAAGATTTACTTGCTTTTTCAGTAGGAGTTATTGCACAAAAGCTCCAGTCTTTGACCAAACTTTGCAATTTCATGTTAGCAGGAAAAGTTTGTTATACTCAGTTCTCTACTCTAGGGTATACTTTTAAAGTCCCGGCGCCCAATGTGCGAGAGCCACTACGACAGTTGGTACACAATAGATATTTGCAAAATGTTGCGCAATAAGCGGTTACGTCATATTTATGATCAAATTATTATCACATGCAAAAAATGTTTATTTTAATTATAAGAGAAGACAAAATGTACTAACGTAAACTGTAGAACTCTTCACAGCATGGCAGCTACTCTCGCGTCAGTTGGGTGTTGCGGGCGTGGGTCATCCCTTGCCCCCTTGTCGAAACCAAATTTAAATTTGTCTTCTTTTCTACGTAGAGGTACGATTAAGGAATACAAGTAGGAGGAACGATATCAGGTAGAGATGAAAGGAAACCTACATATCTGAAAAAGAAGACAAGATAACGGCACACAGATAAACACTCCGTTCTACGTCTCGTTGACTAGTCCTGACGTGACGGAAATCACCACCCTTCTTTTCACACTCCGCGTCTGCGCAATCTTTTGCGCAAACGCAACTATCCAAAGGGACGGAAATACACGCACAAGTCTTTTAAATTATTGGCGCAAATTCACTTACAAATTAGAAACTTACAGAAATGTTTAAATGCCAATTTTCGGCATGTAACAAGTTAATCAAAATATTGGCCCAACTCTATACGATACATCATTATGCGCTTTAAAAAAAGGCGATGAATTCGCCCTATTGCAATTGGAACATTTTTATGAGGTTTGTTGTCAAACTTTGTTGTAAGCAGATACGCTCAAGTTTAAGGGATCTTTTAGACCCACTCAATACGGCTTAGAAAAACCTGGTGGCTGTGAAATAGTTTCACACTCAGATCAAGCATTTATTAACCCTAGTTCAAATAAAACCAATAAAATTTTGCTTAAATTAGACTTGTGCAATGCTTTCAATAATAAATCACACAATGCTACTTTTACCTTACTTTCTTAAACTTTGGCTCTAAACTCATTATGTCTAAAAGAGGAGTCCAACAAGGAGATCCGTTAGCTCCATCTTTGTTCTGCTTAGCCATAAACAATCTCACAAAATCAATTACATGTGAATTCAATGCTTGGTATTTAGATGACTTGATAACTTAAAATACATAATAAGTAATTCAAAAACAGTAGACCTAAATTTAAACTTTGACAAATGTGAACCGATATGTGCATCACCATTTTATTGTAACAATATAGCCAACAATTCAGCCCACTTGCTCCTAATGTCCAAATTCCTAATTAAACAAATTGGATTTTACTCGGTGCTCCTTTCTGCTTAGAGTCAATTACCAATTGTATAATTAAAAGATCAAGTCTTTGTCACATATCTCCTTTCGAATACGAGGTCTTAAAATTCCAACTCATATATCGTATGTTCTCATCAAAAATTGTCTTGCAATTCCGAAACTAATTTATTTAGTTACTTGGATATACGAAACATTTTATCCCAATTCGATAATATGTTATGCAACATGTTTGAAGAAATTATCAATTAAACTTATTTCAAAAAAATGGTCAAAAGTCTACCTTCATATTAAAAAAAAAGGCGGCTTGGATATCCACTCATCTGTAGACCTTTCTTTGTCAGTTTTCTTATGCTCCTTCCACACATCAACACCTTTGGTTAAGAAAATGTGCTCAAAATTCTTAAATGCCTCTTGCAATCATTTATGTCTAGCAGGTGTAGCGCTTTGGATTTCCGAAGCAAATGTCATTGCAAATCTAATCAAACAGAATGGGATTTACCTTTGCTGTTAATGTCACTAACAAGGCCCGCAGAAACTTCATTGATTCACTCTGGTGCCTGGTTACAAGCATTACCAGTTTCTTCTTTAGTCACTCTGCTAGATAATCAATCTTTCAAAATTGCTATCGGCTTAAGACTCGAAACAAAATTATGTACACGGCATACATGTATTTGTGGTACATCCATAGACGAATTAGGAATTCACGGTCTAAGCTGCCGACTCAGTGCAGGGCGCATTCTCTAACTGAGCAATAAATAACATTATTAAACAAGCATTAGGCTCCAATGATGCTCCTTCTGTTCTGGAACCGTACCACATTTTTCGAAACTACAACAAAGAAACAGACAGAAACATTTTTGTCCCCTGGAAATGCAGCAAAGCCAATATGTGGGATTTTACTTGGCTTGACACCCTAGCTCCTTCTCATGCTCTAGCATACAGGAATAATCCAAGAGTGACAGCAAAATATGGGGAAAATTTCAAAATTAAAAAATGCTCTACATTATCTTATCTTTATATTTTCCATCCTGTTGCGATTGAAGCATTTGATGTTTGCATTTCATGCTCTTCAATTTCTTAAATAAGTCGACAGATCAATATCACACAATACTTTTGATAACAGAACTACTTCCTTCTTATTACAAAGAAAATTAGCATTGCAATTCAGAGAGAAAATGCCATTTTAATCCTTGGAACTAATCCACTATCAAAAAAATCAAATGAATTTTTATCTCTTCCTAATTACAGCTCCAAACCTAATTTAGGAAAGATATAGATTGAGTCTCGTTCTCCACAACAAAATTATAATAGTATATTACATTACTAGCGTGGAAAGTGACCCATTTCACACGAGTGGAAGAGTATTGTCGCACGAGGCGTCAGCCTCGTGCGACTATTCCACGAGTGTGAAATGTCACTTTCCACGCGAGTAATGTACACTATTTTTCCGACGACCACCACTAAAAACAATTACGAAATAGTTATTTTTATGCTTATTTGCAATACATGTGTACGCAATAATGCAAGACAGACAGACACCTATAAAATTTATTTGACGTTTTGATGTTGAAAATTCGAACACCTACTTTGTTTTTATAAAATCCGCGAATCTGTTGCTTTTAGCGTATGCATTCTCAATTTTTATTGAAGAAATCATTTCAATTAGAAACTAATATGAGTAATTACATCTTTAAGTAAAACGGAAACTGTCAGTATCGATTTAACTATGGTTATTTTAAACTGTTATTAGCCAAAACAAAACGAATGAATGCAAAAAGGTAGAAACCGGTAGTCGTTTGGGTTGCTTAAGTAACTAGCATACTAACATCAGTCATATCACTGTAGAGTTGAAAAGTATTTCAACACTAGAGTGATATGTACTTTCGCACTCTAGAGTGATATACTTTACTTTCTACATAAATAAGTAGTGTGTAATCTGTTGTTTTCACAAGTGGTCGTCGGAAATAATAATTTATACAATTCACGTGTTTTGAAAATAATATTCAATTGATTTATTTCAATACTTATAATGCTATGGGAGACCATTCATCATTCCCTTATAATTCGTATACATCTTTTGATTAAAAAAATAAATATATCTCATTTGTGGCAACAGAATAGTTGAAGTCGCTAAGAAGATGTTCAAGAGTCTAAAACAAATCAATTATGAAAATCCAAAAAGTATAAATTTTCAATTATTAAACAACACAGAAAAAATAAAATGGGCGAACATAGAAGACAGAGGGAACGTATTGTTAATAGTTCTAACGGATCTAGTAAGCCCTGTCATCACAATCAAGATGTGGTTGAATGCTCTCATATTAATAAAGCAGTGGACTTACCTTGAAAAAAACATTACAGAAAACTGATATCGATATTAAAAGTGTTGAATACGAAAACTCCTAAGCTACTGTTATTGAAATGGATGGTAATTATGAATTTGACGTTCCCTTAAACATATATCTTAAATGCGGAAACAAAACTAGGGGAAGATCTAAAAGTAAGCATTCTTTACATTACTACTCTCTGATCCAACTGTTACTCATTATATGTTAATACAGCAACTGGGTCTGTGTGGTGTCCTGATTGCGATTTTGAAGTGAACACTGCATACAAGAAGTTAGTGGAGGCCGTTAAATACAAAAAGAGGTTTTCAGATGTCTGTAAAGCCAAGAATGATGAATTTTTTGCCATTTCTGAAAGTAGAAAAAACTCTAATTTTCCAGAACCCGTGACAACAAATTTAGGCAATTCTTGTTTTTTCAACTCCATGATGCAAAGTCTCGGACAAACATAGTACTTATTACAATTGCTTCCTGAAATTTCAAGGTCTTGGCATTATTCTCAACTCTTTGGTAGTTTAAAACCAGATGATAAAGATTTATTGATGTTAAATTCACTTGACAGTACTATACAGCAAAGACAACCTATAACACTTATTTTAGCACAGAATGCCAGTTTACTGCATGATGCACACAAGCTATTACGGCATCTGCTTGAAGTAGTAAGTGAAGAAGATTTGAGAAAGTATCAAACAGTAATACTAGAAAAATTAAGATGTAATCGCAAATCAGATACAGCATTTGTTAAAGGAAATAGAAGATTTTATGAATAGCAAGCATCTGAGTTACTAACACCTACAAAAAAAGTTTTTGAGGTGTTTTAGTTACTACATTTACAGTGTCCAGAAATGTTCTTTCTCGATTTGAGTTTGCCAATATCGAAAACAAAAGTTCAGCTAATATTATGCCGTAAAAAAAAAGAATTGATCAAAAACAAATGTTCAAAACCTCAAATAAATATGATGCCACGTATGCCTAAAAAGCACAGAAAATAAGAAATGGGTTCTAAACATGTAGTAGTAAATTACAGTGGAACCTTTACTATCAATGGATCTAATGCTTATGCTGATACAGAGGTTCCATCAATGAAAACTCGTCAAACGAAAAAGCTTCTAATGGGGGATATTCTTGTGATAGTGGTGTGCCCAGCACCGCAATAGATTCTATTGTCCAAGGTGGTCCAGATAGCACTCCTTCGTTCAGCGAAACACGTTGGTGTAGGAAGTTCAAATGAGTTTGACTGCCATGAATCATGACTTGCCTGCACTAACAATAAAAACACTGATATAACAGACGATTTAGAAAACTATATATCTATATATGTAGGAGTCATTACAGATTAGTTTTCATTTATACTTTTTCATTTAGTTTGGGTAGTACACAACACATTTGTTACTAGCAAAAAATAAGGATGCTTTTGCTTTTGAAGTTTTTGATTATTATTATTATGAAAGATGTCAAAAAATAAAATATATGTAGAAAAGCTGGTAACAATTAATTAAAAAGATATTCATAGTGTGGTGTTTTAATAAAGTGAAGAATTTGTACTTTAGACAACGAAAAAGAACCTACAAGTTGGGGGCTCGTGTCGGGATAAAAGTTTCAAGAAAAACAAAAAGTTTAAATTTTGCAGACAAATTTAGTTTTCAGTAATGTCGACATTAGGAGATATTTCTATTATAGAGAATGGTATAACGAATGCTAAATTGTCTGCGATAAAGGCATTACACATAATTTGTTTTAATGACGAAGGAGAATCTAAAAAAATACGAAAGGCCGTACGTAAATATTCTGGTTTTGAGTTTGACAAAAATGCGAATGAATATGCCGATAAACTACAAGAAATAACAAAGAATTTGAAACTCTCCGATTTAATTGCAGTATGTAGTATTCTTAGTTTAGAGTATGATGGCTCTTTCGAAGAAGTAATGAATCGAATATGTACTTTTTTGACTAAGTTGAAGATGATGATGATGAATTTGAAGACAAGGATGTAGAAATAGTTGCCGCAAATTCCAAAGAGAGTTATAGAAGTGGTAGTTTTGCTTTAACATTTAAAGACGTAGGAGACAATATTCAACAGTTGAGTGGAAAAGACGACTATCCGATCAAAAGGTGGATAGAAGATTTTGATTAAATTGCTGAAGTTACAGGATAGAATGAATTACAGAAATTCCTCTTTGCCAAGAAGTCGTTGACAGGACTTGCAAAGTTGTATATTCAGTCTCTAAAAGGAGTTAAGACGTGAACAATTTTAAAGAATCAGTTAGTGAAGGAGTTTGGGATTAAAGTCAATAGTGCCCAAATTCATAAAATGTTGATGAGAAAAAAAGATTCGACGAAAGTGCTCAAGAGTGTTTTAATTATGAGACAAATAGGAAGTCGCGCTAGTATAGAAACTGAGGTAATTTTGCAATATATTATAGATGGAATTCAGGATGATTCGGCTAACAAAATTATTCTTTATGGTGCTCGAAATTTTTCGGAGTTTAAAGAGTAAAAATTTACAGGCTCTAATCAGTACAGACTGAAAAATGAGTGGAAAAAGCATGAGGTTAATGTAAAGACAGAAAGTGATCGTTCTGCAAGTCAAAATAAAGTAAAAAGTTTTGGAAATTGCTTTAACTGTGGAAATAGTGGTCACAAATCTAAGGAATATCCGGATAAAAGTAAGGGAAGTAAATGTTTTGCATGTAATGAGTTTGGACACGTATCAACACAGTGTGTAAAAAGAAATAAAAACTTTCAAAGAGCCAGCACATCTACAGGCATGTCTACAATTAGTATTATACCAAAAATGCAGTGACTATAAAGTTTAATGGATTTACGATAACCGTGTTGTTCGATAACGGTAGTGATATCGGCGTCGGCGAATCGATATATCGATACGTATCGATACACCCCCCCCCCCATACAGTGAAAAATAAATATCGATATATCGATTTGCACCGATACACATCGATACGATATATATATATATATATATATATATATATATATAAATATATATAAATATATATAAATATTTTAGGTAGTTAATTACACAAGGTAAGTTGATAAATACTATTGTATTACAGTGAATAAGATGAAATAATAACTTAGACTTTTATGCAAAGCTTAAATGATCATTTCCAATCGAGCTGGTAATTGAAAGATGGAAAATATAAGGTCAAAATTACGGCTATAAGCCAAGTATTAAATATATAAATATTTTAGGTAGTTAATTACACAAGGTAAGTTGATAATTGAATTGAATTCTTTATTGGTGCTCAGAATGTATAAACATTATGCACAAGTCCTGTAATATAATATATAACATAAATATTTGATAAACACATATAATAAAGAAGCAATTATAAAACCATACAGGTACTAGTGAAGCTATTGCAATCAGCAAGTACACTTTAAAGTGAGTCAATAATAAATTACATTAAAAGCTCAAGGTAGCAAAGATCAGTTAATGATGCTGCAGTTCAGTTCATCTCATTTACAACTTATAAATTCATCAATACTGTAGAATGGTTTCATTTTCAAAAATGCTTTGTTTTCTTTTATATTGAGGGTACGGCAAATTTTGAAAGCCAGCTCGTAATGCATTATAAAATTTTACACAGTAGTAGTTTGCACTATTGCGGGATACATTCAAACGTTGTTTTTTGGGACAGATGTTTAGCTTATTCCGGGTGTCATGGATGTAGATTTGGTTATGTGATACGTATTGTGATAGATTATTTTTAATATACAAGAGGTATTGATAAATATATATTGATGGAAATGTCATAATATTGAGGGTGCTAAAGAAATTGCGACAATCGTCTTGAAAACCTAGATTTGCAATCACTCTTATGAGTCGCCGTTGGATTGAAAAGATTCTCTTTGCTGAAGATGCGAGTCCCCAGGCTAAGGGACAATATGGGATCACAGAATGAAATAAGGCAAAATAAGCTGTTATTATTGTCGTATGTGAGACAGAATTTTAAAAAAATTTCGAATTAAATACACCACAGAATTTAAATGATTTGCTAAGTGATCTACATGCTTATACCAAGACAGATCAGCATCTACGTGCAAAACCTAAAAATTTGATGCAATGTGGATTTTTAAAATCACGGTCTCTTAATGAGAACATTAATTTTTCGTTTTTACTTTCATTTAAAGAAAGTTGATTTGCGAGAAACCAAGACTGTGCACATGTATTAGATATTAGATGTGATTTATGCAAAGATGTTATGTTCACTGAGGAATCAATCAGAGTCTTGTCATCTGCAAATAGAATCGATTTTAAATTTAAGTTATAAGGTAAATCGTTAATGTATATTAAAAACAGTAAAGGACCCAGAATGGATCCTTGGAGAACACCATAGTACAGACTCTCAACAGTTGAAAGCGAGTCTTGAAAAGCAACATATTGTTTTCTCTTTGTTAAAAATGATTTCAATAGGAAGCAACTGCTCGAATTAAATTAATAAAAAGCTAATTTGTCAATCAATATAGAATGGGAAATGCAATTGAAAGCTTTGGTGACATCTAAAAAGGTAACTAGACAAAATTATTTACTTTCATAACACTGTGAAATTGTATTCAACAGTGATAAAACAGCATTTAATGTAGATTTTTTTGAACGGAACCCAAATTGCGAACAATGGAATAATCCGTTAGTTTCAAAATAGTCAATAATTTGTATTTGCATGATTTTCAAAAATTTTTGAGAAAATTGGTAATGTGGAAATAGGTCTATAGTTGTTTACATTATTTTTATCGCCTTTTTTATGTAATGAAAGTACTTTAGCTATTTTGAGAGAGTCCGGGAAAATATTGTTTTGAATGCAATTGTTTATAATCTTTGTAAGAGGAGAAATTATAGTATATTTGATTGATTTAATAATATAAGAGTTCAATTCGTAGATGTCACGGCATGTAGAGTTTTTTAGAGAATTTATGACATCTCTAACTTCCGACACAGTTACTGATCTAAATGCAAAATGTACATCACTGGGTATTTCTATTGAATTAAGTAACGTTACTGGACTTAAACGAGACAACAGGAGGTTTTTCACAACTTGTAGTGCAATGTTAGTAAAGTGAGCGTTGAAATCATTGGATTTGAGTACTACATTGTCATTGCATTGGATTTTTGTTCGATTGTTATTTATTAAACTCCACATACTTTTAACGGGATTAGATGAATTTTTAATAAATTGATTCAATTTTGGCTTTTCTCAGTTCCTGGAGATAGAATGTCCTGAGTTTGTTTCTTAGTAATCGAGTATTTTCATTACCATTCTTTTTTACAATGCTATCCACAATATCCACAGATTGCTGTAACCACAATAAATGTTTACTGAAGTTTAACTTTGGTATTTTTGGTTATTATAAAATTTTTTGTAGGAAAATTTTTTATCAGATTATCAATAATGATGTGTAAAAAACAATCAAATTTTTTGTTAGAATCCAAGCTATCATTTTTATGAAATCCCAGTCAGAATTACATAAACCATTCATTATACATTGCAATTTTTCCTTGTGTGGTAAAGGGTCTAACTATTTTACAAGCACGTTCTAGTTTCATATAACTGATAGGGGGCAATGTCATAGTGATCCCATCATGGTCTGAAAGGGAAGTTCTCAACTTATCAATACGGTTGTTTTGTCTAGTTCGTTTTTCCCTGATCTGTTTAAATGTAGCCCATATGCTCTGAAGTCATGTCTTGACATTATGACATTGCTATTTAAATAACTCACTAATGGTGTGTTCTTAAACTTGGCTTCTAAGGCATTGTTGATAAATGAAATTTTTGAATTTAGATTCAATTTCAATCCATTACAGTTTATAATAGATCTTACATTATCCATCTCAACATCATTTGCACCAGCCCATATTACAACATAATTCTCACAAGTAAAATTACTAATTAACTTTTCAATATCCTCGCATACCGAATTGAACTTAGCATTTGGCTTAACAATGATCATTAGTTCAAAATTGTTATACATATTTACATTTCTAAACAATGAAGATAAATATCTATCATGACTATCAGTTAACATTAGTACCTTTTTTTTTGTAACTGGTTTTATTGTTCAAATTTCAGTATTGGTTGTTTGGCCAAAATTGTTTTTAGAAGTGATTTCTTTTGTTGCAGCTGAAGCATTTTGAGGTGTCCCTTTAGTAAAATTTGTTTGGTCATCATAAGGTAATTTGTTTAGCAAACACCTATGTTTATTTGCACATTTCGCCATTGTAGATGTCAGTGGATTTGGGCAAATTTGACATTCATGTATGGATTTTTTTTTGCCTTTTTTTTAAAGTGGTGATTTATCAAAGAGAATTTTCAACCATTCGTTTGAATAAGTAGTGTCATGTTTGTCCTTTATTGTAATCTCTTCAGAGTCAAGTGTCTTCTCAGGAACTTCTTTAGTGATGTCTTTATTAGTTAGAGTTTCTAGTAGAGTAGTAATGTTAGTAGTAGTTTTCACATAACTTTGTGCATTAATTTTGTTATTAATATCCTCTACACATAATGCAGACATTTCCTTGTAAGGTTTGTTTAATTTTTCTGGCTCTTTTTTGATTCATGTTCAGTTTGTATTTTTTATCAGCTACCTGTGAAGATAATTTACATTCCTGGACTATCTTTTCAAGAGATTTTATTTTCTGTTTGGATAGCTTAATTTCATTCAACATGTGTTCTTCATTGATTATAGCTTCATCATTCTTCGTTGACCTTAGAAATGTAGTTATCTTTTAAAATGCAATCTGCTTTATGTTCTATTATCTGCTTTTCAAGTTCATTTATTAACATGTCCTTGTCATCTGGCATATCCACATTTTGCATATATTCACATTTATAACACACTATAATGTTATCATGCACAAATCTATTTGATTTTAATCTAATTGCACAGCTTTATGTAGCACTCCATAACACACTTTACAAATATAACAGATCACATCCTTCTATTTACAGCATAAATATTTTATATTTTGAGAGCCACATTCACTTAATACTTCACTTTTGGCCATCTTTAAAGAATACTATCGTATTACAATAAATAAGATGAAATAATAACTTAGACTTTTATGCAAAGCCCAAATGATCATTTCAAATCGAGCTAGTAATGGAAAGATGGAAAATATAAGCGTCGCTTCCTGTCTATAACTGACATAAGTCAAAAACTTGATAATGTCAGATATGATTGGCAAAAAAGCCAAACAATAAAATCATCCATGTTTAATAATAATAAGGAAACAGCCAGTGCAAAGAAAAGTTTTCAGATAAATCAAAATAAAAAATTGATAAAATGTGATGTGATATAAACGATACATAGGGTAACACTACACTGCCAAGATATGTCTGAAGATGGCGAATGTTCTGTGCAATCCTGTTTAAACCCAATTCACGGCATGCGAATTACTTACGGGAAGTTATAAAGTATGCTGTGATTTGTGTAGAAAAAGACACGGTGGGTCCAATAAAAGAACCCTTTAAACTAATACCACTAAGCAAATTCTGGTTTGCAACCCACCTGCAGTACTGATTTTACATTTTAAGCGATTTAAGACTTTGATCTACTAACATCTTTTTATTCAAAACGATGCCAAACATTTGGAATTTTAATCAAACTAGTATTGTATACATTATGTAGTAGTGTGCAATACAGTGGTTCAATTCATTGCAGACATTATGACACATATGTAAAATTAAGAACTCCATTAGAAAAAGATAGTTACCGTTGGCGATTTTTGTCTAAGAATCAAAAATAATTATTGTCTTTGCAGTCTAAAGGATTTGACGTGAACTTTAAAATTCCATTGAGAAAGTGGTATTATAACATCAATGTTTTTATTTCAGAAGTGTTCGAAAAAAGGTCCTCGAGGCACAGGCATATTTATTACTGTATGTACAAATTTTGTACTTACCATATAAAAAAAAGAGTACAAAGTAGCCATGATATCATTTCTAACGTTACTACGTCAAAATGATTTTAACAACCTTTGAGTGTGAACAATATAAGATACAAAATTAATCTTTCCTTAGATTAACAATGCAAGGCACTTAGAAATTATATTTCGTAAAGGAAATAATACTAACTATATTGGTGGAATTTACCAATACAGAAACTATTAAAATGAAATATAATTATAAATATTTCAAAGGAATGTCACAAATTGCAGTTCCATATAGTTGTGACTCTCCGTGAAATACACTATCAAATCATTCAAATAAGAGTATATAATTTATCATGTAAGAGTGATTTGTATATTAATATTAAATAAAATACTATTTAGAAAATTTTATGTATTTAACTAATTTCTTATGGAAAAAAAACTTACCTGTTAAAAAATTATAAATTATTAACATTTACATCCTATGAAACTACTTATCTAATGTAATTTTATTTAAATATAGAAATATACCAATACGTATGAGTTAGTTGCCAAATAAAAATAAAATAAGGAACGTCATGGAGATCAATAGTCTCCATCAGTCTTAAATATGGCTGCTGCATATATTCATACAATCTAAAATATCGTTTTAAAATTGTATGTCTTTACAAAGTAGTCTTAAATTTAATAAACATAATTTTATTAATACTACTCATACTCTAATCAGTTTCAAATTATTCCAGTGACCTTAACTTGTACAAGATGCAATAACGGAAGGCAAGCTCTTATAATAACTGATAAAACTACATGGTAAAGTAATTAGTAATCCGGAAAAATGTATTGGATGACAATGTCAAATGGGAATGATCATAAGATCAACAAGTCTATGACCTGATGATGCTGCATAATTCTAGGAAACAAAGATCAATCATTGAACCAATGATATAATCACATGACTGTGCGAAATCTGTTTAGATTAATTTAAAAACCTCACCAGAATATTAGACCCATCCCAAAACTATTCTGTATGACATTTCTAAAAATCCGAACGGCTAGGTTTCATATCTGGTGGATTTTGAATCTTAGAGTAAACGTTCCCTAAAATCGAAAATATTCCAAGCATGCGACAAATCACTTCTTATAATCCAAAAGTTTATGATTTCATTTATGGTAGAGTATTTACTTTTGGGTTAATCCTTCAACGTATAAATATTGTAAAACATGCCCTAAAAATGTTTCAAGAATGTATCATCAATTCTTAAAAGCCTATAGCTTAGCTTTCGTTTCTGGCGATAGTTGAGACACATATTAATTATATATCCCCAAAGTCAGAAGCGCAACAACCCAAATCCCAAAAATGTTCCAAGCGAACGCCAGAACTTAGATTTCATTTTTCATGGTAGTTAGACCTTGAAATTAACCCATACTCCAAAATTAAAACTCCAGCCACTTATATATTTCAAGCATGTGATAGATCATTTTTCATAAACAAAAATCCAGATTTTACTTCAAAATTCAAAAACCCACCTACAAAAGTTTCCAAACATGTAAACGTATTGTCTCCCAATTGCTAAAGTTGTAGATTTAATTTACAGTGGAATTTTACCTTGATATAAACGCATCAGACCCCCAAATTAAAGTCCTAATCTCGAAACTTCCAGATATTGAGGTAAAATAGCCAGAAACATCTGCAAATATTAAGCAATGGCTTGTCTAATTTGTATAAGAGGGTATAGCTATTAGTGAGGTCTGAGTAATGCAGCCTTCAAAGGGGAATTTAGTATTGTGATAAAATCGAAGAGTTTTTGCAGGTGTTGTGTTAAATTTAAAATGTTTAAGTCTGTCTGAATGATGAATCTTTAAGAACTACACTTTGCAATAGATGTGTTGCATTTAATTTAAGTATGCTTAGTAATAGTGCCAGAACACTGTAATATAATTACGTGAATAAATTTTAAGCAATATGCAATAATGGAACTATACATCTATAAAAGATGTCCCATACAGTATGCACTTTTTGAATCTTTCAATTCTTTTGTTCGCTGCCATGCTCTTGTCATTTTTGTATCTCGTATCACTCAGATTTGTTTAGCAATTGTTGTTGTTGAAATAGTCTGTTTGTTATCCTGTACCTACAACACCCCACAACCCGAGAAAATAAAGAAATTTTAGTAATACTCAACATACTTCTTTTTGGTGTAGAAACACTCTGTTTTTAAAAAGCTTAATAGTATAATACGTAAGTTAAGAAATGTAGAAATTCTCCACTAAAAAGCACAAAATATCATTTAAAATGTGATCTAAAGAAAATAAATATGTTTGCTCAAAGTACTTTTCAGTTCATTTCATAACTATACTAAAAGCACTTTAATGTAAAACGTGCAATACTGTATTTTAAATCGAAAAGAGTACTTCGTCAATCATTTCAAAAATCCAATAAAACAGGTTAAACCCCAATCGTGACAGGTAATTGAAACGAATAACAAGAATGAACATTCCAATTAACAAAATAAAGCGTTTCTACAACCCATAAATAAAATACGGTAACATGATAACAAGGTCACCGTTTGAACTACGACAATTAAGAGAAGATAATATGGTATTTTACGACCCAATAAATCGAAAAAGCCAGAGACTTTAGATAACACACTGTATCAATTAACAACATTTTCAACGAATTGCATCAGCTAATGAATTAGATCAATCAGAAAATTATTAAATTTTCTAGAGGTTTATGACGTAGTAAAATTCTTATTATATAAACCGGAAAACAATCAAGAACGGGATCAGTTACAAATTGTCTGTTTGTTGATTCAATTACCGATTGTCTTTTTGTCGGTCAATTACGAATAATCTTTTGGTCATTGAATAAAGTTTAAGTGTGCGTTACAATATTTTGTCAAGAACAATATGTTTTAAAGTTATGAAGTATAACGACCAACATCCGAGGTAATTTTTATTAAAATATGAATAACTCAGATTGGAAGTATAATAGTGAAGTTGGTTTAATGGAGTAAATAAAGTAAATTCCTGTATATTGGAAATTTAAATATAAATGGAATACGAAATTTTCAAATACATTTATTGGTAAATTACTTTTAAAAGAAGAGAAGAATATGTAAATTAAGGCAGAAATTTAATTTTTAGATGGATGAATCCGAGCATAATTTAATGATGAAACGCAAGTATACGTTTTAAAATATTCTGACGGATATTTTGGCTTGCTCTATTTATTTTAAGTGGGTTAAATTGTGTTAAGAGTTTGGCATATAGATGTTTTCTTGTTAATGGAGAATTTCAGATTTTTCAGAGTTCGAATTCCGATTTAATTTTACCACTACAGAAGGTTTTGGTAAATGTACCTGATCAGCTATATTTTTATGGAGGTAAGAAAGATTATTGAAATTAACCATGCATATATCTAAAACTTTATACATAGTGACTTACATAAAGAAAGGTTTGGGAATATTAATTACAAAGAGAGATTGTATCTATTCTATATTAGTATTTAGTAGTTATGAATGCTTTTAGACTTAAGATGTACTCTTCGTTTGTAGATTTTAATGCTTATATGTAAGTAACGTTTGTGGATGATGTGTGTTAAAGAAAGATGTTTGTGGATGTAGTAATTATTATTATTTGAAGGATTGTTTATTAATGTGTTACATGTCAAACTGGTCATGTATCATGTTTTAGGTTTAGAGATACTTTGTAGGTTAATTGCTGCATATTTTTGAAATGACACGCTAACTTCCGAAGTTGGTGACCATCGAGTCTGCACAGAAGGAATGCAGATGTGCACGAGTCGAGGAAGGACATTAAGCAACGAGACACGGACTAAGCAACAAGTATCTAAGTGCGGTGTAGTTTTTGAAGAAAAACAGGTATGCAGTTTCCCTTTACCTCCCTTTATCGTTCCGCTACCCCTTTACTTTCAAACCCCTACGAGATGCAATAGTGACAAATAATAATTTGATGTTCAACACGGCATAATCAAAACCCTAACCACGTGCCGGACCCTGCAATGAAGTTCCGAGATATACACATCACGTAAGTAAATTGAATTTTACCTAGAACGTGTATCCCGTAAAAACGTGATCGGTATAGGTTTTATAACGGCGTTAGAGCCACGCCTAAATTGTAATGTGCGTTAATGTAACAAATGAATATTTGATATTATAATTTTGATGTTGGATTTTCGTTGTTTCATTTAATCTGAGCTTGTAAAATAATACGGGCATCTTCAAACAATAGTTCACACCAGTTTTATTGAGACCTACCATAAAGGACTTGTTTCAATTCATTTTCATAAACGCTACTGTTGCGTCCCTGTACCTAAATAATTTGGCTTATATTTAATTTAAAATTTATATTCCGTACGATAATATTTAAAGTTATTTGCGTGTACTAGTAAATCCGCCAGTCTTTTTCAATCGAAACGGTTGCTTATTCATCATCTTGTAGAGTTTGTGTTAAATATTCAGTTATAAAGTTTAATATATTTTGAATCTGTAATTGTATTATCTATACCAAACATTAAAAATATGCATTCTTTAATAGGTTTTATTAGTACTGGATCTAACAAATTACTCTTTCAATACAATGTTAAAATCTGGTATCTATTTATTAAAGCAATTGCTTCAGAAATAGGATATGTTTAAAATGTTGCTCTCGATTGTTAAAACATTCGGTTTAGGAAACATTACATGCATTTAGCGATGGGTATTATCAATGGGTTTCCCATTATCAGTTGATGGCTTTGGACTTTGCTAATTTGAATTAATTCAATGCATGATTCGGTTTGTGTTGGTTATTTACTTGAAAAATAATAACTTGGCGGTATGAGCAATCTCGGCTGCTCCTTTTTTTCTTCTAAGCTTGGGTTCGTTTGTTGACATGATGTAATGGGTTAAAAGACCAGTATATGCTCCAAATGGATTCTATTAATTGCTTACTTAATAGTGCAAACTTACAAATATTCGATTTGCTTTAATACACTAATACACTAACCTATAAAATTGTATTCACAATTAAAATGTATCATAGATATTTCCCATTCTGTGTATGTGCTACCACGTGAAAAGCTTGTTAGAATTTTGTTGCAAGAAGTAGCCGCTGAGTTTGTGTTGAGCATGTATGTAAATTATAGCAGATAGGAGTAGGGCTGGTAGGAAAAAGGTTGCGGTGTAATGCTTGTTTACCGATATAAACAAAATTGGAAAAACAGAAATGTGAAGTAACTTTTGTGGTTTGTTTTATCTAGATGTGGTACAAGAATGATTAATCACATATTAAAGCGTAATAAGTGCCCGACCGATGTAAAGGAAAAGTATAATGTAAATATGGAATCATTAACAGTAACCACCACAGGTACTACAATTTTGCCGAATTCTCAGAATTCTTGTAAGATTGCACCTGTGTCTAGCATTTCTAGCAGTTCCACAAATAAATACAAAGTCCTTGAAGGTTTTTTGGACAAAGGTCGCTACACGAGCAAAATAAGGCATATGAAATGCTGTCTAGAGCTTTGTATGCAATATGAGCACCTCTATGCTTTGTCGATAACAAAGGCAGGTTTGATTTTTCAAAATATTTAAGACCCTCATTTAAGATACCTCCACGTTTTGCTGTTTCAAATTCTTTGCTTGATAATGAATACTAACTAGTACACACTAAAGATAGTGAATGAATAGCTGCAGCAAATAGTGTCGTTCTAATGTGTGATGGTTGGAGCAATATCAGAATGAGTTTTGTAAATTTTGTTGTCACTACTCCTTATACAATTGTTTTTAAACGTTTGCCAACTGGAGAGACCTCATACGCCTGAATTTATTGCTGCCTAAATGTCAAAAATTATTGATGAAGTAAGACAACACAAAGTTTTGATATTGCAACGGATACGCAGAAGGTATGGGAATTTTGCAGAATAAATATTCGAATATGTTTTGCTACGGTTGGCTGCACATGAACTAGATCTATTGTTTTCGGATCTTAATAAAACAAAAAAATTTAATTCAACAGGAACTTAAGTAAAAGATATAGTGAAGTTGTTTAGGCAATCACATAAACTTAACGCAGATAAACAAATTTCTCAAGAAAGAAAAATTACGATAAAGCTGCCTGTAAAGACCAGATGAGGATCAGTAGTTACTTGCCTAATAGTGTAAAAGTTAATTAACATATTTGCATTCGTTAAACATGGATGCGGAAGCACAAACTCAACTTGCTGGTAAACTAAATTAATAATAAATTAGAACACTGTGGCATGATACAAATTAAAATAATTAATATAATTAATACCCCTTTACCACAAAAAATATTTTTAAAGACTAAATACGTATTTCATCGTATATATCGTAAAAAATAAAAAGCATGAAAAATTAAAAGTTGTTCAGAAAACCCTTCTGAGAATATCCTCACCACATAGGCTGAAGTGATCCCTTTTAATTTTTAATGCTTTTTATTTTTGTTTACTACTGATAATAACCACATAGTGGTTGAAATACGAATTTAATCTTTAAAAGTATTTTTGTAGTAAAGGGATATTAATTATTTTAATTTATATTAAAATTAAAAACTACTGTCCTGTCAGGTGTTTTCTAGGATAAAGTAAATGGATTTTTTAATTTGTTATGACGTTGCAAATAAAATCACAATGACTGAAGCAAATAAATCTAATTTATCACAAGTGTATAAAATCTTCGTAGACTTAAAAGATCATTTTACGACATGTTTGCTGTCGTGAGGCAAAAAGCTATATTCCATTTCGAATGGAATTTTGCATTAGCAACATACATAAACCTACAACAATATGAGAGGCACAATTGCACCATCAATATATGGGTTATCTTTTAACTGCAGAGGGCCAAACTGAGCTGGAGAATTGGGGTACATCGCTCAAAATTTAAAATTGCAGAGTGACGGTGAACACTGTGAACCGACTTTGAAACATATCCCATCAACATGCCCGAAAACGGATATGGCATCCGCTTCATCTAGCACTTGTGCGAACATACGTCTAACAAATTACTCTTATACAGTAACTGACGAAAGTTTAGAAGATAATGTTTCCTTACATGACAGTACAAGTTCTAACTAGAACACTGAATCTGAATACTCTGAAGCTGAGTTGTAGCAATGCATGAGCTTAGTATTTTATTTTTACTTATAATATAAATAACTATAATAATATAATGTGCATTTTTTACTACATATTTCAGTTTAGTAATAACCTAAACTAAAAAAACATACCCGTGTTTTTTAAAATAAAGAACAGGTTTTTTTAAAAAAGAACGGTTATATTTTTTTTAACTCATGCCGCTAGTTATAGAAGTATAAAAAAAGAATATTTGGTGTAATCTTCCAAATCACAAAAGTGCTTTGATAATAATTTAACTGCATGAATAAATGTACAGATTATATAGTGGAAAGCTTTAAAAAATTCTAAGCATTTGTCTTCTTCCATCCAGAATTGTAGCAGCTCGAGACATTTTTGTTGTGAATTTACAAGTTTGAAGATAAGAAATAAAATCTAGATTTTCAACATTTCAGAAACGATGTTTGAGCGTCATATGTATGGGAAGACATTGGGCTGGGTTTTCGAATTTTCATATGGGATGAATGGTTGATTCTATGGCAGAAGTTTCATCTAAAATAAAGACCAGAAACAATTATTTCAAACATCATATAGACCAAAAAAATTCTGAGAAATAAACTGTATGTTGCATATTAGAAAGTTTATATCATGAGAATTTAATAAACTTTTGTAATGGTCCTACTGACATTCGATATAAAATTGATATTCTAGATCCCTTAGTTTAAACAATATTAAAAGTGTAACGATAATATCGCAAGGTAAATGATTACTCTTTGTTTTCAAGAATTATATAGCATCATCCTGTCAAAGACCTGATTATCACCATAATTAAATGTACTTACGATTAATTCTCTTGCTACTAAACAGACAACAAAAAAAAGAAAGTCATGAAATTCGATAGTTTGCAACAGTCCAGAATATGACCACTGAATATATGCCTACAATCTAAAAACCTATTTTTAATGGTTATGTCTTTGATAAAATACTCTCAAAGCTTAATATGCATAACTTTAGTAATAATACTCTTACACTACATCAGTTTGAAATTATTCAAACATAGATATAAAGAAAATACAATAAGGTAAAATAAGTCTTTAAGGTAACTGATGGCCTGACTTCACTTTACCGCTCAACGATTTTTATGACATACCTGTTTGGAAAGCTAATTAAAAATAAAATTTGACGTCTAAAAGAAATTTATGTAGAAATGTATACGAAAAAAGTTGATTTTTTGAAATATTTATTTTTTCCATAAGGTTAGTTACATATCCCCCATATTAATATGTATATAAAATTAAACGCATTTATTGTCTTAGTAATAGCATATTACATTGTATTAATTGAAGGTTATAATATTAAAGGTTAACCAAAGTTCGTATTAGACATGAGAACGAAAGCAACTACTTTGTATTCCACACGCAACCTGATACTGCAGGTGCAGACACAATGAACTGCAGTAAATCAGTCAATTAAAATTACCTACAATAAGACATTGTATATTTATCAAGAAGTAGCAGACGGTAAACTCTGCACTTTCCCACACGATGACGTGAGGGCAGGGATTCCATAAATACTGTGAGGAGCCCCTGATAGTCAGCGTCTTCGAACTTCATATAACTTTAGCATTGTTGGTAGTTCAAGCTACTCATTGGTAATTATTAAAATATTAACTTTGATTATTTTGTGAACTAAATTAAGTTAATGAACATAACGTACAAGTTGTTATAGAAGAATTAAACCATTTTTGTAATTACTGTATAAAAATTAATTTGACAGACGTATTTTTGGGAAATAAATATTTTTAAAAAGAAGCTCCCAAAGGCCCAAAACCTTTTTGGTTCCATGTTAATTTTTTTTATTTGTTGGTCATTTCCTGGTTAAGAATGGTTAGGTTAGGTTAGGTTGGTTTGGATAAGATACATTTGATTTGGTTTCGATTTGCTTGGTTAGGCTAGGTTGTTAAATTTGGCACTAAATTGTTTTTAAATAGAGATGACGGTGCAAGCACGGTATAAATGATGAGCAGCGTCCCAATTTCGTCAATCCCTCTCTGACTTTCGAAGAGGTGAGTCGCGTTTTCTTCTGCTCCTGTTTTTCCCTGACCAGATTTGCATTGCACAAGGCAAATCTGGTACGAAGAGAAACTCAAATAGTTCTAGGTGGCACAGCCTGTGTTCTCTCCCGGTCTATGGTTATTGGTACCAGATGACAACCAGTTGAGAAGGGTTTAGAACAGGACTAATAGGCTTTTATCTTTAGAAAATGGCGGAAGTTAGTCCCTATTTGAAATCGCAGCAAATTAATTAAGCTAACAGGAACTCGAGAGTTGGTGACCAGCTGGGCCATAGAGAATGACCTCCGCAGCTCTAAAACATGTCATCAGCATCAAGTTCCCATGAAGCTGACAATCTCGGATCCATCTCCTGGCGAGGGCCTTGGTTATTTTCAATGCCGAAGCCGCATACAGATAGTGGTAGAAAAGTGGCTTTAGTAAAGAATAGCTGGTTCGAACAGTCGTACCTCGAACCGCATACTGTTCTAAACCTATGCTATAGCTTTCGCAAGGATCTTAGTTACAAGGACGCGATAATGGAGGCAGCAGAACTGCCAAGCAATGAGCGATTGAGCACCAGAACTGTTTGCGATTGGTAATTTATATGAATCCCTTCTGCAAAGAGATGAGTGTTGGATTTTTCTGCTTGTCAAGCCGAACTTGGAAAGATTGGAGAAGGAAAAATAGTTCAGGCTGATGAAAGCAAGTTTGGCAAGCATAAATTCAATCGTGGCAGATAGATCGAATGCCATCGAGTGCTAGGCATGAGGATAACTCAGACGATTTTCGAATGATTATTTGCCCTGATAACGTCCGTTCAGAAGACACTCTATTGCCTATTATATCTGATCGTGTTGAAGTTGGAACAATCGTGCACACCGATTGCTGGAAAGCTTATCTAGGGCTATCTAGCCTTAGATATCCTCACAAAAGAGTAACCTATAGTACCGAAACCATCGCTTTGTTGGTATGTATCTAAACAACTATTAACGCTTAATAAATAATTGAATTATAGCTGCTGACAGAACACATACACAGCAATTTTTTACTGGGTGTCATGAAAGCTTCATGGCACCCGGTAAAAAATTGGTTCTGCAAACATCGCATTCCCGATGATAGTTTTGCATACCACTTATGCGAATTTCTCTGGGGTCGAGGAAGAAGAAATACATGGATAAGTTCAATGAATTTCTTTCGTCAACAAAGCGAGAATACAAATTTAATTAAATACTATTATTCTTCTACTATTACGAGTCAAAATACTTGTCATTGAACACATTGAACATTATTTAATAAAAAACAAGTTGAAAATGCAAGGCATTGTCGCAACGAACTTCCAAATGTAGACTTACTTTAAAACAATTTATGTATCGCACATTAATTTTGGACCTATTTGAAATTTTTGATAAAAATTAATTCGAGGGGGTCGGGTATCCGTGGTCAGATTTTGTGGAGGGTACCATATTTCGACTCAGCTATGTTAGGGGAGTCCAAATATGTATCGCACATTAATTTTGGACCTATTTGAAATTTTGATAAAAATTAATTCGGGGGTATCCGTGGTCAGATTTTGTGGGGTACCATATTTCGACTCAGCTATGTTAGGGGAGTCCAAATATGTATCGCACATTAATTTTGGACCTATTTGAAATTTTTGATAAAATTAATTCCGGGGGTATCCGTGGTCAGATTTTGTGGGGGGGTACCATATTTCGACTCAGCTATGTTAGGGGAGTCCAAATATGTATCGCACATTAATTTTGGACCTATTTGAAATTTTTTTTTTCCCGACGGAATATTGCGGGGGCACGGCGCCCCCGTGGCCCGATTTTAACTGACATCAAAACTTAAGCTCTGGACACCGAGCTGAATCGATTGATGTATCACACATTGATGTCCGACCATTAGAAAGGCCTCGGACGGACGGACAGACGGACGACAAATCGATTTCATAAACGAACGAAGTTCGTTGAAAATTTGTGAAAAATTTAACATGGAACCCTATGGGAAAATAAATATTTCAAAAATAATAACTTTTTACCTGTACATTTCCGCAGAAATTCCTCTTAGATCTAAACTTTTATTTTTCATTAGCTTTCCAAAAAGATATAGTACACCATAAAAATTTTTGATCGGTAATGTAAAAGGTGATTTTTCGCAACATACTTGAATTGTTCGAGTATGGTATGTTGAAATATCCCCCCCACTATTTAAGAAACATGTACTTGTGCGGCACCGCAAAAATGTATTGTTGTTTCCTTACCTCGCTTTGAATAAATACCTGGTAAAAGTCAAGTGTTGAAGATACACAAGCATAACCTGGTACACAACAAGTTATGTTCGTTTATCTGATAGAACGGTGCCGTACAATTTCCCCTCCAGTAAATTTTATCGTCAAAACACAAGTTGAACACATACACACATAATTAAATATGTCAGTTTGTCACGAAAAATCGCCTAGTCTTACGTAACTGATGAATGCCACGATTCATCCTTTGGAAAATAGCTTACAAATTATAAAAATAACCTTAGAAATGATGGGTTTTATAAAGTATGCAATTATCAATAAAATACCTTAATAATATCGCATGTTAGACGAGAGAGAGATAACTGTAAATATTTTTAAAATCATTTTTCCTGTTTCTTTGCTGCATTGGCCTTAACTGTTATCGGGCTTAATTTTCCATCACTGCCAGAATCATCAGCTTTTAAACCAATTGTTGATGGTTTGACACCTTCACGGGATCTAGATTTCTTAGATTTTGATGTATGTTTCACCGGAATTTCATCTTTAGTTATCCCAGCTTTACCAAACTCCTTCTTAAACGCACCATTGTTTTTCTTAGATGATGTTGATGGTGACTCACTGTCGTTATTGCCACTTTCCTGTGAAGTGTTTGTCGCATTTGCTTCAACCATAACTCCATCTTTGATATTTGATGCTGTGGACAATTTTTCCGACTTCAATCTCTCTTCTTCCAATTTTAATGCTTTTAAATGTCCATACTCTGCATCAGGTAAATCAAATTCCACTCTATGGTTTGGGAAAGGTATAGCTTCCCTTTCATCTAGAAGTTTTAAATTATACCCCGATTCTAAAAATTTCCATAAGGCTTTTGACGACACCTCTTGGCCATATTTTTCTTGAAATTTAGTTTGAATGCATAGCATTTCGAAATGTTTATTTATACCTACAACATAATTATAATATGAAGTTATAATATGAAAAATTAAGTTAGAAACAGGAAACTTACCTACAGGCTTATGACCAATCATAGATTGGTACATATAAACCTGATTTTCAGCGGTCCATTCAATTTCTTCCATTTTGAAAACTACTATATAGTTTAATTGCCTGCAAAAATAAAGGTCAAGTTGAGTAGCAAAAATATATATAAATGGCGGTTAAGGAAACGCAACCCGACGTACAGAACGTTATATATACACATACCAAAATTCATACAGATTCCTTTTCTATCGACACCGGACACTGTACATAAATAAAGAAACAAGATTTGATTTTAAAATCGTTTCTGAAAATTGTCACCAATTGAGACTGTTATCACGTTTCGTGCATTAGTCTTGTAAAAGTTTGCCAGTAACTAAGTAAAAGGTAACAAAGGTACAAAAGTAGAAATTTATAAACAAAATCGAAGGTTTATAGATTGTCAATATATATTTTAGTTTGTTATTATGCCATCTTTTAGTTATTAGAAATCCGTTTAAATATAAAAACGGTTCGCCAGCAATTAATATTTTACTGAGCTTTAAAACTTTAGATCTTTACGTTATTGTAAATAACTTTGCACATGTGAAGAGAAATGACATAGTGCATTCTAAGCACTTGCATGCCAAAAAATGAATATGGAATTGACAAAGAGTAGTAATACTATGACTTTGAATTCAATGTGGGTCTCGACTAATAAAAGTTGTTTGAATTTGGACTTCATGTAAGTCAATTGACTAAAAAAATGTCGTACTGCGTTGGTATGTAGGTCAATATACAAAAAACCACATGACCGTAGCTTCAATAATGCTCAATCGACTAAAAAGTGCGCGATACTTTGAACGCAAAGTAGGTCAGCAAAACTGTTGGTGGTGCATAATTTTGCTAACCGCTTAGTTGCAATACAGCAAACTTAAAGTATGTCAGCAAAACTGCTGGTAGTGCAAGTATAGTTGAAAAATGTTGATGCTTAGTTTGCGATATAGTGTCGCGGTTACATAAAAAAAAGAAAAAAGTGCGGCCTCTAGGGTATTTGTTTGCAATATAAAAGAAGGATTTCCTTTGGAATTGTACATATCGATTTCAATCGCAAGTACGTTCTTTGCAATTGTACTGTAGAGATTCGGAGAATTTTTAAGTCCATTTTTATTGGTTGATAGTTATTGTAAATGTGATAGAGTATATTTCGATATTCAAAAGTATTTTGAACAGCACTGTAACTACTTGCAGGTTCCGAACTCGGAAGTGATGGAATTAACCGTTATAGGGGCAGGAGATGGAAGACTGTGTGGTCTGGCAACTAGTTTTAATTGTTGTTTTTTACTCTACTTTTAACGTCTCAAAAAGAAGAGCGAAAAATTCTATTTGTCGATTTTATAAAAGGTAATGCTTTTAAATGTATTCTTTTAAGTTATCCGATTGCATCGGAGGTTTAGTTACATATTCGATTTGATTGTTTCTATTTGGATTTAGCAGCTGATTTAATGAAGATGTTACCACGTATTTGTTTGCCATTTAATCCTCTTGATGTGTTTAATTTTTAAATGCAAATTTATTTAGCTGATGCATCATCCACTATAATAAACAATTCTTAACGTATGCTAACAAATTAAATATATTCTGTTAACATGCATTAATGTACATTTAGAACTTGTTACCTGGGATTGTATTTTGGTTTCGATATTATACGTATTTGTTACAAGCATATTTTATAATTGTTTACCAGGTTCTAATAATCTGTTATGATTGTGTAGTTGTTTTATTTCAGTTTTTAGTTGTGCGTTTATACCTGCGTAGTTCATGTTTCGTTTTGAAACCTTACCTTCAGTTGGTTTGTATGACATCTGGGCACCTATTTTCGAACTCAGAGGACTTGATGCCGTGCATGAAAATGTAGCATTATCGCATGAAATTAGACGTAAGGTATTTTCGAATTTATGCGACACAGCCGCATGCGACATGCTCATGTGAAATTGTAACGGATGGGGAGTCGTGCACGAAATACCAAATCGCCTACGACAATAGATTTGCGCTTGCGCATGTATTTAATGCACGGGTGGTATGTTGATGTTTGATTGATGGTATATATAATGAAATGTTAGTAGGGGCTAAAAGGGTTCTAAGGGTTGTTTTGTTGAAGGTAGTGTATGCCAAATAAAGAAAGCCAAATATCAGATCCCGCAACTGAGAAATTTATGTTTGCCGTACTTTACAAATGTTAAAGTATTTGAAATATTAGTCAAAGGATAAGTGCCAAGACGAAAAAAACAATGACTTGATGACGTGACGTGACAAGTGTAAAATATCACAGATACAAAAACAAAAGGTAGTGCTGTTTGGTTGGTGCATTGCACATCTACTTACCACTGAACCCACGGTAAGTAGGTGGATACCCTGGGAAGACGAGTTTTCAAATAGTCGAGGCATATTAACACAGTTTTGTTTTATAAACCAACCAAACGTAGATAAAGCACGTAACATAAAATAAATATTTGCATATTATATAAAATTAAATAATTAAATAATTAAACTAAAATTCAAAAAATTGAGAAAAGTTAAAAGAGAGGGATGGGATCTAGGTAAGCTTAATGATAGTAGGGTAAAAGAGGAATATAAACAAGTATTAGATAATAAGAGCAAAGAGATAGCTGTAGGAGGGAATGTAGAAAATAGATGGAAAGAAATAAAACTGACTGTACATGATACAGCAACACAGACTATAGGTAAGAAAAAAATAGAAGCGAGAAAACCCTGGGTAACAAAGGAGATATTAGATTTAATAGAGAATAGAAGAAAGCTTAAACCTTTCAGAGAAGTGGATAGTGAAAGTAAGCAAAAATATAATACAGTTAGAAATAAGATAGTACATGAGTGTAGAAAAGCTAGAAATAAATGGATGGAGGAGAATTGTAAGGGAATACAAGAAGATTTGAGAGTAGGTATGACAGACAGGGCTTACAGGGCAGTTAAAAAGTTTTGCAAAAAATAGGAATCTCTCATAGGGATAGAAAAATTATATACAGTCTATATAAAAACCAAAGCGTAGTAATTAGATTGGATGAAATAGAAAAGGAAGCTAAGATTAGAAATGGTGTTAGACAGGGTTGTATACTGTCTCCCTTCATTTTTAATGTTTATATTGAGGAAGCTTTAAACTTAGCTAGAGAGAGAAAAGAGATAGGTATTAGTGTACAGGGACAGAAAGTAGACATGTTACGTTTTGCAGATGATATAGCCATTATAGCAGAGTCTAGAAAAGAGTTAGGAGAGTTTTAAATATTTTAGATGAGATACTACAGAGTAACTATAGTATGAGAATTAACTCAGTAAAGACAAAGATAATGACAAGTGAGTTACAGCATAGTTCTAAACCAAAATTAAAAATAGGTAATACCGAGTTAGAGGAGGTAGATGAATTTTGCTATTTAGGTAGTATAATTACAAAGGATGGACGTAGCAGAAGGGATATAGTAGCTAGAATAGCTCAAGCTAGAAAAATGTTTTTAAAAAAGAAAAACTTACTAATAGCTAATAGTATTAGTTTAGATAATAGAAAAAGTTTCTTAAAGTCGTACGTATGGAGCGTTCTACTATACGGTAGTGAGACTTGGACAATTAAAGAAGTAGATAAGAAAAAGATAGAAGCTTTTGAAACTTGGTGTTATAGGAGAATGTTAAAGATTAGTTGGACAGATAGAGTAACAAACGAGGAAGTTTATAGAAGGATAGGTGAAGATCCCTGTATGTGGAAACAATTGAAGGTCAGGAGAGATAGAATGATAGGGCACCAGTTAAGACATGAGGGACTATTTAGTAAAGTCTTAGATTATAGACTACCAAATAAAAGTAGAGTATGGAAGCCCTAGACAAAGCTATATTAGTCAAATTATTAGAGATCTAGGTTGTGAAGGGTATGCAGACCTTTTTAGACTAGCTCAGAATAGAAAAGAATTTAGAGCTTGCGTCAAACCGACCTTAAGTAAGGTCGAAAACAAAATGATGATGAATTAAATAAATAAAAAGGCGGGGGGTGGAGCATAAGAATATATATATATATATATATATATATATTGCTGTAATTGTAGGTTTAATTTAGGGGTAGGTTAAGTCATAGAGGTCGTAAAATAAACAAAAGAAACTCCCAAGTAACAAAAGCACATAATTACAGACATTAGAATAGTAAATATGTCATTATAAATATTATTAGTTGAGAGCACACTGTATATAGCAGTACAAGCGATTAAAACACATATCCAAGAGTAGCTACGAGCAAAGATAAGAATTTGAAAATGTAACGAAACGCATTGAAATTAAATCAGTGAAAAACCTGCATGAATTGGCTAGATAAATATTCGAAAAGTGCGTTAATATATCACCTTAAACGCACGCAGAAATTATGCATTATTTGAAAAGCGTACGTAATCTAAAAGTTTCACATTTGTTCAAAAATCCAATTTATTAGGAAATTAACAAACACCAAATTTATTCTATTCAGATTAGAATAAGGCCAACAACAATAGTACGTGATTTGTTGGACGAAAATTCCTGGGATTTCTGAAACAAATGTGAGGTATTATAATGAATTACGTGACATTCTTAGCATCGCTTCGTGCAATTGAAATACACAATTGGTAAAGTTTTCCAAAATAACAAGAGATGGTTTGGGAAAGGTATAGCTTCCTTTCATCTAGAAGTTTTAAATTATACCCCGATTCTAAAAATTTCCATAAGGCTTTTGACGACACCTCTTGGCCATATTTTTCTTGAAATTTAGTTTGAATGCATAGCATTTCGAAATGTTTATTTATACCTACAACATAATTATAATATGAAGTTATAATATGAAAAATTAAGTTAGAAACAGGAAACTTACCTACAGGCTTATGACCAATCATAGATTGGTACATATAAACCTGATTTTCAGCGGTCCATTCAATTTCTTCCATTTTTGAAAACTACTATATAGTTTAATTGCCTGCAAAAAATAAAGGTCAAGTTGAGTAGCAAAAATATATATAAATGGCGGTTAAGGAAACGCAACCCGACGTACAGAACGTTATATATACACATACCAAAATTCATACAGATTCCTTTTCTATCGACACCGGACACTGTACATAAATAAAGAAACAAGATTTGATTTTAAAATCGTTTCTGAAAATTGTCACCAATTGAGACTGTTATCACGTTTCGTGCATTAGTCTTGTAAAAGTTTGCCAGTAACTAAGTAAAAGGTAACAAAGGTACAAAAGTAGAAATTTATAAACAAAATCGAAGGTTTATAGATTGTCAATATATATTTTAGTTTGTTATTATGCCATCTTTTAGTTATTAGAAATCCGTTTAAATATAAAACGGTTCGCCAGCAATTAATATTTTACTGAGCTTTAAAACTTTAGATCTTTACGTTATTGTAAATAACTTTGCACATGTGAAGAGAAATGACATAGTGCATTCTAAGCACTTGCATGCCAAAAATGAATATGGAATTGACAAAGAGTAGATACTATGACTTTGAATTCAATGTGGGTCTCGACTAATAAAAGTTGTTTGAATTTGGACTTCATGTAAGTCAATTGACTAAAAAAATGTCGTACTGCGTTGGTATGTAGGTCAATATACAAAAAACCACATGACCGTAGCTTCAATAATGCTCAATCGACTAAAAAGTGCGCGATACTTTGAACGCAAAGTAGGTCAGCAAAACTGTTGGTGGTGCATAATTTTGCTAACCGCTTAGTTGCAATACAGCAAACTTAAAGTATGTCAGCAAAACTGCTGGTAGTGCAAGTATAGTTGAAAAATGTTGATGCTTAGTTTGCGATATAGTGTCGCGGTTACATAAAAAAAAGGAAAAAGTGCGGCCTCTAGGGTATTTGTTTGCAATATAAAAGAAGGATTTCCTTTGGAATTGTACATATCGATTTCAATCGCAAGTACGTTCTTTGCAATTGTACTGTAGAGATTCGGAGAATTTTTAAGTCCATTTTTATTGGTTGATAGTTATTGTAAATGTGATAGAGTATATTTCGATATTCAAAAGTATTTTGAACAGCACTGTAACTACTTGCAGGTTCCGAACTCGGAAGTGATGGAATTAACCGTTATAGGGGCAGGAGATGGAAGACTGTGTGGTCTGGCAACTAGTTTTAATTGTTGTTTTACTCTACTTTAACGTCTCAAAAGAAGAGCGAAAAATTCTATTTGTCGATTTTATAAAAGGTAATGCTTTTAAATGTATTCTTTTAAGTTATCCGATTGCATCGGAGGTTTAGTTACATATTCGATTTGATTGTTTCTATTTGGATTTAGCAGCTGATTTAATGAAGATGTTACCACGTATTTGTTTGCGATTTAATACTCTTGATGTGTTTAATTTTTAAATGCAAATTTATTTAGCTGATGCATCATCCACTATAATAAACAATTCTTAACGTATGCTAACAAATTAAATATATTCTGTTAACATGCATTAATGTACATTTAGAACTTGTTACCTGGGATTGTATTTTGGTTTCGATATTATACGTATTTGTTACAAGCATATTTTATAATTGTTTACCAGGTTCTAATAATCTGTTATGATTGTGTAGTTGTTTTATTTCAGTTTTTAGTTGTGCGTTTATACCTGCGTAGTTCATGTTTCGTTTTGAAACCTTACCTTCAGTTGGTTTGTATGACATCTGGGCACCTATTTTCGAACTCAGAGGACTTGATGCCGTGCATGAAAATGTAGCATTATCGCATGAAATTAGACGTAAGGTATTTTCGAATTTATGCGACACAGCCGCATGCGACATGCTCATGTGAAATTGTAACGGATGGGAGTCGTGCACGAAATACCAAATCGCCTACGACAATAGATTTGCGCTTGCGCATGTATTTAATGCACGGGTGGTATGTTGATGTTTGATTGATGGTATATATAATGAAATGTTAGTAGGGGCTAAAGGGTTCTAAGGGTTGTTTTGTTGAAGGTAGTGTATGCCAAATAAAGAGCCAAATATCAGATCCCGCAACTGAGAAATTTATGTTTGCCGTACTTTACAAATGTTAAAGTATTTGAAATATTAGTCAAAGGATAAGTGCCAAGACGAAAAAAACAATGACTTGATGACGTGACGTGACAAGTGTAAAATATCACAGATACAAAAACAAAAGGTAGTGCTGTTTGGTTGGTGCATTGCACATCTACTTACCACTGAACCCACGGTAAGTAGGTGGATACCCTGGGAAGACGAGTTTTCAAATAGTCGAGGCATATTAACACAGTTTTGTTTTATAAACCAACCAAACGTAGATAAAGCACGTAACATAAAATAAATATTTGCATATTATATAAAATTAAATAATTAAATAATTAAACTAAAATTCAAAAAATTGAGAAAAGTTAAAAGAGAGGGATGGGATCTAGGTAAGCTTAATGATAGTAGGGTAAAAGAGGAATATAAACAAGTATTAGATAATAAGAGCAAAGAGATAGCTGTAGGAGGGAATGTAGAAAATAGATGGAAAGAAATAAAACTGACTGTACATGATACAGCAACACAGACTATAGGTAAGAAAAAAGTAGAAGCGAGAAAACCCTGGGTAACAAAGGAGATATTAGATTTAATAGAGAATAGAAGAAAGCTTAAACCTTTCAGAGAAGTGGATAGTGAAAGTAAGCAAAAATATAATACAGTTAGAAATAAGATAGTACATGAGTGTAGAAAAGCTAGAAATAAATGGATGGAGGAGAATTGTAAGGAATACAAGAAGATTTGAGAGTAGGTATGACAGACAGGGCTTACAGGGCAGTTAAAAAGTTTTGCAAAAATAGGAATCTCTCATAGGGATAGAAAAATTATATACAGTCTATATAAAAACCAAAGCGTAGTAATTAGATTGGATGAAATAGAAAAGGAAGCTAAGATTAGAAATGGTGTTAGACAGGGTTGTATACTGTCTCCCTTCATTTTTAATGTTTATATTGAGGAAGCTTTAAACTTAGCTAGAGAGAGAAAAGAGATAGGTATTAGTGTACAGGGACAGAAAGTAGACATGTTACGTTTTGCAGATGATATAGCCATTATAGCAGAGTCTAGAAAAGAGTTAGGAGAGTTTTAAATATTTTAGATGAGATACTACAGAGTAACTATAGTATGAGAATTAACTCAGTAAAGACAAAGATAATGACAAGTGAGTTACAGCCTAGTTCTAAACCAAAATTAAAAATAGGTAATACCGAGTTAGAGGAGGTAGATGAATTTTGCTATTTAGGTAGTATAATTACAAAGGATGGACGTAGCAGAAGGGATATAGTAGCTAGAATAGCTCAAGCTAGAAAAATGTTTTTAAAAAAGAAAAACTTACTAATAGCTAATAGTATTAGTTTAGATAATAGAAAAAGTTTCTTAAAGTCGTACGTATGGAGCCTTCTACTATACGGTAGTGAGACTTGGACAATTAAAGAAGTAGATAAGAAAAGATAGAAGCTTTTGAAACTTGGTGTTATAGGAGAATGTTAAAGATTAGTTGGACAGATAGAGTAACAAACGAGGAAGTTTATAGAAGGATAGGTGAAGATCCCTGTATGTGGAAACAATTGAAGGTCAGGAGAGATAGAATGATAGGGCACCAGTTAAGACATGAGGGACTATTTAGTAAAGTCTTAGATTATAGACTACCAAATAAAAGTAGAGTATGGAAGGCCTAGACAAAGCTATATTAGTCAAATTATTAGAGATCTAGGTTGTGAAGGGTATGCAGACCTTTTTAGACTAGCTCAGAATAGAAAAGAATTTAGAGCTGCGTCAAACCGACCTTAAGTAAGGTCGAAAACAAAATGATGATGAATTAAATAAATAAAAAGGCGGGGGGTGGAGCATAAGAATATATATATATATATATATATATATATATATATATTGCTGTAATTGTAGGGTTAATTTAGGGGTAGGTTAAGTCATAGAGGTCGTAAAATAAACAAAAGAAACTCCCAAGTAACAAAAGCACATAATTACAGACATTAGAAGAGTAAATAGGTCATTATAAATATTATTAGTTGAGAGCACACTGTATATAGCAGTACAAGCGATTAAAACACATATCCAAGAGTAGCTACGAGCAAAGATAAGAATTTGAAAATGTAACGAAACGCATTGAAATTAAATCAGTGAAAAACCTGCATGAATTGGCTAGATAAATATTCGAAAAGTGCGTTAATATATCACCTTAAACGCACGCAGAAATTATGCATTATTTGAAAAGCGTACGTAATCTAAAAGTTTCACATTTGTTCAAAAATCCAATTTATTAGGAAATTAACAAACACCAAATTTATTCTATTCAGATTAGAATAAGGCCAACAACAATAGTACGTGATTTGTTGGACGAAAATTCCTGGGATTTCTGAAACAAATGTGAGGTATTATAATGAATTACGTGACATTCTTAGCATCGCTTCGTGCAATTGAAATACACAATTGGTAAAGTTTTCCAAAATAACAAGAGATAAGACACTTGATCTCGCCCAGCACGTGAAGTCAACGAATCACAAACAAAAGGGGCCGATCTTATAAATATCATGACATTTGAATACTGAGTTAGTATACTTTTGAAACTGGGCAGTCACTATACTTGAAAGTGCTAAATATTTACGTGAACAGTAAATTAAATTAAAGTGAAAATTAAAGAGTGTGTAATTGTGCAAGCGAGCCGTACTTCTAAAGACGGCTTTTAATTACCATCTTCATTACCATCTTAATCACCATTTTAATTACCATCTAAATAACGATCCTAATAAAGATCGTGTTACGATTCCTGTTAAAACTTTTAATAACGATCAGTTACGATCTTAAATACAATTTGGATACGAGACTCTGGAGAATGCTACCTGTTCAAGCAATTTGATAATCTCTGAAAATGGTAAATATTCTATTACGGAAATGAAAAACCTTTCACTGGAATAAACTCACCAATAACGATTTGGATTCTAATTTGGTTGGATGTCGACTTCAATTCTTGTGAATGCAAAGCACCTACTGAACCACTTCAGGTTAGATATTTTGATATGATTTATTTTAAAAAACTGTTTTTATCTCAATAATAATTTAAAGTGTAAGAGCCTGCAAATTGGGGTTTTTTGTATAAATTTACAAAAAGTAATAAACATCTTGAAACGTTTCAAAAGGTCTCTAAATGTAATAAAAAGCTCGTTTTGCTGGCTTGAGTTTCTAAAAATCTGACAGATGTAAATAATTTAAAAAGGGAGAAGATATTTAAAAAAGTTGTAAATATTTAATCATTATACTGTGTATTGTAGAATTGCTTTATTTAATTGAATCAGCTAGTCGAGGCAAAGAAAATTATAAATTAACATTTCTACAAGTGATTGAATAATAAAAGAATAAATCACAGCATAAATATGACAAGCCCAAATCGTGGGGCTCGATTATCATAGCATAAATATTGCGTCCAAGCGTAGGGGCTAACAGTGGCTAATACAGCATAAATATGTACAGTATAACACAGCAATATATATATATATATATATATATATATATATATATATATATTGCTGTGAGACCTACAAAACCCATGAACTACGCTTTATAATCGAGCCTCACTTTTGGGCGTCAAGAATGCTGTGAAACCTACAAAAAGCTATTCATTACCTTAACTGTGTTGGTCCATTGACTTTCTTCCGTTAATCGCCTCGGCTGCTCCTCTAGATAGCTTTCATCCTCATACATAAAAAAAACAAACACATTCCCACCACAAACATCAACGTCAACTCTATTTACATCAATATCCACAATACATTAAAATTTCAAAATTAATATTCAGCATAAATTTTAATATCAGAAAATTTCAAAATTAAATTTATTATCATATTAAAGTGCATCCAGAATTAAAGTCCTTGTAGGATGCCTACTAATTACTATAACAATATATGCAGACCGGAGTCTGAGTACAAAGGGAGCATCTACCACCCCTTTACGTTAATTAACCAGGTTCGTCTAATTGAGCTCAAAGACATACCCATATTTTCATCATAATCCAGAACATCAATACTAAATACCCCTTTCTACTTAAACAAGCAAATTTCACCTTAAAACTAATATATTATTGTTAGTACAATTTCACTACTGTCCATTTTAAATAAACAAATTATAAAGTTATTCAACACACACCAAAATATCAAAGTTCGAACAAAATAGTATAATTTACCTGAAGGTTACTGCACTCGTAGCTTCAATGTACATCGTCCCTTTGTTAATTACATTACATGTGATTTTCCAATGCTCCACCCGAAGGTCCTTTGTTAATTACACCATTCCAACTGGGTTATATTTACGGCTTCTGATTCTCAACGCTTTTAAAATTTTCTCCATCACCATTTATTTAAAGTTGTTTCAGGGCTTTTCCGGAACTCATCTGTGTATATCTGAACCTTGTTTTGTGGATCCAGACACGTTTATGCACCAGTTAATTATTAATACCCCCGAAAAATAGCAAAGAAATTCATACTTCTTTCACCAATATACGCCAAAACTGCCTACTTTTGTGTATTCATTTGTCGTTGTAAATTTTACTAATTGGTACAGTGATACTAACTTTATTACCTTGTATCTTCTTTTCTAAGTGCACTAAAGTACATTTATTGTAGCACGTAAAGAACAAGCTGTTTTACATCACAAAATATTCGAGCAAACTGTTTAAAATTATTTAATCAAAACCGGAAAACTAAAAGCACTGTTTAACGCGTTTAATCAAGTCGAAGATCTAAGAGAGCTTGTTCATATTCCCCTGGGTATATATAGAGGTTAGCCTGTCTGTCGGTCGAGTCTCCAAAACGGACAATTCTAAAGAATTTCGCCTGCTATGTTCCCATTCCGCAGCCCGGCATGCGATTTTTACGAATTTTGCACTCGCCCCAGTTACATCTCAGAAAATTTCCACACGGCACGCAACGTCTGAGAATACCTAATTAAATTTTTATACAGAAATGTTATTTCTACCTTTCAAGTTTGCCTTTTACTTTCAACCAATCGCAACCCAATGACGTTGCTCTACTCACGCCTTTTACTATATGTGCCTCGGTCTTGCGCATATTATCTGTCTCTAACCTGTTCTTAGTGGTGCAAATTGATATTCTTTATTATCGATTATTTCAGTCCACATGGACTGTTATCTGGGTTAAATAACCCCGTATCCAACCTTCCCGTTAATATAAGCGACGGTTTCTCCAACATTCTCTGAAACCATTAATTATCTGCAACATTTACGCAGAATGAGCCTTTTAAAAATACGCAGGTGTTTAAACATCCTACTTCTAACTAACCCCTCTACGATTTGCATTTTATTGGGTTTTTACAAGTTTTTATAGATATTATATGTTACTAACGGTTCAATTAACTTCAATTAAAATTAATACCCTTTAAATTTTAGTGAATCCTAACTAAATATTAATTATTATCTGTACGTTTTGTTTAATACCGGTTACTTAAAATAGAGTTAATTAATATAAATTTTGCACGTAATTTCTCTTTGTTTCTTTACTCAGAATAATTAAATTACATGTAGAGCTTTTTAATACTGCTTCCTTTTATATAAAGCGTCTTATAAATAATTTAAATCTCTTATTTTTAATAAAACGAATGAATTTTTATGCTTCACGGTTTTTTTTAATAACGCGTACCTTTTCCCAAAGCTTCTACACGGTGATTAAAATTATTTGATGTGCTTATTTAATTTTCTACCCTGGTCTAAATATGAGTAATATATATATATATATATATATATATATATATATATATATATATATCACAGTTTCTACTTGTTATATTTTTTATTAATATTGTAGCGGGCTACTACTACCGCGTTTCTTTAATTTAAAACAAGTAATAACAAACGTCTTTATTACTTACTGCTCACAAGCCTAATTAACAGTATATGCCTTATTTATAGATGTTTTCAGTCCACTTAACAATGAAGCACTACTACACTAATGAATTGACAAGCACTAATATCTTCTTAAACTAACTTCTCTACCATAGGTCCATTAACCACTAACACAACTATTTATTTATACACTTCTATTTATTTATGTATACTACAAGCTGCATGCACATTAGACAGAGCATATCACATTTATGTAAACTTCTAAAAGCTCAAAACTACTATTACTTTAACACGTTATAATTTATATACGACATTCTAGTATAGATTGACCCTTGCATTCATTAGCGGTCTTATATATACTCTGGATTACAAGGATGACTCATGCTCCCGTAATTTCTAGAAGAATTCTGGAATCCTTGAGAAGGCGCTGTGCCCCGAGCGTTTGTATGTTTGACGGGTTGCCTAATAGTGGATCGCAACACTGCCCCCTCTTTAAAACCGTTACGTCTCGTAACTGTAAATCCATCTTGACGCCAATTCGATGACTGGTGACGGTATCGGCAGCTATCTCCTCTGGTGCATCCACCGCGTCGTTGGAAGTAACAGTCAACACTCTTTTCCTGGTCTTGGTAGGCAACCGGTTGATAACAACAAACAAGAACCTGGACGTTGGTTCCCTGGAAAACTACTTCTAGCATATTTCGGACTATCCTCCAGTCTAAGCGATCCAGTCCACAGCCCAGCTTTGGCACCGCTAGTCTCGTTACTCCATTTTCCATCATCTGCGCCTTAAGATTTAGCAAAGCCTCCCATAGATGTCCATAACTAGGTCTCTGCCATGAAGAATTTTTGGTGACCAGATAGTAAACATAACGATTTTTATCTTGAAGGACCAAAGATTTTCCTACAGTTGGCTGCTGTTGTACTAATTCATCCACACATCCAAACTTTTCTTGAAAACAACAGCTATTCCCTTGACATTGCCAAATCTTGAGCTACGCAATGTGCAAGGGAATACTCTTCTGGTGCTCTAAACAGATCGTGCTGTTTTTCAACAACAACGCCAAATCTCGCTTTAGCGGAACCACCATACGCCGCCATAAAGCTCTCAAAATCTACATTTGGCTCATGATTAATAACTTGCCGAACACCATTATCATTATTCGAGTCTTCCTGGTTGTTGCCAGCGTAGGATGTTAAACAGTCAAAGTGTACCACTTTCGGTTTACCACGAGGGGATCTTCTGATCCGATACACTACATCATTAATCCTTTTTAACACTTCGTACGGCCCTTCCCATTGTCTTTGTAGTTTTGGCGATAATCCACGTTTTCTTTGTGGCTTGTACAACCACACTAAATCTCCAGGTTGATAACCACCTTCTTGTGCTCTCGTGTCATATTGTGATTTCATTCGATCGCTTGCTGCCTGGATATTCTTTCGGACGTTTTCGTGAATACTATTTGACCTTTCACGAAGCTTACTAACGTAATCTTCACCTGCGATCTCTTCTCCAGGTTTAAATCCAAACCGAAGATCACATGGTAGCCGCAATTCACGTCCTAGCATTACGCAAGCGGGCGAGTACCCTGTGCTGTCATGTACCGAAGATCGGTACGCCAGTAGGAACAAATGCAGATATTGGTCCCAGTCTCGTTGATGTTCAGAGACAACTTTGGCCAGGTACTTCCTAACGTCCTGTTCATTCTTTCAACCATTCCATCCGATTGGGGATGAAGTGGCGTGGTTCTAGTCTTCCTGATTCCAAGATGCTTGCAGACATTTTGAAACAATGCTGATTCGAAGTTTCGACCTTGATCGGAGTGTAATTCCAACGGAACTCCAAACCGACAAAACAACTCCCTGACTAGTACATCTGCAACCGTCTCGGCTTCTTGGTTAGGTATAGCATATGCCTCCGGCCATTTGGTAAAATAATCCATTGCAACCAAGATGTATTTATTTCCTTTCTCTGATTCAGGAAACGGACCAGCTATATCAATGGCTACCCTCTCAAAAGGATTCCCCACGTTATACTGTCTCATTGGGGCTTTCCGTTTTCAGACCGGGCCATTTGCAGAGGCACACAATTCACATTTCCGGCACCACTCCTTCACATCATCTTTGCAGTTCAGCCAATAGAATCTTTCTCTCACTCTCGAGAGTTCTTTTCACGCCAAAATGCCCTCCGGAAATACCATCGTGCAAGTGCTGCAACACTTCCGGCACTCTGCTTTTCGGCACTATCACTTGAAGTCTCTCAGTGCCATCTTCAAATTCCAGGCGTCGTTTCAAGATTCTATTTTCCATCATCAAGGAGTCCCACTGTGCCCAGTATGCCTTCAGGCTCCTACTTAAAATACTAATTTCTTCCCAAGCTGGTCGTTGTCCTCTATTTTTCCACTCAATAATACGTCCCAATTCGGCGTCATTTTCCTGGTCTTCTCGCATTCTTTCGGGTTGCCAAGTATCATCGGTTACTGTCATTCTATGGATGACACTTATTTTCTCTTCCATCTTGGAGCAATGATTGCAGTCCACCGGACAAGGTCTCCTTGACAGAGCGTCTGCATTCCGATGGCTAGTTCCTACACGATGTTCCGTATCAAAATCATATTCCTGCAGCCGCTCTACCCACCTTGCCACCTGCCCTTCAGGATTTCGAAACTGCAATAACCATTTCAGTGCAGCATGGTCTGTTCTCAACAGGAATTTACGGCCGTATAAGTACTTATAAAAGTGCTCTACGGACTTGACGACGGCCAACAGCTCCCTTCTTGTCACACAATAGTTCCTTTCTGGCCGCGACAAGACCTTGCTGAAATACCCAATAACTTTTTCTTGTCCGTCCTGCACTTGAGAAAGAACGCCTTCTATAGCTGTGTTACTGGCATCGGTATCCAACACAAATTTCCCCTCCATCCGTGGATAACTCAAAATTGGTGCTGTAACCAGTAGCCGTTTCAGTTGTTCAAATGCACTGTGGCAGTCGTCATTCCAATCATATTCTTGTCCATCTTCGGTTAATTTCGTTAACGGTTTGGCAATGTTTGCAAACCCAAGTATAAAACGTCGGTAATATGTGCACAATCCTAGAAAACTGCGTAGTTGGTGTATATCTGCTGGTGTAGGCCACTCGTGTACCGTTTTTATTTTGTCAGGGTCAGCTCTTATTCCGGTCTCTGAAACGACATGTCCTAGGTATTTCACCTCTTTTCCAAATAGGTGACACTTCTTGGGGCTCAATGTAAGGTTTGTCCCGCGTAATCTTTGGAATATCTCCTCTAGGTTTTTAAGGTGTTCTTCAAAAGACCGGCCTAACACTATCACGTCGTCTAGGTACACCAGACATGTTTTCCAGGACAGTCCACGCAGTATCGACTCCATCAATCGTTCAAAAGTAGCAGGAGCATTGCATAATCCAAATGGCATGACCTTGAACTGCCATAATCCAGTTCCAATTGTAAACGCAGTCTTTTCTTTATCGTTTGGCTCCAAGCCTACCTGCCAGTATCCAATTTTCAAGTCCAAGGTCGAAAACCATTTAGATCCGGATAGAGTATCTAAGGTGTCATCAATTCTGGGCAAAGGATAGCTGTCTTTCTTTGTCACATTATTAAGCCGCCTGTAGTCTACACAAAACCTTGTCGACCCGTCCTTTTCTTGACAAGCACTACCGGGGATGCCCATGGACTATTCGAGGTTCAATCACCCCTGTTCTTCCATATCGGTGATAATTTGCTCAGCTTCCTTACGTTTAGCCAAAGGAAGCCGCCTGGGTGTTGTCTTATCGGTTGCGCATCTCCAGTATTGATCTTGTGTTGCACAACATTCGTCCTTCCTTTCTCACTATCATCCAGTGCAAACACACCTCGATATCGTCCGACCAGTTCTTTTACCTTGCCCAGTTGGTCGCCATTTAATCCTTGACACGAGGGTATCAACATATCCAGCAATTTCTGTGAGCAACCGTTGGTTGGTTTATTTTCGTGTCGTCCACACAACGTTTAATATGACATACTGGAATGCAACTTCCCACAATCATGCCTTTCTTCAGGGTCACTGTATGGGGATTAATGTTCAGCACCCTTACTGGTACCATATTTCGAGACTTTACCAGCGTTCTTCCAATCAGAAGTCCCTCCTGACCTATTCCCGATTCAGTTGCTTCCATCATGCATACTTGTCCTTCCCGGAGCGTACCATCCGGGCGTCCCATTACTATCATTTCCGCCTTCTCGGGTATTTTCATATCGCAAATCACTCGAACTTGCATCGTCTGGTTACTCCTACCTTGAAATGGAATCTCATCATCATCTATCCGAAGCACATTTTCTTTCATGTTTACATGAAACCCATATTCTCTCATGAGATCCATTCCCAAGATCACTTCTTCTGTAATTTCAGCTACCAGCACTCGATGATTAATTAATTTGTCCCCAATTGTCAACATAACGGCAGTCTCTCCGTGAGTACCAATCTTCTCACCACTTGCCGTTCGGAGACACACCGATACAGGTAGCACTTTTCCACGACCAACCAAATCTGGTCTCACAATAGTTCTTGTCGCTCCTGTATCCACAAGTAATCGGACAACCCTACCATTAATTCTACCATCGATATAAATGCTGTCCAGACTTTCCACCGACGATGCAGCACGGATGATAATCTCCGGGGCACTACGCTGTGCTGTCGAAGTTTGCCCCCTTACATGGACCAGCTTTGGCACAACCGGTTGTTTCTTTGGTTGAGTACAGCGTCTCTGCATATGGCCAACTTCACCGCAGTTCCAGCATCGCAGACGCAATCGCCGCGGTCGTTGTAGTTCCAGCCTCTCTGCCACACGGTTGACTATTTCATCTATGCTGTTCTGAGCTTGACCAAGTTCCTCTAAGGCAGACCGAACTTTGTGACCCATCCTGTGTGATGTCTGCTTAGCTGCTTCAAATTCAAGCGGATGGGCCAGTGCGTCATCCAACATTTTTGGCCGTGCTAGTCTTAGCGCTTGCTGTATTTCGCCATCTTTAACGCCATCCACAAATGTTTGTACAGCCAGTTGTTCGAGGAAACTATCTGGTGCCGTTGGATATGCCAATCTAACTAATCTGGCGATGTCAGCTTCGAATTCTTGCAGGCTTTCACTTGTCTTTTGCGAGCGGTTCTTAACTTGTGCGTGGTAAACCTGTTGAAGGTGAGCATCTCCATATCTCATCTCAAGCTTTGATGTTAAGAGGCCGTAATCATTCTGCTGGTGGTCGGGAATCGTTTGTAAGATGTTAAGAGCCTCCCCCCGTAGGGCCACTATTAAGGAGATAGCCTTCTCTTTGTTGCACCAACCGTTGGCTATTGCCGCAGCTTCAAATTGTTTCAAATATGTCGGCCAAGGCGTTTTACCATCAAATGTGGGTGGTTTCACTTTAAATTTTGACGGTATTGACTCGCTTTCTACCATGCTTCTTATTTCTGGAATGTTCTCATTTACAACTTGATTTGCTATTTCAAGTGGACGTGTTGTTATTGAAATCACCTGTTCTTGCAGCCTCATCATATCTTCTTCCATTTTTATCAATTTACTGTCCAACTTTTGCTCAACTGCTTTTACCTGTTCAGTGACATCTTCTTTCAATGCACTGGAGCTTGCTATTAATCTTTGTGCTAACGTGGCCGTCTTTTCATTCAACTCTTCCATTTTTATCGCGTTTTCACTAAACCGTTCTTCTATTTTCTTAGCATTTTCACTTAACCTTTCGGTAAGGTTTGTTTCCAGTTCAACTGACCTTACTACGTTTTCATTTAGTGTCACTTGCATTTCGGATTTAAAATCCTTAAGGAAATTCATTAAAGTTTCTGCCTCCATTTTCCTTTGATTTCTTGTAACTGGCATATACAAACTACTTAAATGTCTTTAGACTTGTGTTTTAAATTAATCACTATAAACCCCACACAGGCTGACACCAGTGTAGCGGGCTACTACTACCGCGTTTCTTTAATTTAAAACATTTAATAGCAAACCTTTAATTCTTTCTCCAACCTAATTAACGTTCAGCCTATTCCCGTTTATCCTTAAAATGAAGACTACTCAGAATGATTGCAGCACTAATATTTTAAACTAATGCCTACCATAGGTCCATAACCATAAAAACTATTTTTTATATACTTCTATTATGTTTATAAGCTCAGCACATTTAAAAAATATTACTTCCATAACTTCTAAAAGCTCAAAATTCTATTACTTTCATCTCATTTTGTTTTGACCTTACTTAAGGTCGTTTGGTCGCTCAACTTCTTTTCATTGTGCTATGTAAAACTTAATCTTTACAATTCAATCTTACAATGACTTATAATTTGGCTAGGTCTTCCTACCTTCTATTTCCGATGGCTTTCTACAAGTTTAAACCTGTTGGCTGTAAAAACTCTACCACTTGCATGTTCCTTTAGAATAAAATAACCTGTTATCCATATAAACGAAAAGTGTTAAATTTAGTCTATAAGATTATAAAATCCTGCCAATGCAGGCCCTAATCTTTATGTCATGGTCTTTTAAATTAATGTTGCTGGAAATTAACAATGAAATTTCTTATCGCCGACCTTGAAAATGTCTTATGTTGTGACGTGATGTTAACATTAAGTAAGCTAGCGGGATCTACAAATTTGTAACCCTACCTAATTTAGTTTCAGAACTGTTGCATTTCTCTATGTAACTTGACTCGATACGTTTCATCAAGCGGTTTGGCAAGTTGACCTATTCAAACGTGACGGTAATAAATTATAATTAGAAGCTTAGTGGGAACTCCTAATACACTCGATAATTTTGATTTGTCGGGTAATTTATTCCGGTTTCTAAAGAGTTCTATTTCGCTCACTTATCGAAATAGAGACTCTGGTCTCTTTTAAGTTTAGTCCAGGTATCTTTGATTCACATAATTTAATTCTTAAAATAGGCCTTTCTATATCTCAGTTTTATTTAGCAGTCTCAGTAAGACTACAATGCCCATCAATTTACAGGTGCCCTACATTTTCTCTCCACCTGCATGTTTCAATCAGTAATCCTATCCATTGTAAACGCAGTCTTTTCTTTATCGTTTGGCTCCAAGCCTACCTGCCAGTATCCACTTTTCAAGTCCAAGGTCGAAAACCATTTAGATCCGGATAGAGTATCTAAGGTGTCATCAATTCTGGGCAAAGGATAGCTGTCTTTCTTTGTCACATTATTAAGCCGCCTGTAGTCTACACAAAACCTTGTCGACCCGTCCTTTTTCTTGACAAGCACTACCGGGGATGCCCATGGACTATTCGAGGTTCAATCACCCCTGTTCTTCCATATCGGTGATAATTTGCTCAGCTTCCTTACGTTTAGCCAAAGGAAGCCGCCTGGGGTGTTGTCTTATCGGTTGCGCATCTCCAGTATTGATCTTGTGTTGCACAACATTCGTCCTTCCTTTCTCACTATCATCCAGTGCAAACACACCTCGATATCGTCCGACCAGTTCTTTTACCTTGCCCAGTTGGTCGCCATTTAATCCTTGACACGAGGGTATCAACATATCCAGCAATTTCTGTGAGCAACCGTTGGTTGGTTTATTTTCGTGTCGTCCACACAACGTTTAATATGACATACTGGAATGCAACTTCCCACAATCATGCCTTTCTTCAGGGTCACTGTATGGGGATTAATGTTCAGCACCCTTACTGGTACCATATTTCGAGACTTTACCAGCGTTCTTCCAATCAGAAGTCCCTCCTGACCTATTCCCGATTCAGTTGCTTCCATCATGCATACTTGTCCTTCCCGGAGCGTACCATCCGGGCGTCCCATTACTATCATTTCCGCCTTCTCGGGTATTTTCATATCGCAAATCACTCGAACTTGCATCGTCTGGTTACTCCTACCTTGAAATGGAATCTCATCATCATCTATCCGAAGCACATTTTCTTTCATGTTTACATGAAACCCATATTCTCTCATGAGATCCATTCCCAAGATCACTTCTTCTGTAATTTCAGCTACCAGCACTCGATGATTAATTAATTTGTCCCCAATTGTCAACATAACGGCAGTCTCTCCGTGAGTACCAATCTTCTCACCACTTGCCGTTCGGAGACACACCGATACAGGTAGCACTTTTCCACGACCAACCAAATCTGGTCTCACAATAGTTCTTGTCGCTCCTGTATCCACAAGTAATCGGACAACCCTACCATTAATTCTACCATCGATATAAATGCTGTCCAGACTTTCCACCGACGATGCAGCACGGATGATAATCTCCGGGGCACTACGCTGTGCTGTCGAAGTTTGCCCCCTTACATGGACCAGCTTTGGCACAACCGGTTGTTTCTTTGGTTGAGTACAGCGTCTCTGCATATGGCCAACTTCACCGCAGTTCCAGCATCGCAGACGCAATCGCCGCGGTCGTTGTAGTTCCAGCCTCTCTGCCACACGGTTGACTATTTCATCTATGCTGTTCTGAGCTTGACCAAGTTCCTCTAAGGCAGACCGAACTTTGTGACCCATCCTGTGTGATGTCTGCTTAGCTGCTTCAAATTCAAGCGGATGGGCCAGTGCGTCATCCAACATTTTTGGCCGTGCTAGTCTTAGCGCTTGCTGTATTTCGCCATCTTTAACGCCATCCACAAATGTTTGTACAGCCAGTTGTTCGAGGAAACTATCTGGTGCCGTTGGATATGCCAATCTAACTAATCTGGCGATGTCAGCTTCGAATTCTTGCAGGCTTTCACTTGTCTTTTGCGAGCGGTTCTTAACTTGTGCGTGGTAAACCTGTTGAAGGTGAGCATCTCCATATCTCATCTCAAGCTTTGATGTTAAGAGGCCGTAATCATTCTGCTGGTGGTCGGGAATCGTTTGTAAGATGTTAAGAGCCTCCCCCCGTAGGGCCACTATTAAGGAGATAGCCTTCTCTTTGTTGCACCAACCGTTGGCTATTGCCGCAGCTTCAAATTGTTTCAAATATGTCGGCCAAGGCGTTTTACCATCAAATGTGGGTGGTTTCACTTTAAATTTTGACGGTATTGACTCGCTTTCTACCATGCTTCTTATTTCTGGAATGTTCTCATTTACAACTTGATTTGCTATTTCAAGTGGACGTGTTGTTATTGAAATCACCTGTTCTTGCAGCCTCATCATATCTTCTTCCATTTTTATCAATTTACTGTCCAACTTTTGCTCAACTGCTTTTACCTGTTCAGTGACATCTTCTTTCAATGCACAGGAGCTTGCTATTAATCTTTGTGCTAACGTGGCCGTCTTTTCATTCAACTCTTCCATTTTTATCGCGTTTTCACTAAACCGTTCTTCTATTTTCTTAGCATTTTCACTTAACCTTTCGGTAAGGTTTGTTTCCAGTTCAACTGACCTTACTACGTTTTCATTTAGTGTCACTTGCATTTCGGATTTAAAATCCTTAAGGAAATTCATTAAAGTTTCTGCCTCCATTTTCCTTTGATTTCTTGTAACTGGCATATACAAACTACTTAAATGTCTTTAGACTTGTGTTTTAAATTAATCACTATAAACCCCACACAGGCTGACACCAGTGTAGCGGGCTACTACTACCGCGTTTCTTTAATTTAAAACAAGTAATAACAAACGTCTTTATTACTTACTGCTCACAAGCCTAATTAACAGTATATGCCTTATTTATAGATGTTTTCAGTCCACTTAACAATGAAGCACTACTACACTAATGAATTGACAAGCACTAATATCTTCTTAAACTAACTTCTCTACCATAGGTCCATTAACCACTAACACAACTATTTATTTATACACTTCTATTTATTTATGTATACTACAAGCTGCATGCACATTAGACACAGCATATCACATTTATGTAAACTTCTAAAAGCTCAAAACTACTATTACTTTAACACGTTATAATTTATATACGACATTCTAGTATAGACTGACCCTTGCATTCATTAGCGGTCTTATATATACTCTGGATTACAAGGATGACTCATGCTCCCGTAATTTCTAGAAGAATTCTGGAATCCTTGAGAAGGCGCTGTGCCCCGAGCGTTTGTATGTTTGACGGGTTGCCTAATAGTGGATCGCAACAATATTAAACATTTTTCATTTCTTTAATTATAGTAGTTATAGTGTTTAAGTTAGTTAAGAAGTACATTGTAAATAAAAGATTGACTTCATACCATACAAGCATTTGTACACGTTATTCTTTACAAACAAATCCACTAACAGAAAAATTGTAAATTATTGAACTTATTTCACGCCAGTATTTCTAGTACTTATTAGTTCCGGGCAGGGTATTGAACTTGTTGGTAGCATTCAATCATTACACTTAGCCGTTTAAAAGTAAATTCCTTTGTAAATTTCCCACTTTTTAATTCGAGATGGCTTTTCAAAAAAGCAACCAGCTCCTTTTTCTGTTCGGGCGTGATATAACCTATCTTCCTATCTAGTGCTGTTTTGTTGTATAATAAATTATAACTATTTAAAATTATTAAGATACGTTAAAGAATGTTTAATATTTAGCTTCTAAACAGATGCTATTGAAAATCTCTAGTCCAACTGCTAGGGTTCTTAATTTGATCACTCCTCATGTTCATAATTGACTAAAATGTAATGTTGCCAAGAACATCGTGCGAAATTTTAAAGCATATGAAAATTAAGTATCGCACGGTGTTTGAAAATACGTCTTCGATGTTGTATGCGCTAATTTTTAAACATTTCGAATGACTGGAGTGTCGAATGCGATTCTTGAAATAATTCGTAAGCCCACTTTTTCGAACGGTTTTAGCTGAATTGCTTTCTCGAGTTTATAATGAGACTCGCATACGGATTTACATCAAGCGGTGGTTTAGCAGTCAGATTCTGTTTTCGAACGGAAACGAACGACATTTGTCAATATAACCTATAAATTTTAGTAATATAAATCACTAAATATTTTTTATTGAAATGACATTAAATGATTTAGTGCAATTAAATACAATTGGTGTCCTAGAAGAGGCCGAAATTAACGCTCAATTTCAAAGAAGAGCATAACGACATGTGCGAACTACTTTTTTCAAATTACTGCATGTTAATGTTGATGTTAAAAACATAACCTTATTCTATTCAGATATAGATAGGCAACACCCTATATTATTGCAAAACCATAATGAGCGCCACTCGCGATGCGAGTATAAACTATCTTCATTGGCGCCAAATTTAAATTTAAATTTTTCTGGCACTATGAAGATTTCAAGGACGTTTTCTTATGTAATTACGCTAATGGTACAGAAAACAAACTCTTCTAAATAAAACAAAATTTATTGTTAAGGGAAATCATTTGTCAACATTTCAAAAATTGTACCTACAGTATTATAAAATGAAGCAGGAATTGATAATTTACAGTATGTCCTTGAAATCCCTATAAGTGCCTTTCATAAGTTTCATATTCACAACAACAAACATTTTTTGCATGTTACATGTTAACATATCTGATAGGTCATACAGTACATTGGATAATTCAAAAAACATCCTAGTGAACAATACTAACACAAAAGTAAAAGCAATGATCACTTTAGGTACCTTGAAGCTGTAACGTAGGAACAAAGCTCATTAAAATTCATTAAATCTTTACGACCAACTGCTGCGCACCATAAACGACAAATCTATAAACACAAGAATGTTATAAATAAAAAGTATCCTGTATCAAAAAACCATAAATTAATATGATAATTTTGAAAATACTGAAATAGTTTAGCATTTAGTTAGAATTAATAAGCATTTAAAAATGTTTGAAGAACTTACCTCAGGATCCTTTGGTAAACAATGAGTTTTTACAATAACAATAGTTTACAACCAACAATGGAGCACTTAAACCCCGTTATTTAGAATTGAATCTTAAACTCAAATCACAAATAAATAAACACAGATAAACACAAATTCTAAATATTTGACTAAATAAATATTCAAATGGAAATGAAGTTTGTGAAACATATGACAGATTTGCCGGTAAAGTAATATTTTTCCTTAACTTCTTTATCATAATTAGCAAGGACAACACTTCGGTGTTGCGAGTACCTATTAAAACACGGAACTGTCAAATGCCAGGGGGTCTATTCTCGAGTTCGTTCGATATATATCATCGGTGATATTTATCACCCAAAAGTATCGCATGCGAAACAGTTCTATGACGACTTGCTATTCTCGACAAGATGTGATATGATATTTTAAATATCGAATGAAATGAGGCATGTCGTAAATAGAATAATAATAAAAGCCAATAGCCAACCGGAACGAAATCACGTGGTTCAGGAAGCTACTAGATCGAATTTTGTCGGGTAAGATCGAAGTTTGGATGAACGTAATGTTTACTTGCATTAATTACGCCCAACTAACAGAGCTACTTATAAATAGAGGGCAATTATGCAGCCGTAAATTTTCCTTTAATTTTACAAAAAAAAGCTTGCAATGAATGGGAAGAAATAGCAACGGAACTGAATGAAATTCCTGGAATTCAACTTTTTATTAAGTGGAACATACCCACAAACATTTTTCACTTAAATCAAAAAATAGTATACGCTTATAGAATTGTCTTTTAGTCACTTTGGCAGCTGTTTCAGCTTGTTCAAACACCTCCAAAACAGCAAATAATGCTGCCTCATAAAAGTTTGATATAATTGTTATTAATTATAATTGTTTGTCGAACACCCACGAAATAGATTAAAACCAGTGCCAATTTTTTGGTTATGTGCATAGAGAAAAGTCTGTCAGTCAATTTTAATATAGTAATCATGCGCAATACGTGCGTTTTCATGCGATAAAATATATCACCTAGTAGTACACCGCTCTTTGCAGTTCGTGCGATAAATATCTCTTGCGAAATTTGAAGAATACCAACTTCGACGTTTCGTGCGAAAATCGTAAAATATCGCATGCGATAAATATCATCGTCTTTCGAGAATACACCCCCAGGAGTGCGCCTGCCCTGATAGACGAGCGTCTCGCGGCAGTAATGACATGGCTGCAATGACAGTTTCGGTTATTGTTAGAAATGGATATCATTATTAAAAAACACAAATCACTTAACACGCATATCAGAACAGTCCGCAATAGTTTTAGAACAACTGTACTGATATGCGTGTTAAGTGATTTGTATTTTTTAATAATGATGTCCATTTCTAACAGTAACATAGAAAACTTTAGAATAGAAACATCCATAGAAATAGAAAAAAAGTATTGCAGCGCCAGTGGTGGGTGACCGCATTACTACTTCGAAAAGCGGGCAATTCAAAAATTGGCGCCCATTAAATTTTAAATTATTGTTACCATAATTTCTAACAGTATATTATATACCCAGGGACTAAATTGAATGATTAGCCTGCAGGTGTAGGTTATTTTCTAAGCACCCTAATCAACTAAGGGATTAAATAGAATCAGTTTAGTCCTGTGATATATATAGGTTAATATTTTTACTTTCTGGAATGCAGTTGAAAATTAAACTCCAAATTGAAAATGATGCACATAATAAATTTTAGACAAATTAAAACAACATAAATGAAACTAGTCATTACATTTAATCAATAGGAATTGAAAAGACAGTGAATCCAAGAAGATTCAATGTGAAACTCATTCCTAAAAAGTAAGGAACACTTAGATTTTACATATCAATGGGTATGCATGTATCATAAAGTTTTAGATACAGAGTTTAATTTTAAACTAAATGTTCTTAAAAACAGAAAACTGTTGTACATATTATAGCACATGACTAAAGTGATTTTAATCCCTATCCTGATTACAAAGGTTCACAAGTCACAAACCTTAATTTGCAGGACTAAAACAATCAATTTCAGTCTCTGTGTATACAATATACTGTTACTGACCAGCAAGGTCTGATATTAAAATATTTGCTAAGCTAATCCCAGCCGTCGAGTATCAACTAGTTGGGATGTTGAGTAGTTAATGAAACCATACTTCAAAGTATCCCCTAACTACGGTGACCATATGTACTCACTTTAGTAAGACAATGCTTACTTTTGGGTAGTGTCCTTACGTCCTTTAGAACCTTTGTTAACTATTTCTAGTAATGATTGTATGAGCGTGTATTATCATCGCATTGATGTGAACAAAAAACATCTATTTACCATGTAATAACTTATCTGTGCAGACTTCTTAAAGTGTTGATAAATAAATAACATAAAGGATATTGATAATATATTATAAATATTTACAAACTATAATTATAACACAGCCTGACTAAAATTAATATTAATATTTAATAATATTAATAATATTAATATTAATAATATTAATTAATAATATTAATATTTCTAATGCATTGATTCCAAAAATAACTCTTTTTCATAGCAGCTCTAATTTTTTAGATATAGCATGACAATATTGTTTACATTAGGAAATCAGTTACCAATTTCAGATTGTGTGTTTTTCCAATGACTGTAAAAACACACATTACTGCTGCATCCACATTGCACAATTTAGTTTGTTCTGAAATCGTGTATCGTGAGTGAGGTTGTGTTTCACAGACAGTATTTAAAATTTATTTATTTATTTGGCAATGAACAGAGTTAACTCTGTTACATACGACGCTTGTTCAATTGAACCCCATCTTTGGTTCAGGAAAAATTTATTAACAACTAAATTTACAAACAATTACCACTACGATTAAGGCACATATCCCATTGTTTCGTCAACCTATGAATACCCTGCCTAAAGAAATCTTGTGGTTGTTGCTCGAAGAATTCTTTCACGGCGTTTTGTACTTCTTCGTCTGACTGAAAATGGTTACCTTTTAACGCTTTTTTCAGTGGCCCAAAGATGTGAAAATCGCAAGGCGATAAATCGGGACTATAGGGTGGATGCTCTAATATCCTCCATTTCTTTCGCTGTGGATTTTATTTCACTATGTTAGCAACATGAAATCGAGCATTGTCGCGAAGCAGAATGACACCACATGAAAGTTTCCTGGACGTTTTCGTCTTATTACTTGATAGGAGCTTGTTCAAAGTTTCATTATACAGGTTTGCGTTGATATGCACCTGAGGTTCTGTAAATTCTATCAACAAGGGTCCTTCACGGTCGAAAAAAAAATGTCAACTTGACCCTACCGGCAGAAAGTTGAACTTTAAACTTCTTTGGTGGCGGAGAATTTGCGTGTTTCCATTGCATCGATGACAGCTTACTTGATTCTTCAAAGTAATGACACCAAGATTCGTCGCCAGCAATTATCGACGAGAGAAAATCGTTACCATTTTGTTTGTATTCGGTGAGGTGTTGAAAGAATAAGCGCATTCTCAAGCTTTTTGGTTCTCTGACAAAAAGCGAGGAACCCATTGCGCACAAACTTTGCTATAGCCTAGTTTGCGTACGATGCTATGAACAGATCTGATACTCACACCAACATTTTCTGAAATTATTCTGATTGAAACTCTACGATTTTCTCTATTCAGGCCTTCCACACATGCCATATTCCTGTCTGTTGATGCAGTACACATTGCACCTGGTCGCGGCTTATCATTCGTCCCTTCGCGTCCATTCTTAAATTTTCGACTCCATTCCTTGACAGTTGAATACGCAAAACATGCGTTTTCATACAGTGCTTGCATTCATGTATGAATTTCCAATAGTTGCAAACCTTCAGCACACAGAAATTGAATGACCGCATGCTGTTCACATTTGGTCGGATTGTTAACAACAAACGTCATTTCAAAGTCACAATACTTAAAATCGCTATCATATATGTACGAGAGAAACTGACCAGTAGGAAGTTTACAAACACCACTAACGTTGCAAAACGTCAGTTGAGTGAATACAATTGTTTCCAAGGCTAACCTGACCAAAGATGGGTTTCAATTGAACAAGCCTCGTACTTCCATTATAATAAAATAAAATGAATTAGTAGTTGTAATATAAAATTAATAAATTATTATAAGGTGGCTTGTTGTCAACAATACCTTGGTAAATGTATACAAACTTCATTTTCTGACAATTGTCAATCACATTCATAATTAAATTGACATTTTTACTTTTTTGTCCTAGGCCCGAAAGTTTTCACACCTAGCAACCACCTAATAACCAATCACTTAGCATGTTTTACTTCCGCTTTCAACTCCTTTGTCAAGACAGAAAGTTACACTTTCGGAGAGGGGAGAATGAAAAGAATTTTAAATCTACCCGAATGAACAGGGGAAAAAATTATGATACTGTCAAGTTGATTAAATGTGTGAGGTTTGTAATGTTGGAGTACATGCTGTTTGAAAGAGAAGTGAAGCATCGTGCGAGAAAATAATTAATAAATTAGTGAAATTGGACAATAGAATACATTAGGAATCACTGTAAGCTAAAACTAAATTCATACGTATATAATTTGCTTATTTACTATCTGTTTGCTTGCTTTAAATCCCAACCCTATCATAACCCTTACATGTCGCACAACAACCTCCTCATAAGTAGATATAGTAGCATGTATAATGATATTGTGGGCCAAGGTAGCCCCCAGATATCACCGGCACAGGCAAACACACTTAGTACCAGTACAAAGAAATCCGCAATCAAATATGATTGCTATGATGCACCACCTTACACACTCATAGTAAAAAGTATATATAAAAATATCGGCAATGTCCATCCTATAGTTGTCAGGAGGAACCTAAAAACAACAATATAAAAGGCGTTATTAAAATTAGCCGGAAAGGAAGAAACAGAATCGGAATAGACTTTAAAACTCCTACATCTGCAAATGAATTTCTACAAAACGACTTAATGAAACAAAATAATTGGGAAGCATACATACCCACTGCAATGGTAAGCGTTAAAGGAATAGTGAGAGGAACAGATATAAACACAATGATGGAGGAAATCATACACGAAGATGTGGCAGCAAGACCAATCATAGCAGCCAGGAGACTAAGTAAAAGAAAGATGACGGAAGACAATATTGAGTACACCCACAGAAACGGTAGTAGTAACATTCAAGGGGAAAAGACTGCCTGAAGTAATCAAAGTCAACTATTCTGAAACAAAGGTTGAAGTATACATAGAACCAGTATTACAATGTTACAATTGCTTACCATATGGACATTCTAAAAAAATTTGCAGAAGCAAAAAACGGTGTGGAAACTGCACCGAAGAAAATGACGAACGAAATTGCCAAGCTGAAGAAAAATTGAGTTTTTTGCTGTCACAAACATAGGTCAACAGATAGGAATTGTCAAGAATACTTAAGACACAAATCAACCAAGGAAATTATGACCTTTGATATCATATCGTACTTCGAAGCAAGACAGAGAATCAGAAGACATGGGGAAGACATAAGACAGGTACGGCAACCACAGAGTGTATCCACACTAAGCACATGGAACTATCCAACATTAAGAAAAACATCAAATCTACAACAAGAAGTTATAGAGGTACACGAAAGGCAGACACGTACATAACAAAACAGACGAAGGGTGCAATACTTGCAAGTAACTATCATAAGGAAGTGAAAGGAGAACACAAGACAACATAATACACATAGCAAATGCTGTATATGAGACATTCGCTGCAAACAAAAAAACAGTATGTATATTTTTAGATATTGCAGCGGCTTACGACAATATCTATATCCAGACTTTAAAACAAGAATGCAACAAAATAGGTTTAAAAGAAGATTTAATACAAGTGGTGGTTAAACTACTGGCCAACAGAAAAATAAGCATACGATCACTAAACTCGGGAAAACTAGCAGGATCGCAAGAAGCACACAAGGGACTCCTACACAGATCACCACTCAGCCCAACACTATTTAATATATATATATATATATATATATATATATATATATATATTGATTATAATTATGTTTGTTGGTGTAAAGAAAACTCTTTTGGCATATTTAATTCTTTGTCAAAGGCAAACTAAAAGTAATACAACTATAATAAAGACACTGGTAGTAATAAGCGTTACTTACATTGAGATTAATAAAATTGCTTCCATAAATAAATTTAAACAAGTTCCTTATATAATCTTATAAAATTGAATTGAATAAAAAATTTTTTAAGTATAAATTATTACTACCAGTGTCTTTATTATAGTTGTATTACTTTTTAGTTATTGCCTTTGACAAAGCATTAAATATATGCGAAAATTTAGGCCATAAAAAAGAGTTTTCTTTTACACCAGCAGACCTAATACCCACAAACATAATTATAATCAATTATCGAAAAGGAGGTCGTTAATCCAAAAAAAAAGATTAGTATATATATATATATATATATATATATATATATACACAGCTTCAATAGCACAATGTACCGTCGAGGTGAAGCTGCTGCAATATGCAGATGACATAGCATTGATATAGTCACACCACAATGTAGATGTAGTCATTACCACAATGAATAGAGCCATCACAGACATCAGTAACTGGATGACACAGCAAACACTTAAAATTTCAAAGGACACAACCAAGGCAATGCTATTTACAAAGAGACGATCAAAACTTCAAAGTTCTCAAATACAATAAGAATGTAGCAATTGAATGGGTAGAATCTTATAAATATTAACAAGTGACATTCAACAACCAAATGAAATGGACAAAACATATAGAAACCTACAGTAAAAAAGCAATAAGAGAAATCAATGTAATGAGATCTCTTACTAGAACATGGTGGGGTGCATCTCCAGCCATCCTATTGAACATGTATAAAGGAACAGTCAAAACACACTTCGAGTTCGGTGCCCAAGCTATCTTCTAGACAACCAAACGCAAGATCGACAGGCTACAATACTGAGATATTAGAGTAGCAATCGGACTCATGAAAACCACCCCAACTAATGCACTGCTAGCAGAGGCCGATGAGAAACCACTGAATGTCAGAAAAATCTGGATATGTGCCAAATATTGTAGTAAGCAAATTGCAAAGCCTTATGAACCAATAAGTGCATGTCTAATAAGACTTATGCAGAAATAAATGAGGACATTGCATACTGGCAAAATAAAGCAACACCGGTTGGCTATCATGGATGGACTAGACATCGCATTGCAACACTACAACATGGAAAAAAACAAAAAAATTTACCATGCTTTAAAGAGGGTTATGACGAACACGTAAGGACAGTGGAATGGGCCAAAACCAAAATCGGCAAACAAATCAAGAATTTCTTAAATACATCAGCACTCACTACCAGGATTACATTTGCATTTACACAGATGCATCAGTAGACCAGCACAAAGGCAAATGTGGAATAGGAATATCTGCCCACATATGCAAATAGAAAACACCAGCCGTTTGCAAGACAATACACCGATACCACTGCAGAAGTCATAGCCATCGAAACGGCAATTACACTGGCACAAACACATACAAACGATGTACTGATCATATCAAATGCTCTGTGCTATACAAAAAATAATAAAAAAATGGATTCCCAGCTAGAAAGTAACAATATGTACTAAAGATCAGACAAGAGATATTCAAAACACAGCAAATGAATCTTGATTAACGGACCGTATTTTTATTTCATTTACAAATTGGCTTAATGGTTTAAACATTAATAAATTCCACTGATAATGTAAACATTTATTAAGTTATTTCCCGTAACTAATTGTTGATTTCAACTATAAGTACATGTACAAAATTCACTAGCAATACAAGCAGACTACATGTTTACTGTATCAAGGTTAGAATGCAAAAAGCACGTGTTTTCCCTTTATTTTTCCGTGGTTAATAGAGTGACGTATCAATTCAAAAAATAAGGAGTGGGAGAACCAATGCTAAATTGAATATGTTTTAAACTATTTCTAAACAGCAATAGAAAATCATAAAATTACTGTGGCTACCAAGTCATTGTGGAATCAAAGGGAATGAAAGGGGTGACATCTTAGCCAAACAAGGAAAGGAGAAAACCTTCAGGAAAATGAAAATGCATTACACCGAGATACCAGCAAATGCCAAGCAGGAAGTCTGGAAGCAGTGGATCAGTGCATACAGAAGGGATGGACAAAAGAAAGGCACAAAATATGTAGAGCTAATTACAAATCCCCCTAGAAAACCATGGTCTCAGAAATCCTCCATAAAGAAAAGAATACGCAACACAACAATCTGCAGAATGAAACAACACATTGCCTCACGCCACAACATCTAAATCGCATAGGCATAAAAGACAGCACCTTATGTGATTGTGGAGAGGTAGGAGACCTAAATCACATATTTCTAAGATTCCCAACAAGAGATACAAACAATCAGATATTGTACAGACAATTAACTACACAAAACCAAACACCCATAAATATACACTCGTTACTGGCAACACCAGATACTGACACAACACAGCTATTAATGAAATACCTGGAAAAAAATCAAATACAAATCTGAACAGAACAACATTCCTGTTTAACGCATGCTTGCATTTTAAGTAGATAGACAGGAAAAAAATATAATAACATAGCTAAACGCAAAACTTTCCTTTTTTCCTTAGATTAAACAGTTATCCTGGTTCACCTGGCACAATCCCCTTGTGTAAAAAGCTGTGATACGCCACAGAGCGAGAAGATTGTCAGCATCTATAACACACAACTCCCCAAATTCTTACAGGGTCAATATATGAAGCAAGCAGTGAGGGAGATGGGCAAAGTCCCAGACGCAAATAGCACCTCTCGCTACATCACCAACGATAGTCCAAGGTTGGCTGTATGCCTAACGGCAAGAGGCCATAGGTAACTGAAGAAGAAGAAGATTAATTGTGTGACTCATCCAAACGTGTTTGTGAGAGATCTAAATTTGGCCTATTTTGGCGTTAATCAAGGAGACCAAGATAAATCTTATACTCCACAGTTCCTGTAGAAAATTTGCGACAAAGTAAAGAAAAAATCTCTTAAATTTGGTATACATCAATGGTATGGAAAGAAGATAAATGTTTATCTAGAAAACACTTCAATCTTACAATACATTGATATTACATTACTTTGAAGCGCACACAATATGAAATACAACCCTTAAATAAATACTTCAATTAATGTAAAGATTGTCCAAAAATTATTTTGAATATGGAATGTTAGTAAGTATAACAAAGAGGTTGTAATTCAATGGATTCTTAGTTTTTTAAATGAAACAGAAAACAGAGTTCATTTGAAAAACATTCCAATTGGATATAAAAACCATAAAAAAAAGATATTAATAAAAATAATACTCACATAATGGACTATATGCGCAGTAATTAATAGTATTGTACGTTATTAACCAGGTAAGTAGGTTTTTACCTAATTGTGTGTTGGTCTGTGTAACATGCGTAGTCTTCTCACGAACTTTTTATGTGCAGATAATTTTACTGGATCAATTAAATTTTCATCTGGCTTCGTAGACATGAATTTGGTAAATTTAACATCTTTACCTTTAGCAATTAAATTTATCCTTTTTACCCAAAAATATATTATGCATTTTATTATTATTCTAACAATTGCCCTATCTAAACCTTTATGCTGAGAGCAATCTAAGGTTTGCCCAATACTTAATTGCTTAATAATAATTCCCTCCAATATACGTCCTAAATCAATTTTGTTGCTCAACCTAGGAATTAAATAAAATAATTTTGGAAGCGTTCTAGCTACTACGTGAAAAACAAAATTTCCAGGTTGCACCAACGACGACTTATTATATTGCCGGGCAATAACAAAATCATTATATTTAACATCATTGTTGGCTAAAATGTTAGACCTGCATTCCTCACAGTTTTTAGTCAATAAAAGCAATCTCTTTGCAACATAACCTGCCACATAATAAATAGTGCACTTTCCAACCCTGGAAGTTTTAACCTTGTGAACAATATCTGGAACAGAAATAGTCGATTCCAAACCATTATCTATTGGTTTAATTCCAGCTACAACTTCACCAGTTAAAAAACAACGTAAATCGCATAAAGCACCGGAGGAGTTATCTGCTTCACAGTTAAAGCCTGGTGAGTGAGTAGACATAAAATTATTTACTACAAGAGCCTTAAATGAACTAATAAAATTTGCTGCATCAGGCGACACATTTCTGCCTCTATGACTTCGAATGGAACCAAAGAAGTTTTCAAGTGGATCTTGATTAAATGCTCTCGGTGGTACATATTTTAAATTCTTCTTTAAAAGAATTTCTCTAATATATAGAAAGCTCTGAATGGTAACTTTTAAATTTCTTAATGTAGGGTTATAAACAAATTTTTTCTTTTTTTTACAGAAGAATTTCATTGTGTTACAGATGCCGATTGCATTTTTCCAAAATACTTCATGCCCAGAAGTGGCGGTGGCTGCTCCTTTTAGAGGTTTACTTTGTGGTGCATTGATTGTATTGCCGTTCAAACTATCAAACAGCTGATCCATAAATAAAATTAGTTCAGCAGTATCAGCAGCATTCTTCTCCATTTTATAATCACTTGTAATATCTAAAAGTAAAAGTAATTCTTGTACCTTATAAAACAAAAATAAAAATACAAACCCCACATTGAAATACGTTTCATCATAGCTCAACTTGATGACTGAATACCTGTGTGCAATAAGATACCTTCATCTTATTCATTTTATCTTAAATACATGTGCATCTGTGAGTTTAGTGCACATTCTTGTATCGTCTGATGTGTCTAAGAGATAAAACTGCTCAATGTGCTTCCACATGGCTATTCTATTGGTCCCATTATATGTAAAATGAAGGTCTTTGTTTAATAAATTATTTCTAATGCCCTTTATTAGATGAGGAACATCATAAATCGGAACAATTTGCTTACTATTAATTTCAAATCCTATTGTTGTTTTCTCAACTCCTCTTCTTGCATAATGTTCTGCAGTTTCTTTACAAAGACTATTAATTGCTGCTTGGTTTGCAGCTCCCTGATCACAAACTGTGGCAATTACATGCAAACCAATCTTTTGACATTCTTCAATGCAATCTTTAATCTACACAAATACATGTTTTGTGATAAACTACATATATAGCTATAAACATACATACCATTTGTTTTAGAGGTGGAGATTTTATTGGACCACTGGTAAATGTAAATATGACTGGTTGCTTCCAATGCCGATATATTCCTCTAATCATAAAAACATTGGCATGATCAGCCAAAAAAGGACTACGCTTATTACCAATATCTTCAATACCTTCAATGCAATCAAATTTTTTATTATAACGTACCAATGGTGCAATTGTCATTTCATCAAAAACTAGAGTGCAGTATTTATCAATAGGCTTCATATTTTTCACGGCATCCTTCAAAGATTCAAAAATGTGTTTGTTAAAACCTGGTCGAAATGGTAGCTGATTAAGTAAATTTGTTAATGTGCGTCTTGAAGGTAATGTGAATATGTTTGCCAGCAAACGATAACCTTTGCCGCTAGATTTCAATATAGTTAAAGCCAGTATTTTTTCGTCTAACGTAAAACGTCTAGCATGTGGTTTTACTTTTTGTAACCTGATTTGGGACATAACAAACTTATAAGTGGTTTCATTTAGGTGTTTAGTTAATGAAATAAATGGAAGGGACTGTGCCACTTCTTCAGCCTTAGTTAATCTATCTTGATAACTTGAGAGCCTCTTATTTAAATTTCTAGTTTTCTTAATTGAATTTACAACCATTGAATACAAACGTTTGCACTTTGGTGTAAGATGTTTCTCCCGTGTCACATTTACTTTGTTAAGAATGGCATTTCTTTTAGACCCTACAACAATTTTAAATCAGATATGTCAAATTATAGTTACAAATATCTAAAGTTTAAGAATTTTCAATCGTGTTTAGTGAAATAGAACATTATTCTTTCAATTTTGCTAATTGACTCATGACAAATTAAAGTTGGCACCTGATTTTGTGTGTACCACTATTTTATAAATTACAATAGATACCTATAGAAAACTTATTGCTGATTGTAATTTCTTTTGATGTAGAAGGATTTGGAAAAATATTTTCTTGAATAGGCATTGGCGCATGACATACAAACATATTCGGAACATCTTCATTTAAAGTATGTGCCTCTCCAACAATACCCATATGTGTAAATAAACGTTTACAATATGAATGGTCACCAACGCCAACTTCCATAGATGTGACTAACAAAACAAACATTGTTATATAATTTAGTATACTGAATATGAGCCTCTCCTAAACGCAAAACCCTGTATTTGCATAGAAGACGTGAAATAATTGCAAACAAATTTTTATATTATTGGGGCACATAAGTACTAATGCTGACGAATTAACAAAACAATATTAAAAACAGTTTGCTACTATATTTAACCAAAAAATATCATGAAAGATGGCACTAATAGAAAGTATAATATTACCACGAATGCAATTCTTTAGTTTTCATGGCGTTGTTGTTAATCAACAAATGAGCAAACTTAAAATGTAGTGATTGCATTTATTTATTACCCATAAAGATTGGAAGTTAATAGCAACAAAATCTCATTATTTGCAAATAGAAAAGTTTGCATTTAGGGGGCTCAAATAAATATTTCTTGAAAAATAAAATAATCGATTCAAAATCATCAACCCTCATTTAGAACATGGTGTATAAATTATATATTGCACATGGGCATGGCAAACCTTACCTGAAATCCCTACGTTATCATTTTCTTCATTTGTAATATGCTGTTCTACAATCTCTTCCACATCAACTACAATACAATAACATTATTTGCTTTGAACGCATGCAGATTTTATAATCACTTACCATTCATATGTAAAGTAGGTACCGCAATCCTTTGTAAACCTCTCCGGGTTCCTAAAACCTTAAATTCGTCTTTAAAATGTCTATCACACACATAGTATGAATTATAAACTTGTCTGGGGGTTAAGTTTGTTAGATGTGGTTTCTTGATGTTCACAATCCACATATTATAAATATCAATGTCCTTGTAAGGAAAGCGATGTCTTTTACTGATTTGATCACTACAGTTAATAACACAACAAGTTCTTTTTCTTCTATATGTAGACATGTTTATCATAATACACTAACTAGAATTTAACACAGATTTTGTACAACAGTATAACAGTCAATAGTCACTTCACAGATATTATTGAATAACTAATTACAAACACAAAATAACACTATCCTAGAAACTAACACTACCTTACAAACAATATAACAGTAAAAGTCACTTCCATAGGAAGAAAACACAACGAAGCACGAAACTAATAAATTGGCAATTTATAGCAAAATTGGAGAGCAATTGGTAAGCAAAACCTCACATTGACAAAATGGCAACGCAAATGTCAAATAATTCAAAAAGTCAAACATATGTTTATGAGATTACAGCGCCTATTGTGGGTGACCGCGACACTAAAATATATTTGATTTTTGACATAGAACTCAAGGTCATGTATGAACTTACTTTTCTAAAGGTTTTCCTATGACAGTAACCTAACCTATCATTGCTGCCGCGAGACGCTCCTATGAGGTAGTAGCATAAGTTCATGTTTACACTTCATCATTGTTTTGTCAATGTACTTGTAGCTGTGTTTATACAAATTAAAGGAAGTTAGGTTAATCATTAAGCTTTTTTTCGCGACGAACCGTGTTTAGCCCTTGCGGTTCATTTTCATCTTTGTTTATTATATGTTTGTCTTTTTTCAATGATGGTTCGCGCGAAAATGTATTGTTTACGAGTTGTCAAATTGGCAATTGTATATAACCTTAAAAATAAATATAATAAGTATTTAAGGACAGTATGCCGAAGAAAAACATTATCTCGCATATGATGATATACCAATAGTTAGAATATTTTTTATTCGACGAGACTTCTGATGCTTTAATCAGACATTTCCTCTTTAATAGCAACGTCAATCGGGCCAAATATATTGCAATTGCAAAAAAGATGTGAACTGCCTACCATTGCTTCACAATAAATGAACCATAGGTGTGGATTGAAGCATATAATGACCATGTATTTTTTACTGGGGTGAACTTAGCAGTTAATTTCCAGCAGCGAATTTACGAGTTTTGCCGAACGACCAGTGATGTCGGTAAAGAAGGATACACACAAACAAGCTGCTCAGCAGCGAATTTCAAAACACACTAAACCATATAAATCGCATAAAATGCACTGCCACTGAATTTTAATTAATCTTAATAGAATACCACATATTCAAATTATGAACAACCTTATTAACAATTCTTGAGCGAATTTATAATTTTATACACTTCCAGTTCCACTAAATAAAAAAGTTTGTTTCGCAGATCTTTATTTATAAAACAGAATTTTTAATAACATACAACGGAACAACTTAAAGTAAATAACATACAAAAATTTTAACTAGCAATTCGTCTTTAAACCCGGGGATACACAATTATTCTAATTTACTAGATATTTAAAAAGGTAGAATGAAACATATGAAAAAAAATCACACACAGCATGCGCATCAAAGCGCCAAAAAAAAAACCGCAAATCAGGCAAAAGCGGAACATACGGCAAAACTTAGACCTTAAAGAGGTCGATTCAGGTCTAACTATAAAACGTGGTATAAAAAGTGGTACCGTTTTTTTTTTAAAATTACGTAGGTCGGAGCCGATCCGAACTCTTTAGGTCGATCCCTAGCAAGCTCCGAATAAAAGAAACACCCGCAATTCAGGCAAAAACAAAACATCACGGGCAAAACTTCGAGTATAAAGTTGTCGATTCAGATCGAACTTAAAATATTCAAAACCGTTTTTTCTTTAAAACTGTGTGGGTCAGACCCAATCCAAACTCTTAAGGAGGATCAGTAGCAAGCCCTAAATAAGAGATACATACCCGTAATTCAGGCAGAAACAGAATACCACGGGCAAAAGTTTGAGTTTAAAATGTCTATTCAGATCTAACTATAAAATTCATAACCGTTTTTCTTTAAAACTGCGTGGGTCAGACCCAATCCAAACTCTTAAGGAGGATCAGTAGCAAGCCCTAAATAAGAGATACATACCCGCAATTCAGGCAGAAACAGAATACCACGGGCAAAAGTTTGAGTTTAAAAATGTCTATTCAGATCTAACTATAAAAATTCATAACCGTTTTTTCTTTAAAACTGCGTGGGTCAGACCCAATCCAAACTCTTAAGGAGGATCAGTAGCAAGCCCTAAATAAGAGATACATACCCGCAATTCAGGCAGAAACAGAATACCACGGGCAAAAGTTTGAGTTTAAAAATGTCTATTCAGATCTAACTATAAAAATTCATAACCGTTTTTTCTTTAAAACTGCGTGGGTCAGACCCAATCCAAACTCTTAAGGAGGATCAGTAGCAAGCCCTAAATAAGAGAAACATACCCGCAATTCAGGCAGAAACAGAATACCACGGGCAAAAGTTTGAGTTTAAAATGTCTATTCAGATCTAACTATAAAAATTCATAACCGTTTTTTCTTTAAAACTGCGTGGGTCAGACCCAATCCAAACTCTTAAGGAGGATCAGTAGCAAGCCCTAAATAAGAGATACATACCCGCAATTCAGACAGAAACAGAATACCACGGGCAAAAGTTTGAGTTTAAAAATGTCTATTCAGAACTAACTATAAAAATTCATAACCGTCTTTTCCTTAAAACTGCTTGGGTCAGACCCAATCCAAACTCTTAAGGAGGATTAGTAGCAAGCCCCAAATAAACGAAACATACCCGTAATTCAGGCAGAAACAGAATACCACCAGCAAAAGTTTGAATTTAAAGATGTCGATACAGATGCAACTATAAAAATTCATAACCGTTTTTTCTTTAAAACTGCGTGGGTCGGACCCCATCCAAACTCTTAAGGAGGATCCGTAACAAGCCCTGAATAAAAGAAACAAACCCGCAACTCAGGCATAAACAGAATACCATTAACAAATTTTCGAGTTTATAGTTGTCGATTCAGATCCAACTATAAAAATTCATAACCGTTTTTTTTTTTATAAACTGCGTTGGTCGGGCCTTGTATTTTTTCCCAGAATATTGCTTTTCTAAGTATAATGCATATTTTGTCGCTGCGGCAGGTCCTTCTTTATTGTTTTGTGGGTAATAGGTTAAATGGTTATGAACGATAACGGCATATTATCTGAAATATAAATACTATAAAGGACTGTGCGGTAGTTATCGCAGATGGGCAATAAAGTGGGCGTGATAAATTACATCCGTTCTGTTTTGTTAAAAACTTCTTTAATAAACGTTTCAGAGAATATGGATTGATAAGATTTGTATATCTTTTTTGGAGTCTAATGGCATTTAGAAAAAGGAAAAACTAAAGACTATTTAATATGTTTTAAATAGTTTTGTTCTACATAAGTTATTTGGTACAAGCGGCGTGTATATAGCGCGAGTGAGTGTTAAATTTCTTAGTGTCATATTCTGTGTTTTTGTAACTTGAAAATGTTAAGTGTATACGATAAAAAGCATTTCGCCAAATCTTAAGAGTTGGCAAGCAACTAGACCGTAACTTTGAATACTTGGATTTGATGAATATAAAACAAAACAGCTCTTTTCTCAATGAAATTTTTTGTGGAATAAATATTAAAAAACTTAAATGTGTGGCTGACTTATATCGGTATATAAAACGTCACGCTAATTACATCGAGCCTTTGTTCAATAAAAAGACTACTAGTGTAAATGTAAGTAAGAAAGATAAGTTATTGCAGAACATTAAGACTGCCCTATCTTCATGTAAAAATTTTGCTTCTCATTCTTTGAATATAAACTACACAAGCATATGTAAAAGTATGAAAATAAATCCTAGAAATGAACGTTTGCGAAAACAAATTTATTATTATGTCAAACAATATTACAATAAACAAACCGATAATAGCAATCAAGGTATTCAGAAGGCGCTCAATACTTCGTGCAATTTTGAAACAAATCAAGCAGCCGAATCTGAAAATATTGAGATTGAGTTTTCAACTCACGATACTTTTGTTTACGACAAACAAGAGGTTAATTTAAGGGTAAAGACAGATTATTCTTTCCAGCGTGACCGTCGTGATGACAGCAATAACTTAATTCAGACACCAGAGAAAACCTTGACCATAGAAAAAAAATTTAGATGAAGTACAACAAAATAATGTAGTTTGCTTAATCACATCTACACCTATTAAAAACGAATGCAGTGTTACAACAGCGGAAGTTGAGCAAAATAGCAATCAGTGTAGTTTTAGCATAAAGGAAGGCCTAATTATCGATTGTACCCAGTCTATGAAAAAAAAAGTCATTTGAAATAACCCCCGAAAGCTTTAATATACCGAAAAGTCTAAAAGATTTGTCAACGGAAGTAAATTCGTTCATTTTACCTCAAAAATCTGAAAATGTAAATACCTTGCCTCAGGCATCATACAATAGTTGCAAACATTTTGAAGGAAGCTTTGAAATTGAACCCAAAGCAGCAATTGCATTATTTCGCGATCGTAAATTAGTGCCCAAATACTATTCATTTTATTTAAGAAACAGAATTTCTAAATCCGTCAAAAATGTTTGTGATATAATCTTTAAGTACAAAAGATACAACAAAAAGGATGGAGCTATAAAGATACATGCATTGTGCAGACATAATAATTACAACTGCAAAAAGTTTGTGATAGAAATAAATAATAGAAAGGTTAGTGTATTTTCTTCTTCGCTAAATTTTTGTCACCTCCAGCATCTTACAGCAGCAGTGAAGGGTTTACATATGGAAATTATAAAAGCAAATATTATAAGAATGAAACCGTCTTCTTATAAACGTAGTACTGTACTTAAATCTAAAGTAAATATTATACAATCTGGAAATTTACAAACAATAAAATCAGATCCTACTTTGAAAAAACTTAAATCAGAAGCCATGTCTCATTGGGATAGAGACAAAGATAATCTAATGGATCTTATCAAAATACAAATAGCACATGGAGAATACATTAAAGAAGTTTGTATGCCATTTAATATTAAAATTTATAGCAACGAACAGTTTGAAGTGCTACAAAAAAGTCAAAACAGAAAGGAACTACCCACAATATTTTTTTATGCAACTGGCTCGGTGGTCAGAAAATATATTGGTACCAACAAGAGAATATATCTGTACAGTACTGTCATTCCTATAAGTACTGGACGTATATTTCCAGTATTTGAAATAATCAGTAGTTCACATGTATCTAATACCATATTCAAAATATTTAACGATTTTCGCAGTATGTGTGAAGAACGGAGTCACTGGCCTGTTTTCGGTTCGGTTGTTACAGACTTTAGTTTTCCGAATATTCATGCTATTGTAAAATCTTGCAATCGTTGTACCTTTTCTGATTATTTACAGATAGCCTCTACCATTCTGACACAAACAAAGGATTGCTCCGAATCATTTATAACCATCCATCTTTGCTGTGCTCATATAATGAAAATTTTTTCTAAAAAAATTGACAATGCATTCAAAACCAAAGATGTAGCAAACTTTATTAAAGATTGTATGACTTTTGCCATTAACGTTCAAAATTTGAATAATTTAGAAGAGTGGTTTACCAACATGGCAATCGTTTTGCTAACTCCTTATAATACTCTAAAGGTAAAAAAAGCTCTAGAAAATTTAAGTAATTTAAATAGTAAGTCTTGTGACGTCGATACGAGTAATACTAACAAAACACGGGGCGGTGTAAATGAAATTAAGCATGAGCAGGAAGGTACAGTATATAAACTTAGTCCATTCTACAAACACTTTAACAAACTTATACCTATTATAGAAAATGATCAAGATCAAATCAATGAATACCACCATACCGACTTCTTTTATAGTTGTGTGATAAAGTATGCCAGTTATTGTCCGCTCTGGACTGGAATTATGCTTCCATTTAAAAAAATGGCAACTAGATTTAGCAATGCGTACGTAGAAAATTATTTTGGGCACTTGAAAACCAACATCATTCATGGAGAAAAAAATTTAAAATGTTCCCGTCTTATAAGGAAAAGCCGAGAAAATGTATTTTCAATGCACAAAGAATTTAACTTGACAATTCCTAGTACCAATTTATGTAAACAAGAAGTGACCAAGATTATAAAAGCAGAATTTCTATCCGAGGAAATGTGGAGAAGGAGAATTGTACGTAGTTCAGCACACTTCAGAGGAACATTTCTTAAAAAGATACAAAAAAATTTTAACGCCCAGAAAGATGAAGCTGTCAATGATTTGGAAATAGATTATCATGGGCTTGTACCAATTAAAGGTAATATATCCGGGAATGTTTCACCTAACTTAGCTATAGCCGTTACCAATCTAGCAGATGTTAAAAAAGACGATAGTAATGATAATTGTATTTATTGTGGATTGGGTACATTAGACGTTACAGTTTCTTTTGTAGAGTGCGAAGGGTGTATGAAATGGGCACACCAAACGTGCAATGAAGAAGATACGAACTATGCTGATGTATTTTTATGTAAATTTTGCCTGACTATAATCTCAGAGTCCAGAAAAAATGCTCTATATTGTTGAAAAAAGTACACGTTAGTTTACAGGAGCAATGCAGGATACAACAGAAAACTAAAGAACAACGGCTATGCCCAGAATGGTATGAGGAAAGAAAGAAGCAATTAACAGCGTCTAATTTTGGCAGAGTTTGCAAAGCAAAATCATTGCAAATCAAAAACAACATCGTTCGGGATATACAAAGGAAGATAACATCTGAAGCAATACGCTATGGCATTGACAACGAAAAAAATGCAATCACAGAATATTTACGTGTCTCAGAAAATCAATTTCGACAAACAGGCAGGATCGCCAGGTGGTTTAATAAACCGCGATGGTATTGTTGAAGTGAAATGTCCATATAAAATAAGAAATCAAGAACCACGTCCAGAATATTTAAACTATTTCAAAAATGGAAAACTGAAAATTAATAGCAATTGTTATTATCAAATTCAAGGATTGTTAGAAATTGCAAATAGACCTTGGTGTGATTTAGTGATATATACCAGCAAAGGAATATTTGTACAAAGAATTGCTAGAAATTACAAATTTTTTATAAATATGTTTTCAAAACTGGAAGAGTTCTATTATTACCATCTGCTCCCTGCTATAATATGTAACACCTCTAATTCCAAAATATGGTTATGGAAACCTATACAGAAAAACTCACATTTTTTGAAAATGGTCTCATTCAAGATATTTCGTATTATAAATCTCTCTGAAAGGGATTATACTATTTGTGTTTTTAAAAAATTGGAAATTCCAGTTCACGAAGTAAATGCCTCAGATTTTTTATCTTTAAGTGGTACGAATTGGTTGACAAATTTAGTAATAGACATACTTTTAAATTTATTAAATAATGGAAAAAATTATCAAATCATACCGGAAGTATTGGATACCTTTATATTCAGTCAACAACCATCAAAAAATTTTACTGAATATTTTTTAAAGAAAGTTAAAATAAAAAAGGATAGACTGGCTATGCCAATTTTAATAAATGGGAACCACCACTGTTTAGTTATTATAGATTACGAAATGAAACAATTTTCTTTGTTAGATCCATTTGGTTGTACAGAAGGCATAATAAAAAAATATCTAAGTTACTAGTTCCTTTATGGTCGTTTATAATAGGCATTTCAACAATGAAAAGAAAAACATTCAATGTCTTCAAGTACACCGATATAATCATTATGTTCAGAAAGACTGTTATAATTGTGGGCCAATAATTTTAAATCTTTTTGAAAGAATTGTAAATAACTCCAACCTTCAAGTTGAAACTGATCTAAACAAATATCGAAAGTATTTACAAAGAAAGATATTACAAAGATCAGACTGTGTAAAAAATAATTGTTTAATTTGTTGCAAAAATGTAAAAATGGAAGATTGTATCAGGTGCGCTTGCTGTAGCAGAATCGTCGAGAAAGGGTGCAATGAATTTCACATCATCAATCACGTATACGGCCTATGCAGACAGTATTAATCATAAATCACCTAAGACATGCACCAACACAAGAAAATAGTAAACAGGTAAATGCACAAATAGTGAAATTTTGTAATATGCAATTTTACAGATTTCCTATAATATTCGACAAAATGGGCAAAGCATATCGAACATCTGTATCTTCCAAATATTACCGCTACGAAAGCTGTATTTCTGCATACAACATTCTCATGAAGGAAGTGAAAAGGAGTGCATTCGTTTGTGCGACGTTTAGGCTGGTTTGTGCTGCAACCACCATCCGTGCTAAACTTTCTCGAGATACCAAAAAAATAAACTGGGGATGTTGCTGTATCGTCCGCACTCCAATATTGGAGCAGGAAGGTTACGAATTTTTATAATAAGACCTGGATCGACAACATTAAACTCGAAGTTTTGCTCGTGGTATTCTATTTCTGCCTGAATTGCGGGTATGTTTCTTTTATTTAGGGCTTGCTACTGATCCTCCTTAAGAGTTTGGATCGGGTCTGACCCACGCAGTTTTGAAGAGAAAACGGTTATTGAGTTTTTATAGTTAGATCTGAATAGACATCTTTATTCTCAAACTTTTGCCCGTGGTATTCTGTTTCTGTCTGAATTGCGGGTATGTTTCGCTTATTTAGGGCTTTCTACTGATCCTCCTTAAGAGTTTGGATTGGGTCCGACCCACGCAGTTTTAAAGAAAAAACGGTTACGAATTTTTATAGTTAGATATGAATAGACATTTTTAAACTCACACTTTTGCCCGTGGTATTCTGTTTCTGCCTGAATTTCGGGTCTGTTTCTCTTATTTGGGGCTTGCTACGGATCTTCCTTAAGAGTTTGGATGGGGTCCAACCCACGCAGTTTTAAAGAAAAAACGGTTATGAATATTTATATTTGGATATGAATCGACATCTTTAAATTCAAACTTTTGCTGGTGGTATTCTGTTTCTGCTTGAATTGCGAGTATGTTTCGCTTATTTGGGGCTTGCTACTTATTATGTCAGTGTTCTATAATATATTATGTATCTGTGTGGATGTAAGTTGGTATAACGGAAAAATATGTAGGGTAACATTGTATTTGATGACTATGAATAAAGGGTTGTTTTGGCATGTTCTCTTTAAGTGTTCTCGATTTATTCACCAGTTCACTGGTACAAATACATTATAGAGAAAAAGCTTACAGGTGTACTTACGTACACAACAACTGGCGACGAGGATCTTTCGAATCTACGGCATTTACGAAGAAATCATAACCTAAAAACACATGGTGCTACATCGGTATATGGTTACATCGATAATCTTTAAACATATTACACAATGCCCAATAATACAACTTCTGGAAGCGCTTCAACAACAGTAAGTAATACAACTCACGCAATCCACAACGTATTTTCCATTGAAACATACGATATTTCAAAAAGATTTGATAGATGGTTAATGAGGTTGGAAAGCGCATTCAATGTTTTTTCTGTACCTCAAATAAAGAAAGCAGCTTATTTATTACACTATATGGGTTCCGACGCGTACGATGTCCTTTGTGATAAAATTTCACCAGAAGTTCCTGAACAGAAAACATACGAACAACTCACCACGTTAATGAAATTACTCTATAATCCAGAGCCATTAGAAATCGCTGAGAACTTTCACTTCTTGCAGAGAAAACAGCGGGAAGGTGAAACTGTTCAGGAATATCTTACAGCTTTACAACGCCTTGGCGTAACCTGTAAGTTTGGCGATTACCTCAAGAAAGCATTACGAAATCAGTTTGTTTTTGGCCTGCGAGCCCAAAGCATTCAAAGCAGGCTGCTGGAACAGAAGGACCTCACAATCGACAGGGCAATCGATATTGCAGTGAGTATGGAGGCATCTGCAAGGGATGCGGCTCAATTACACCGTTCAAACACAACTACAACGAGCATCAACAGTATAGCTACTACTGCTTCGAAAGTGCCTAATGTAAAGTATAGTAAAGTAAAAAATAAACAGAAAAATTTAAATACAATTTCAAATTCTAATACATATACACATGCTAATACAAATAATGTACAATGTTTTAGATGCGGAGTCATCGGGCACTACATACAGACACTGACGAATGCACAAACTATCGAAAAAAATTTATCCTAACGTTACAGGTAAATGGGGTATGTATAGATTTTGAGGTAGACTCAGGTGCAGCAATGACATTAATTAATTGTAATGATTTTAAAAGGATGTTTCCTAAATTGAAATTACAATCGGCCAATATAAAATTGGTTACATACAGTAAACAGGTGTTAAACACAGTAGGTTACGTACAGGTAGAAGTTTTACACCAATCTAAAGTATTAAAGCTAGATTTGTATGTTGTAGAAACCGATAAAGCTCCATTATTAGGGCGGGAATGGATTAGGCAATTAGGCTTAGCATTCACAGAGGTTTTAGCAACAGATGTTTCAGATTCAAATTCTAAACTTGCAGGAATTTTAGAAACATATTCTGAAATTTTTAAAAAAGATATAGGGAAAATTGTAGGTTTACAAGCCAAATTAAATGTCAAACCAGATGGTCTTACATATTACATTAAACCGCGTAAAGTGCCATATGCTCCAGTACCCAAAGTAGAGGAAGAATTACAATTCTTAGTCCAAGAAGGGGTGCTAGAAAAGGTAGACAGTTCAGAATACGCTACACCAATTGTACCGGTTGTAAAACCCAATGGCAAAGTACGGATATGCGGTGATTTTAAATGTACTCTTAATAAACATTAATTATAGATGAACACCCCTTGTCTTCAATAGAAACATTGTTTTCTACAATGGCAGTAGGGGAAAAATACACAAAACTTGATTTACATCAGGCTTATCTTCAGTTAGAAGTGAGACCTGAGGATAGAAAATTTCTAACCCTTAATACTCAAAACGGATTGTATCAAAGCACTCGACTAATGTATGGTATTGCCAGTGCACCTGCTATTTGGCAAAGAGTAATAGAAAATATTCTTAAAGATATACCGGGGGTGTCGGTGTTCCTTGACGATATTAAAATTACAGGCCCTGATGAAGAGATTCATTTACAACGTCTCGACTCAGTTTTGAGTCGTTTAAAAAAATACAATATTAGAGTAAACAGGGAAAATGTAAATTCTTTACAGACACAATTGAGTATTGTGGATATACTATTGATAAGTCTGGTATTCATAAATCAAAACAAAAAATTGAGGCAATTTTAAACACCAAAATTCCAGCAAATAAAACGGAAGTTTGTGCTTTAGTAGGACTTATAAATTATTACAGGCGTTTTCTTAAAAATTTAAGTAGCACACTACATCCAATTTATAATTTGGTGAAAGATAATGCACCGTTTAGGTGGGATAACAATTGTCAGAAAGCATTCACCGCAGGAAATAGTATCTGACAAAGTGCTAGCGCATTTCGATCCCAACCTACCACTAGTACTTGCAACGGATGCAAGTCCCTGTGCTGTGGGGGCGGTGTTGTCTCATTTATATCCTGACGGAACTGAACGGCCAATACAGTTCGTGTCACAGACTTTAAACGCTACACAACAAAAGTACTCCCAAATAGATAAAGAGGCTTACGCCATAATTTTCGGAGCCAAGAAATTTTTCTATTACCTTTATGGTAGACCCTTTACATTATATGTAGATCATCAGCCACTAGTACACATTTTTTCCATTTCAACAAACTTGCCGCTACATACAGCCACTAGAATGCAACATTATGCATTATACTTACAAAACTTTACATATACAATCAAATACAAGAATACAAAATTACACACAAATGCAGACGCATTATCTAGATTACCACTAGCAACAACTAGTGATTACAAATACGATACTCCAGATCAATTTGAAATTTTTCAAATGGAAACTCTACCAGTCACAATAAATGAATTGGCGGAAGAAACTGATGAGGATGAAAAATTACAAAATTTATTAGTTGCATTAAAAGCAGGGAAAATATTCCTAGCGAACACCGGTTTAACATACCGTTACATGAATTTACACTACAAAGTGGTTGCATTTTTAGACAGCACAGGGTCGTGCTACCAACAAGTCTAAGAAATAAAATTCTTCAAGAATTGCACGATGCCCACTTTGGGATAATTAAAATGAAATCTCTTGCGAGAGGTTATTGTTGGTGGGATGGAATTTCCCACGATATAGAAGCGATTTGTAAAAACTGCGCGGATTGCAATAAGATTAAAAATAACCCCATCAAGGTACATCCCCATATCTGGGAAGCTGCAAGTGAACCTTTTGAAAGGGTACACATAGATTTTGCGTGACCATTTTTAAACTCTTATTATTTCATTCTTGTAGACGCTTATACACGATGGCCAGAAATTCAAATCGTGAAAAATACTACATCTAAACTCACCATCACAATTTTACGGAAAATATTTGCACAGTTTGGCTTACCGCGAGTTCTAGTTTCTGATAATGGACAATCCTTTTGTCCTATGAATTCAAAAAATTCCTACAAGAAAATGGAATTTCGCACAAGTTAAGTGCACCATATCACCCAGCAACGAATGGACTTGCTGAGAGATATGTTCAAACATTCAAACAGTCATTAAGAGCGTTGAGAGGTGACGATCTTGACACTGATAAACAATTAAGTAAATTTCTATTACATTACAGAAAAACTCCACACACAGTTACAGGTGTGAGTCCGTCTTATCGAATGTTCGGTAGGGAGATGAGATCAAGACTGGACCTGATGAAACCTAATGTTAAATCGAAAAGCGTGGGGGAATCTCACAATGTCCGTCAATTTTTAGAAGGTATCAGAGTAAGTTGTCGAGATTATAGTTTCAAAAATAAATGGGAATTTGGGTATGTAATAAAAAAATTAGGGAAATTGCATTATTTAATACAATTGGATGATAACCGCGTATGGAAAAGGCATGTAGATCAAATTAGGGAAATAGGCAAAAATACACCTGTTACCTCAAAATTGGTATATGACCCTGATCTTAATACTATACCTTTTCAAACTGGGGTCACATCAACAGGCGTCGCCGTGGATCAATGTAGTAAGCGTAAGACTACGGATCCCAAGGTCCCGGGTTCAAATCCCGACACGGCCGACTGCTTGAAAAATGGCAGGTGAGCATTTTTCACAAATATTACGACCTCGTTCGGATGAGAGGTTAAATGGAGGTCCCGTGTGTGAGTGTTGTCACGCACGTTAAAGATCCCTACCTTGCCTGGAACGGCAAGGGTTCGGCAAAATTCTAAATTTCCAGGCAACAAAAAACTCGTCTCCTGGCCAATGTAGTACCTTCAGGTGGAGCATTGGAAATGTAAATAAACGGTCACATCAACAATACTGGGTGACACACCTAGAACGACCGATTTACTTAATACCCCAAGAAAACAAAATATTGTACATTCACCAGATACTGTTACAGACTTACCAGATGCACAATCTCAAACAGCAACTCAAAATCTAGACGAACCACATACATCCTACTCAAATGTTTCTCCAACACTTCGGAGATCAAAGCACATTGTCAAGCCTCCGAATAGACTCGATTTGTGAAATTCTTGTTCTTTTAGTTAGAATTGTATTCCTAAAAAGGAGAGAATTGTTATGTCAGTGTTCTATAATATATTATGTATCTGTGTGGATGTAAATTGGTATGACGGAAAAATATGAAGGGTAACATTGTATTTGATGACTATGAATAAAGGGTTGTCTTGGCATGTTCTCTTTAAGTGTTCTTGATTTATTCAACAGTTCACTGGTACAAATACATTATAGAGAAAAAGCTTACAGGTGTACTTACGTACACAACACTACTGGTCCTCCTTAAGAGTTTGGATTGGGTGTGACCCACGCAGTTTTAAAGAAAAAACGGTTATGAATTTTTATAGTTAGATCTGAATCGGCAAGTATAAATTCGAAGATTTGTTTATGGTATTCTGTTTCTGCCTGAATTGCGGGTATGTTCCTCTTATTTAGGGAATGCCACTGATCCTCCTTAAGAGTTTGGATCGGGTCTGACCCACGCTGTTTTAAAGAAAAAACGGTTATGAATTTTTATAGTTAGATCTGAATAGACATTTTTAAACTCAAACTTTTGCCCGTGGTATTCTGTTTTTGCCTGAATTGCAGGTATGTATCTCTTATTTAGGGCTTGCTACTGATCCTCTTTAAGAGTTTGGATTGAGTCTGACCCACGCAGTTTTAATGAAAAAACGGTTATGAATTTTTATAGTTAGATCTGAATAGACATTTTTAAACTCTAACTTTTGCCCGTGGTATTCTGTTTTTGCCTGAATTGCGGGTATGTATTTCTTATTTAGGGCTTGCTACTGATCCTCCTTAAGAGTTTGGATTGGGTCTGACCCACGCAGTTTTAAAGAAAAAACGGTTATGAATTTTATAGTTAGATCTGAATAGACATTTTTAAACTCAAACTTTTGCCCGTGGTATTCTGTTTCTGCCTGAATTGCGGGTATGTTTCTCTTATTTAGGGCTTGCTACTGATCCTCCTTAAGAGTTTGGATCGGGTCTGACCCACGCAGTTTTAAAGAAAAAACGGTTATGAATTTTTATAGTTAGATCTGAATAGACATTTTTAAACTCAAACTTTTGCCCATGGTATTCTGTTTCTGCCTGAATTGCGGGTATGTTTCTCTTATTTAGGGCTTGCTACTGATCCTCCTTAAGAGTTTGGATCGGGTCTGACCCACGCAGTTTTAAAGAAAAAACGGTTATGAATTTTTATAGTTAGATCTGAATAGACATTTTTAAAATCAAACTTTTGCCCGTGGTATTCTGTTTATGCCTGAATTGCGGGTATGTTTCTCTTATTTAGGGCTTGCTACTGATCCTCCTTAAGAGTTTGGATCGGGTCTGACCCACGCAGTTTTAAAGAAAAAACGGTTATGAATTTTTGTAATTAGATCTGAATAGACATTTTTAAAATCAAACTTTTGCCCGTGATATTCTGTTTCTGCCTGAATTGCGGGTATGTTTCTCTTATTTAGGGCTTGCTACTGATCCTCCTTAAGAGTTTGGATCAGGTCTGACCCACGCAGTTTTAAAGAAAAAACGGTTATGAATTTTTATAGTTAGATCGGAATAGACATTTTTAAACTCAAACTTTTGCCCATGGTATTCTGTTTCTGCCTGAATTGCGGGTATGTATCTCTTATTTAGGGCTTGCTACTGATCCTCTTTAAGAGTTTGGATTGGGTGTGACCCACGCAGTTTTAAAGAAAAAACGGTTATGAATTTTTATAGTTAGATCTGAATAGACATTTTTAAACTCAAACTTTTGCCCGTGGTATTCTGTTTCTGCCTGAATTGCGGGTATGTTTCTCTTATTTAGGGAATGCCACTGATCCTCCTTAAGAGTTTGGATCGGGTCTGACCCACGCAGTTTTGAAGAGAAAACGGTTATTGAGTTTTTATAGTTAGATCTGAATAGACATTTTTAAACTCAAACTTTTGCCCATGGTATTCTGTTTCTGACTGAATTGCGGGTATGTATCTCTTATTTAGGGCTTGCTACTGATGCTCTTTAAGAGTTTGGATTGGGTCTGACCCACGCAGTTTTAAAGAAAAACGGTTATGAATTTTTATAGTTAGATCTGAATAGACATTTTTAAACTCAAACTTTTGCCCGTGGTATTCTGTTTCTGCCTGAATTGCGGGTAAGTTTCTCTTATTTAGGGAATGCCACTGATCCTCCTTAAGAGTTTGGATCGGGTCTGACCCACGCAGTTTTAAAGAATAAACGGTTATGAATTTTTATAGTTAGATCTGAATAGACATTTTTAAACTCAAATTTTTGCCTGTGGTATTCTGTTTCTGCCTGAATTGCGGGTATGTTTTTCTTATTTAGGGCTTGCTACTGATCCTCCTTAAGAGTTTGGATCGGGTCTAACCCACGCAGTTTTAAAGAAAAAACGGTTACGAATTTTTATGGTTAGATCTGAATAGACATTTTTAAACTCAAACTTTTGCCCATGGTATTCTGTTTCTGCCTGAATTGCGGTTATGTATCTCTTATTTAGGGCTTGCTACTGATCCTCTTTAAGAGTTTGGATTGGGTCTGACCCACGCAGTTTTAAAGAAAAAACGGTTATGAATTTTTATAGTTAGATCTGAATAGACATTTTTAAACTCAAACTTTTGCCCGTGGTATTCTGTTTCTGCCTGAATTGCGGGTATGTATCTCTTATTTAGGGCTTGCTACTGATCCTCCTTAAGAGTTTGGATCAGGTCTGACCCACGCAGTTTTAAAGAAAAAACGGTTATGAATTTTTATAGTTAGATCTGAATAGACATCTCTAAACTCAAACTTTTGCCCGTGGTATTCTGTTTCTGCCTGAATTGCGGGTCTGTTTCTTTTATTTAGGGCTTGCTACTGATCCTCCTTAAGAGTTGGGATCGGGTCCGACCTCCGCAGTTTTAAAGAAAAAACGGTTTTGAATATTTTAAGTTCGATCTGAATCTACAACTTTATACTCGAAGTTTTGCCCGTGGTGTTCTGTTTTTGCCTGAATTGCGGGTGGGTTTTGTTTTATTCGGAGCTTGCTACGGATCGACCTAAAGGGTTTGGATCAGCTCCGACCTACGTTAGACCTGAATCGACATCTTTAAAGTCTAAGTTTTGCCGTATGTTCCGCTTTTGCCTGATTTGCGGGGTTTTTTTTATTTGGCGCTTTGATGCGCATGCTGTGTGTGATTTTTTTTCATATGTTTCATTCTACTTTTTTAAATATCTAGTAAATTAGAATAATTGTGTATCCACGGGTTAAAAGACGAATTGCTAGTTAAAATTTTTGTATGTTATTTACTTTAAATTGTTCCGTTGTATGTTATTAATAATTGTGTTTTATAAATAAAGATTTGTGAAACAAACTTTTTTATTTAGTGGAACTGGAGGTGTATAAAATTATAAATTCGCTCAAGAATTGTTAATAAGGTTGTTCATAATTTGAATTTGTGGTATTCTATTAAGATTAATTAAAATTCAGTGGCAGTGCATTTTATGCGATTTATATGGTTTAGTGTGTTTTGAAATTCGCTGCTGAGCAGCTTGTTTGTGTGTATCCTTCTTTACCGACGCCACTGGTCGTTCGGCAAAACTCGTAAATTCGCTGCTGGAAATTAACTGCTAAGTTCACACCGGTGTATTTTTTTAATTATTTAGGATGAGAAAGGTGACGTTTGAAGCTCTTTTAAAAATACTATACACCGCAAATTATTGCTCCTCTAACCATATTAAAACTGTTGCGGCTATTGCAAATACAATATTAGGTTTTATCATTCGAAATACTCGGCCTTTTACAAATACCAAATGCATAAAAATGACGTTAAAACCAACCAAACGAGGTATTAAATTGTGGCTCCGATGCTATTCGTCTACAGGAAATACATGATTTTAATATTTATACTGGTAAGGATACTGAACACTGAAAGTTGGCTTTACTCTGAGATATATGACTCCTATATGTGTGACTACTACGCCCAAGGTCCCGGGTTCAAATCCCGACATGGTCCGCTTGAAAAATGTTAGGCGAGCATTTTTCACAAAAATACACCCTCGTTCGGATAGAGGTCCTGTGTGTGAGAGTTGTGACGCACGTTAAAGATCCCTACCTTGTTTGGAACAGCAAGGGTTCGGCAAAATTCCGAATTTTCCAGGTAAAAAAAACTCGCTTCCTGGCCAATGTAGTACCTTCGGGTGGAGCATTGGAAAATCACATGTAAGATATATGACTCCTAATTATTTGATGAAAGGTACAACATTTTCAGGGTAGATCGGCGCATTGCCAAAGAAGGCGAATGTGGCGGGGGGTGTACTAATTGCAATTAACAAAAAGTATTTGTCGTCTATCTTATTGAAACGGAGCTTGAGTTTGTGTCAGTAAAAAATACCATAAACAGGAAATACACTACTACATTGTTTTATACTGCTTTAAACTGGCAAGTTAACCTGAACAATACCAACGTTTATAGAAATTAACACTAATGAATATTTAATGTTTGCTCCCAATATTATTCTTGTGGGAGATTTCAACTTACCACTAGTGAATGGTAGCAGTTTTAACTTTAATATGGGTACTCCATTGTATAACACATTGTATGAGTTTCTAGCTTCTGTAACTTAACTTCATACAATAATAATCTTAATATTAGAGGCAGAAAATTAGATTTAGTTTTTTCAAATATTACTTTCAATGTAACTGTATCAGATAATCCGTTAGTACCAGTCGATAATTACCACCCACCATTAGTCATCACTTGTAAAATTAAAAATGAAAACAAAAACAACAACGATCGAAATAATAAATGGCAGTATAATTTAAAACGGGAAAATTTTTTACTACTTTACACTCATCTTTTATGTACTGATTTTACCCATCTTAACAATTTTTGTGATGTTAATAAAACTGTAAACCTTTTTATGATACTACTTATCTCACAATTGAAAAAGCAGTACCAAAAACAAATACAACATAGAAAAATAAATATCCGCCTTGGTCAAGTTAAGAATTAATAAATATGGTTAAGGAAAAGAATTTTCATCACAGGTTGAAAAATAAATCAGACTACCATCATATCAAATTTAGAATGTTGCACACAAAAATAAAAACTGAGGAGGCATATAAAACTTATATAAAGAGAATAGAAAACAATGTGTGAACTGACCCCACAACTTTCTGGAGATATATTTCTAATAAAAGCAAAAATTGTACTCTATCAACGTCTTACTACCTTAATGATCGTGAATCAAACTCTGTGTCAACTTTCGTGGAAGCATTTGCAGAATATTTTTGGTCGGTATATACCAAGAGCTCACATTCTCTTCTGACAACCTAACCAATATTTTAAATTATAGTCGTTTTGATATATTTCATATGGAAAACAAGTACATGAAGCAATAAAAAAGTTAAAACCAAAATGAGCGGTAGAGCCAGATATTATTCCTCCATATTTATTGAAAGGAAGTGCTGATATTGTGAAACATCCGCTATGCAATATATTCAATCTGTCTCTTAAAGCAAAGGTATTCCTGTATCAGTGGAAGCTAGGTAAAGTTACACCTATTTATAAATCAAGTGAGACAAGTAATATTTGTAATTATAGACCTATTTCGATACTTTCCTGTTTAGCAAAGGTATTCGAGCACATCATTTATAAACGAATTTATAATCACGTAACATCCTTGATTGACCTTCATCAGCAAATCGATCTATTACTACGAACTTAGTGGTTTTTACGGATTTTATTAGTAAAGCATTAGATAGAAAGGGGCAGGTGGATGTCATTTATACAGATATTGAAGCATTCGATAGGGTTGATCATGGTATTCTGTTGCAAAAATTAGCATCCAAAGGATTCTCGATGTCAACATTAGAATTTTTTAAAACTTATTTATATCATGGAAAATCATTTGTATCGTTTAATAGAATCGACTCACAACCATTTTTTTCGACATCTGGAGTACCACAGGGCAGCAATCTTGGTCTTTTATTATTTTTAATTTTCGTCAATGATCTTTCAAACTACATAAGTGTTAGTAAATGTCTTATTTGCTGATGATTTGAAAATATATAAGGAAATAAAGAACTTTTCTGATTGCATGTCATTACAAACCCACCTTGATTCTATAAAACCCTGGTGTGATATTAATAAAATGAGTTTTAATATAGAAACATGAAAAATGGTGTTTAGGGTTACTAAATCAAAGATAGTGTTTAATTACTCCATATCACAAATATTACTTAATGAGGTACATATTAAAAGGGACTTAAAAGTCATACGCGCACACACCGTGCACGTACACACAGACTCATACGCGCACTAGCATTTAAAAAACCGGATTCACACATAACATAATAAACACATATTAATATTAATTTTGTAACAGTGTAGATTTTAAGTGAATAAAATTTAATGTTTGATTATGTGAAATATGTAATTAGGACTTGCCCTGTATATTTCAATAAGAATAAATAAATAAATATTTCAATCTCCTAGATAATACAAAGAAGCGTACAATTTGGAAGCTTGTCCGTGGAATTAATTAAAAAAAGTGTTACAAATTATAAAAATAATACCGAAGGACGAATACATGATTCATCATTCGACACCAAAAGCCAACATTAAAAGACAAAAGACGCTGAACTTGCAGTTGGATAAAGGCTGATACATGCCATCCCTGCATGTAAATGTTTTCGCTCGTACTTAATTAAAATTCCATATTCCTTACTGAATTCGAAGTCATTTGTATATTTATAAACGATTGCTTATTCATCACCCTGTAGGATTTTTATTAAAATATTTAGATATAAATTTAAATACTGCAAATCTATTCTATTTCAATATAGCATTAGAAGCTGGTATTTTATTATTAGCCATGTGTTTTTTGAATTATAATAAGTTTATAAACGTTGTATTTGGTTATCAGAACATTTGTTTTCAGAGATATTACAATGTAGCGTATTTCTGCAAGGTGATTTTTGTTTCGCTTATCATTATGCGGCATTATTAATTGATATATTACATTTTCTATAATTGTATGCGAAAGTTATGCAACTCTCCTTATACATGGATCATAAGTCCTTGAACTTGATGTATAGTTGCCGAGCATTTTACAACCGGTTTCAATGCATAAGGTAAAGTGCTTTTCCATTTATCAATTGCCTCGTTTTGTTGAAGTGATGTGATGGGTGGGAATACGAGTAAAATTCACTTCTTTGATTGTGTTGGTTCCTTGTTCGAGCATAGGTTTTCTAATGCTGGGATTTGGGCGATCACTGCCTAAATATTTTAGGCGATTGTGGCATAGAAATATGTTATTCAAAAACAAATATGGACTTTGCATAAAAGTCTAAGTTATTATTTCATTTTATTAACTGTATTTATCAACTTACCTTGTGTAAATAACTACCTATAATATCTATATATTTAATACTTGGCATATGGCCGTAATTTTGAGCGTCCTTTCCTGTCTATAAATGACATACATCAAAAACTTGACAATGTCAGATATGATTGACAAAAATGCCAAACGTAATTGAAAGTTAGGTTCATGTATGGATGTGTACACGATTTAGATTTGTAAATTTTCCAATTGTCTTCATCGGGCTCGGTGGCGTAATTGGTAAACGCATGGTCCTAGAAAGACTAAGATACAGGTTTAAGTCCTATCCAAGGCCTTATATTTTCCATCTTTCAATTACTGGCTCTATATGAGATAATCATTTGGGCTTTGCATAAAAGTGTAAGTGATTATTACATCTTATTAACTGTAATACGTTGGTGTTTATCATCTTACCGCGTGTAAATAACTAATATATATATATATATATATATATATATATATATATATATATATATATATCATATGAATATGATTCCATTTCGAATGGACCTGTGCCTTGCTGAAGACTGAAGTTCTAGATTACTAGAACATGTGAAATGGCTTGCGTGTTCTAATGAGCTAAAGAGCTAAACTACAGATCCAACCAAAGTAGTAGGGTCTTTAGGGAGGAACCAGACTAAGACAGGTCCCCGAAAGAGGACAGCGGCTTTTTCGGTACTTAGATTGGCAGAGACCATAGGGGTCGGTATGGCAGTCTAAGACACAGCATGAAATCAAAATTAATAAAATTACACCTTGAAAAATTTAAATACTTGAATTTTATTGTAGATGACCTTATACAATATGTGTCTAAACGCTTTGAAAAGTTTTTAATTTTGAATTCCAGTGCTTCAAAGGATATTATTGTCTCGATGTCTCATCCAAGCTTCAAACTGAAATGGATTAGGAAGTTGGAAAACTAATTGTTCGTTGAGAAAAGCGAGGTAAAAAATATATTCGTAAAAACGGTCAATGAGATTTGTGAAAGCCAAAAAGATCCCATTTAAGAAATTAAAAGAAACTATTCACTAAATATGGATTTTTTAATTTGACGATAGCCCAGTTTCAGCTAATGGCTGTGTGGCAGGTGGATTTGGCAAATTAGAAGTTCTACAATATTTGCAGGATCCCGATGGTGACTTAAAAATATTAAATAAGTATCCCCTGGCAAAAGCGTTATTTTTAAAATCAATTCAACTTCCATCATTGGTGGCATGGACTGAATGTTTTCGTATGTGTTCAAGTCTTAGCTGAACGAGAGATGCAGTTTACAACAATAAAATAAAATTGTATGTGAGAAATGATAAATGTGGTGAAAACTTACCGCATGTAAAACTATCACAACACTATAACGCACCTGTTTGGACAGGTCAAAGGAAGCTTAAATAGAAGGAAATAGGAGCGGTATCCAATGTTAACAAAGCTGCTAAACTGATGCACAAATTGTTTGTTGTAAAGATTAATAAACCCTCTGTTTTTATTTTATTATATATTCAGTATTTCGACTTTCAATATTGACTCCATTTTCATGGTTTTTGAACTATATCTATTTTTTAAAATAATGTAATCATAGAAAAAATTTTGTGTGCAATTCTAGCAGAAAGTTCGATGCCACTTTCGACAGATTGCCCATGCTCCACTACACGTCGTGCAGGTAAATTTGTGTCTCAAGAGGCAAAGTATCACTTTCCGCTCTTAATACACAAATAGTTATTTGGTTGCCTCCCCTAGGTTTTTTGGAGCAGTCCGTATGTGCATGCTAAATGTTTAAAAAATTCATTTTTATGAATGCTGAATATGCAGATATGGTGTTTGTTTCAGATTTCGTAAACAAAGTGCACATGCTGCGCCCTTATAGAGAATATTGGATTTGATTTTCTTATTACCAATTTCAAGAATATTTATTTGACTGTACAACCAACTGACAGTTAATTTAAATTTGTACAAAGCGGAAGAAATTAGTCATTTGTTAGAAAACAGTCCACATACATGCACATGCAAAAGCATAGGTGTTTTTCATCTAAAAATATGACAAATCCTGCTAAAGGAACGGTTGTCGTCATTTCATGTACAAAAAGTAATATTAAACGTAGGAATTATACTGAACGTGAAATTTTGTGATTTAATTACTAATTATTGCTGATTAATTCTACAGGTTTTTTACTGAGTAATTCACTATTATTTGTAAAGGGATCTGAGATACACAAAATGTTCACTATTGGTTCAAAGTCAACTAGCGCAGCTTGTAGAATTAAATTTCCCTTGGAAGTTTTTTGTAAAAAAACCGCGGAATGATTGATAACACTTTTATTGGCGCTTTTGTGTTACTAGTGCATATAACTAGAGTCACGTATTTAGAAATCTTCCAGAAGAATGAACTCCCATATTGTTAGAAGATATTACTTTGTCCATAAGTTTCAACACGAACTTTCAATATAACAGTGCTCTGAACCCTATTGTCAGATTACACAATATCTAAATCAATTTTTAAGAAAGCGTGAATTGATCATAGTGGGCCTGTCAATTGCCCAGCTCGGTTTCTAGAACTAAAGTCATTGTGAACAATGCAACAGTTGCAGATTTTCAACAATTAGCCAACTTCACGGATTCTTTGGAAGCTTTATTGTTAACTAACCATATTATGTTGTGTGGTGATTTTAATTTACCTGCTGTAACTGGGCCCAATTATAATTTCAAACTGGGGAATATGAATTGTCATATTATGGATGTTATTATTTCTAAATATAATTTACATTTTTGCAATCATATCTGCAATACGATGTTACTCAATTTTTCTATATAGATATAGATTGTGTATTTACTCTACCTTATAGGCGGCAGAGCCTCGATAAATTATGAGGGGTTACTGCTTAAGGTTAAAACCCAGCGTAGAGAGGATGGTAAATGACTTTGAGTAAAAAAAGGACCCTCTAAAGAGATCTTCCAGCCAGCTAAGCTTCTTCAACTTAGGGCAGAGCTATGAGCTAGGGTCGTAGGATGGTATACGATAATAAAAGAATTTTTAATGGACGCCACCGTATCTTAATAATTATTATACTATGAATCAATCCGAAGACCAGATACGGAAATCTTCAAAAAGAAAAAAAATTGGCGAGCAACACAGAAAAATAATACTTACTTATGACTCTGCAAACTGGAATGGGAACGACGATCTCGTACTATCTGAAAATTTAATCACTTCTAAACATTTTTGAACTAGGGCTACATTAGAGCCTAGTCACTTTATCACAAAAAAATAAATTATAAAAAGATCAACTAGTCAAAATTATACTACAAAAAATTTTAAACTCAACACCAATAATATATCTTTCTCCACTACAAAAATTTCATAAATGTGGTTGTTTGCTTCTATAGAAAAATTATTGATGACTGCAATGAAAGAAAGCTTTAAGGCAACTTAGTACTCTTTCTATTGATTTACAAAAAAAATATATACATCATTTGTACAATTTTATACGCACTAAAACTTTCGAGATAATTACTTTTATTAAGGTCAAGTATTAGTCTCTGATTATTTATATGAATTTTATAAGTGAAAATTTATTATAATTCTCTATAAGAAATATAGTGTTTTCATTATTATTCTACAATTATGTATGATACCTGAATAGGATCCTTTTCGGGTTTACAATTAATTGATTAAATGCTCTGACTTTCCGTAGATTACAGAACTACATTTTTAATTGATTTGATTGATGGAATCAAAGGTCAAAAACACTTATTGTTTGAATAAAACTATACTTCAAGTGTACTGCCAAAAAATTATATTTTATGTGACAAACAAATATCAACGTGTCACGTGTTTAGTTACGAATACATTTTAGTATAACCTTGTAAATTCAAAAATTATCTTATAGAAATTTATTTGTGTTTATAAGAGCATTTATGAAATAACCAACTATTAAATTCTGAACAAAATATTACGTGTCTAATTTAATGACCATATAAATTTTACAAAAATTTCGTGTACTAATTTAAATAAACATATAGGATTTACAAAAATTATTCGTACATTTTCAGTAATTGTTCCATGAAATGAAAATTGATATAAAATTGGAGATGACTCACCACAAACAATCTGCTAGGATCCGAGTTCGTCAACCATCTTGAGTACTTACAAAAGCAGGTGCGCGCGGCTGGCACGTGCACGGACTTGACTTCTATACGAAACAACATCTGCAGAAACTTCCACCATCCTGCATAGCTACATTTGAGACTTTGTACTTTCAATACAACTAACAACCAATTGTGCTTCTGTGTTCCATAACAAATATATACGAAAGATTTATCGCTCCACAATTTGATACATTACGTGCTTACATAAAATTTGCGTTCCAATACTATAAAATTTGCGTTTCAAAATTGGACTTCAAATTTGGCTTCAATATTATTTTTTATTTTTACTTTTATTTTTACTTTAACTTTTACTTGCGCGTAGATATGTATTTATTGGTCTCACTAGGTCGATACAACAACTAATCAAGGCCATAGTATCCGTCGACACCATTGCACCTCTCTTTGGGACGGCACGTTTTTTCAAACCTGCTAGCCCACGTTTCAACACTTGCTTCGCTGATTACATTTAGATGGTAAATGATGAACCTTGGCCATGAGGCAATTTTATTATCCAAGCACGCGCAGAATGGGAATATTGTATTAACACACATACAGATAGAAGAAATCTTAAATTTTACTTCGAGTCTTTAAATATAGGTGGAGCTCTATGTATGAATTGGTAATATATTGTTACTATCGGAATTTAATATTCTCTGTCTAATAATGATATTTGTTAAATAGATATTTAGAACAAAAACGTATATTTATGAAGCAGGTAATTATATTCGTTACAACGACTAGCAATAACACTTTGGATTTGATTCTATGTAGCAGTTATTTACCTGTTGTAAACTCTGACTTCCTAATCGAGGAATATATATATATATATATATATATATATATATATAAGCAATATAACTTCAGAAAAGCGAATTTTCTTAAATTATTTGTGTTACTTAAAAAGGTGAATTGGGAACCATTGACTAGTGCAGCAAATGTTAACGAAGCTGTTGATTACTTTTACAAACTATTTAATAACTGTTTAAGTCAGTCGGTTCTTATTAGTTCTATTAATGTTAATTACACATATCCAAAGTGGTTTTCTCAAGAAATTAAATATAAAATTAAACTGAAAGCACATCATCATAAGTTAGCCCTATCTGATCATTCAAATTCTGCAGTCCATTGGCAGAAGTTTAGGTGTTTGCGTTCTGAAATTAAAAAATTGGTATCAAATAGTTATAAAAGTTATATTAAAGACATTGAAAATAAAATTAAGACCAAGCCTCTTAATTTTTGGAAATACATTAAACAATTAAAGAGAGAAACAAATTTACTACGATCAATGAAATGGTTAGATGAAAAATTTGAAACAACTCTACAGAAAGTGGAAGGTTTTGCTAAACTCTTTAGTTCGGTCTACACAGGTAAACTGAAGTCAAAGTCCTTTAATTGTGATTATGATGCTGATGTATTTTTGCATTGCAAAATTACTGAATGTGAAACAATTAATGCAATCAAAATACTTAAACCTAAAGCTGCTGTTGGTTTTGATGGGGTGCCAGGCTATGTCATTATAGGTTGTGCTGACCTACTTAGCTTGCCTCTAACGAACATCTTAAATCTTTGTATAGAAACGGCCACCTTTCCTGACCAGTGGAAATCTGTTCACATCTTTCCTGTTTTTAAAAAGGGAAACAAAGAAGATTTAATTAACTATAGACAGATAGTGTGTATGTCGTCTTTTGCTAAAGTGTTTGAACTTCTACTGTTTGATCAAATTTATGAGCATGTTAAGAACTATTTAGTGCCTCAACAACATGGTTTTGTTAGAATGAAGTCAACTGTTACTAACCTACTACTGTTTTCACATCAGATTGCTCTGGCTGTGGAATGTAATTCCCAGTTAGATTGTGTTTCAACTGACAAAGCTTTTGATAAGGTGTCGCATGACATTCTGTTGAATAAACTTGAAGCATTTAATTTTGATCAACATACCATTCATTTTTGGAAATCTTATTTAACAGCAAGAATTCATAAGGTAAAAATTAATAACTGTGTATCTAAATCATTTACACCTACATCTGGTGTTCCTCAAGGTTTTATTGTTAGTCCCTTGTTGTTTCTTATATTCATTAATGATCTTCCAAAATGTCTAAAGTTTTTACAGTGTCTCTTATATGCCGATGATGTGAAAGTTTTCAAACATATTAATAGTGTCAATGACTGTTTCTTGTTACAACAAGATGTAGATAGAATTGCCAACTGGACCATTTCTAATGGTATGTTGTTCAACATAAATAAATGCAAGTCCATAACTTTCACCAAAAAGCGCAATCCCATTAGTTTTGAATATAAAATCAATAATAATAGTATCGCTGGTGTAACTAAATTGAAGGATCTGGGGATATTATTTACCTCAAATTTTAGTTTTAAAGAACATATTCAGAGTATTGCTAATTCAGGTGCTACGAGTCTTTTTTTCATTATTAGAAACTCTTACCATTTGCAAAATCTGTCGGTTATAACCCTTCTTTATAAATGCTTAGTTCGATCCCAACTAGAGTATGCTTCTATCATTTGGTCTTCTCAAGCAGCTACCACTTCTAACATATTAGAAATTTTTCAAAAAAGGTTTTGCCGTTATTTATATTTTAGAATTACTTGTATATACCCATCTTATCCGATATGCATTTCATATAATGATCAAAGGCAATTGATTCATAGGGAAATTGATGTTAGCTCATCAAAATTGGCGAATAGAAGACACTACTTGGACGTTGTTTTTATATATAAATTATTAAACAACAAGATAATTATACCACCCTTATTATCGCTTATCTGCTTTAAGGTTCCATTAATTAAATTGAGACCCGATTTTTTATTATTTGTCACTACTTCTTCTGAATTTCCAGTTTATAAAGTTTTAGAAGTAATTAATTGAATGCTTAAGTTTAAGAATGATTTCGATATTTTTAATACTTGTTCTAGCGAAATTGCTATGTTATGTACTGATATTCAGCGCTATGTAATTGGGGTTTATACTCTGTATTGCTGCTGATTTAAATAAATAAATTAATTAATTAATGTGAAAAATTAAACATATGTGATAAACTACTAACTCATGTTATGACTCCTACTATAATGAGAATTTGACACACGTTTATATAAACTTTTGTTTCAAAATGGACGATACTATAATATTCACATCTTCTCCCGAGTGATCCTGTATAAGAGGGGGTAGTGGTCAATGTTACAACTGTTTTTCTATTGGCAAAAATAATCTTTTCTCAAAATATCTCTTAATTCATGCTGCTTAATATAGCTAACATATAGTGAATTCACTTCACAAATATGTATTAAATTATGTTATTATTAGGTTAAAGTTTATCTGCATTTTTATTATAAAAGTTTCGAATTTGCCTAAACTTTCATTAAAAATTATTTGCGTATCAAGCTTGAAAAAATTATTTTACTAAAAGATTAATATATAAGTATGGTTTTCTTACAACATAATCTGTATGAAATTGACTTGCGGTAAAATTTTAGTGTCTACATAATGTGTATGCATACGACTCTTATTTCAATAATTTAATATACCGATTTCTATCTAGTAAGCCAAGTCAAAAGTTTGTACCCATTATATACAATATTTTTTACGTTTGACTAAAAGAACGCTACTTGCAGTAAAATAAAAAAGAAATACGTATTTTCAGTAAGATTACAGAAACATGTTTACATTTTTATACAATATTATAATTATAAATAATTTACAAAGATCATGCAAGAGTTTTATAAAACTATTTGCAGTGATATTTGATTTTATTGTTTCTCTGGTTGTTATTTTAAAGCATACTGACTAATAACATACACGATTTTATTTTTAGAAATTCACATCAAAAGCATTCCATTCCTTATAATGTACGATTTCCAATAGCTATTTTGTTTTTAGTCGCAAACAGAATCTATAAATGGAAATGTATATTCATAGGCAAATGTGTTTTTATTTTCCATATTAAACTTTTATCTGCCATTTCTTGCAATTTTTATGACTGCAAACCTAATTAAAAATTCCCATACATAAGATTACGTAGATATATATTTTCCTAATATTAACCACTTTTAAGGTTTGAATGCTATTGATGAAGTAGAGAGTAGTGCACATAAAACCGACCCCACAATTCAATGCCATATTTCCCAAAGGAATATCAATAAACTAAGTCAGCATGTTTATATCTTTAGTTGTTTACTATGCTTTTCTTAAGCATGTTACGTACACTACACTATTTCAGTTTAATTAACAAAATGTTTAGAAATCAATTAAAAGCCATCTTGCTGGAAATCGTGCCAAATTTTTTCATGTGTAGTTAACTGAGTAGAAAATTCATTATGGAGTTACAAGTAAACATTCGTATTAACAATTTCATTAAAGAATATTGAACAGATTATTCTGTTACCAGAAAGAGCACGCCATACATTAACTTTTAAATTGAGTAATGGCTTTTGTCGGGACTCGTGTGGTTTCTCTGCAGCCCAATGTCATGTGTTTTGAGAATTAACATAATCCGATAGATGAAACCAAGCTTCATCCATTGAAAAGAAGAGAAATGCATCACTATTTGCCCCAAGCAACATTATCTAGCAACCAATTACAGTAATCTGGGCACTTATCCGTATTCGCTGGTTTTATTTTTTGAACACTCACATGGAAGCGCTGCGTTGGGAAAAATTCCACATTGCTATGATAACCATTGTGTTGACTTGTTGGGGCGTCTTTAAATTCGTGCTGTTGTCTGCCATGGCTTTGGGTGTATGTACAATCGATTGCTTATTTCTTTTTGAGTTAACAACACTACCTGTTACATGCCACTTTATCAGTAGATCCTAAATCGCATTGGCTGGAATATCGCATTCAGAAAACTGTCACAAACAAATTTTAATGGATTGCGGTCGAACATATTCTTCAACAATTAACACACATTGTTCAATGGAATAAAATATGACTACGAGAGCTAAGGGCTTAATAATGACTACAAATATTCGTCTGAATTTAATTACACTGTATGGGCACGCTATACAGTTGCTACTAGGCATGCTCAGCAACTAAACTAGTTTAACTGGTATGGGCAAGTTTTATGTGCACCTACCTGTATATTTAATTGCGATCATATTGGTTGCAAAAGTTACTGTGGTGAAAAAATGAGAATCGAGGAGTAATTATTATATGAAATGGAAACTTTCAGTTATGATCAGGGCCGTGCCTGACGGGCGTTCATTGCGTGCACCGCACGCAGGCGGCCGAAATTAAGAGGCGGCCAAATCGTTACAAGTTGTTTACTGGGCAAAAATACAATCGGTTTGTTTTCATTAAGATACGAAGTAAAAACAGTTTCTCTAATCTAATCTATCTAAAAAGAGTTTCTCAGAAATAAGAAATGTATAAAAACTGATTAGGTCGTTGTAGTATTTATATACCTAGTCATGCAGCGAATCCGAATTTTTCGAACATTGCACGACGACGAGCCGAAATAGTTTTTCAATTGACCGGCGTCGCGTAAGCGGTCTTATTCGTCTTATTAGTCGTATTAGTCTATAGACTAGCGAGGATAAATCGTTATTTGTGTCCTGTGTGTGATCCGATATTATTAAAGTCTTTAATTTAACGAATAAAAATAAATTGCTTAATTCCTGAAAACTTTTAGTTGTGTGTTCGTGTGGTGAAATTTAATAAAAGTTTATTTACTCGACAAAGACTGAAAAAGGTAATACACAAAAATGTAAAATTTGGGTAGACTTTCACTTTTGGGCCGGTAAATTTTGGGTCTTTTGGAGGAAAAGGCCTTTTGATATGAAATTCTTAAATAAATATTAAAAATATTTAATAATATTAAAAAAATTAAAAAAAATTAAATAATAATTAAAATAAATAATAAAATAGTGCAATTTAATATTAAATTACTTAAAATCTTCCTTAATTTATACTAAAAAATGAATATCTTTCTCATTTTGAATGCATTTATATAATAATTAAAAGTTGTTTGTTTGCATACGAGATTCTCTGTTTAAATCGCTCACAACCCGCCGATGGAAAATCAAGCATTTGAACTTGTGTAGCCGAAAGCAACTCTTTAAATTAAGCTTATGATTCCTTTTATAATAGCAATGTTATTGTTATTAAATGGAAGAAATTTACCTGACATTGAACTAGAAAACAGTTATATGTGGTTGGATTTTCCTCTCCGTTTTCATTTTCAAAATAAATCTTGACATATTTATGTTTAAAAATATGTTTTACTTAAAAAGCTTATAAATGATTTTCTTATCGTGTCATCCTATGCGCATTAAAATATACATTAATTATAGATTTTAAGTAATTTAATATTAAATTGCGCTATTTTATTATTTATTTTAATTATTATTTAATTTTTTTTTAATTTTTTAATGTTATTAAATATTTTTAATATTTATTTAAGAATTTCATATCAAAAGGCCTTTTCCTCCAAAAGACCCGCCAAAATTTCCCGGCCCAAAATTGAAAGTCTACCCTAAAATTTAATATCACTGCTCATTTACATTTTTAAAGGCCTACGAATGTCTGAAAGGAAAACGAAAAGATTGTCTGGAGCGCAATATAAAAGAAAGCGAGAGGAAAAGCAAAATGAAGCTAAACAAATGTTTGGCTCATTAACAAAGTTTTAGTAAAATCGCCAGAACCGGAAAGTAGTTGTAGTAGCCAATTAAATCCAATTGATGATTTGTTTTGCGATAAAATGAAAATGAATTATCTGTCGAAAATGAAAAGGCTAATGACAATACTAGTAGTACCGACGAAATGGCAACAGAAGATAATAAGGATATCGATCTATACAATACCGATACCGCTGAAATTGATAAAGCATATTTTGCTATGTGTATGGATTTAAATGATCCAGCTTGCTGGCCTTTAACAATTACCACTAAAATATTGGATATATTAATCGAAAAAGGACCCATACAAAATAAACAATCTACATATCCAATTAATGAATTGGGAAGATCATTTTCATCAACTTATTTCTATAGAAAAATGCCAAATGGTGAAAAATTTAATCGTGAGTGGTTAATCTATTCTCCAAAAACGGATTCCATATTTTGCTTCTGTTGTAAATTATTTGGCAAACAAGAAATAAAATTAGATTGAAAGATTTCCCTAATTAACCGGTAACCTAACCGGTTTTTAGCCGGTTTTTCTTTTCAGAAACCGGTTTTGGGAACAAAACCAATATTTTTTTTCGTTCTCGATTTCGGTTAACCAAAAACTGATTTTTTTCCCGGTTTGATGCCCTGTGTATAATAATAAACATTAAAAATTAAAGTAGTTTTTTTTAATGTTATCCTGGGGGCGGCCATACAGACTGGCACGCAGGCGGCCATATACCCAGGTACGGCCCTGGTTATGATTTGATAGAGCATAGATGTAAGCCAAAGCTTGAACATTGAAATTTTCTGGGAAAGACTATAAGCTTGTTTTAATACATTCCCTGATAAGTCTAGTTTTGAGAAATAATCTAATTTAGTCGTTTTAATTGTATCACCGGTTGGTATTCTATAGTGAAATTAATAATTTTAAATTAAGAAATAGCAAACTGTTTTATGAATAATTGAAGTACATCACTTTGAGCCGCCTTTATTATCCACTAATTTTCTAACTATTTCAACTGATTATTTATAAAACCTACACTGAATTTCCAAACAAACTTAAGCAAAGGATTTAGAAGCATACCTTGGAAGCTAAGGATCCTATTACCGTGAAATAAATTTTAATGTTAACTGGAAAAACACTGACAAAGATCTGATCTTTAAACAAAACTTAAAACTTATGCAACCTTTTTTGGTTGAGTATGTGGAAAATTTAAATCGGAGTATCATAAGATCTGACCAAAAGCGCTATGTAAACAACAGTTGTATGAATTTGATACTCGTTAATCGAATTCAAATGTTAAGAAATACACATGTCGACATATTTTCCCCAACAAACTTCAGAGTTACGAGCTTAAAAGCATTGCCAGTGTTGTTTCACTGATCCTTATTTTTATTAAAACAACCAAGTAAGGGCATTGTAACGCTTTTTGATTACGTTAAATAGAAACTGGATGAAAAAGGAAAATTAGTCTAAAATGGACAATTTGATATTGATGTATCCTGTATAAGTTCAGTAAGTAAGGCATTTCAATAAACTGTTCTGTTAAAATCATAAATTTAAAAACCACAAAGTGTCGTTTTATCTCTGTAAAATACATGTTAGGACAGAACTTAAGTTCATAAATTATTTTTAAACTGCAAAAAGGCAAATAAAATGTTTATTTCAGTAAATTTTCATAGTGGAATCATATCATTCTAAATAGCTATAGCAATGTGAAGTAAATAACAGTGAATTCATTAATAAACATCTCAAATATGAAAGCAATTTAGAAAATTTAATTAAATAAATTAATTCAATATGAGCACTTGCAGTTCCTGCACGTGAATATTTTCGTTCTTCGGGATGTTTAAATTTCTTTTTCACAGTTATTTGAATTTTCATTAACAATTTCAACTGTTTTTTCGTTAAATGATTACTTATTCATCACCCTGTAGGATTTTGTTAGACTATGCAGTTTATTTTGACATAGCGTTTAAGTGAGGTATGTATGCGTTTTCTACAAGGTTGTTTGTGAACACAAATTTCGATCCATTAAACATTTCCGCTTCGTTATCTTTACAGTATATTGAAGATAAATTATGCCTTGGTTTATGTTGAATTTCTGTAATTTTGTGCAAAAGTTAGGCAACACTATTGGCACTTAATAAGTCCTTGAATTTGAAGTATTTTCGTGTTGTTTGAGAATGCTATGACCAGTAGTTACAGGATCAGACGTCAATTGTTTATTCCCATTATCGACTGTAGTTTTTGCTTGAGAATGAAACGATAATTTGATTGTATGGCATATATCTCAAATGATTCCTTTTTAAAAAACAGTTAGTCGTTTGTGTAAAATTAGAAATAAGCTATCCTCCTTAATAATGTAAAAATGTAATTTGTGGAATGTTGTTAGCGAAACAGTGACAAGCGTTCGTAAAAACATGGGATTATTGGATTTGTTTTCCTACTTACCTCCACAATTGGCAATTCTAATACCTGGAAGTGAATACTTAACATATTTTGGTTGAAGATATATAAATTCATGAAATGATATTTTCATATTCAGCCAAGTGGTATTAAAATGAATTTTGCTCCATTTAGAGTTAATACTAATGTAAAATACGATCCATAAGATGTTGACTACAAAAAGTTGTTGGTTAATTATAAGAACCTTCAAGACCAGGGTTTGACAAACTAAAAAAACAGGAACGTCATGCCAAACTGTAAGGCTTGCTGTTTTCTCTCGGCATCATTTCGATGATTTCCCTTATGGAACATTGGGCCTGGATTTCCTTTTTAAAGTTTTTTAAGGTCACTTATCGTACAACTGCCGATGTTCAAGTGTGGAAATTGAACTTACTTCACTCAAATCGTCGGAATATGCTATGCGACAGTTATGGGTTGAGTATGAATTATAAGATAATAACATTTACCATCCATAAAATTTTCTATATAAAAAAATTTAGTTACATTACTGTTTAGGTGTGACTTTTTTACCTAATCCTACTGTAAAATGCATTTTGACCAGTAGATTCTGTTAAGGCTTTATAAGTATTTTGTTTGTAGTTGTAGTATGCCAATCACAATTAATTTAAGTCCTTAAACTATTTCCCAGCTAGAACCCCTCCATTATCCCTACCTTTAGTGCAACGACATAAAAGGGTTGGTAATTTACGAGTGGACGACTATTCAACTTCGTTCTCGCTTGGCTTTGGTTCGTGATTTAGTTCGGTGCATCGAGCATCAGTAATTAGCAACAATTAGTGAACATTATACATACAGTCCATAATTATCTGATAGCAGTGCAAGTACAATTAACCACTACAACCAGTGAAAGGTAGGTGATATATTCCTTTAAATTATCATTTCCTTTGTGTGATTGTAAATGCAAATTAACATTTTTGATTAACATTTTTGGTCCTTTGAGCAAATATTTTGCTTATTAATTGGTTTATTATTGGCATGTTTGGCATTCAATTTAACTACATTGTTAATTGCTCTTCGCTTAAATTAGGGGTTGACCGCATTTAGAAGAAAAGTGTAGTCACACCACCAGTATCATAGTCAATTGTTTAAACTAACTTATAGTAGATGCAATCTCGCATTAAATTTGAAATTTTGTAATGATACAGAATCTTATAAAGCCTTAGAAATGACAAATCTTTGTAAATTTTAGGGATAGTTAGCGTAAGAATTTGTGGTCAGAAAAAAGGTGTTTAAGCAGTACAGTTATTTTAAACTTGTAATTCAAGTTCGCTAGAGAATTCAGGTATTGGTAAAACCGGGTAGAATAACCCTTTGATCATTGTCATATTGAAACTTGCAAGCTCCCGTTAGGCACGTTGTAGTAAAAATTCTTTAACAGGTAGTTCAACATTACCCTTGGTATATCCTATTATTAGGTGAACAAACCCTTCTTTTTTGTAGCTGAAATCAATATAAAATCGATATTAGTAACCTTGTTCGTTAGGATGGCACATATTTCATCGGATAGGTTGATAGTGGATTTAAAGGCCGCACTCGATAGATTATCTGATATATCTGGTGCGATAGATAAATTGGAGCATATTAAAGGCAATTGTATTTCTGTTAATATTATGGCTGAAAGCGCCTTTGATATCAAAAACGATGTAGATACTGCTTATAAAACGTGCATATTGGATGAGGACAACTAGGAATTATTAAATGAAATTACAACATTAAGAATTGAAATAGATAGGTCTTTGTTAAACATTAAAATTATTAAAGCGCAATTTGATAATATATCCACTGCTGAAAAATGCTTGACTGAAAATATTACTGGCATTGGCTCATGTAGCAATATTCGTCTTCCTCGTATAGAAATGAAAAATTTTCTGGAAAAATAGAACATTTTCAAGAGTTTATTCAATTTTTTAATAATTTAGTTCATGAAAATAATCAATTGCCACCGATCGAAAAGTTCTATTTTTTAATTGATGCGTTGGATTTTAAGTCTAGAGAACTCATTAGACATTTGCAAATTTCGAATAATAATTATATGCTAGCTTATTCAATTATTGTGGAGAGGTTTAATTCAAAACGTTTAATTGCAAACACGCATTGGAATGCTTTAGAATCGTCACCAAAAGCAAAATTTAATTCACATACAGATTTAAGAGAATTGCTTAATTGCTTTACGGAAAATCTATCAAGCTTACGTCAAACTAAGATTGATTTGCTCGACTTCGTATTGTTTAATTTGTTATCAAAAAGGTAGATACAAATCTTTTGAAAACATTTGAGTTAGAAAATACATCAGACATTCCATCTTATGATCAATTAAAATTATTTCTAGAAAACATTGCAAGGCATTAGAAATTAGCAATATGGTTGTTTCCGATACTCCGTTCAAAGTTAATACGTCCATTAAACAAGCCATATCATCTAGTGTACCTTCTAAACGTTCCTTTGAATATTCAAAACCCCAAGTTCGAAAGTCATTCGTAACAACTTCATTCACTCAGAAATGCAGTCTTTGCAGTGGTACTCATAACTTATACCAATGTGAAATGTTTCTGAATAAATCGCCACAAGACCGTTATAACTTTGTTAAAGACAAACACTTATGCATTAATTGTCTTCGCAACTCTCATATGGTTACACGCTGCTCTTCCAAACTTGTTTGTAAAAAGTGTGCAAGGGGTCATCATACTTTATTGCACTTTGAAAACCCTACAGTTGCACAGAAACCTGCAGTCACTCAGGCAACAGATCAACCTCCCGAACCCACATGCAACACTACTACAAGTACGTTGTTATCATCTAGATCGTCCAACACAATGACGTTATTAGGCACCGCAAGAATTTCAATTACAGATGGGTTTGGTAAAGTTCAGACAGTAAGAGCACTTGTAGATAGTACATCAATGGAAAATTTCATGACTGATAAGTGTTGTCGACGCTTAGGTTTAAGAAAATCGAATATTTCAATGAAGGTTGAAGGGTTAGGTCTATCTGCTTCCCATGCGTATGGTCAAGTATCGTAAAATTAGTCCTCAAGGTAAAACTGTTCCAGAGTACAGCATTGATTGTTTTGTTTTACCAGACATTTGTGGAGCCCTTCCTTCATCAAGGATCTCACCAAATAGTTGGCCTCACATAGCTGGATTAGATTTAGCAGATTCGGACTTCGACAAACCCAGCCATATCGATTTATTGTTAGGTGCGGATTTGTTCGCGCGTGTTTTATTAAACGCAACTCGCATTGGGTCACCAGAAGAACCCGTGGCAATTCACACTACCTTTGGGTGGATATTAACAGGGAAGGTTCTTTCTTCTGTTACATCTCGTATATCTTTAGCTGCACTTGTAAAAGATGCTAACATTACTCGATTTTGGGAACTGGAAAATATTCCAGATTCTAACAAATTATCTCCTCATGCGGAAATTTGTGAAAGGCATTTTGTGAACACTCATAAGCAGGATGACACCGGTCGTTTTATTGTTTTGTTACCTTTCAATGGTCCTGAACCGCTATTTGCTGGCTCTCGGAAATAGCACTTCAAGATTTCTTTCACTAGAATGCCGTTTGAAATAAATCCTCAACTGTATAATTCGTACAGAGAATTTATGCAGGATTATATCGATAGTGGTCACATGTCTCGTATTGTATCGGATTCAACTCGATCGTCTACATTATCGCCGGTATATTACATACCACATCACGCCGTGTTCAAACCAGACAGTACAACTACAAAACTTCGTGTCGTATTTGATGCTTCAGCCAGCGCTCACAGTGGAGGGTCTTTAAATGATCATTTACTCGCAGGGCCCCCTCTTCAAAAAGATATCATGGAGTTGTTATTACACTTTCGTTTACATTCTGTAGTTTTAACTGCGGACATTAAGCAAATGTATAGACAGATTCTTATTTCTACTAGCCATCGAGACTATCAACGTATAGTTTGGAGATTTAAGTCCTCGGAGTCTGTTATCGATTATCAGCTAAACACTGTTACATACGGCATCACATCATCACCATTTCTAGCCATGCGTGTAATTCAAGAACTTGCAAAAAGTCAATCGTTACGTTTTCCTATTGCTTCCAAGATTTTAGCGTCGGATACGTACGTGGATGATTTGATTACAGGGTGTGATTCGATAGAGGATGGCAAACGACTCGTGTATGAATTAAACCAAATTTGCCAATCAGGTGGTTTTATGTTGCGAAAGTGGAATAGCAACGTGCCAAGTGTCATTGGCCATTTACCTGATTCCGTTCGGTATCAGCAAACATTTTTGTTTGAAGAGGTAAACAATACGTCTCAAAAAATTTTAGGACTGCAATGGCAACCATTGAGTGATATGTTGTTTTACAATCTTAATATCGTTGATCGGCCTTGTACCAAAAGGAATATGGTTTCGAAATTGCAAGGATCTTTGACCCTCTGGGGTTATTATCACCATTGGTCTTCTTCGCAAAACATTTGATTCAATCTATATGGATATTAGGAATTGGTTGGGATGAACTTCCTCCCCAACAAATTGTTTTAAAATGGAATCTGTATCTTCAACAATTACCCGAGTTATTGAAAATTGAAATTCCTCGACGGATTCTTTGTGATAACTATCAAACTGTACAAATTCATGCATTTTGTGATGCATCGGAAGCTGGATATGCAGCAGCAGTTTATCTCCGCTGTGTCGATGAGAAAGGGAACATCCAAGTATCATTGGTCTGTGCCAAATCTAAGGTCGCACCAACCAATCGTATATCATTACCTCGATTAGAATTGTGTGGTGCAGTGTTGTTGTCGAACTTGGTTGAGTATATGCAAAATACGTATAGAAATAATTTAGTATTGGACGATACATTTGCGTGGTCAGATTCCACAGTAGCATTAGCATGGATTCGATCTTCGTCGTATAATTGGAAGACCTTTATTAGCAATCGTGTCTCGCATATCCAAGAACGAGTGGCTCCATCATCGTGGCATCATATTAAATCACAGGATAATCCTGCTGACTGTGCATCAAGAGGATTATTAGCTGCTGAGCTTGTTAATCATCCTTTGTGGTGGACGGCTCCATCATGGTTACTATTACCTAAAGAGAATTGGCCTGCTCATATGGAACCAACTCTTACAGATCACACTCAGATGCACATTGAAAAAAGAACTTTATCCCTTAATATACACGTTGCAGATAATTTCGTAGACTCGATGGTAAATCAATTTTCAGATTTGCGAAAAATATGCAGGATTCTGGTATATATTTGTCAGTTCATTCGTAACTTGAAAGTTTGTGCAAATTTGGATATTGGAAACTTAGAACAATTATTGGTCTCCCCCGAACAGTATGCACTTCATTTATTAATAAAACGGGTTCAAGAACAAGTTTTCAGTCAGGACATTGATATCATTCGAAAGGAAAACTTAGTAATAAACAACTTCGACCTCTCAGTCCTTTCCTTGACAGTGATGGGTTGTTAAGGGTGGGCGGCCGGTTGCGAAATGCAGACGTATCTTATGATACAAAATTTCCTTTGCTACTTCCTCGGTCACACCGGGTGACAGAGCTCATTATTCGAGATTGCCATACGAAATATTTACACCCTGGACTTAGAACTACTCATTTTTGTTAGTACAAAATTTTTGGATTCTGTCTGCAAAAAGGGCTATTCAACAGTGCCTAAACTCTTGTATTCGATGTTTTCGTCAAAAACCTATTTCGCTATGCCCTCCTATGGGCGACTTGCCCCCCGCTAGACTTACTGCCGGTAAAGCGTTTCTACATACTGGGGTAGACTACGGTGGACCCTTTTCTATCACCATGAATCGTATTAGAGGTGCCAAATCATTGAAAGCTTATGTTTGTTTATTTGTTTGTCTTAGTACAAAAGCGATACATCTGGAGTTGGCATCAAACCTATCTAAAGAAGCCTTTATTGCAGCTTTACGGCGGTTTGTAGCACGCAGAGGTAAATGCTTGCAAATTCATAGTGACTGTGGAACAAATTTTATCGGAGCATCTCGGGAACTAATCGAATATATGAAGCAGTCATCTGAAACGGAAGGTATTCACTTTGTTTTAATCCTCCGTCGGCTCCTCACTTTGGGGAATGTGGGAAGCTGGGATAAAATCTGTAAAGTTCCATCTCAAGAAGGTGGTAGGCGAACAAATTCTCTCGTACGAAGAATTTAACACCATTCTAGTTCAAATTGAAGCCATCTTAAACTCCAGACCTTTATGTCCAATGAGTAACGATCCCACTGATTTTTCATTCTTAAGTCCTGGTCATTTTCTGAACGTAGAACCAGTGTCTGTCATTCCCGACCCTAATATCTTAGATCTGAAACTATCTTCCTTAAATCGTTGGCAACTGGTTCAACGTATTCAGCAATCATTTTGGAAACGGTGGCATTTGGAGTACCTACACACTTCAACAGAAAACCAAATGGTTTTCTGCTAATTATTCGTTAATGGTGGGAACGTTGGTGTTGATTAAAGATACTCAAGTGTCTCCATTACAGTGGAAAATGGGACATATACATACGTTGCATTATGGAAAGGACAATGTTTGTCGTGTGGCTACCGTGGCAACATCCCAGGGACTATTTAAAAGGCCCGTGGTAAAACTGTGCCCTCTCCCCATTCCAGAGGCAACTTAGTATTATAGTTAGTATATTAGGGTAAGTTAACTTTTAAATTTACGGTTATATATTTTTTTTTGTTCGTTTAGACGCACTTAGAAAATAAGTTCCAAATACTTATTTTGGTGGGCGGTATGTTAAGGCTTTATAAGTATTTTGTTTGTAGTTGTAGTATGCCAATCACAATTAATTTAAGTCCTTAAACTATTTCCAAGCTAGAACCCCTCCATTATCCCTACCTTTAGTGCAACGACATAAAAGGGTTGGTAATTTACGAGTGGACGACTATTCAACATCGTTCTCGCTTGGCTTTGGTTCGTGATTTAGTTCGGTGCATCGAGCATCAGTAATTAGCAACAATTAGTGAACATTATACATACAGTCCATAATTATCTGATAGCAGTGCAAGTACAATCAACCACTACAACCAGTGAAAGGTAGGTGATATATTCCTTTAAATTATCATTTCCTTTGTGTGATTGTAAATGCAAATTAACATTTTTGATTAACAGATTCTTTTTGCTTTTTATTGATGTTGTCTACTATTGCATAATATTTTTGGTATTTATTTAGTGCTTGTGGACATACTGGCGTAATTGGTAAACGCAGGTCCTGGAAAGACAGGTTCAAGTCCTGTCCAAAACCTTATATTTTTCTTCTTGCAATTACTAGCTCGATTTGAAATGATCATTTGGGCTTTGCATAAAAGTGTGTGTGTGTGTGTGTGTGTGTGCATACACACGCATGCGTGTGTGCTTCTTATTAATACTTAAAAATTGTAGAATATCAGTTGCCTACTATTGCATTTTTTAGCATTTATTTAGAGCTTGTGGACATTGTGTAAGTATGTATATTACATTTTATTAATATTTAAAAATGGTGGTAAACAAGTGGCTGAAAATAATTCACTATATATTTTTTTTATTAATTTTGTTTTATGTAAATATTAGGTTCAAGGGTAAAAATTAGTTTGAGGTAACTAAGGAGTGTTTATTAATTAGAGGTGTGTAAATAAAATTCCTTTCTTGAGGTCTTCTTCTTCTTTCTTTGTAACCCACCCCACTCTGTGATTGTTTAACAAGCATGGCATTCTTTGGAATCCTTTTTTATTGCGGTACTCGGTAGTTTTTTGCTTATTGTACTTTTTTCTTGTCTGCACGAAATCCGTAACAAATGTTAAATAGTGGCAATACAAAGAAAAGCGCAGACGCACTTTAATTTTCATACAATATAAAAAACCCAACCACTGAGTGGTGAAGTTCACGAATATTAAATAGAAGATATAATTTAGTCATTTCAATACAATACAGACAATGTATACATTTTATATTGCTAAAGACAGAGGGCAACATGAACATTAACCTAAGTAAATCACGTGATATCCTATATTTGATTTTTCAATGCTCCACCCAAAGGTACTACAGTGGCCATGAAGCGAATTCTTTTTTTACCTCGAAATTTTGAATTTTGCCAAATCCTTACTCTTCCAAGTAAGGTAGGGATGTTTAACGTGTATGATAACACACACAGGACTTACACTTTACCTCTCATCTGTAAGATGGCATATTTTTGTGAAAAATGCTCACCTAACATTTTTAAGCAATCTGTGTCGGGAATCAAACCTGGGACCTTGGACTTAATGGTCACACACGGATCCATTATTCCCAGAGCCACCTAAACGCATGATACCACAAGTACTCTCCCAGGATTCATTCCATAAACCCAATAGGAAGACCATACCGTGACAAAAACCCCTACTAAACCTAAAAAAGAAGGGGAATAAAATTAGAATAATTACATCCGATGGAAAAAAGAATTAATTATTTGAGAGCGGGAAACCTGGAGATGGAGGGGAAGTGAGGTTGGTGCATTAAGAGGATAAGTTAGAAGTTGAAAAGAAACGTAGCTTCAAATTCAAGATATGATTGAGTTCCCACAGGGAAACTAAACACGTTATACAACTAATTTTTGAACTTACGCTTGTGTGGGCAAGGTACTTTCAATTCAAACGTTTGTGGAACTATCGTCATTGTGACCGAATGAAAGGGTTATGGGACCTACATTAATTTGGAATTTAGGTTATGTTGTGTCAAGAAAGTTGTTTACAAGATAAGAAAATATAAATAAAATACTTATTGTAATGTATTGCTAATGTTATGAGGGATGAGTATTTAATATATGAAAGGATACTAATCAATATACTAACCGGAGATGTGTTCTACCCAATAGTTCATACAATACTGTTCTCTTACCCTCTACTTAACAATCATCAACCAAAACTAAACTATTAATTACAAGTTTGCACAAACAGACCAGGCCAATATATAATATATTTAACTAGAAATACACCACACTTATGGCTGTTGGAAATGCCTGAATTAAACAGTGATTAATATAATGAGCCTTTATATAACTTGTCAAAAATGTGTATATGAATTTTTAAATGTAAATGGTGATTTTACAAAGGAACGAGTGTTGGTTAAATTTAAACACAATTTTATCATTTTAAAATAATAAGAAATATGTATATATTGATTTTAAATTATTTTGAATGGACAATAAAAAAGAGAACAAAAAGCTGGTATTTAACTGTTTGCTATGTTGATAAATAATGACATTTCCAGAAATTGTGATTTATAAATGTAATGTAATTTAATATGGGAAACAAGAAAATTTGAAGTGATAGAATTACTGATGGATCGGATTTAATGTCTTTTCAAAATTCCTTTTAAAATACATGCCCAGAGTGAGGTTAAGGAATTTGTTTTTAAAGAAAGTATATTTGGATTTATATTAAAATTATTTAATATTCATAGAGCTTAAGGTAGGTCAAATTTTATTTGAATTTATTTAAAAGCTAGGTTAACAGACACATTTGTAATGGCTATACAGCTATACCAGTGGCGGAGTCGTATTTAGGAGAGACCTTGATTTCAAGAAGTTCTTTAATTATGACAAAAATTTAAAGGTTTTTTTGTAGATATTTTAGAGAGAGGTAAATAGATTGTGATAAAATTTAACTTATGCGGAATAACCGTCTTCTGTGTAGGGATAATATAGAAGGAATTGCGTTGACAGATGGTTCGGCGTCGGTTAATTATGACTAGAGAAAAAGCCTTTCGGGGAAGTGATTTTTGTAACGTACTTATTTACATTCAAGCCATTTTATTATTTTTATTTCTAATTTTTCTATTTTCTTTTATAATTCTTTTCATAGGTTCCACTCTGCACCACTGCAGTTAGTCGATGCACCCTTATATTGTTACGGGATCCAGGCCTCTTCAGGGAAAATTCAAATTTATTAACATAGCACTTTAGCAGTAACAGACTTTCCAGTTATAGTAGATTTATTGGATTAACTATTCATGTAAAATAAGCCAATAGTGGTGGTATATTCTATAAAATTTTCTTTACATAAGAAAGTGATGAAATTTCATAGAATTATTGATTTTAATGTTTTTTTAGCTGCACGATTAGTACTTGTGTGTAAAATTGCAAAGATGGGATGTTTCTTTTGAAACTTCAATGTATAAATAAAAGGATGTCATAAAATTGAATTCTTTTCTGTTACGATATTAAATGATTTTAAATAGCTAGCCAATTTATGAATACTCGGCAAAGTATCCTTGAAAATTAATATGAAAAATCAGTATGTAGCATTGCACTTACCTATTATGAATTTTTCCTTCGTTAGTCAACAGTATTCGCATGCTCAGCGGTCTCCTAATTACAATTAAAACTATATGGGGAAGAGATATAAGTATATATGTGATCATGAGGTGCAGCTTTACCTTCCTATTTCATTTAGAGCTTAAACCAAAAGCAATGGATTGTTGCCACCTCTCCATAATTTTAATGGTGACCACGATAGTGGGAGGTCGTGGCCAGAAGTTAGTCCTGGTGCTTACGAGAACCCTAATCCTGTTCAGGGTAATATTTCTATATTTAATTTAACATATTTGCATGACTATTACCAACCCACTTGAAAAACTAGTAAATGGCTTTATTTTCTGTTAAACATAGATTGCACGTGGCCATCCTTAAGTTTAAGCAAGTCTTCCAATTCGATACTAAATTTCAATAGGTTGATGTTAGCAGCTGGGGATGAGTTATTAGTTCCTATCTCATTTGATGTTGAAAGTTAAAAACCGATAATTAAATAGAAATCTCTGTACATAAAGAAGGATTGGATGTTACATTATTTTATTTTAGTTAAACAATACTAGAATTAACAGAGAATTTAATTACGTTCATCATTACCAACTACACCTGGTCAGGCAATCTCGTCGTAAACAGGAAGCCTAGGTTAAGGTACATTATCACAACTGGTTTCTTTTTTGTTTGGAAGGTATTTATAAATTATTACTTATACTTTTTTGTCATTAACATTTCAATAAATTTTTTTAAAAAAGATTTAAACTTGTCCAAATTATAGATACATTAAGATAAGTTTTAAGCATCTGTGAAAACTGATAACTAATTCCGTTCAGTTATAAATATAATGTATGTAACTGTATAGTTTTTATTGTAAAAAATTTGAGCTCAAATGTAGAATTAGATTCATATTTCAGCAGCATGCGAGTTCTAATAAAAAAGTTATGACCTTATAGTTTTAATTCTAACTGCGATTTGTATCAGTTTCAAAAAACTTTTGTAGCCGAAAGTTAGTGCTTTTCAGTGGTTCATATTTCATTCATATTTCATATGGTTCATATTTCAGTGGCGTACGACAACTAATAAAAAAGTTTTAGCCACTTATATTTTTAATTTTAACCACGGTTTGTTTCAATTTCAAAAAACTTTTGCAGACGAAAATTAGTGCTTCGCTAGTGCTCTTTAATGCTCATATCTCAGCGATGTATGACTACTAATAAAAAAGTTGTGGCCACTTACATTTTTGCAGCTAACTTGCATAACTCGCCAGGGTTTGTTTCGAATTTTGTAAATATTCATTTTTATAGTAGGGTATTTGTAGAAGTGCTCAGTATATTGGATTATAAATGCATAAAACTGTGATTTAAAAAATTTCCACTTTTAATCACGAAGGAATCGTATTTCTAGACGGAGATAAAAGTATTCACAAAATTCCGTGTGTAGAAGGAGGTTGCCTTTCAAAGAGCTTCATACCAAAAATACTTATTTGCTATCAAAGTATTTTATTACGAGAAAATGTGCAATTATTGTGAAAGATTTAGTTTGATACTCTGTCAAGAATTTGATAGTACGAAAGTGTATTCAAATGACGATAAGTCGCATGAATAATAATACTAAACATACTGTCATATTTTTGACAAAAAGAGCATACAAATATTCAATTGGAAAGTAAAAACATGTTCATTTAACTTGGTGAATTCCATTGCTAATGAAGGTGAATGAACATTCAAATGAGGAGAGATAATATATGATAAAACAATTAACGACAGCCATAAATCAAGTGATAAAATTCATAAAAATGTGGCGAATGAGCAATAAATCTTGAAGATAACGTATGTAGGTGTATTAATTAATGATAGTTCGGACTATTTGAACGCCAAGTTCTGTAAATGTTGCATCATTTAGACGATTCTAGATTTGATGCAGCAGACAGGCACCATAAATTTCAATGAATCAGAACATAGAAACGATGATTAGAGCTCACTAGATTGTTCCATACGTATAATGTACCGCAAGACTCGATCCTATATATCCAATTAAAAGAGGCAGTTAATGGTCAGTTTTAAGTGTTGTTATGCTAGTCTAAAATGGAATGTATTGTAGTCAATAGACAACTTAAGTTTTTTTCTCTTAAATTTACTTTTATCCACTTCCACCTTTACGGTTATTAGCGGAAGTGGGAAGAATTATTTATAAATCTATGCCAGAATTCATATTTATCTTTGTATGTTTTATATACGATTTAGGATTTCTGTCTTTATGATAGTTCAGCAGTAGTACAATATTGGGTGTGTCTTTCAGGATAGTTTGTACATCTTGTTGTGTGTTGAATATTGAGTCTGTTTTGCTAATATTTTCTATAATTCGTTAGGATATGCTCTACTGTTAGGTTTGTTTTACATTGTTTACATATAAGTTTAGCTTCTTTTGTCATCAAGTGGTTGTGTGTATATGCAGTGTGTCCTATTCTTAATCTTGTTAATATTATTTGTTGTCTTTTTTATTTTGGGATATGTGTATACATTACATGTGATTTTCCAATGCTCCACCCGAAGGTACTACATTGGCCAGGAAGCGAGTTTTTATTACCTGGAAAATTTGGAATTTTGCCGAACCCTTGCTGTTCCAAGCAAGGTAGGGATCTTTAACGTGCGTGACAACACTCACACACTGGACCTCCATTTTACCTCTCATCCGAACGAGGGTGTATTTTTGTGAAAAATGCTCGCCTAACATTTTTCAAGCGTGTCGGGATTCGAACCCGGGACCTTGGGCGTAGTAGTCACACACATACCACTACGCCACGGAGCCGCCTGATATGTGTATACAGTTCGGTTTTTGGTTTTATTTGTTTAAGTTTGCTATTTTGTGTGTTCTTGAAATAATTGTATAGATGTCTGTTTTTGGAGTTTCGAGTTGGATGTCGGTATTAGTTATTTGTTGTTTAGCTAATTTATCTTCATTTCCTTGGATTCCAACTTGGGCTGGAGACCAAGTCAGTATTATTTCAGTTTCAGTTTCTTTTGTTGTTTTGTGTAGAGCCTCATGTATGTTGTTCATTATTATATCTGTTGTGTACCATTTTTCGAGTGATTTAATAGTAGTTAGAGTCTGTGCATATTGCATATTTGGTGTATGTTGAGTTTGATGTTATGTCTTGGATAACTGTTAAAATTGGTACTTTTTCAGCTGTATAACTGCTGCTGTATGGGTGTACTGTTGTTTGGATTTGTTTGTCTTGACTGAGTACTACTGCAGCTACATGTTGGAGGTTTTTGACCCATATGTGTAGCTAAATTAATGTCTCTTGTATTGTTCCTTTAGTTCTTTAAATCATTGATGATATTGGGCTTTGCTTGTATGTTTTTGAATAATTTGATAGTGATACATCTGTCATTATGTTTTCTAGTCCATGGTGGGAATATAGCTAAATATTGTGGAAAGATTTCAGGTAGTGTTAGTTTTAATTGTTTCATTGTGTTTTTTTTTTGTGTATGGCTGTTGGAGTACTGGTATATAATTTTGTAGTATATGGTTTAATTTTGAAGGTGTCATGGTTTGCTTCTATTTTCCAGTTTGATGCTAATTTTGCAATATATTTTAGCTTCAATTTATTTCTTCTTATATTCGAAGGTGGTATATTTGCTATGCATTTTTCTTCTTATATCTATAGGTGGTATATTTGCTATGCATTGTAGATTGGGTTTGTTCAATAGGCACCTGTTGCTAATCTGAAAGCTGTGTTTTGAATTGTGTCTAACTGATTTATATTATAAGGTTTGGCAGTGTTGTATGTGATACAACTGTAGTCAAGTTTTGATCTAATGGTAGTTGTGTATATCTTTAATAGTTGTTTTGTGTGCACTCCTCAATCTGCATTTTAAAGATATTAATTAAGATATTTTAAGATATTATTTTTTTTTGTTGCAGTTCTTTTTTAATTCCATTATGTGCTTTCTCCATGTTAATTTTTTATCTAAGTAGATGTCTAAAAATTTGATGTTATCTGTATATTCTATTTGAGATTTGTTTATTAGAAGTTTTGGTTCCATATGTTGTTTTCTTTTTCTGCAAAAATGCATTGCTTTTGTTTTTGTTGATGAGAATGTAGAACCTATTTCTTTTGCCCAATTTTTCTATTTCTGTTATGCTTTGTTGTAGATTTCTTTGTATTGTATTGATGTTTTTGCCTCTGTGGTATAATACGATGTCATCAGCAAAAAGTAGTATTTGTGTTGGTTTCTTTACAATTTTTTGTTATTTTGTTTATTAGAAGAAGAAATAGTGTGGGACTAAGTACTTCCCCTTGTGGGATTCCATTTTCTCGCTTTCTTGGTTCTGACAGGCATTCATTTGTTTTGACTTAGAAAAAGCGGTTTTTCAGGAAGTTTTTTATGTAGTGCAGTATTTTTCCTTGTATGTTATGTTCCATAGTGTTTGTATTATCGCATATTTCCATATGGTGTCATATGCCTTATGTAACTTTAAGAATATTGCCACTAGTTTTGTTTAAGTTCGAACGCTTTTTCTATTTTTATTATAAGTGTTTGATCTGTTGTTGTTTTGCATGTCCTAAAACCTGCTTGGGTATTGTTTAATATGTCCTCATTTTCTATATATCACATTAGCCTTTTATTTACCACACTTTGCATTATTTTTGATAATACATTTGACAGCACTATAGGTCGATAGTTTGTTGGGTTTGTCTTATCTTTTGAAGGTTTTAACATTGGTATTATAATGACTTTGTTCCATTATATAGGGTATACATTGTTATTCCATATGAAGTTATATGTCTAATAGGTGTTTCTTATTTTCATCTGATAGGTGTTTGATCATTTCTGGAATTTTTGGTCTGACCCTGAACTTTTTAATTTTTTTTTTGTGAAATACTTCATTCATTGTAAAGGATTTGTTTAAATAGGCTGTTTTGTTCTTCAATTTTGATAATTTGATTGCATTCTGTATTTGTTTTTATTGTATTGAACTCTTTTGTATAATTTAAATTGTTTGATATTTTGGAAAATTCATCTGTTATTTTTTGAAAGTCTAAAATAATTTTGGTGGGTCCTATGAATATTACATCTGTTGCACGTGGGATGTTAAAGTCGAAACCATGAAAGAAGTCGTCTGCATCATCACTTGTATTTGTACGAATTAAGTTGAAAATTTTAAGTCAATGTAGCATTTAGTTAATAAATACCCAATAAATATTTTGATTCGGAAGTTTCCGTCAAGCTTTTAAAACTTTAAAAAGTATATTCTATTTACAAAAAAGTTAAGAAAGATTTCCCATTTTAAAGAAAAGACATAATTTTACCAAAGGTTAGCCTGTTAAGTATAAAGTTCAAAATATACGGCACATACTCTTCTCTGCCGTTTTCCCAGATGATCGTGTTCACGTATGTCTTTATTTAAAACACGTACTAATTGTATTACTATCTTTATCATATACATTAGTTAAGCTTTTAAATAATCTTAAACGTATGTTTTGAATTGGGTTAGACAAGTATGACGTAGAGCACTTCTTTCATGGTTCCTACTATATGTATCCCCTTAATTGCTTTTATTTTGCTCCAAGTTTGGTTATCAGATGTATCACAAGTTATGGAGGAAACATAGTTTTCCCAAGATTTTTTCTTGCTCTATTTTATTGTTCGTCTGCTAATAGCTTTTATTCTTTTAAGTTCTATTTGATGTTCTAGGTTTTTGTTTTTTCGATATTTGTATAGTGCTCTTTTATTGTCTTTGCTTGCTTTATCCCATTCTTTATTCCACCATGGTACTGTTTCTTTATTGTTTCTATTGGATAACTTGAATGTTTGTTTGGCTGTTTTTATTGTCTTTGCTAAAGGATTCTATGATTTCATTTATGTTTTGTTTTATGCTGGAATATTGTTTGTTTCTGGTGTTGTTGGTTAGCAATGCTTGGAATTGGGATCACTTATTCTCTTCTATTCTCCATTTTGAGTATGATGTATGGGGTTTGAGGTTTGTTTGATTTTCTTGTGTGCTAATTAATATAGGAAAATGGTCACTACCATATAAATTTTAAATTACTTTCCCTTCTAGATTTGGTGTAATTTTTGGGTCACAAATTGTTAGGTTTAAATTTGAAAATATATCTGATTTTGAGCAAAAATGTGTTGATGAATTATCATTTAGTATGATGAGATTGTTTTCGTTTATTATTTTTCCTCTTTTGTCGGTTTGTTACGAAACTCATATTATATTGTGCCCGTTTATGTCACCTAGTATATTGATGGGAGAGGGTAACTGGTTTTATAGATGTTCAATGGACTCTTGATTGCAGTTTGGTTGTGGTGGTAAATATATATTACATAAGGTTACTTTAGTTTTACTAGGTGTCAAGATTCTATTGCTTCTAATTTTGGTGTTAGGGCTATTTCCTCTATATTTTTGTTATTTACTAGAATTGTCACCCGTCCACTAGCTCTTTGTGTGTTTGGTCTGTTCTTGCGATATTGTATAAAATTGTATGTATTTATATTTTGATGTTCTTTGAAGCGTGTTTCTTGTAAGCATATCTAATGAGGTTGTGTTTCATCAATTAGTTTTTGGAATTCAGCTTTATGGGATTGAAGTCCATTGCAATTCCGTTGGATGATGTTCATGTTATTGATTATCGACTGAGGAAATTTCTAACTTAATTTGTTGTTCCTCCATTGTTTTTATTTTTGTTATTGTTGTTTTTATTTTTTGGTCATCAGTATTGTTTTGGATTTCATGCATCATTTGTATAAGTTGGTTTGTATCTTGGTATAGTTTTTACTTAATTGTCGTATTTTTTGTGTTCAGATAGTGTTTTCTAGAAAGTCCTGAAATTCGTCGAATGAGATAATGTATTTGCCTGGTTCACATTCTAAGATTTCTTTTAGTGTTTTGTGGATTCAATTTGTTCCAAGTTTTTTTGTAGTTGTAGGATCCTTTTTTGATTTTTTGTTTGTCTGTTTCGTTTGTGATAAATTTGACAGTGTTGATTGTTGGCTGGTTTCTTGTTTCTTTTATTGTGTTGCTTCTCTTATTTGATGTTCACTGTGAGTTTCATTTAGTTCTTATGTAAAAGTACTTTCGACCTTTTATTTCTTATTGTCTCATTTAGGTTTGTCATTCAGTGGCGCAGACTCCGCAATGCGAGGGGGCCCCAAACATTAAAGGACCCAGTCCAGTCCCAGCATTGTGAAATAAACTATGTCGAATTCGTTTAAGGATTATTAAACAGAAACAGAACCAAGAACTCCCAGTGTTTCATCTATAGTTATACTTACCACTAAAGGCCTACAAAACAAATCAGCATTCTTATTTTTATATAGAACAACTTGGTTATCTTATCCGTTATATTTATAAAAGTGGACTCTGGTGCAAGAATCAAGGCAAGCTAATCTTATATAAGTTTCTATTCATAATGTATAATTAACGGACAGGAAAGTGTTGTTTTACACTAGAACAATGGTGACTTTCTGTTTTTGTTGAAAACCGGCTAGCTGATAAGAGTGTTAGTTGATTTTATAAACCTACAACCTACTCAAGATGTGAAAAGAGAACGAATAAACACTTTAAAATGAACATTTCTTTTCATAAGATTATAACAAGAAAAGTAGAGGCGTTTCTTTTATATTATAGCAGTATTAAGTATAGAACAGAAACATATACAAAAAATTAATTTGGAAAGTTTAGTCGATAAGTTGCAATTTAGGCAATTTGGTATGACTAAATAAAAAAGTTTTATATGTATATAACCGCCAAGAACAGCGATTTCTTTTTTGTTTCATATATTTACTTTATTTTAAATTATATATAGGGGCCCCTTGTTATTTTCGCGAGGAGACCCTCATTTCTTAGCTACGCCACTGTTGTCATTTGTTCAGGTTGTTTTGTTTTACTCTGTACATTATGTTCCTCCCAGTTTGAGGTTGAATGGCTTGTTTGTTTACATGTGTAGCAGTATGTTTCTGTAGATAAAAATAGTCTATAGAGGGTTTCTTCAAACAATACTATTATTGATTCTGGGATGTTTAAATTTGCTATTTGTTTAGCATGGATTTGTCTACAAAAGCTTAGGATGTGTTTAAATTTTGTTCTGATAATGTAGCTTTTATAAATGACATCTTGCCTGTTAAAGCTATATTTAGCTTTATAAGTGGGTCTTCTATTATATTGTATGGATGGGCTAGCATTTGAAATAACCACCCTTATTGTTGGCCTTAATAATTTACCTATTTCAACTTCTGTATTATTTACTTACTGTTATTACAGGGTGGTTATTTACAAGCTGGTCCACCTCTTCTTTTGTTGTCAAATAAATACAGATCCCCTTATTTGCTAATCTTGATGCAAGTTATGTTTTTAGGGTCTATTATTTGTGATTGCATTTAGATAATCTTCTAGCTTTGTGTTTGATAAGGAATTTAGTATAATAGCATTTTCTTTTGAAGGGGAACTGCTTGCACATGTTTGTTTATTTGGTGTGTTGGATTTTAGTGCATTCCAATATGTCACTTCTTTTGTTGTCTGATGGTGGGTGGGTTATTTGTTTGGTTGATTCAATGATTTATGGTTGAGGGTGTTGTTGTTGGTAAAGGATATATTTGAGGTAGTTGTGGTAAGTGGTTTGGGTTAGGTTTATTTGTTGTGATTTTATTGAAGGCATAAGGAATGTTTAGAAAACAATACCTGTTTTGATGTTAACACTTGTTGATAATATTATTATTTCCGAGGTTGTATTTTATATCAACCAAATTCATTTAAGAACTGCACTGTTGAACATAGGGTCGGATAATGTTTGAAAGTTTATTGCCATTCTAGGAAAGCGGATAATTACAATGGTTTTAAAAATTGAAAATAAATGAACCATAATTAATGCTAGCATATATGAAACTTGAATGGATTTAATGGTAAATTTTAAACAATTTAGACGATCTTGATATATTGAGTAGAAATGCAATTTTGATGTTTAATACTATTTAATGGAGAAATTTCAACAATATGGAAAAGGAGGACAGGCATAATTTGCACAAAACAATAATGACATTGTTTTAAAATTTTAAAAAGGGCATTTATTTATTAGTTAATTACGTTAAATCGCTGAACATTTTGTGTGCAAATCTTTGTGTGAGACTGGATAATTTGATTTAAGGGTGGCCGACTTCGGTAGGTTTAGCTATAATGAAAATTAATAAACATAATTGATCAGATACATTTAAATCAGATTTTAAGGGGAAGTTGTTAAAATTATCTGACTTATTTTACAAAATTTTGTATCTAGTAAGATTTACATAGGGAACGATTTGTGAATGAAAAATCCTAATTAGAAAAAAGAGATTTTGGACTCTATTTAGTGAGTCATCATCGAGTAGTTAGAATTTCCTTTTGATCTTGGACTTAAGATATTGTTTGTAAGAAAAAACCGTTGTGGCGATAATGTTTGTATGAAAGTATTTTTTTGAGGTTACATGTGTAACGATCCGTAGTATTCCCCAGTCGATTCTCATTGGTTGATAATTATTGCAAACATTATAGTGTGCATTTCGATTTTTTAAGGTATTTGTTGCAATAGCTCAGTAACTTGCAGGTTTCTGAACGCATTCCGTGACGTCAGAATTTACGTTATAAAGGGCGCATGGAATTTAGGGGGTGATCGATCTGGTACACAAGATTAAAGGACTTTATTTTGGACATTTTCAAAATGGAAGGTCGAAAAGCTTCACTTGGCGGTTTTATTAAAGGCAATATTTTATAAGTTTATAATGTAGTTGCTATTTAGGGTAATCTGATTACATCTTGTAATTCCAGCCCTGTTTTGAATGTGATGTTGGTACTTACTGTAAGACCGTTATTTATGTAAACATTGAAGGGAATATTTTTACAATTACTGTTGCGTTTGTCTTTGAATTGATGTATACAATGCTACCTTGCCGGTTGTTTTACTTATGATGTTTAATATGTAATTTTCATGTGGATTTACGATTTTATTCAACATATTTTATGTGTAAAGGAGTGTTGTTTGGTTTAATAACCGACAACTAATATTTATTGATTTAAATTAATGGTTATTTAGTATCTAATACAGAGTTAGAATTCCAATTGCATCGCACTTATTGCAGAATCAATAGTAAATGGCATCATTACTGTGATTTTACAATTAATTTTTGATAAGTTTTTGACAATGTCAGATATGATTGACAAAAATGCTAAACGTAATCGAAAGTTAGGTTTATGTATAGTTGTGTACACGATTTAGATTTGTAAATTGCCCAATTGTGTCATCGGTCTCGGTGGCGTAATTGGTAAACGCATGGTTCCGGAAAAACCAGGATACAGGTTCAAGTCCCGTTCAAGACCTTATATTTTCCATCTTTCAATTACTAGCTCGATTTGAAATGATCATTTGGGCTTTGCATAAAAGTCTAAGTTATTATTTCATCTTATTCACTGTAATATGTTAGTATTTATCAACTTACCTTGTATAAAAAAACTACCTATATATGCATTCCAATTTATGAACAATAATAGCAGTAAACTTTCATATTTATTGAGTAAGAAAGCTACTTCCTGGTTACCACTCTTAATTTTGTTTATAAGACCTCGCCCTTCTGTTTTTGAATTTTTACTTAATAGCTAATAAACTTTCTGTTTCATCAACAAGTAGTACTTTTGTGTCAGTTTCTTACAGTCATATACATAATTGTCCATTAATCAGTTATTGAACTTAAAGCTTGCATTTTTGAGAAATATTCTTCTTAGAAATCCATGTACATTTTCACAATTAACAGTTTAATGTAGACCTAGTCTAATTAAAGCTATTGCCTTTTTTATTTTAAAATTTGATTATCTTTGTTTGCCTGTGTAACAAACTTTAATAGTATACAATAATTAAACTACAAAAAAATTTAAATACCATCCTTGAAGCTTTATTCACCCACATACTGTTTAAAATTAAATATAGCAAATAACAAAATATTGAATAAGCAAACAGTATTGGCTGAATGCTCAAACAAGAGCCATTTACAACAAAAGTAGGTAATGTATTAAGACAATTTTCATTATACAATAAATATACAATATACAGATTAACCTACATTACTGTTCGCAGCTAAACAAAATCGCTGCCAAATATAAATACTCAACAAAATATATGTCTAACATTTTAATAACTTAACAAGTAAAGGCAACTTTGTCACAAAAAACAATTTGTACAAGCTAATCTAGGCTATTTACAAGTTTGATGTGTTTCCTGGTCAAAAGGGTCGCCCTGGTCCCGCGCCCAGAGGCGATTTGGCGACCGTATGTGGAATGTCTAGTTAGCACCAAGTGGAATCCCACATCACTGGAATATATATAGCACATGCACACATTATGTAGCAAAATCCACTCTGTCCCATGCTATTGAAGAAGTTAGGTCAGAAGGCGATCGAAATTCTTCTAAGCAAAAAGGATCAAAAGGATCCTGCATAGTACTTAATAATGGATCATATCCTAAATCATGTTCTTGGGATGCTATAGGAGCCATTGAAGTACTGCAATTTTCACTAGGCAATAAAGATTCTAACCAATCATCAGTGTCCATTGGAACAGAACACTGTCCAATATCTTCGTTACAATGGTGATTACCACCAAGTTCCATAACAAATTGAGAGAAGTCTAAATTTTCTAATGTGTCGAGGGTATCTAAGAGATCAGTCGGGTCTAGCTCAAGAGCTGATTCAGGACTATTTGGGTCAATGTGTTGAACATTATTGGGAAAAACGGGTTCAGTCACTTTCACACCGGCAGAGTTGGGTGTTAAAGGATCTTGAGCAGCACTAGGAGGAAGTTCTCCATTTTTAATCAAAATTTCCAAAACATCATCAACAATTTGGCTTTTGACTGTGCTTCTATTCCTATTAATCTGTTTGGTAGCTTCTTCATATAAAGGAGGTGGGGGTTTAAATTCTTCATTTTCATTTTCTATATTAACTTCCATTTTAATAGTTGGAGTAACTATAGTGTTGATAAAGTTTGGCAGAGGATTTACACTAATATGCCCATTTGATAATTTTGCACGTCCTTGGGTCATGCAATTAAGCACAGTAGCCGCATCGGCACCATTAAGTATCAGTCCACTTGCTATATTCTTTTGATTTTGAAATGCTACATGTTGCTGTTGCTGTAACCTTTCTTGTTCTTCAGCTTGCTGAGCTTGTAAAGCTTGCAGTTGCCGCATATGTTCAGCTAATTGTTGATTTTGTTGACGTGCTTGAAGATGTTTTTGTAGAGCTAGAAGTTGTGCCTTTGGCTCGACTCTTGTAGCTGCTTGTAATTTTAACTGAGATATAGTAAGTTCTCTTTGTAGTTCTTCAATCTGCCGTTGCTGTTCTCTAACAATATCATCTCTGGATTGAGACTGTATACTTGAGCTTACAGAAAGAGGGCTAGAAGGTTCACATATATCCATTCTATCTTGTGCTTCTTCCAAACACACTGAGGCAGGAGACCCAGCGTCTTCTGGCTTAACAGAATTATGAAAATCACTACTATTGGAATTTTGAACACTATTTTCTACAGTTGGAGTATTTGATTCAGTAAAAGGCCTAAGTCTTACAATAAGCTGTGGTTTAGATCCCGATACTGGTAAATTACGCCGTTTAAGTTCTGCTTTTAAATCACTAACCTTCATGTCTTCTAATCTACCTAACAGTTTTGATGGCACTTGTGTTTCTACAGGGGCTGGAGGTAAAGAAGGCACTGGGCTACCTAGAGGTGTAGATGGTTCGTGAGTTGTATTTTTTTGTGATGCTGGAAGAATAATTTGTGGGTACTTGTGTTGTAACTGGAGTTGAAATTGTAACAATAGAGTCTGTTGTTGTAATAACAAATCGTAGGATGATTCTTTTGAATTATTAAGATTAATAGAGGAACTTTTTTGAGCACTAGGCGGGCCCTTATATTCGTGGAATTTTATAGTGCGTGCTTTTGGTATAGATTTTAATTTAGCTTTTTTTCTGTTTCTGTCTTTTCCTGGAGCATCACATTTGATAGCGGCTGGCGAAAGTAAGGTCGAGGTGTAAGACAAACCGGCAGTGGAGGTGGAATAGGTGTAGAGGGTTGAGGGAGTGGACTGGCAATAGATGAAACAGGGCTAAGTGTGGATGTGGATGATCCTAGAGATGCAGGACTAGATGCTGATCCAATTGATAATAAAGGAGTACCGATTGAGTGATTAAAGTCTGCAAAAACTATTTCACTATCAGCATTAAATACAGGTGTAGCTGAAGTCACTACTACTTCAGATGCAGGAATAAGGGATACAACTATCCCTGCAGATTTGGCTGCTGTTTCGATTACATCTGAAGGACCAGGGCTAACAATAGCATCACCTTCAGAGCTTTGAGAATCGTCTTCTACACATATATAACTTTGGGGATGTTGTGGTCTGGTGAGTTGCCCTTCGCAAGTGGCTTTATATGGAATGCGTCCCGATTTAACTGCATCTTCAATTGGTTCTTCTGTGTGCAGTATATTTTTTTGAATAAGTTCCAAAGGACCAGGCCTATGAGATAATTGATCATTCAACTGATCTGCTAAACGTGCTTTTTTTAACATGCGTTGTCGCTCAACTAAACTAGGATCAAGGTGGGTTGGATCTTCATCTAATATATGCCTCCTTTCTAATTCTTGCCTTGATGGCCTTTGCTGAATTTTCGCTTTAAAATATCACCTGTTTTAGCGCGTTCTAGTTGACGACGTTGACCATGATATACAGCGGGCGTTTTGTGGGCTACATAAAAAACAAACATTAGCAAAATTTTAAAATAGGTTCAAAGACTTACGCGGCATAATCCCCTGAGCAACCAACTGATCAATGGGGCGCCGTAGCATAAGCTTCACCTTCAGAGCTGTAATAAACAAAACAGTTTTAATTCGCGGTTTAAGCTATCATGGAAATTAATTTATGATGTAAGAGGCACTGACCTATAAGAGGTCAAAATACGAGACATTTTAGTATACAAAGAAAGAAGCAAAAGAAACAATACTCACATTCTTTGTTTTGCGCTAGTGTGTTTCTGAGGGGTGTTGTGTCAACCACCGCTTTAGGAGGCGAATCTCTTGGCACAGGTAAGCCGCCTTCTGCCATATTGTTGTTTTTAAACCACTCCGGGTAGATAGCAGCGATTGTATCTATTAAATCGCGATCCAATTGAAGCTGCCAATACCCGGAGCCAGAATCACTTCGATGACCAGACTCTAGAAAAAAAATTAAATTAAAACCTTTAAAAACCAAACTAACAATTTTAAATATACATCGGATGAAATAACTGAAGCGGCGGCGTGTTCAAAAAATTATGTTAAGTAACAAAATCTTGGTAATCGAAAATCTTAATTTAAAATTTTTGGAAAAGCTAATTTTGAATTTATAATTAATGCAAGTAATTTGAATACAACTTATTTTGGCAAATTCCTAAAAATTCACCATATAATATTATCAAAAGGCAAAATTTATATTTGAAGTGTAACATATAATATAAACCTTAAGGACGTGAGGTTCACAATACGTGAAAAGCGATTTTTTCTGTTATTGCATTAAAATAAATTTGTATAAACACAGCTAATAGAATCAGCAATTTAAGAAATATAGCATCCGAAAAAACTTATAAAACAACTGTAAAGTAATGCTTATCTGTAGAAATAGCTCTACAAATAGTTGCTGATATTTAATACAATTCGAAGAATGTTAGGATTCATCAAAAAGGAGATTCTAAATAAAACTTAATTCAGAAAATGTAAACATCATATGAAATCTATTCAAAACACCCCTACACTAAAAGTAATAATATCAGATTTTTCTGATATTTAATAGAATCTATCAAAGATTAGTTATTGTATGGTTGTTTATCTAAGAAAACGACTGGATTTTTATGTCTTCAAAGTCGTGCCTAGAAAAATGAAAGAAATTTCTTTTATGAATGAAAACTTCTAATAAAATACAATTTTTTGGAAGGTGAACAGTAATTACAATATGAATACAACTGCATATTCACGCTGATTTATTTTATGACACACTAGTCGCTACGCCAAAACCAATCTGAATAGAAAGCAAAAAATTTCTTCGACTTTCTGAGGCTTTCGGTTATACCGAAGGGTTGATATTAACTTCTTTATTTTTAATGGAGTTTCCTGTCTATTTTAAACGTTTTGAATTACTGATTTAATTCTACATAACCTTTATAATAAAGTTTTATACATATTTAACTGCAATGGCTTTTATGATAATTATTTAAAAAAATTGAAGTGCCACTGTCATTTAGAAACTCTGTTCATTCAGTGATAAATAATAATGAACCGATTTTCACCATTTATTTTTATAAAAATAATTGAGAAACATTTTACGATTTTTATGCAGGGCAAAAAACGTTATAATTATAATAACCTGATAATGATAGTTAAGTATGCATAGGCTCACACTCATTAACATTAAGGTCAATTAAAAACTAACGGACTGTAAAAAATATTTATTAATTGCCATTCTCTAAATAAGATGTAATGATAATATGCAACTAAATTCGGGCGGTGTTACGATTGAATTTCAAACTAACTTAATAATCCAAGTTAGCAGGTATAGGGATATCTAGATCCTTGGTGACATACTGTAAAATTTTTATTTTTCCTTACGCACAAAAATTGCAAATAGATATGATTTTAAGTCGTTTTATATGCGACATACGCTGTATTATATTCTGTTGTTACCTATCTAGTCGATGTACAGTGATAAAACTAGAAACCAAAATCTGGCGCATGTTCGGTATGTCCTAGACTTACGTTGCTAAAATTGTCGTCCGAATCCAACAGTTGTCCGTTGCCCTTAATCTAAGCAACATGAGAAAGAAGTTAGCCGCGAGCGACTGGAGACCTGCTCTAAAATATTGTAGGTATGCAACCCAAGTTGCACCTAACAAACTTCATAGGCGTCATAGAAAAGCAAACGTGAACGCCCCTTAATAATAGACTCGCCAATCAACACACTTCAAAATCGAATAGATTCGCCCGGGAATTCCAATTCTTACAATACAAACATTAAGTATAATGATCAAGGCGGCAAGCTTTCATTTGTCGTTGGAAATATATTGACAGGCAATAGCCAGGAGCAAGCAATAGCTTCTGATCTTCTGAGTTTAACCTTTGTTCACGGTACATCAAAGCCTGGAGGTTAAACCAGAAGGTTGTGCGTCATGCACTAACGTGGATACTCCACGCCCTGTCGGCAAGGTGCACCAAATCCTACCATCAGGGTCTGGACTTCCACCGAGGGAGTTACATCGTAAAACATTATGGTATCAGTATCTGCTGCTGAACGCGGTTCACCGAGACCTGATGTCCGAGTCGTCCGTGACGTCCCCGTCTTCACCGCCCACCATCACTCAAACGGTCCTAGCCGCATGGACGTGTGAATACCACACCGCGCACCAGTTCCGATGCCTTTTCGAATGAATCTGCCATCAGTATGCCGTTCTACGCCTCGTATCACCGATAAGGGAACCCACACAATACATCGCACCTGCTTTGACCGATCTGCCACCTCGAGCGCCGTATACCGACGTCGATCCAACACAACTGTTATCTGCTGATCCCAGACGAACAGCGTATATCCTATAATACATTTTAACGTAGGTTTCTTTTTGAGCCGTGTTTCTTAACAGAAGCACTCATTAAAGTTCAAAATGAATTTCGTTTATTCTTGTGTACAAACATTATACGTATTTAAATACACGCTATAAATTTTCTAACACTAAAAGACATTTGCATTTCTAGTGTTAACAAAATTTGTTCACATAAAAGCTCTATTCTCATGCATAAATTCAAGGACATTTGTACATTGCATATGCATCTAGAATTTTATGTAACTGTTATTTTCAATTTCCTGTTATTGTATATATTTCTTCCAGGCAATATAAATAAATTATACACATTTGTTGTCTCTATGCATTAACCGAACGAAAGGTGGCTCCACAAAAATACAAAATCGTGACTGAACACCCACAATATATTTGTGTGGATGTCTGAATAAACGGACACAGCGAGTTTGAGTAGTCAACTCAAAATGGCTAGTAATTTTGATCTACTTTAAATACATCTAAAATTTCCTTTTACAGCACAACAAAGTTTTAAATGAAGTTTAAAAAAAATTAACGTTTAAACAACAACCGCGTTTTACTACCACGTTTTTATACGTCTTTATAATAGTGTTAAATAGCAGTTTTGTATAACGACTGTTACATTCCGTGCCTGCGTGTGAATATTTTTGTTCTTACTTAATTAAATTTTACATTTCTTATTTCTTTTTACGGTTATTTGAGAATTTATTAATAATTTCGATCTATTAAAATTTGTGCTTTGCTGATCTTACACAACGTTATTGAGATGTTACACTTTATACAACTTTATACGAAGAGTTAGGCAACGTAGTTCATCGCTACGATCGCTTCTCCTACGGAGGCGTTGAGCTGATGTTTTCGAGTGTTGACAGTAGTTCGGTTTGTTAGAATAAAACCATAAGTTGGTGGTATGAATCATCGCGAAAACGTTAGTTCCTTCGTAAAAAATTAGAAATATCATATCGCCTTTAATAAGGCAGAGTCTAATTTTTGTAATAATTAGTGAGACACGGAGGTAAAATTGTAAAAGTCATAGGACTATTGGCTCCGTTTTCCTGCTACACCTTTGACAGATGTCACTAGTATTCTAAATTTAAATAGCAATTCTACTACCTAGAACTAGACACTCGACACCTTTTGGTTAGGTAGAAGTAAATCCGTATATTGATATGATCCCATTCAGTCAAGTGGATATTCTTATATATTCGAATTAATAGTTAGTATTACGTGCCATGGGTATAACAGATATCGACTCCAAAAAGTTGCTGTGATCCGACGGTGACTTATCCGAACCTTCAAGTTCACGCTGTGGTAAGTTTGAGGCAGCAATGTCATAATAAAATATAAGACTTGCTGTTTCTTATCTAGATTCTTCCCTTCGTCGGAAATGTTACGGTGACAGCTGGTAGTGGTTGAGTATTTACCAGATAATAGTTTAGCACTACTAGTCTTATAAATTTTGCTTATATAAAGTTAGAGTTACACCATTGTTTAGGTGTGACGTATTTTCCTAATCATATTTTGTTTCAGATACAGGTAAGAATGCATTCTAGCCTATACACCGTTATTACTGATTGCTGTAGGATGTAAGAAATTTTTGAGTGCTATTAATTTTAAAGAGAAAAATTACATTGAGGTAGTGTATTAATTGTTCTGTGTAGATTTTGGTGTTCTGTGTAAATCCTCCGGGATGTTCTAGTGAAATGTTTCTTTGTTGGTTGATTGTCCTTTTTATAACATGTTGTTGCCTTAAGGCTTTGTAAATAAAATTCTTTTCTTGAGGTTTCCTTTATTTCAGTATGACCCACCTCACTCCACGACTTTCCAGCTAGCACGGCCTTTTTTGGATTCCCTTAGTTTTGTTGCGGTACTCGGTGCGGGCTTGCTGTTCCTTTGCTTACTGTGCTTTACTTTTCTCTTGTCCGCACGGATTACTTTAGCACAATATATCTACGGCAACCATTTGAGTGTTATAATAACTAATTACGCTTGATTACTGCGTTCAACTTTCAACTATTCATGGTTTTTATTTTAACATCTGTTGATACAACATAAGAGTCCGTATTTCTTATTACGTCCGAGATATAATAGTTTCCTTTAGTACAAACTCGAAGAAATCCCTTTACGGAATTGGTTATGAAAATTCAGTAGTATTTTCCAGTCGACATTTGCAGAAGCGAGGCCGATTCAAGGAGTTTGGCGTTCATTTAATTTGGTATAACCTTCAAATTACACTACACAAACTGTCTGGTGAGTGTTATTTTATAGTCTAAAGATCTTTCCTATTTTCACTTCTATCAAAAACCTAAGGTTACACAAACTAGTTGGACTAAATTAAATAACTTAGCGTTCTTAGTTAATAAAAAATCTAAATTGTCATGATAAAAAGATCTAGTTTTATTTGATGTTATACCGAAGTGTGGTTAATGTAAAAGACTATATATTTTGAATACTTAACAATATTCTTATTAAAGCCCATTTTAATTATTATATACAGTTAACGTAATTTGTTAGGCTATAGTTCACATAGGCAAAATTTTCACCAACCATCGCTGTAAGAATTTTAACCACTCGGTCATTTTAAATAGATAACAAATACAATAACTTATTTTCCTACTAGTAAAAATACTTGATATATTTGTGTAAATATTCAAAATGAATGTAGTTTTCGTTATTTAAAAGTAGAAATAGAATAGTGATTTTCGTTGTCCGATCTTATGTTTTCAGCAAACAACTATGCTAAAAGTATGACGAACATCTGTCCATAAATTCCCAGCAAAAGAGAAAGGTTATTGATAAAAGTTTATACTAAAAGTGATGTGACCTTCCTCATAATAAGTAGAGCGTCCGTGTAGGTGTGAGTACAAGTATACATGGTTAGTGCATTTACGCTTTGTGTTACTTTCTTTTTGTGCTGATATCTTTTTAAATATTTGTAAATACGGTTCATAGACTAATGAATATCTTTATCTTACAGGTTCCACGACGAAAATATTTTAACTGTCCTCCGTCCTCACTCAGCCTCAACCTTCCTCCGTTCTCCTCGCTCAATCTCAATTTTCCTCCGTTCACCGTCCTCCTCACTTATCCTCAACCTCCCTACGTTTTATTTATTCATCTTCAACCCTCCTCCATCCTCACTCACCCGCAATCCTCCTTCGCCCCCAGCTTATCCTCGACCGTCCTCATTCACAATCAACTCTCCACAACCATGCTTCGTCCTCACTCATTCTCAATTCTCCTATGACATCCTCGTACATCCTCAACCCACTTTCGTACTCCTCACTCATTCTCACCCTCTTTCGCCCTACTCACTCATCATCAATCCTTCTCCGTCCACCTCTTCACTCATCCCCAAGCCTACTCTGCCCTCCTCACTCATTCTCAACCCTCCTGATTAATCCTGAACCCTCCTCTGTTTTCACTCATTCTCTATCCTCTGTTCTCCATCTCAATCATACCCCAAACTCAATCTTTTTCCACCTAAACCGTCCTTCGCCTCCATCATCATCATAAATGAAATTTTAATTTAAAGATTAACTTGAGAATGGATTTAAATATGAAGAAATTTTAGGATGATTAAAAACGTCCTGCAGATTCAATTCTAATTTAAAGATAAACTTAAAAGCACCTAACCGCAAATTTAAAATATAGACACCACTAAGTCACAAAATTCTCAAAAGGTAGGCTTTAGACGTCTGCATTAGTCAACAGACATTTAGACTGAAGAATTTGAGGTTTAATTTACTTTTAATTACTGCACCTTTTTCCACGTCCATTTAATTACGGACATCTTTTTTTGTCAATGCGCCACAGACACCATTTATGTCACAACTGTCAGTTTTAACCCAACTTAACATAGTCAAATCTAAGTACTTGTCGAGCACCTGGAATCACAAGAATCATTAAAGGACTTCTATTGTTACACTACGCCATCTTTCGGCTACCTAACCCCTTATTTTAATGTAGCACACCCTCACAATAAAAACACAATAAAGAAATTAAAATTTATTATTGATATTTTTGCTGATATTGACGTTACAAATAAGTAAAATAAATTTTATCAAGAAATATTATAATTTCATTAAATATATATAAGTTTAGTACTAGCATCGACACTGATAACCAAAATTGGGCGAATTGGGGATAGTCAAATCTCTAAAAATTTGCGCGAGCGATTTTCCAACACCTACATTTTCTATACATTGATTGGAATTTACAAAATACGTACATTATAATTTTATTAATTATATTACTTTTGTACTAGCATACTTTAACTATTAAACCAAGAACGACATGTGCAAATTATTACTAGATCCAGATTCTTATTAAAACAGCGCAATTTCGATTCAACTTTATTAAACAATACATGTAAAATAGATTAATTGATTTTGACTACATCTACCAACAACATTCATTGCGAATACATACTACGTTCTGTCGAGCGCACGTTAAATTGTTATCTTCGCGTAGTAGGCAATGACTTAAAAAAATCGTTCTTCATTTGCAGCAGCTGCTTTAGACCTGGGACACTGATTATTTCCACATTTAGAACCTGACTGCTCGCCAAAATTTTTTATACGGTTCGTTACTTTTCCAACCCTTTCACATAAATCGTAACATAAGGCGGTATAATGTTTTGCAAGTACGGCGCGAGAAAGTTGGTGATAATTGGATCGTGGATGTATTTTCCCAAGTAAGTGCGTGCAAATGCTTCCGAAGCCATGCGTTATATTTCTTAAAATTTGCACTTAAGTAGGTAGAGTCTAGAGGCATTTCCGATACTTTGTGCTACACCTCGTTGCTTTCCATCTCCAACAATGCCACTTCTTTAACGAAAATTCGCTTGATTTGTACTGGAAGCCTTAAATATTCAAGACGATGCCATGCTACCTCTGAGTAATAATTAATAAATGTCCAAACTTGAAACAAACCCATATATACTAAAGCGAATTTATTTTCTTAATCCAGCTTCTGCCCCCATTCAGCCATGCAACCTGATCTACATTTAGACGTCAGAGGTGATCTTAGGTATGAAGCGATGAGCGGAGGCATGCCTTGGCTACATTCCATTTAATTTTCCTATGCTCCGTTCAAAGGTACTACGTTGGTCAAGAAGCGAGTTTTCGTTTACCTGGAAATATGGATTAAGTAAGCTAGGGATCTTTAACGTGCGTGACAACACTCACACGCGGGACCTACATTTTACCGCTCATCCGAACGAGGGTATACTTTTGTGAAAAATGCTCACTTAACATTTTTCAAGTGATCCGTGTCAGGAATCGGATCCGGGACCTTGATCTTAGCAGTCACACGCGAACTAAGTCACGGAGCCACCTCTATCTTGATATTAATCAAGGTGAACCTTTTGCTTATTTTTCATTTGCTTTCGTGTATGTATATCTGTAACCGTTTGACGACAATAATTTGCGACCACATTTGGAGCGTAATAATTTACGTCCGCGGTTAACTTTATAATTTACGCCAAAGCAAGTAATGTAATAACCATGAGTATCAATGCCGTTACCTCATTCTATAGAAATACTGGTACCGAAACGATCTTCGAGTTTGTCAAGTTCATCTATGGAAGAATATTGCGAACTATGCGAACCCGATCCAACTATTAAAGAACCATATTTCATTAGTCAATCCGAACTAAACGACCTTGTCAGAGATTTAGATTTGACCAAAGAAAAATCCGAATTATTAGGAACGAGATTAAAACAAGGTAATCTTTTAGACTGGCATTAAAATTGTAACTTGCTGGAACCGCCATAGTTCGTTAAATAACCTTATCAAAAGAGAATAATTTAGTTCTCTGTAATAATATTGATGGTTTAATGTTGCCATCAGGCCATCACAACTCGTCAGAACAGCGAAGACTATTCATTGACGGATTAAAATTAAGTCTTAAGGCAGTTATACTCCATAATGGCAACATATACCCACCTTTGCATAGAGCGTATGTATGGTGCTCACTTAAAAGAAACTTATGATATTTTAAAATTAAGTCTGGAAAAGATGTAGAGATATAAAAGTAGTGGCTTTAACTTTAGGATTGGAAACTGCGTATACGAAATATTGTTGTTTCTCCTGTGAATAGAACAGCACATCGCACTCAAAACATTACGGAAAACAAAACTAGCCTTTAAAAACTGGATATGTTCTTGGTCAGAAAAATGTTAAAAGTGAACCTTTAGTACCATCTGCGAAAATTATTTTACAGCTGGTGCATATCAAACTTGGTTCAATGAAGAATTTGTCAAAGCACTGCGTAAGGATGTGCCTAAACTTCAGCTTCTTAAAAAAAATTCTACGCTAAGTAATGTCAAAATTAAAGAACGAATTTTTGTAAAATCTTATATAAAAAAATTAATCGTTGATCCTTCTTTTATTCAGCCTCAGTTGCACAGAAAAAGAAGCATGATTGGTTTTTGCCGATATCACAAAAAATTTCCTCGGCCACCAAAAGTCACCAGATAAAATTAACATTGCACGCCTATCATAAACTGCAATATGTAGTTAAAAATTCATTTTCTACATTCCTATTTAAGCTTCTTCTTTTCCGGAAAATATGGGCTTAGTTAGCGATAAACATGACGAACGGCTTCACCAGGAAATAGCAGAGTTTGAGATACGTTATCAGGGTAGATGGGAGCCAATCATGCTTCCAGATTTCTATTGGTGCCTTCAGAGAGGTACTACGAGAACCTACTACAAAAGGAGAGCCAATCGTTCAAAAAAAAAAGTTTTTTAATGAAAAATAAAAGTTTTATACCGCCAACTTTGTATAATTTAAAAAAATGAATAAACATTTTTCACTAAGAAACCTAACGTGATGTGATCATTTTATTTATAAACATTAATTGAGTTTGAAGTGAAGAAGAGCATCGCCTGACTATTACTCTAATCTAGATTATACGTATATACATTCAAAGATGTACCAATTTCCTAACGCATATAATAAAGATGCGTTTTACTCTTCAATAATACTCATACGTAATTGTTTTGTACTGCATAGAAATAAAGCAAACCCGGTATTACACGTCGAAACTTGTTTCATATTGCAGAGTGCATAGTCTGAAAATAATCATCGGAATGTAAGCGAGGTGTTTATACACAAAAGATGATTGACAAATCCTGCGGTGCGAGATCTCTAGATGGTTTTGATTGACAGGTACGACAGTTTTGTGTTTAAGAGTTATTTAGATTACAATGGGTAAAATCAAGGATGTTATTTGAATAATTTAAGTATGTTTTAGAACAGTCCAGAGATTTTAAAATGTATATATAAATTGCGGCGATGGGCATTTGAATTCGGTTCTAAAGTTACGTTCTCATTAAAGCTATGATATTAGTTCACATAAATTACTAGTGATTAAATATATTAGTGCTTGGATAGTTAAATTTACTGTTAGCGATTAGTAGCTAAAAGTCAACTATAGAGAAATCTTGTGGAAATTTTATTGTAGCTGTGAGTTGTTAAAAAGGCTCGAATATTCAGTTTGAAAATAAAGTACTGTTGATATTGCAAATAGAGTTTTCGTTACAATATATCGCCGTTTAACTTGCTGTAGTCGTATTCTGAATTTGGCGGGAATAATAATATGGTCTCACTTCTGTCGTACTACAATCCTACTTTCGTCGATCGTCGCTTTTAACACGCTTCCTCATTTTTAGTTATTTCGTTGTATTCATCGTCAACTTCATGAAAAGCAGTTCCTATTAAAACTCGACATTCTAAAATGCCAGCCAAATGTACAACTTTGAGCACACAAGCTTGACAATTGGGGTTGAACTTATTGGCATATTTCGAACAAGAAAAGCAGAATGGGGGTCCTATACTCTCAGTACAGGCAGTACAAGAGGTAAACATTTTTACATAACAAATTGTATTTTAAGTAACTCTAAACGTTTTGTAGTAGTTCGCAGTAGTTAGCAATTTCTGTCAACAATGGATTGGATTGAGGCCACTTTCAAAAATTTTTCAACTACAAAATAACTGTCAAAATTTGTATGTCCAAAATTATCGTATACTCTGAATATACTTAACGCCAATTTTTTATGACAGCTAACTTCAAGTGGTACATGTTACCACAGTTAACAACAAACAACTGATAAGTGGACTTAGCCCCTTTCATAAACTCATTTATATTCCTGTGTCTATAATTTAAACACTACATTTACAACCACGATATCAAATTCAATATTTATCGCAAATGGCAGTTATTACACTCAGCTAACCAAAGCAATATATTACAGCCAATAATTGGAACAGCTGCAGCAATGTGCACGTTGCCTCGTATCAAAATGGATTACTGCGAAGGATATTTTAAAATTAAACAATGTTTACATTCGAATTTAATGCTCTTTTAACTGTTCATTTTATTGAACCATGTGAACTTTTATAGTTTAAAATAGTAACTGCAGACAGTAATTATCATAAATAACTCTATTTAGCCACAATAAACGCATCTTTTTCAACAAACTAAAACACTGCCAAAAATCGTACGAATTCAAAACAACGTTTCCGTAATTTCCTGATGGAGCTCAAATAATCTAATAATAATGTTACAAAAATATACTTTATTACCGCTACTTTAGCAACTCGACGTTTTGGTACTTGTTTAAACTATTTGGCGAGAAAAATCCAGTTTAAAGGTTTTTATAATAATAGGAATTTGCTAGGCGTGTAAAAGCCACAAAATCTCTTAGTTTGTGACTTTGTTTTTTACGATTACTAGATGCTTAGTTGTTTTATTTTTACTAGAAACATAAAATTAATCGGTTGGAGTAATCTATCGCCAACTCAGTAAATGCTGGTCACGTATTTTTTAAATAACGTTATTTTTCGGAGTACATTTCCAACAAGTGACAAAGCTGAGGCTGAAGCATTGTCAAATGTAACAAATTAAATTCGATAAACATAAAATCCCAAGAAAAATTTCAGTGGAGACCTAGGAAAAACAGGCGCAAGTAAGATAAGGATTATAGGTGCCACCAATTTATAATTCTTGAACAAAAGAATGAAATATAAAGTACAATTTTTGTTATTTGAACTCTGTGATTTCAAATAGCGTATAATACTAACATAGTGTTTTCCTGCTTACTTTTTTTATACTACATTACATATATGTGCTTTTTATCATTTTTTGTTTTAGATAATAAAACAACTATCGATCTTACTAAACATTTAAAAAGTAACGTTCTATTTAACATAAAAATAACTTCAAAATTCACCTAAAAATACAATTGGTTTTAGTAAAAATACATGTAAGCATAGAAAATGTTTTACAGGAAAATACTCTTTAGACGTCAGAGGTGATCTTAGGTAGGAAGCGATGAGCGGAGGCATGCCTTGGCTACATTCCATTTAATTTTCCTATGCTCCGTCTAAAGGTACTCCGTTGGTCAAGAAGCGAGTTTTCGTTTACCTGGAAATTTGGATTAAGTAAGCTAGGGATCTTTAACGTGGGTGACAACACTCACACGCGGGAGCTACATTTTACCGCTCATCCGAACGAGGGTATACTTTTGTGAAAAATACTCACTTAACATTTTTCAAGTGATCCGTGTCAGGAATCGGATCCGGGACCTTGATCTTAGCAGTCACACGCGAACTAAGTCACGGAGCCGCCTCTATCTTGATATTGATCAAGGTGAACCTTTTGCTTATTTTTCATTTGCTTTCGTGTATGTAAATCTGTAACCGTTTGACCACAATAATTTGCGACCACATTTGGAGCGTAATAATTTACGTCCGCGGTTAACGTTATAATTTACGCCAAAGCAGGTAATGTAATAACCATGAGTATCAATGCCGTTACCTCATTCTATAGAAATTCTGGTACCGAAACGATCTTCGAGTTTGTCAAGTTCATCTATGGAAGAATATTGCGAACTATGCGAACCCGATCCAACTATTAAAGAACCATATTTCATTAGTCAATCCGAACTAAACGACCTTGTCAGAGATTTAGATTTGACCAAAGAAAAATCCGAATTATTAGGAACGAGATTAAAACAAGGTAATCTTTTAGACTGGTATTAAAATTGTAACTTGCTGGAACCGCCATAGTTCGTTAAATAACCTTATCAAAAGAGGATAATTTAGTTCTCTGTAATAATATTGATGGTTTAACGTTGCCATCAGGCCATCACAACTCGTCAGAACAGCGAAGACTATTCATTGACGGATTAAAATTAAGTCTTAAGGCAGTTATACTCCATAATGGCAACATATACCCACCTTTGCATAGAGCGTATGGTGCTCACTTAAAAGAAACTTATGATATTTTAAAATTAAGTCTGAAAAAGATGTAGAGATATAAAAGTAGTGGCTTTAATTTTAGGATTGGAAACTGCCTATACGAAATATTGTTGTTTCTCCTGTGAATGGAACAGCACATCGCACTCAAAACATTACGTAAAACAAAACTAGCCTTTAAAAACTGGATATGTTCTTGATCAGAAAAATGTTAAAAGTGAACCTTTAGTACCATCTGCGAAAATTATTTTACAGCCGGTGCATATCAAACTTGGTTCAATGAAGAATTTGTCACAGCACTGCGTAAGGATGTGCCTGAATTTTAGTTTCTTAAAAAAATTCTACGCTAAGTAATGCCAAAATTAAAGAACGAATTTTTATAAAATCTTATACAAAAAATTAATCGGTGATCCCTCTTTTATTCAGCCTCACTTGCACAGAGGAAGAAGCATGATTGGTTTTTGCCGATATCATTTTTTCCTCGGCCACCAAAAGTCACCAGATAAAATTAACATTGCGCGCCTATCATAAAGTGCAATATGTAGTTAAAAATTCATTTTCTACATTCCCATTTAAGCTTCTTCTTTCCAGAAAATATGGGCTTAGTTAACGATAAACATGACGAACGGCTTCACCAGAAAATAGCAGAGTTTAAGATACGTTATCAGGGTAGATGGGAGCCAATCATTCTTCCAGATTTCTATTGGTGCCTTCAGAGAGATACTACGAAGACCGACTACAAAAAGAGAGCCAATCGTTCAAAAAAAATTTTTTTTAATGAAAAATAAAAGTTTTATACCGCTAACTTTGTATAATTTAAAAAAATGAATAAACATTTTTCACTAAGAAACCTAACGTGATGTGATCATTTCATTTATAAACATTAATTGAGTTTGAAGTGAAGAAGACCATCGCCTGACTATTACTCGAATCTAGATTACACGTATATACATTCAAAGATGTACCAATTTCCTAACGCATATAATAAAGATGCGTTTTACTCTTCAATAATAGTCATACGTAATTGTTTTGTACTGCATAAAAATAAAGCAAACCCGGTATTACACGTCGGAACTTATTTCATATTGTAGAGTGCATAGTCTAAAAATAATCATCGGAATGTAAGCGAGGTGTTAATACACAAAAGATGATTGATGAGTCCTGCGGTGCGAGATCTCTAGATGGTTTTGATTGACAGGTACAACAGTTTTGTGTTTAAGAGTTATTTCGATTACAATGGGTAAACTCAAGGATGTTATCTGAATAATTTGCGTATGTTTTAGAACAGTCCAGAGGTTTTAAAATGTATATAAATTGCGGCGATGGGCATATGAATTCGGTTCTAAAGTTACGTTTTCATTAAAGCTATGATAGTAGTTCATATAAATTACCAGTGATTAAATAAATTAGTGCTTGGATAGTTAAATGTACTGTTAGCGATTAGTAACTGAAAGTCAATTGTAGGGAGATCTTGTGGAAATTTTATTGTAGCTGTGAGTTGTTAAAAAGGCTCGAATATTCAGTTTGAAAATAAAGTACTGTTGATATTGCAAGTAGAGTTTTCGTTACAATATATCGACGTTTAACTTGCTGTAGTCGTATTCTGAACTTGGCGGGAATAATAATATGGTCTCACTTCTGTCGTACTACAATCCTACTTTCGTCGATCGTCGCTTTTAACACGCTTCCTCATTTTTAGTTATTTTGTTGTATTCATCGTCAACTTAATGAAAAGCAGTTCCTATTAAAACTCGACATTGTAAAATGCCAGCCAAATGTACAACTTTGAGGACACAAAAGCTTGACAATTGGGGTTGAACTTATTGGCATATTTCGAACAAGAAAAGCAGAATGGGGGTCCTATACTCTCAGTACAGGCAGTACAAGAGGTAAACATTTTTACATAACAAATTGTATTTTAAGTAACTCTAAACGTTTTGTAGTAGTTCGCAGTAGTTAGCAATATCTGTCAACAATGGATTGGATTGAGGCCACTTTCAAAAATTTTTCAACTACAAAATAACTGTCAAAATTTGTATGTCCAAAATTATCGTATACTCTGAATATACTTAACGCCAATTTTTTATGACAGCTAACTTCAAGTGGTACATGTTACCACAGTTAACAACAAACAACTGACAAGTGGACTTAGCCCTTTCAAAACTCAATTATATTCCCATGTGTCTATAATTTAAACACTACATTTACAACCACGATATCAAATACAATATTTATCGCAAATGGCAGTTATTACACTCAGCTAACCAAAGCAATATATTACAGCCAATAATTGGAACAGCTGCAGCAATGTGCACGTTGCCTCGTATCAAAATGGATTACTGCGAAGGATATTTTAAAATTAAACAATGTTTACATTCGAATTTAATGCTCTTTTAACTGTTCATTTTATTGAACCATGTGAACTTTTATAGTTTAAAATAGTAACTGCAGACAGTAATTATCATAAATAACTCTATTTAGCCACAATAAACGCATCTTTTTCAACAAACTAAAACACTGCCAAAAATCGTACGAATTCAAAACAACGTTTCCGTAATTTCCTGATGGAGCTCAAATAATCTAATAATAATGTTACAAAATATACTTTATTACCGCTACTTTAGCAACTACACGTTTCGGTACTTGTTTAAACTATTTGGCGAGAAAAATCCAGTTTAAAGATTTTTATAATAATAGGAATTTGCTAGGCGTATAAAAGCCGCAAAATCTCTTAGTTTGTGACTTTGTTTTTACGATTACTAGATGCTTAGTTGTTTTATTTTTACTAGAAACATAAAATTAATCGGTTGGAGATAATCTATCGCCAACTCAGTAAATGCTGGTCACGTATTTTTTAAATAACGTTATTTTTCAGAGTACATTTCCAACAAGTGACAAAGCTGAGACTGAAGCATTGTCAAATGTAACAAATTAAATTCGATAAACATAAAATCTCAAGAAAAATTTCAGTGGAGACCTAGGAAAAACAGGCGCAAGTAAGATAAGGATTATAGATGCCACCAATTTATAATTCTTGAACAAAAGAATAAAATATAAAGTACAATTTTTGTTATTTGAACTCTGTGATTTCAAATAGCGTATAATACTAACATAGTGTTTTCCTGCTTACTTTTTTTATACTACATTACATATATGTGCTTTTTATCATTTTTTGTTTTAGATAATAAAACAACTATCGATCTTACTAAACATTTAAAAAGTAACGTTCTATTTAACATAAAAAATAACTTCAAAATTCACCTAAAAATACAATTGGTTTTAGTAAAAATACATGTAAGCATAGAAAAATGTTTTACAGGAAAATACTCTTTTCGTAAATTTTCTGTTGGTTTATGTACAAAAATGCGACTTCATTTTCCAAAGAAAGAAAAACCTTTATACTGTTGAGCTTGAAAACAAGGCTCTTGAACTCAATATATCTTGCATTAGATCAATAAATAACAGTGCTTTTGAACTATGCCACAGTTGTAGAAACGGCTTCCGTAACTTCAACACATTGAGATTCAAATAGTCAGATCGTCTACAAACAACTTAAAATATATGGAGAAACTGCAAGCTACGTTCAGAATCGGCTGGTAGTGATCCTCACACTAATTAAACTAAAACAAAGCTTTTCCGCAAGTTTACGAACCGAAATATTCATGTACAGGTACGGTAAAACACGCATATTATTGTTTGTTCTACTTGGAACATCTGCTAAACATGCTTCGTTGTAAGTCTCTTGCGAAAGCAGGTTATGACTAGAAACACCTTCACAATGTGTGCCACATTATAGAAAATGAAATGGAAAAAACTGACCTAATTTCTGAAAAGGTGCGAAAAACAATGAAAACTGACAAACATTTAGAAGTTGTGTTATTTACTCTGTAACATGCCATTTCGCCAAGAACTGACCGTGTAACAACGTGCTTCACACTTTATAAAAGATTTCCGTTTTCCTTACTCTAAAAACACATTTTATTAAGTGTTGGAATTAATTTTGATTCCGAATATATATATTTACGTTTACTCTTGTACTAGAAAATAAAGCTGGACACCGAGATTACTATATTTATTCACAATTTTCTTATTTATCTACGTTGTATAAACAAATAAGTTTACTATAATTTTCTGATTAGTTGATTATCTTTCAAAACACAACTAGCGTGGATTTGGACCCATTTCAAAAATGTCATTTATCCATTCCAATGCCAACTCCTTATATTTTTTGGTTATCTATAACATTCGTATAACGTTCCTCTTTTGATACCTGACTGTCTGCTAGTGCGGAAGTCGACTCGATTTATCTATAAATCGCCATGAGGTTATGATATGTATTTTCTACCTAAACGCATAACGTTTCACTAAAAATAATTTTATAGATGTCTTACCTCGGGTGTAAGGTGAAATTTTGCCTAATTGGACCTGTTATGTAAATCAAGGATGATGAGATATTAAAAGATAAATTTTGGATTATTTCGACGAACCATGTGTATTATAAATTGTTAACACGATTAATTTTGTAGGGTCCAAACTTATACTTCAAAATTATATTCCAACAATTTAGCCCAACTTTACTTCCAACTTTGCTTCGGATAAACTTCTAGCTACGATCATGTCTTGATTTTGTCTGTTGCGTTGGATATCATCGATATCTTTATAAATTTTCTCTCAACGTTTTAGATAAAAAACTATGCTATGCAACAGTTTTACCTACACAAAATAAAAATATCTGGATGCCAAATATTTTTTTTGATGGAATCTAATTATCTATAACAACGAATATTCGGCGCACAAGACGTTTAGTCTGCTCAGAATGTCAAACTTCGTTCAGTTATTAGCGCGAGGAACGATGGCGCAGATGTTTGCAGTCAAGATGCCATGTGAAACTCGAAAAAACTAAAGTATTTGACTTCCTATTAATAGTTACTGATTCCAGGTATAAGTACTATTTTAGTGTAAAGGTAGTACATAAATGTTATAAATATTATAACCTAACTCTCTACACATATCTAAATTATCTATGTGAGTATACACAACAGTATTTTGCCTTTTGCTTACCTTGCAAAACGTGTTCTTGGATATTTTTTGTTACTACTTGAAACCTAACTTTTGTTTTATGGTAAAAAGGTTTGTAAGCAAATAAGTACAATTGAAATATAATTATTTTATTGTCTTTACAAACAGCTTTGTGTGAATTCTGATAAAAACATTGTATTAAGACTGTAATTTCCTGGTTATTGATAGTTTTCATACAGATAATTTCAATATACAAGTTTAGTATTTTTCTTGCTTCAACTTACGTTTGAGTGCTAATTCTTTTATTGCTAGTGAGAAAAGAAAAGAAAGTAATAATATCAAGAGCTATATCTATGAATAACTTCTTCCCCTGAGATTAGACTTTCGCAAACTTCGCAGCCCTTAAGGGTCGATGTTAGCTCCAAAAAAGTATATTTACTTTATACTTTGTAGCACACCTACCCTATATATATCATCAGAAAAGGGACGGTGCAATCATTTGTTTCATTATTCTCAAAATGGTATACTTAATCTATTGTTACTATTGCATTTAGTTCAATATTAACCACTGTAGGTTATTTTAATTTCTTTGTTTTGGTTTACATAGGAAACTTCAGTTAACAAAAGTCTTGTCATTGTACTTCCTATCGAAGACATATTTTGTTTCAGGAAACGTATTTAGATGTCTTTTGAAAAAGGCGGTTTGAAAAGTTGTAAACGAAAATACGGTTTGGTGTAATTTACATACAGTGTTACCCCTTTTTGGCAGAGATTTAATCCGAATTTGTAAGTTTTTCCCATCATTAATTTAAGTAGTATAAATTAGATTATTACGCATAAAATTGCGTTTCCAAGTACACACGTACTGTAGAGGAATAACCTACAATTTTATATATAGCTTTGTGCTTTGAGTTTGTTAACATAATGAAATATCATGTACATCATGTTTATGGTAGTTGTCTATATTACACTTGAGCGTAGAAATAGTATATTATACAACTCGCACAAAAATACTCATTTTACACTGGTATGAATTGCGGCACTCGCCTACAGCTCGTGCTGTAATTTTATACAATACACTCTGAATAAACTAGCCAAATATGGAATTCAAATATTTCTAATGTATTAATCAATAAAACATATCTCACTAACAATTTAGAAGTGTATTATAGAAAACAACCGCCAGAACACTACGATAAATTCTCCAGCACATATTGTAAATAGACTTTAGTGAAAGGAGCAAAAGGAAACCAAATCTTTAACAATTGGTATACAAGATTCCACTTACCGAATCACTTTTAAGTTAAAACTACCTGCAGAGGTCCGCTTTGGCACAACTTACTTTTGTGTTTTGTTTTTTGTTCTAATTTTATTTGTATCGTATTCTGGGCGTGTGCGAATGAGAATGAACAGGCCGAATTTTAAAAAATGTCCTTTCGCAAAAAATACGATTCCGCATTCCGCATTCTTAATAACAATAAAAGGGTAATATTTTGGCTACCAAAGACATTTTCAAAAATTCAACTTGTTCATTCTCATCTACACATTCACGGAAGAACGATACAAAAAGAATTAACGCAATAAACAATACAGAAAAAAGTTACAGCGCTCACTCGATAAACATTTTAAATTGTATTATGATTGATATGAAACCAAGTTCAATTGTCGTTTGGGGATTCGCGATTTTCCGAGTTTCTAATACCTTAGGGGTGCAAGTGTAAACAGCCAGATGTTAAACTTTCTTTGTTGTTGATTGGGTTTACGAGCTTTTATGACATCAGCTACTTTTCGTTATATATTGCCAAGTTTGGTACTATTATTAGGTTTCATTAAATGCCTTGATGTGTTTATGATGAATCCATCATTAGCAGCCCTACCCAAAAAATACAATAATTTAACTAAGGCAAAATTTTAATTAGATAAGATGGCATATCTACTTTGATATCTGTTAAAGGCAGGGATCAGTTGTATCAATCACAATAGTCATAAATTGTTGCTTCTATAATCCAGTACGCCTCAGGGCAAGCTTACCTATATCTTTTATTTTAAATATACCTGCAAACCTATGTGCAAGGGGTGAACGCATTTACTTAACTGTATTTGTAAAATAACGCTACACAGCTTTATTTAGGAAATTTAAGGGTTTATAATATCCTCATCTGATTTATGGTTTCTGAAAATAACGTTTGGCCTTTGACTTATTCGCTCAGGAGGTTTAAAGTTCCCTTTTATTGTGTATTGCCTAACTTTTGCTCTCGGTAAGTATTGTGACGATCCATGAGATTTTTTCCTATATTTTCATTTATACAAAAGCAATATTTGCTAAACGGTTAAAACGTAATGGCACAACTCTAGACAGAACGTTAGCGGGGATTTATAAACCCGCCAGCATTCAACTGCGGAATTAATATTTATATGCATCGCGGTTTGTATAGTCGAAATCAGGAAAGAATGAATGCACGTCATAGGTTTCTGAATTAAAAAACGACATACTTTTAAAGGATCTATCGGAATATACTTAATGCATAAGATTTGGAAGTATGTCGTTTTTAATTCAGAAACCTATGACGTGCATTCATTCTTTCCTGATTTCGACTATATCGTGTTTCGGGATGTATGTGAGAATAAACAGGTTAAATTTTTTAAAATGTCTCCTGACATTACATGTGATTTTCCAATGCTGCACCCGAAGGTACTACATTGGCCATGAAGCGAGTTTTTTTTTACCTGGAAAATTGGGAATTTTGCCGAACCCTTGCTGTTCCAAGCAAGGTAGGGATCTTTAACGTGCGTGACAACACACACACACGGGACCTCCATTTTACCTCTCATCCGAACGAGGATGCATTTTTGTGAAAAATGCTCGCCTAACATTTTTCAAGCGGACCGTGTCGGGATTTGAACTCGGGACCTTGGGCGTTGTCTCCTTGACAGACAAAATCTTCCACACAGAAGAGCATTCATAAAAAATAATAAAAAAACAATATTTTGGTTGCCAAGAACATTTTCAAAAATTTAGACTGTACATTCATGTCTACACACGCAGAGGAACATGAAACAAAAAGAATTAGAACAATAAATAATACACACAAAAAAAATTACAGCGCCCGCGCGGAAGAAAATATTACTGAAGAACTTATCCAACACGCAATAATGCACACAGATATTAAAATAAAACATTTTTCAAAAATTTAGCTCGTCTATTTTCATGTACACACATCCAGGAACACAAACAAAAAGTATCAGAACAAAACACAGTACACAAAAATGTTACATCGCCCGTTCGGAAAAATCAGTCTTGTAAAGAATATTTTCTCCTTTGCGGGCGCTGTAACTTTTATTGTGTTTTTTTGTATCGTATTCCAGGATGTGTGTGAATGAAAATGGCAGGTTGAATTTTTAAAAATGTCCCTTTTGACAGCCAAAATACATTTCTGCATAGAAGAAGGCATTCTTAAAAAATAATGAAAGAACAATATTTTGGCTGCCAGATGCATTTTCAGAAATAGGTCTTTCCATTCTCATTTATACACGCACAGGAACGCGATACAAAAAGAATGAGAACAATAAACAACACCCGAAAAGGCTGCAGCGTCCGTTCAGAAAACATTCTAAATTATATTCTAAGTTGATTACTTATGCTTTTCTATCAAATAAGAATGGAGAGAGTGTAGCCTATTTACTTCCGATTTAGTTTAACGAGAAATTCCGATAATTAGAAATGGAGCCCACGGCAAATTAAGATGGAAGGTGGCTCTAAGTTGAGGAAATCTCAAAGGCAAAGCGGCTAGTCGAACTATATGCTCTGGGTAGAGAATGAGCTGTGGGTCGGGGTGTAATTGCAACCACTAATAATAAAAATAAGGCGCCACCGTATTTTTTTATACTGAGAAGACCTGATACAAGTCCCTTGTACAAGGCTAATGCGGAAACCTTTCTCCTATAACCGCTATATAATTTCAAAGACCACCTAATCTTTGAAGTTTCTTACCTTATGGCTCGACCTTGACCTTAGCAATCCTGCACTGCACCTGTGAACAAATTAAACAAAGAAAAGCACTGTTTGTGCATTCAAACTCAAAAATAATTAAATACAATCAGAATCGATTTTCATTCCTCTTAAATAAAAGATAGTCTTTAGTCCGAAAATAAGAATCTATTCTTTTTGGTATCCAATAAAGTAATTTTTTACAAAAAATATGTCTTCCTTTATAAGTTAATTTAAATTAGAAAGAGTTAATTACAATGGTACTGAATATATCCGTACCAATTACTATTTAGTGAGGTTTATATAACAAATTGACAAAGCATAAAATTGCTTATTTATAGAAAAAATTAATTATGGTAAATTTACCTTAATTTCACAGTAGATAATTACAGATAATTGTTCATAAAATATCAAATGTAAAAATTTAATTTCTAAAGGTTCAAACTTAAGAAGAATTTACTTTATCTAATTAGTAGTGACATCTTCTGATGTTTCATTGAGTTAATAAAAGAATTTGTAGGAACAAATTACAGATTCATATCGTATAACTACGTAAAATATAATTGAGGTCTGTCCTTGACCTGTTCAAAGTTAACACAAGTCGGTTAAAGTAAAATTTATCTCGTTACTACGTCGATAGTTCAAACAACATACGAACGTAATTTTTGTACATACCAGAACTCCAATTTGCACCTAAATACTTGCTTGAAAGCTGACGTATGTATTAACAACGGAAAATTCCATTCCAAACAAACAGCTGCGCTGCATACTGAAAAACACGTCACTTGGCTTCCATGATCTGCGTTTCAATTTACAGATGTTCCAGGCGTAATTCACACCACAAGAAAGCAAATGTTGTTTGTAATTAACTTGAATAAATTATAAATGTGATTCCATATTATACAAGAATAGAATTGTTTTCATTTAATTTTCGTATGAATACCATTCAGAAAAATTGCTTATTTATAATTTACGTTGCAATATATTTTAAAATAAATTATTCCCAAAGTTACACTGAAAATTTTAATTAATATTGTTATAGAAACAAATTCACTTACTGTTCCTAATGGTCTTTAACAAAAACTTCATCGTTCTTCACGACTGGTTTCAACACAAAATGGACCATCCAAAACAATTTATGAAGATAGCATACACGTGCAATCTTCCATCGTGCACGCTTCCAACAGCAAAAATCAATCACGGACATCGCTCCTAAGAACAACTTTCGACCTGCTTGAACCCCAGCTGTGTTAGAAGTGCCGGCCGAGCTTGTTGCTGCCTAGTAACAAAGTTACCTTGCAGTTATTGAGTAGAGGGGCTTTAAGAAGGATACCAAACAAAAGCTTTTATATTGTCTCCGTAGAATTTAACTTTTAACATGAACTAAATACTAGTTCGTTATTGGACAATAGATGTTATTAAATTAAGTGGATTGGATAACATTATAATGTATTATATTATTTAATATTTAATAAAAGGATTGATTATACAGATATATATATTAGGTGGAAAATAAAATTGCTACACTGCCTCTTTCTAAGAGAAAAATTCTGGAATAAATACGAAGAATTTTTTTGAATTTATTGTTACATATTCACAACTTATTATTATTAATTTTACAAAATAAAACAAAATTACCACTTAAGATACAACATATTTGAAAATGAGTGACGAGTAACTACGCGTACTATACGCCACAAGGGGACAAATTCGGAAGTCTTAATCGGTAGGGTGTCATTATCGTTTAATCATATTCGGGGTTATTATATCACTCATTTATACTCGAAACTTAAACAACAAAATATATAATACTGCCGTATTATGATTCCTTAATGAAAATATCAAATTATCATGACAAACATATTTTTACTATATTAACCGTAATTTACATATTTACAAAAGAAAAGGACTCTCACTACTTTTGAGATCCACTACAAACATAACTTCAAAACAGCAAACAAGTCTTGAAATCACTAACGTTCAACAATCTACCGCATGTATATGCAACCAAAATGTAGAAATATCTCTTTCCCAGAAGAGACAAGTAAAACGCCACCACGTCTTACTTCTCACAAATCTCACTCACGCATGAATGAACAAAATAGAACATTGCTATCTCACACAATATTCATATTAAACATAGAACATTGCTATCTCACGCAATATCCATAATCAAACATAGAACATTGCTATCTCACGCAATATTCATAATTAAACATAGAACATTGCTATCTCACGCAATATTCATAATTAAACATAGAACATTGCTATCTCACGCAATATTCATAATTAAACATAGAACATTGCTATCTCACGCAATATTCATAATTAAACATAGAACATTGCTATCTCACGCAATATTCATAATTAAACATAGAACATTGCTATCTCACGCAATATTCATAATTAAACATAACTATCATAGTTACTAACAATATTGACCTCCAACCAATATTTAATATGGACTCAAACTACTTGATTCCCATTATAATTATCAAACACTTTAATCATAAATCCAAAAGAAAATAATGACCAACTATATACAACTTTATTTATCAAACACTTTAATCATAAAGATACCTAAACATTCCTTTATAACCTTGAACTAAAGAATCATACGACAAATGAAATCATTTGACAAACGGAAACATGTAACTTTTTATCTTGACTCAAATGAATAACTTGCAACTAACAATATCAGCACAGTCTAGTATCAACCTTACTGCACTACAAAAATTCTTTTTATACTTCTTATCCAACATCTAAAATTTTTAGACTACCAAACAGTATTCCAATACAATATTTAAATCCTTAACTAAAAGATAAGACAGAAATAATTCCTACTATCAACCATTAAATATATCAACAACACTAATTAATGTTCAGAAACGTTCTCTTTTTCAATATCACCACTGAACTCTGAATAAGGTTTTAAGTCCTTAACATGCCATCTGCCTGCCCTTGAACCATTTTCATTAATCAATTCATAAATTAAATTCGAAACCTTCTTTTTAACAATACTCAAAACATATTTTGGCGCTAGCTTAGCTGTAAATTTATCACTTGCTTTCGAAAGAACTTTATTTGACCTCCAAACCTTGTCACCTACTTCGAAAGAAATGTTACGTCTCCTTAAATTATACGAATTACTAGACTGCATGTAAGCTAAATGTAACCTTTTCTGTACGTCTATAAAAATATCAAATAGTCCTTTATGATCTGACACATACGAAGGTCTATCACTAGAAATAAAATCAATATCAACTGAGGGTTCCACATCAAGACCATAAAATTTTCCAGACACAGGAACATGTCTACCAAAAACTAAGAAATTTGGCGAATAACCAGTGGCATGATGTTTTGCAGAATTAATCGCATACTGAATTTGGGGTAACTCTATGTCCCAAGTATCATGTTCTTTAATATACGAACGTATAGCTGTTCCTACCGTTCTATTTATCCTCTCTACAAAGTTACATTGGGAGAGTAAACTGCATTAAACCAAATTTTTGAACGTCATATTTTTACATACTGCCTTGAAATTTCTACCACTAAATTGTGAGCCATTATCACAAATAATATATTTGGGAACGCCATAAACTAAAAAACTTTTCCTCCAATACACGTTCTATTATATGCGCTTTTGCACTACGTAACGGAAACATTAACGTGAATTTTGAGAACCAATCACCAATAACTAATAACCATTTGTGTCCAACCTTGGACCGTGGAAATGGGCCTATGAGGTCTATAGCGATAATCTGAAAGGGAACTTCACTTCTTTTCCTTTCCCATTAAACCAAGGGGTCCTCTATTCGATGCCTTCCGTGCACCACACGTTAAACAATTTTACAAAATTTCAACACATCAATTACGCATTTTGGCCAATAGAAATTCTCTTGTATGCGTGCCAATGTTTTAAAAACCAAAATGTCCGGCCACTGAAGGGTCATGATTTATCCGAATAACCTCTTCCTCCTGTGATCTAGGGACTAAATATTTCCATTCCTTACATTCGACGAGAGTGGTAAATGATGAAAGAAATTTAAATACATAATTATCTTCTACCTTCCATTGTGGGTAATCATCAGGTGAAGCTAAAATTTTTTTCGAAGAGACACATACCAAGGATCCACACTATCTAATTTGATCTCAACTAAATTATCAACATGACTTCAAACATTAAACCAATGAACTTCAAACTTTAAGAACACCTTCTCTTTTAAATTCGCAGACAATGACAATTTTAAACATAATAAATTTATAATTTAGATTACTCTCAACCTTCCATCTAGGATAACAATAAATCAATGTTCTAGTACACTCTTACACTACTCATAATCAAACTGTCAAGATAGACAAAAGTACTTCACAACGCATAAACTTGCTAGGGTGACAAACTCCTCTGTGAGTCTCACCTAGACTTATAAACAAAAAATTATAACCTCATCACCAATCTCAAAAATAGTGATGCCAAAATCGCTAGAGTGACAACTTACCTCGAGTCTCGTTTAGACTAATGTAATGCTGAGCGACCGACTTTTCCTAAGTCTCGTCTAGACTGACATACTGCTAATCCGACCAACCACGACGACAAGTTTCACTTAGACTTACAACCAATTAACATACTGCGTTGCAATGCGGATATAAATAAATCAAAAATTGCTATCAAAATAAATTATATCAAAACAAAACGTGCCTATGCACAAGAGCAATCTTGAAACGGTTTACCGACAGTAAAACCAGTGTACCAAATTATAAACATCTATCATCTCTACTATAAAAAATTTATCAAACAACTATTGTAGCTAATACAAATGGAAGAAAACCTAAATACAAATCACTATTATCAACTACACTGTGAATTATTATTCACTGAAATACTACAAGCTGCGACTAAAAGAACAATAATATTCCTATCGAACAATTTTACCATGTAAGAAAGCTTCTTCTAATTTCTTACACAACTTTATTAATGTTGACATACTATCAATTTCCGTTAGAGCTAATTGACAAATAAAATCAGGTAATGTTGTTTCTTTGGCTAATAATCGGCCTAACATTTTCCTCTTATCCTGCATCGGTCTGCTGCTGACAACTCCACGAATTCTCAATTCATAATCCAATTCATCTTTATGCAAATAAACTACTTGATACGTCTCAGCCATCATGGGATAGACTAACTAACTAATTACAAATTAAACTCAATTAAACAACAACATCAATAGACTAAACCAATCTGAGGGTAAATGAATTACAAACCACAAGTGTAAACAACCAAAGTCAATCGAAGCCTATACTTTATGTGTTTATACAATTGGTACAGCAATCGAGGCCTACACGCTGGGCGCTATTTGTAGCCTATTTACTTCCGATTTAGTTTAACGAGAAATTCCGATAATTAGAAATGGAGCCCACGGCAAATTAAGATGGAAGGTGGCTCTAAGTTGAGGAAATCTCAAAGGCAAAGCGGCTAGTCGAACTATATGCTCTGGGTAGAGAATGAGCTGTGGGTCGGGGTGTAATTGCAACCACTAATAATAAAAATAAGGCGCCACCGTATTTTTTTATACTGAGAAGACCTGATACAAGTCCCTTGTACAAGGCTAATGCGGAAACCTTTCTCCTATAACCGCTATATAATTTCAAAGACCACCTAATCTTTGAAGTTTCTTACCTTATGGCTCGACCTTGACCTTAGCAATCCTGCACTGCACCTGTGAACAAATTAAACAAAGAAAAGCACTGTTTGTGCATTCAAACTCAAAAATAATTAAATACAATCAGAATCGATTTTCATTCCTCTTAAATAAAAGATAGTCTTTAGTCCGAAAATAAGAATCTATTCTTTGGTATCCAATAAAGTAATTTTTACAAAAATATGTCTTCCTTTATAAGTTAATTTAAATTAGAAAGAGTTAATTACAATGGTACTGAATATATCCGTACCAATTACTATTTAAGTGAGGTTTATATAACAAATTGACAAAGCATAAAATTGCTTATTTATAGAAAAAATTAATTATGGTAAATTTACCTTAATTTCACAGTAGATAATTACAGATAATTGTTCATAAAATATCAAATGTAAAAATTTAATTTCTAAAGGTTCAAACTTAAGAAGAATTTACTTTATCTAATTAGTAGTGACATCTTCTGATGTTTCATTGAGTTAATAAAAGAATTTGTAGGAACAAATTACAGATTCATATCGTATAACTACGTAAAATATAATTGAGGTCTGTCCTTGACCTGTTCAAAGTTAACACAAGTCGGTTAAAGTAAAATTTATCTCGTTACTACGTCGATAGTTCAAACAACATACGAACGTAATTTTTTGTACATACCAGAACTCCAATTTGCACCTAAATACTTGCTTGAAAGCTGACGTATGTATTAACAACGGAAAATTCCATTCCAAACAAACAGCTGCGCTGCATACTGAAAAACACGTCACTTGGCTTCCATTATCTGCGTTTCAATTTACAGATGTTCCAGGCGTAATTCACACCACAAGAAAGCAAATGTTGTTTGTAATTAACTTGAATAAATTATAAATGTGATTCCATATTATACAAGAATAGAATTGTTTTCATTTAATTTTCGTATGAATACCATTCAGAAAAATTGCTTATTTATAATTTACGTTGCAATATATTTTAAAATAAATTATTCCCAAAGTTACACTGAAAATTTTAATTAATATTGTTATAGAAACAAATTCACTTACTGTTCCTAATGGTCTTTTTAACAAAAACTTCATCGTTCTTCACGACTGGTTTCAACACAAAAATGGACCATCCAAAACAATTTATGAAGATAGCATACACGTGCAATCTTCCATCGTGCACGCTTCCAACAGCAAAAATCAATCACGGACATCGCTCCTAAGAACAACTTTCGACCTGCTTGAACCCCAGCTGTGTTAGAAGTGCCGGCCGAGCTTGTTGCTGCCTAGTAACAAAGTTACCTTGCAGTTATTGAGTAGAGGGGGCTTTAAGAAGGATACCAAACAAAAGCTTTTATATTGTCTCCGTAGAATTTAACTTTTAACATGAACTAAATACTAGTTCGTTATTGGACAATAGATGTTATTAAATTAAGTGGATTGGATAACATTATAATGTATTATATTATTTAATATTTAATAAAAGGATTGATTATACAGATATATATATATTAGGTGGAAAATAAAATTGCTACAAGAGTAATAATTTTTATTAGATTTCACAGACTAGTTTAATACGTTTTTAAAAAAATAAACCTGAAATTTTGCTTTCAACGGTGTACAATTTTCTTGCTATTGGCAAAACTACGAACAAATTGCATTTCGCAATTCAGCTAAAGGGGAATAGATATTGTACACCAAAAACGCAGTGCAGACTCAATTTTGCGAATAACTAGAGATAGACATTAGCAATTTTTTTCATACTTCTCAATATATCTGAAATTTATGAACTAACTCTGATGTCACGGATATGCTACAAGTTGAATGACCCTTTGCCAAATTCCACATCCACACTCCTACCATTGAGCACGAAATCTATTTTATCAAAATTTGCTAACATCGATGAAAATCCTGAAGAACCAACAAGAAAAACGCGTGACGCGTTCTTTGTCCAAAAGTAGTATGTAACAATAATATATTCAAGTCCAGCGTATGTGCATAGTCATGCAAATCTGTATCAAGTGTAGAGTGTAAAGGCTCTATTAAACGATCTTAATTTTTTTAAAGGTTCTTTTTTACTCCAAACCATTTCTTTTTAATTTAGGAATACATCTAAGAATTAATGTTAAGTTATATGATAACAATATTAGTATGACGTAAGTCGTTTTGAATTTTTAAAATAGAGTGTTGTATTATTTCCGTAGTATCACAACACGTTATTTATTATAACTACATATAATCAAACAAATGTAATTCTGTATTTCTAAGCGGTTTCATAAGTAACTGAAACAGTGCTCACCATAAGTCATGTCTCTTTAAGGGTTAAAAGTTAAGAATTTGGTAATTGATAAATAATAAAAAATCAAATGTATAGTATAGTAAAAGTAATAACCTGGCCAAACTTAAAACTTGGTACAATACCCGTGTCACCTGTGTCACCCTGCACAAGTTACTTTATATTGTGTAAAGTTTATAGTATTAACGGGTTATTCATAGGCAAATTATAAAAAAAAAACTTGTTTCAAGGTAATGTAGAGCCGAATGGTCTGCCTCTGACCACAATAATTATATTAGAATGTAAGCGAGGCGTTAGTACACAAAAGATGATCAACAGGTCCCTGCGGGTGATGAATTTGATTGAAAGGTACATGGGTTTTGCATTTAAGAATCATTTAGATTATAATAAGAAGTCTCGAAAATGTTATTTGCATAATTTCTGGCATGTTTCCGAATTAACTAGTACAATTGAAATGTATATAAACTGCCGTTATGGATATTGGAAGTCGGTTACGATTCAAGTTTTGACTACAATATGATCTTGTTTAAAGCTTTGAAAATGTAATATAAATTACTGTTAATATAAATTACTGTAGTGATAATATTAACTAGTAATTAGTGTTTAGATAGTTAATTATAGTGCTTCGACAATAAGTAATTAAGAAGATAGCATCGACGTTTAACAAGCTAGTAATTATACTGTTATCGATTAGCTTAAAATAAAACGTAGGGAGAGCTTTTAGCAAATTCCATTGTAACTACGAGTTGCTGAAAAGACTTGTATAAGTAGTTTGAAAATAAAGAACCGTTGTTTGTGCAGATATAATTTTCGTTACAATATTTATTTTTTCTAAATAGGTTAAAAGAATAAACTTCTGTAATTTTTATACATTGATTTACAAGTAGATAGATTATACTATTTTCAATTCAAAATAAAGCAAGTTGTTCATCAAATTAAAAAATGTAAGTGTGCCACGTACATTTTGTGTTACTTTCAATAAAAACAAGAGTAAACTTTGAGGGTTCAGCAGTATCGACAGCAATGGACGTTTCTAAGTCAAGGTTGAGAATGAGTCACCGGGAATAAAGGTTATGTCTACTGTTCTGGTTCTAAGCTTGACAATGCCAAACTAAAATAATTCTTCACGAATCAAGTTGCCGAGCGCTGTACGCGTAGTTAATATACAGTAGTTGAAAAGAAGGTAATGTAATAGGAGGTGATACATCAAAGTTAATCGTCTTCAATATACATATAAAATTCGTCTTTATAATTCATAACTATATTATACTTGTGTGCATATGCAGCAACTAATTAAAAACTTTTTATAATTCTAATAAAAGTGTATACCGCAAACCTTGCAAGAATTTTAAAGACTTCACACTTAACCAAAAACATATAACGAATTGAAAATACAATCCGAAAACAAAATTTAGTGAATGAGTAATGGTAGAGACCGAAGAATTCAAATACATTTGATTACAACCCAACTTTGAATATCATTTAGCAGATAGGATTAAAAAGCAAAACAATAGTTCTGAGCCTAACAAGGATATGTATATAATCAGTGAAATTTTTATTTATTCTTGCTATAGAACAGAACTTGTATGCGATTCTCATCGAAAAGAAGGTATATTGAACATAATGTCGACTTGGTTTATTCAACTTTCAGAGGAAGCATTCTTATAGTTATTATATACTCACGATACGTGTTCATTCTATAGTCTTTCAATTGCAGTTGTGTGAATCCTAAACTAGTTTCTGTGCAGTTTTTTTATATAATTTATTTCAATTTAAATAAAATATAAAACAAATTCGAAGAATTGTAATTACCAAGTAACTTTAAAAATTGCAAGTAAAGATTCATGAAAATAATCATCAATTCAAACGAAGATCTCAAAGAAACTGTGGAGCAATAGTGTATTCCAGCAGTATTGTTGATATACTGACGCCTGCTGTACAACAGTTGTGTCTATTATTTTGGCACGGGTTTAGCTGGATCAATGCTATTATTTTTTAGTACAACTAATTCAGATTTAATTTTCAGTGAATAAAATGGGAATATAGAAGATAAAGTTTTTGCTCCATTACTATTAATCAAAACCATCCACTTCGCTTCTATTATCTTAATCACAGAGCAAATGTTTAGTCCTGAAACACCAAAAAGTAATTCAAAAATTAAAACCACCGGCATCTGTTGAACCCGCAAGGTACTATTTAGCTATTTTATTGTGTTAACAGGTTGGAAATTGTTATTTAAAACACGAAAACGAAAAATTCCAAAAATGGTAAGTAAAGGTAGGAGCAAAATAAGGCGTCGTCTTCAAGAAAAAATATACTACTACATAGGAAGTGGTTGGAATCTAAAACTTTTAAAATTGTAGCATTGCTTGTTTTTTTATAAGTGTCTTGTGTAGTCACGTAGCATCTCCTTTTGTATATGTTGTTATATTTTTTCTAGAAGTTTCCTTAATTATAATTAACAATTATATACATATATAAACATATATATATATATATATATATATACAAATATATAAATATATATATATATATATATATATATATTGCTGTAACAAAGCCTCGCGTTGGGCGTCACTAAAAGAATGCTGTGACACGGCCGAACTTAGGAGTGTCGCTAAAAGAATGCTGTGACAACGGTACAGCAATAAATTTGAAAGTATTATCTTACCTTCATTTTCTTTTCTTTGCCTGGCTAGCTCAACAGATATTTTTACTGTGGAATTTACAAAATGAAATAAAACAGCAATCTCAAGAAAAATCCATATATTCAAAAACATTTTTCTTTCATACAAAACAGTTTATAAAACAATTCATAGTTTGAGTTCATACCGGAAATAATTAAAATTCTTATCTAATCTTTGTTAACATTTACAGAACTCAATCTCTTCTGTTGTGGATAATCTACCTATCTATTAATAAACACGCTTGTAAGGGCGATTGGCCAATAATCCTTGACAGATAATCTATTAAAGGTCAACTTCGACTCAAAATTTCCTGGTAATAATAAGCTTACAAAAAAATTATATGATTAAGACTTATTCTAGCCCCAAATTACAAAATATTCCAATATTATCAATTAACGAACAAAGAAATCCAAAATTTTTACTTATGACTATTTGTTAAAGAGCGCTTATTCGAATCTTCCTTTCGTTACCCTCAACGGTATTACATCCTTCCTGGTTTTATTTTAAATTGACTTTCAAATCTCAGTTTACAAAATCATCAATATTCTTTTAAGTGTCCATTTAGGATGTTAATTTTCAAAAGTGCATCTTCTATTTTTAATTAATTAGTTTTAAAGAAGCTTTTGTATCGAAGAAGGTTCAATCTTCATTGTATTTTGCAAAACAAATAATATTTCATCAAAAAACAGGCAACTTTGCATGTTATTTGGCTGCGAATAAAATCTTTACTCAACGTTACATATTACTTGGTGAAGAATCGTAAATTAAAATTCGAATAAATCGTTCTAATCAAGTTCCGGCTTTTATATTAAATTATTTCTTTTCCAGAGTTTTCCCGATTTAATTTGAATCTTAGTCATCTACGTAATGCAATATTTCCGCGAATTCCACGGCTCTAATGGTCTAATTGGTATAAATTTATAATTTACGTTTAAAGTAAAAGGTGCTGTTTATTCTTGTCTAATGCACGAAGTTATCTGCTACTTTGTATTCTAATAAAAGCACAGATTTCAGTAATTACATAATTAATTAAAGCTTAAATTTGCTAAATGCAATAAGATTGATATGTTTTTTGCGGATATTTTAATATGGCATTTTATTTATCTCTCAGAATGATCATTTACATACACGAAAATATGTTTTGCTTTGCATTTTAATGGCTTTATATTTATCTCTAAGCATCTTTTTACGGTATCCCCCTCGACGATTAATTTGCACCAAGTTTAAGGCGAATGAATTTAATGGCTTCGTACATGCAATACGCTTGTTTTTATTCAGGGTGGAACAATACATATTCGGATATTTCAATTTTTCAGGTTTCCTTCTATTTGGGTGGATAGAATTTGGGTTTCAATAAACTCTCGTGACCTCTTTATCATTTTAACGTGATAAAAGATCACGAGAGGTCATTGAAACCCAAATTCTAAAAATAAATCCCACAAAAATATAATAGAATCCGGAAAAAGGGAGTTTGCCGTAAATTCATGGTTGCGTCCTGTATAATACAAGCGTACCTTTATTCATTAAAATGCCTTGCAAAAACGCAGATTGCGCGTGTATAAATAATCACCCTGTATGATATAAGCATATCGTAAATAAATAGCAAGTAACGTAAGTCATATGTAAGAATAATTAATAGTAAGATGCCGTAAAACGCATTTAAATGATTTAAGATAAATACAAAGCCATTTGTTTTACTTATTAATTATCAATACATTTTCATTAAAAATACACTGATTTGCTATAAAGAACATAAAAGAATACTAGTTTTACACTTTTAGTTTGAGAAACTACAATCGACGTGTATTAAAAACCCCTTTTGCATTAAAATTTAAATTAATTATCCCGTGGATAACAGCAATTCATTTTTTAATAAAGAATTTTCTAGAACAAAAGGGTGAGTCATCAGTATTTAAAAATACGTCAAATTCCTATAAACTCATTAATGAATAAACATTTTAATCTTAGAAGCGGTCGAAACACAAAAACCTGCAAAATCCCGGGAATATCTGATAAGAAATATTTATTACCTTTCTCATTCACTGTTAGAAAGAAGCGCTGCGACATATTAACCTTATGTATTAAACAAGAAAGAACAGCACGTGTTATAGATAACTGGAACCAGATAATTAGGTCATAAAACTCAACAATTATAGACGCTAATTGCGTTTTCAAAAAAACCTTGCATCATAATTTCCACATTTTTCTAGTAGCTTCTGAATATAAAGAATTTGAAGTATACAAAGGAAGCGTTTAGTCATTCGGGAAGTCATTCATGATTCGATTTCATTCATTAGAGCACAAAATGTTATTTTAATTAAGAAGCACAAACTGTTGCTATGTGAAGATAGTAATTGAAATATGTAGTAAACATATTGCAGGTTAATAGTTGCAAAGTAGCAATGAATAAAGAAACAATGTTTTAAACGTAACTTACAACGAAAAATAAAAATTATGAATTATAAGAGGAAAAATTCTTCAAGATAACGCTCTTTAAAAATTTCTATTAAATAATTGAAAGAAAGAGTTAAACATTATGTACTTTGGTAACTACTGTTTTAAATAAAGATTTTTTTTAAATATGGAAAAACTTGTAGCCGGTTTGACGTCAATGTAAAATAAGAATTTTTTTTTATTACGAGGAACATTTTTGTGGATTCTGCAAGTATCACTTTTAGACTTATTTTAAACTGATTTATATTTAATGTAAGGTATCATAATAAGTGTTAATCATATAATATTTTTTATGTAAAAAGGGTTTTACCAGGAGAATATGTGATCAGAGTTCGAAATACTCTGACCGTTTAATAGATTATCTGTCAAGGATTTTTCTGACCAAAACAAATCTTACAAGCGTGGAAATAATTATAACCAGGTAAACTATTCTAAAAAGGATAAATTTAATTCTGAAAATTTAAAATAAGGTAAGGAACATATTTTTTATATTCTTCTTAGAAATTATTTTTGCTTGAAAGAAACAATGTTGTAAAAGTTCTAAATGCTTTTGTATGAGAGAAAATATTTAATACTGTATAAATGTTTTGTGATATTGTTGTGTTTGATTTCATTTTGAAAAACTCCGTCAGTTCCGTTGAGCTAGTCAGGCCAAGTTAAAAAGGAAGGTAAGTTAACAAGTTCAAATTTTACAAATTGCTGTATCTGTGTTACAGCACTCATTTAGCGGCACCCCAACGCGAGGTCATTTTCATACACTCTTTCAGCGACCCTCTCAGTGCGGCCTTGTCACATCAATATACATATATATATATATATATATATATATATATATATATATATATATATACATTAATTTATCTTTTAACAAATTTGTATGTAGTATATATTCAGTTAATGGTTGAGATTTGATAAATATAAAAAAATCGAAAATAATGCAGTTTTCTAAATATTGCAATTTTTAAAGGAATGCCAATTTTTAAAATTTATAATTAATTAGGATTCAAAATGTTTTGCAATATTTCGCAAAATACATTTGCACTTTTCGGTCTCTGCCATTGCTGGTTGACCAAACTTTGATTTCAGTGATTCTCTTTTTCAATATCTTACGTTGTTGATCAATTATAAAATCTTTGGAATTCGTGTAAGATTCGTGATGGGTATTTTAATTAAATTTATTAAAATCGGTTGTTAAATTTTATCTACATTATAGAATAGACATACATACAAGTAATGTGGTTTTGATATAATTAAGACGAATTTCATATGCATTATGAAGGCGAGTAACTTTGATATACCTCCTTTTTCATTCCCATTAAACTACAATAACGATCGCCAAATTGTATAATGTCTGATAATTCATGCAAATTTTTCACCTCTCAGCTTGTCATACACGAGTTCGTGTAAAACGCAAACTTATCTTCAAAATAGCATACAAGATATAACCCAATTACAGGTCATCACATTTTTCGATCTAACGCTACTTAAGTTTGCTCATACAGCTGAACAACGAAAAACTCTACTTTGTTCGAGTCATCATCATTTTGTTTTCGACCTTACTTAAGGTCGGTTTGACGCAGCTCTAACTTCTTTTCTATGCTGTGCTAATCTAAAAAGCTCTACATACCCTTCACAACCTAAATTTCTAATAATTTGACTAATATAGTTTGGTCTAGGTCTTCCTATATCCTTCTATCTTTTTCCTATCCAGCTGGCTCTACATAGATATTAGCAACCTGATGGTTGTTAAAGAACTCTAACATGTTTACATGATTACCATTTATAGGAAATGAAATATAACCTGGTTATCCGCTTCAAAAGGAAAAGTGTTAAATTATATGTTATGGTAAGGCTTAAGCAACGAATCGCTGTCAACATGCCAGACCGCTACCTAATTGTGAGTTATGTTATGGTGCCGTTTATTAAATTATATGTTATGGTAAGGCTTAAGCAACAAATCGCTACCAACATGCCAGACCGCTACCTAATTGTGAGTTATGTCATGATGACGTTTATTAAATTATCTGTTATGGTAAGGCTTAAGCAACGAAACGCTACCAACATGCCAGACCGATACCTAATTGTGAGTTATGTCATGATGACGTTTATTAAATTATCTGTTATGATAAGGCTTAAGCAACGAAATGCTACCAACATGCCAGACCTCTACCTAATTGTGAGTTATGTCAAGGTGACGTTTATTAAATTATATGTTATGGTAAGGCTTAAGCAACAAATCGCTACCAACATGCCAGACCGCTACCTAATTGTGAGCTATATCATGGTGACGTTTATTAAATTATATGTTATGGTAAGGCTTAAGCAACGAAACGCTACCAACATGCCAGACCTCTAACTAATTGTGAGTTATGTCCTGGTGACATTTAGTTAACTGATTTTATTTTTTTGTTTTGTTTTCGAACTTACTTAAAGTCGGTTTGACGCAGCTCTAAATTCTTTTCTATTCTGAGCTAATCTAAAAGGTCCACATACCCTTCACAACCTAAATCTCTAATTATTTGACTAATATAGCTTTGTCTAGGCCTTCCTACTCTATTTTTATTTGGTAGTCTATAATCTAAGACTTGACTAAATAGTCCCTCATGTCTTAACTGGTGCCCTATCATTCTATCTCTCCTGACCTTCAATTGTTTCCACATACAGGGTTCCTCACCTATCCTTCTATAAACTTCCTCGTTTGTTACTCTATCTGTCCAGCTAATCTTTAACATTCTCCTATAACACCAAGTTTCAAAAGCTTCTATCCTTTTCTTATCTACTTCTTTAATTGTCCAAGTCTCACTACCGTATAGTAGAACGCTCCATACGTACGACTTTAAAAACTTTTCTATTATCTAAACTAATACTATTAGCTATTAGTAAGTTTTTCTTTTTTAAAAACATTTTTCTAGCTTGAGCTATTCTAGCTACTATATCCCTTCTGCTACGTCCATCCTTTGTAATTATACTACCTAAATAGCAAAATTCATCTACCTCCTCTAACTCGGTATTACCTATTTTTAATTTTGGTTTATAACTAGGCTGTAACTCACTTGTCATTATCTTTGTCTTTACAGAGTTAATTCTCATACTATAGTTACTCCGTAGTATCTCATCTAAAATATTTAAAAACTCTCCTAACTCTTTTCTAGACTCTGCTATAATGGCTATATCATCTGCAAAACGTAACATGTCTATTTTCTGTCCCTGTACACTAATACCTATTTCTTTTCTCTCTCTAGCTAAGTTTAAAGCTTCCTCAATATAAACATTAAAAATCAAGGGAGACAGTATACAACCCTGTCTAACACCATTTCTAATCTTAGCTTCCTTTTCTATTTCATCAAATCTAATTACTACACTTTGGTTTTTATATAGACTGTAAATAATTTTTCTATCCCTATGAGAGATTCCTATTTTTTGCAAAACCCTGAACATAACAATCCAATTAACCTTATCAAATGCTTTTTCTAAATCTACAAATGCGAAATGAGTCTTTATATTTTTTTGTAACCTTTTTTCGATAATTACCCTAATCATTAGTATCGGTTCTCTAGTCCTCTGTCTTTACGAAAACCATATTGGTCTTCGCCTAAATAATTCTCAGTCAAAGCTTCTACTCTATTTTTAATTATTATTGTTAGTATTTTGGAAGCATGAGAAGTTAAACTAACCGTTCTAAAATTCTCACACCTATCAGCTCCTGACTTTTTTGGGATTGCGATAATAATATTTTTTTCGAAATCTATTGGAACCTCACCTGTATCATATATTAATTTCACTAGTTCATATAATCTATCTAAAGTTTTCTGACTTGCATATTTAATTAATTCTGCGGGAATCTCGTCTATCCCTGACGCTTTATTTAGTTTAAGATTCCGAACAGCTCTATCAAATTCCTCTCTTAATATTGAGAACCCTATTTCTACATCCTCTTCTTGGTCGTTCTCTAACTCATCCATATCGTCTCCCTTATATAAATCTTCTAAATATCTTTTCCATCTAGCTGCTACCTCAACTTTATTTATTAGAAGCTCATTATTCTCGTCTCTAATACCATTATATTTTTTCCTTACGCGATCCACTTACACCTTTGAATTTTCCACCATTACTTTAACCTATTTTGAATTGAAAGTAACAGAATATGGGTGACTGAACTACTGTATCAAATTTCCCACAAAACTTACCCTATTTTGAGTTAAAAGTAACATAGAACTTAGTCGGATAACTTACCGTCATTCACTACAAAGCTTATCCTACTTTGAATTGAAAGTAACATATCTTTTAATTAGGTAGCCTATTTTTTTAATTTCCTGTCGAAACTTGAAGTACTGTGAGTTGAAAGTAACACAATATAATATCTACTTTTACAACGTTAAAAAAAAGTACTCTACGGCAAAACAATTTTTAATAAAAGAACGTTTCTACTTTTTAAGAATTTTCTAAATTACACAAATTTTATTCGTTTTAGTAAAGTTTAATTAATTATAATACACGACAAATCGCATTGATCATAGTAAATCATTGTTGTGCAATTTAACTTTTATAAACCGAACGAGTCTGTAGGTTAAGAACAATATTTTTTAGGCGGGCGACGTAAATAATAAATTTATGTTAAATTTTGTAGCTAAAATTAGTTGTGAAGCCTAATATAACTTTTGGCGGAAAATCACTATGCACGTAAATAAAGTTATAGTAACAAACAAAACGAAAACGCTTAGATACAGAACCTATTACAATGCAATTATCTGGTATAATATTATGTAAGTGTGTGGGGTATATGTAATTTCGAAAATAACTTCCGTAATAATCAGGAAATAAGGTTTTCCAATACACTTCTCTGTAAACAAACTTGTAAGGTATAAATTAAATAAGTATTTAGTCATCGAACTTTCAAATATTTTCATGTAATCAATTACTTGGCCAATTTAGATCTAAGCGATATTTGTTTGCAATCAAAATCGAAACGATGCTTTAGCAGAGACCATTCTGTGTAAATCAGAAATAATAAATGATAGGAATAAAATTATATCAATTAGTTGGTATCTTTTCTGTTCAACAGTATGTAAATATTTTAAGTTTGAAAGCCTGTATTTCTCAGCAACCCTCATTGTCAAGGCACGAAAAAATTGACTGTCTCTTTTCAAATATTCAAAAATAACATCAAAAAATGTTATTAATTTATAAGTTAATCAATGAAATTCATAATCTATAAATATCTACATTGTAGGTATAATTGAATTGTTGAATGCTATTTTATTTTGGCAACACATGGAGGTATACCGTGCCAAATAACACCCAGTAATGCTAATCGATGTCACAATTACACAATGATCTAATTTATTAAACTGTGCTTCATTGAAGTTAGATTACTGTAGGTTAGGACTAAAAAGTACAAACAAAGCCTTGCCTACTGTTTACCACTATTGTATTGGATGATTATACTTCATACGTTAAATGTTCGTGTTTTAATTTGAAGTGCAAAAATATTTCTTCAACTTTCTTTCTATACTGAAAATACCTGAAAATAATACATGCCTGATGTTACTTTAGCATTTATTGTAATGGAAAAATTTCAGCGCTAGTAGAGTTATAGCCTTTAGAGTGCCAGCTGCAAGATCTATACACAAGGCTAAAAATAAAATTAGATTATTTCGACCAATATTAAAATTTTAATTTAATTAAAATAGCGCAGACGTGCGTGTTGGCACCATAAAATAATCTGAAACATGTTAAACTTACAATCTGATACGACTAACACGTTTTAAATATTGCAATTTATTGTCTACCGACAATAGATTCTTTTAAGCCTCTAATATAATAGTATTTCTAACATTTGTTGATTTATATAAAACTGTTGCAACCTTCATTAGCGACATGTCCAGGTAGATGTTGCTGTTCAGACAACATTTACCTACGTTAGCCCTATTTTATCTCCTCCTGCTTCTACTCCCTTTAAGAAGAATAACAGTAGTTTTTGTGAGCGCGACAACGGGATCGAGTTCTGTGAGTAACTTTGGATACTGCAGTGTTACAAGAATCATCAGTAATTGGGTCTCGAGCTCGTGTTGTGCTATCGAAGAAGGTGAACAAAGTAAGTGTTTATATATGATATACTCAGTGTTCCAAGTACTGATCATTTGCCGGATAATTACCTTTAATTAGTTCCCACCCTAAATGCTTTTACGAGGTTTCGGGTAGGTGGTCCTTTAATCAACTTGTTTTATACAGTCGTAGAATCAAATATTTATTTAGAGTTGTTTATACACACCGTGTTGATGGTAGTACGTCTAATTTAAGTGTTCATTCCATACTTATTTAATTAAAAATTCTTTGCGGAATTTATGAGTGAAATTCAGAAATCCCTGCATTTAAAACACGCAAGAGTTCGTTTAAAATACATGTATAACAGAAAATTTACAACTTTCAGAATTTGTCAGACAGGTGTAGCTTTAACTAAGACAGGGTTGCTTGAATCCTCCTTCATACTTGTTTGAATGCAAGTGATAGACCCGAGTTGAATTATCATTCGTTCTGACTATACCTGGATTGCTTTCCAATTCTACTTATTTTAAGTGTTAGGTTTAAAAAACTTCTTTCGTTAGAATTTGGTATTTTTGGTGGTTGTTATGTTAAATTTCGCTTCTTAGAAAACAAAATATTTTAAACACCATGCTTGTTCGTGGAAAGATTGATTTTTGAAAAAATTTATGTGTAAGTTGCATAATATATCTTTAAAATGCAATTTTGCTTTTGGACAAAACTGTAGAGAATTTTGTTGACGTGAACGTAATGCTTCAGCTAGCATCAGGTGATATTTCTGAATATAAAGAATTATACCGCGATTGTTTAATAGATGAAAAACATGAGAGCATTGAGGAAATATCAGGTATCCTATTAAAATTAGATAAACACATGTTGCAAATTGCAACTCTTTTCATTCGATTTCAAAAACGCTTTGAAACCAAACCATCAATTGTCGCGATAAACGAACAATCACCGGTTACTGGTATAGTGTCGCTGTCGCTACATGGTCTAATATCTGCATCGCGCCAATTAGCATTTCGAATGTTAGCGGCCACGTTCAAGATTTTCAACTATATATAAATCTTTTCCGAATGTTAATAGATTCTAATTCGCAAATTACACCAATAAAAAATATTATTTCTTGCTAAATAGTCTAAACGAGAAGTCAATGCAAATTGTTAAACATCTGCCCGTTAGCAATGAAAATTATCATTGATAAATGCGAAAACAAAAGGTTCCCCCTAACTCTACATTTAAATTGTATAGAAAAAGCTCCGACAATTAATTCTATCACTCCAGAGAATTTTCGTTATTTATTAAATTTGTTTATAAGGAATTCAAGTGCGTTGTCTTCAATTGATTGTTGCAAAAATTGGACGTTGATACTGCTAGGACTTTTAAAATTCACAACAAATCGCAAATACCCAGTTTTGACGAATTGAAATCCTTTTTAGAGCAAACTTGTAAGACGTTGGAAATAAAAGACAATGTGCAATCAAAGAGGGGCGAGAATTAGTAAAGGTGATGCCATACTTTTTTTGTTTTGCTAAACAAGCAACTCGTACTTCACTCGTTTCAACAATTGCACAAAAATAGTGCTCGCTGTGTAATGATACTCGTGCAATTCATAAGTGCAAGAAATTACTGGGTAAATCTGCGCAGTAAAGGTTAATCCCAATATGCGTGCAAAATAAACCTTACAGTATTTTAATAATGAAAATTGTTAATCGAAAGAAATCACTGCAACTTCTTTTGCAGCGAACCTTGTTTCTGAAGTCAGTACATTATTTTCTCGTTTGGTTGTATATGAGTACTACAACTTTGTTAGCTACTGCTAAGGTTTGTTAATGCTTTCGGAAATTTGCAAACGGTAAAAGTACTGTTATATGATGGACGTAAGTATGTCCAACCATATTATTGAAAAAGTCGTCAAAGGTTTTTTTCTACAAAAGAGGAAAATCTAGCAAAAGTTCAAGGTTTAGGATTAAGTTCTTCGGCAATCAGTGGTAGGATGACTTGTTCTACTAAATCTCGTAATCTTACCGAAAGTGAATTAAATTACAAATTGGAATTTTTTCCTTTTTCTGAAATATGTGGTCAATTTCCGGCCATGCCTTTGTCCAAACATCAGTGGAACCATATCAACGGACTAGATTCAGTTGATCAAAATTTCTGTATACCTGCGAGAATTGATTTATTGTTAGAGGCAGAAATCTTCGCACAAATATTATTGAACGAATCTCGTATCGAACAAAAGGGCGAACCCATTGTCATTCGTGCCAAATTTGGTTGGATCATCACTTGAAAAGTTGATTTTTCAAAAACTACTTCCCCTTCGTAGTGTTTCTGCGGAGAGCCGACAGATGAGACGCTTGCGCGTTTTTGGGAGTTGAAAAGCATTTCTACACAAGTCCAAACAAAATGTGGAAAATTCATTATGTGAGAAAACCTTTGTGGAAAATTCTAAAAATGGATCAAAGAAATTCACGGTTTAATTGCCTTTTAATGAACCAGAGCCAATTTTCAAGGATTCTCGGTCAATCGCATTACGTCATTTTTGGTATTGGAAAAGCGGTTACAAAATGATTCAAATCTGCGACAATCTTACATCCTTTTAATGCAAGATTACATAGACACTGGTTACATGAGTCCTGTGCCACTCTTCGACAAATAATAATTTTGTTTATTACATTTCTTACCATGCAGTAATCACACCCGAGAGTACAACTACCAAATTAAGAGTCGTTTTCGATGCTAGTGTCAAAACGTCAGACGGTATTTCGCTAAATAACACTTGGCTTCAAGGTAAATCCTTACAAAAGGAGATTTGTGAACCGTTATTATATTTTCGATTTCATATTATTGCCTTAACCGCGGACATCAACCAGATGCATCGCCAGATCAAAGTGGTATCAGATCACCGCCACTATCAGCGGATTATATGGCGATTTGATCCATCTGATCCTATTGCCGACTATCGTTTAAATACTGTATCGTGTAAAATCGTCACCATATCTTGCTCTTCGAACAATTCAAGAACTAGCTAATTTGGAATCTTCAACGTAAACCGCGAGAATAGACTATTCTATTATCGAATACGTATGTGGTGATGTCATCGTCGATTATGACATCACTGCATATGCAAATTTATTACTATAACAGTTAAGCGATTTATGCCAACTTGGTGGGTTTGAACTTAGAAAATGGTGAGCGAGACAGCCATGGTTAAAATTTTTCAATGCGAATCGGAATCAGACGAGTTGCCTCAAGTCGAAGCTGAAGCTAAACTTATCCTTGTATTATCTCTATCTCCTTCATCCGAGGTATTTGATGAATTAGTACGAAAATTTTCGGATTTACAAAAAATCCCAAGAACCATCACGTACTGTCGTTGCTTTGCCTTCAATCTCAAATCACCGTCGGAAATATTAACTGGTAAAATTCAACTACGTGAAAAGATACATGCTTTGGAATTACTCGTTAACCATGTTCAGGTTATCACATTTTCGGAAGATTAAGATAAATTAAAAAAGAAACAGTAAATATACAACTCCGCCTTCTGAGCTCTTTTGTTGATGGACGGAATCTCCTTAAAGTGGGAGGTCGTCTGAAACATTAAGAAGTGTCATATCATGTTAAATATCCTCTACTATTGCCTAAGTCACATCGTTTAACTAATCTCATCATAACCGATTACCACATTCAAAACTTGCAATGCGGTAATCGTACTACTAATTCCTTACTATAGTAGCATCTTTGGATTTAAAACTGCACGGGGTAGCATTAAATGACCCATCACAAACTTCTGCCCTTTACCAACGGGGCAGTTTAGTGTTTAGTCAATATTTCACGCGCAAATACTTGTTTATGTATGGTTATCTACCAATTAATTATTTGTATAAGTTTAGTTTTACAACTTTTGCTTGTTTTGTGTTCCATATTCTACAATTAATATCCATTTATTTTGGTGGATGAGATGTTCAAGCACCATTTACCTACCTTAGCCCTATTTCATCCCCTCCTATTTTTACTCACTTTAATAAGAATAACAGCAGTTTTGTGTGTCTGAAGTTGTTGCCCAGACGCCGATGGGGTAACAACTCGCGTATTCAGACCACCGCCTTCGGGCGTTCAAAGGTGAGCAGCGGAACGGTTACGTCCTGAGGGAGTTCTTCAGCTATGCGGGGTACCAAGGAATGGGTACACAAGTGAAGTCGTCGGGGATGCACATCCGTCAGTCCTGTTTAGACGAGCTACCTGACGATGGAGCGGCTTGTGGCGAGTAGCCAGTCCTGTTAGGCGAAAACCACAGGCCAGTGGACCCAGGATCCGGAATACTGTGTAGTTGGGGGACAACTAAGGGGAAGATCCGGGAAACTGCCCACTGCAGAAAATCAAGAGGATTCCAGGAGCAGGTCTTTTGGGATCCAGTCCTACAAATTTATACATATATATATATATATATATATATATATATATTTATTTATTTATTTATTGAAGAAGATCAACCTAATAGAAACACCATAACTCAAGAAACAACAACATCTACAAGCCGAAAAACTCTAGAGTTACAAGGCACTATAGCGACACCGAGAGCGTCGTGTCCAGCTACTGCAATCGTGTGTCTGACAAGCCGGAACTGAGTCACTTTGCAGGCTGCAGTGTAACAAGATTTGCCTATAGCTGTGTCTCGAGATTGTGCTGTGCTATTGAAGAATGTATACAAGGTGTTGATATATATTTGTTTAAATATGGTATACCCCTTTGTCCCAAACAGTTTCTGATAGTTGAAAATTTGATTAAGTATAAAAGCAGGTCGAAAGTGAAACGGTCGTTTTTCTTTAAAGAAATACTAATTTCAACAATATACGTTTTGTAAATGAAGAAGTTGCAGTAATATCTGATCTCAAAGAATAAGAATTTCTCCTTACTATACAAAATAGTATGTAATAATAGAAATCTGTGCTTTGTCAAATGAAGACGCTAACAATTGTACTCCTTAGTTGGTGCAAACATTATTAATTTATGATCAACATAATTATCAGCTAAGTAGATGTCAGTAATCAATAAATGTTTAATTTGGAATGTTCACTTAACCTAAATAAAAAACCAAAGTCAGGTTACTGTAAATTATCAATACATACTTGTTCCAGGCTTACACGTGGTTGAATTTGATGTTCGTTAAAGTACGTCAAATTACTTATCAATGCGACAAAAGTGAGGTTCAAAGAGATAAAATGTAAGTAAACGACTGATATCGAGGAATTAGTTGATCTCAAGTTGAGAATTGACAATAGTGAAATTTGCACCAAAAAATATAGATGCTCGTTCCTGAAATTGTTGATCGTCAGCAACGTGTGAATAACATTGTTATCTTCAATATCGATGAAAGCTCTAGTCACTCGGCTGAAACAAGATCTTCGGAAGATATCAGTAAAGCAAAAATTATAACACGACGGCTGGGTAAAATAATACAACCAAATAAACCACTCTTACTCAAAATGATTTTAAATTCTACGTAGAAATAAAAACTAAATAAATCCAAACGGTAAACAGGTCGAAAATTACCTTAAATCAAACACGGATACAATGAAAATACATCAAAAAGCTAAGTATAAACTTTCAAAATCGGTTAGGTAACAGCGAAAAGTTACATAGGAGATATTGCAAAACTATTTCTATTAAAAAACCAAATCAACTGCGTTTTAATTACTAAAATACTCATACTACAAGAAACACAAGTAAACAATTTTATTCTTCGGTATTGGATGATAAATTCGATATTGTAGCAATAAATAAAGCTTAGTTATCTAATGAAGTGTAAAATATTTCGATATGAATAGATAGTGCTTTTAAACAAGATCGTCAATTTGAATAAATGGTAATACTTGCGACGGATGAGTCGTTTTAGCTATTAAAAATAAGTTAACGCTTGAGAAACAAGTAAATAAGGTCAGACGCGCGAGTGTGTGTGTGCGCGCGCGTACGCGCATGTGTATTATATTTTGTAATTAAATAAAAATATGTGTTGCACTATTATTTGATCGACAGCGTCTTTAAATATTATTCTTAAGTGGTAGGTTATAAGATAGTGAAAACGGTTCGATATAGCACTTTGGTCGCGAATTTTGATTCTAATCCGTATAAGAATAAGGTGATATCTTGTTGCGCTTGCATGTTTATATGCAAAATTTGTCTAGTCCTTTTGCCCCCCCCCCCATCGTCGAATGTGCCCAGATGTTTTTGGCAACCTTGGTTTTATAAAATTATTATATAATCAGATGTTTTTTAAAATTACGTACAGTATTAAAAATCCACCGTATTTGTCCTAAATTAATACAATAAGGGTGCGTTTTTTGCTTATCACACCGGCAACATCATTGAACCAACGCAGGTATTGGAGTAACCGGATTTGTTCGGACCTTCTCCAGTTCATTTTTCGAACATTTGTATAAGAGAGCTCGGGCAATCCACATATCTTCCACGTACTGTGTATTAAATAATTTTGATCACCTGTCCCGCCAAATAGGTAACTAGTAGCACGGATATCGTGTTCGATAAAAATTCTGTTTCTGTCCTCAGCCTCGATCGACTCGATGTCTTTAATCCTGTTCGCATTTGCGGCGAACCTCAAAAACCCTTTGTAAAACGTGGGAAGATCTCCGGTATTCAGCTACTTAAATTTGTAACTTACGAGATCGAGAATATTAAATATTATGTAGCCCTCGCGTTCGTTAAGAAGGATTTGCACGTCGGTCTTTAGAAACTTGTAATTTAAAAGAGTTTGCTTTGTGCATACTGTTTCCATGAATACGGTTTTTGCATTCGTCGTACCCACAATCAATTTTTAAAAATTCTCGACCAAGCTTGCATACATTCCGGGTCCACCTCCACATCATCGCAATTACTTTTTGCGTACTGAGAATGTTGGGTGAACCTCATTATTTTGAATCCGACTTGAAAGTTGCAGATCAGCCAGTCCTCCTAATCAAGTTTAACTGCATTGTTTTCGCCGATGTTATTGCAAGTATCAAGGTAGCATCTGATTTGAATAACTAACCTAGTGCCTTACATTCGATATTCGAATGCTCCATCCGAAGGTACTACGTTGGCTAGAAAGTGAGTCTTTTTTAAACCTTGAAATTTTGGAATTTGCCGAACCTTTGCTGTTCTAAGCAAGGTTGGGATATAAAGTCCGTGACAACACACACACACACACGCGCGCGTGGGATCTACATTTTACCTCCCATCTGAACAAGGGCATATTTTTTTTGAAAAGTGCTCGCTTAACATTTTTCAAGCTGTTCATTTCGGGAGTCAAACCTAGGACATTGGACTTAGTCACGCGCGAACCAACTGAGTCAACGGAGCTGCAACAATGAGTCTTGACCGGTATTTTAACTTGTCAAAGGATGTGGTCTCCTCGCGTGTAGTTATAATTAGAGCACTATAGAATTCTATAGCTGGCGTAAATTCACACATAAAAAACACTCCGTTAGACCGGGAAACTGGGACCTTTTGAATTCTCGCGCAACGTACTTGGATTCTGTAGCAAATAGGTAACAAAAATATTAATTGCTTTTTCGAAATCCGCAAACATATTGCTTGAACGCACTATATATTAATTAAAATATATGCAGTTTGTTGTATGCATTCTATGTCGAAGAAGGTAGCTTGGGATTATATCCGGAACCCAAAGCAAATTTCTGTAATAAGAGTCACAAATGTTTCGATTAGATCCAATTCAGGCATTTATTTCATAATATTGTAAAAATTCCAGAAATCGTTGGGGAGAACCAATGCAACACTGCAGGAATCGATTGCGTTTTTCATATCTTTCGCACATTCATAATTACATTTCCTCAGCTTGCTATTTAAAATACATTGAAACCGTTTCAAAACGGCAAGGTATTGTTCAAGCATTTTACTTTTTTACATTAAACTGATGCTTTGAACGAACCATACTCCATCGCGATCAGAATTATTACAGGGAAATATCCTACGCAAAATTAGCTTACGCGTCCCGTACCGAACGCAATCCCACCGCGGTTGCCACACTTTTCCGATCATTTGAAGTTTTAAAATCTTAGCATTTTTATTGATCTACCGGAGAACATGGATGACGCGAGTGGCACGCCCATTGCTTCCCTCAGTTTTAAATAAAATTATAACAAATCAAACGAATCAAAGTTTAAAAAATATAATGTACAAGACACGCCGAAAGAAGGAGTGACGTATTTAAAAAAAGATGGCGCTGTTTACCCCACTTAATCCTTACTTTGTTCGGGCGTCTTTTGACAATCTTTCGGTGCTTCTATAATGTATATTAAGCAGCCACATGAGAGTAAACCCTTTAGTTATAAATTAGTTCTCCTACAAGCTTCACCAAGGTCTTACAATGCGGTTTTTGTTTTGTACTAGAATGGAACCTGTAAACATTTTTGATTGCAACTCTTGTCACGCGGCACCAGGTAAAACAAGATGGCGTAACCACATTGGCATTATAATTTGAGTAAGGGCCGCTATACTTGCGGTCACGACCCCAATGCTCCACCCAAAAGTACTACATTGGAACCACATTGGCATAGGGATTTAAACGTCCAGCTACGCCAACAGTTAAAAAGCATTTCCCCAAACAACGGGTTAGTATCCGGTGCAATATGTGCGGTGTGGAGGTGAGTAGTCTGCGTTCACTGTTCATTTACGGATCAATGGATATAAGAATGCTGCAACTGCTGCTACCAAGGAAGACGATGCGATGGAAATAGTTAGCACGGCGTCCAAAAACCGTATAGCTGGAAACCGCATAAAGAACGTTGATGCTGTCGATAAGACAAAGAAATCTTCAGCTATCAGATTGCGTAAAATGATAATATCGGAACGTTGCGCTGATTATTGTTGCTGTAAACAAAAATTCCGAGTTTGATGTTTTTCTTTCATAATCCTACCACATATGAAGAAGTAGTGTCGTATTTTGGTCAACGTTTAACTAAAATATTTGAAAAGAAATCTGTTCGTTTTGAAAACATACTGTAACTGTCATTATTATGACGATGGTTACTTCTTCTAATTAAGTCAAACGATAAACAAAAGATATAGTAGAAACCAGGAAAGAAGACATCTACGTCATAGGTGTCTAACTAAATTCATATCATACGTTTAAGGTTCTTTAAACGTTTAACCATGCATATGATAAGATAGCAATATGATTTGTGCGTATGTAAAGTATATAGGTATGTTGTGAATTTAGTTAAACACCTATGGGGTAGATGTGTTCTTTCCAGGTTTTTACTATAGCCTAAGTGACATGGGTTTAGGTGTTGTGTAAAATAATTGCGGTGTAAATTTCGATAACAAAATTTGGAGAGATAAAGTGGACTGTATATAATTTAAAGGATATTTTAACAAGCAACAAATAATTAAATGTTCTTAATCACATCAAAGCAAAAAGCTGTTACAGCCCGATTTAGCAATCGTCCTGTACATGGTTTTGTATATAATATATATATTATAATGTATAAGGGAGCTACTAAGAGTTATAAGGGTTGTTTAGTACAAGGTAGTATATGCCAAACAAAATAATAATCCACATATTTGATCACATAAACTTAAAAATGTATGTTTGCCGTATTTTATGTATACTAAAATACCATTCAAATATAGTAGTTGAAATTAAGTGCCAAAAGGTAATTTTAAAATGACTAAGTGGCGTAGTAAGATGTGCAGTGCTCAAGGGTTTATACCGAGTTTGAATTTTAAAAGGCCTTTGAAAGTACATTTGCCGTCCAAAAGCCGGATGCGTCTATGAATGTTTACTATCAACATGCATCCAGGGTCAAGTGTAATTTATTTTGGTTTCATTTTCTATAGAATCAACTTTTGGACAATTTTGTAAACTCAAAATTATTAGTTATAACAACGTCAAATGTGATTGGTGGAATGTAAAGATTTAGGACATATATTAGAATTTAATGTGATTATGAAATTGTATAAAGGACACGAACTTTGGTATGTGCGACACGAACGTAGTTATTTGTTATGAACTTTAAGATGTAGTAGGTTAGAAGAGAGTTAACATGGTCGCCTTAGAGAGTAAACAAGGCAGATTATTTTCGAACCAATTTTGTAAAAAGACGTGTTTTCATAACTGTGCTAATTTGTATACAGATATTTAAAAGTAAATAAAAAATAGTTGTTTTAAAAGGAGTTTTCAATTGAATAAAGTGGTAAAGAAACAAGCATCGAAAGTATAAAGTGAATAGTAGTGATTGTGCGACGGTAAAATATTGGATTTGGAGAGTGGTTTAAAGGCAGCAGGTCAGCGAGAGTGGTTATATAGATTTGAAGTGATATTGGAGAGCGGTTTAAAAGGTAGCAGGACATCGGGAGTGGATATACATAGGAAAGAAGTTGGATATTGGAGAGCGGTTTGAAGGTAACAGGAGCATCGAGCAAAAAGAAATAGGAACGAGTAGATTGGGATTAGATACGGAGAAGCGGACGGATTTATAGAAAACAAGGATTCGAAGCGGAGATTAGCACAAGGAAGTTGTAGCACTGATTTTTCTAAATTCTAAATTTGGGTTAATCATTTCAGGTATTGGGGAGCAGTTAAAATTCAAGGACACCTGGAAGCGGCACGAAAATTCAAGAACATCATTGTGAAGACGCATACGGTGATAAGGATTTTGAGCCAGCATTCAGGGAGGCATCAACGGAGTATAGACCAGGTGAGTGTTTAAATATATCTTTAATACGTCAAAAATAGTCATACAAATTTTGGTTGTAATTGAATTTGGCACATAGCAACTTTGATCTTATTAGAAAATTTGGCATATACAAAAGTAAAGTATCAATTTTAGTAGTAAAACAAAAGAGTGCACTTTGGTTGGACTTAGCACATCTACTTATAACGGAACCCACTATAAGTAGTTTGAACACCCTGAGATTAAGAGCTTAAATAGTCGAGGCATTGCAATAAATAATTAATTAAAGAACCAACCAAACGGTGCAAGTACGGGGCGTGCATTAGGTGTGCACATTTTAAAAGTTTATAAAATAAAGGGTAGAATATAGGTGGAACTCAAAGTAGGGCGGTTTAATATATTTTTAAACCCAAAAGGGGGGCGGTATAATAATATATATATATATATATATATATATATATATATATATATATATATATTTCGTGTTTAATAATTGTACAAGAGGTAATGGTATTATTTGTTTATATAAAATAGGTATATAATTTATAATGAATTTCTAAAGTAGTTTCTGAAGACTATACAAATAGTTTAAATTAATTTCAGTTACCATTCAGGTTTACAATTTTGTAGGGTTACGTCTGTTTAGATTCATCAATGCCATTGTGTTTTAAATTTGTAGTTGAAGTTATTGCGCGATGGGTATAATAGGAAATAATGTAGATAGATTAGCTTTTAACAATCAACAGTGGCGTCTGTAAAATAATTTCATTAAATTCAATTTATGCATACCTGTAAGAAATTATATTCAGTCTTGTTTAAGGAGTATCGAGTTTAGTAATAGTTTTTCGATAGGGTACATGTTTGTTCCATACTTTTATTCAGCATAAAACAATATTTATAGTAATTTGAATCCTTCTTAAAATTAACGACGACTATATGACAGGTGTGGTTTTCAATTCGAATCGCGTTATCAGTTGTTTTCGACAAGTGAATGCTCTTTTTGATTTTACACCTTAACAGAGCAGCACGAATGGTTTGGAGCTCTTCCTAATTGTTATTCAAAATTATTAATTGAAATTTTAGTCATCCGTATTAGTTATTACGGGATGTAATTAGTGGAGTTCTTAGAGTACAATAATAAGTATTTATTATTGTATTTAATGGGATTGTTCCCGATTTGTAATTAACCAATTTCGTGCGAAAGGAGCATGCTTGTAAGTATGGCGGCACGCCATGTGCATTTCCTAAATTGATTATTTTAGGTACCCTTTATATGTTTCATGTAGTTTCAATTTTTAACGTTTTGTTCTGGTAATATTTTAATCGTAATTCTGGTTGAATTGACTACATTTAATTTTCGTTACTCCAAAATTGGAGTTTGGTATTAAGAACTTATTGGGTCATCGTTGGTTCGATGTTTCAGCTTTATTTTGGAAGTGATCTTCTTGGGAAAGTGCTACATAGGGGAGATCCTAATTAACCCCATTCCTATCACCAGGAGCAGAAGAAGTACACGACACCAGTCTTGAGGTTCGTGCAATTTCGTAGCGTATCTGCTAAGTTGATCCTGAGCCGAGGTTATTGTACTTACATCAAGGTGTTCCACCGAATTAAATCACGTTTGTTATCGTAATGTTATAATATATATATATATATATATATATATATATATATATATATATATATATATATATATGATTAATGTTCCCCAAATGCATGCACTTGGCCTTTGATATTTTGTTTAAGAAATTTATAAGTAAATGTTGTAAAATTATTAGAAAAGAGTAAAAGATACCACAGGCCAATCTAAATCTATATTTATTTTATATTTTTATGTACTTTTATAGGGCCGATGGATCCGCTGAGGTATATGGGAATTAGGCTCAGAATAAAGTTAGCCGGTAATTTAGAAATAGAGTAAAGCAGTAGGTAGTGAACAAGATTATTCATCGTGGTGGTGAGTAGAGGTATTTATTGTGCTTCAACTTGAGTAAGCAAGTGGTGGTAATATTGGAAATTGTCGTTATACTGTTGATCTAAGTACTTAAGAGATTTAAAGTGTTTTATATTACTTGTTCTAAAGTCTCGACAGTCTTAATTTTGAAAATATACTAACACCCCTCCCAGGGTGGTAGCAAAGCGTTTACTATAGCACTCACCTGATTGTTTACGTCGTTTTGCCAAGGCAAAAAACGATGTGGCATCTAATCTACCTCGTGCGGGGAAGCGAAGTACACATTTATTACAATAGCGGTGATCTACAAAGCAAGCGGTTCATGCACAATAGCGGTGCGAACAGACGAAAAACAAATCGATTGTCTTAACGATGCGGTTCATCTAATTAACTCCACGTAGAACGTGTAAACACGATGCGGCGTAGTCGACTACTAGAGCGAGACTGCATGAAGAACGTGGAAAACTAGCGATGCGATGAGATCGAACGAGACGAGACTCTACCTGGCTTGGCGTGTATTTTCCAATCGATACTGTTCGCACGTGCGGAGTAACGTTTATCACTCACGGCACTGTTGCGTGCTTAAGTAAACACATGGGGCTTTTGCAGTAACAAATTTAAATCTACCGCGGCGAATTTAAAATAACCAACAAGCTTAATGTAATAATAAATTTTAGTTTTAAATGTTTACAATAAAAACGGAACATGTTGTTACTATATAAAATACAATTATGTAAAATTCTTAATAATATAGAATTGTTTCCGACAATCTTCCTTACTTACATAAATTTTGATTGCAGGTATAGTATGAGGACGGGTATTTGAGATACCTAAGCTAACCTTGCGAAATTGGCGCAGAAAACATAATATGAATAGACCCATTGGTATATATTATATACCAATGGGTCTATTCCTATATCATGGCGGGGGAGGAAAATAAGATTCTGAAGAAGAAAGAATACTAAAATTTGATCAAGGGTCCACAAATGAACTAGCAATGAAGATTAAATACAATTGTGTAAAACTTAGACCTTTTTTTTTGTGTACACAATGTAATGTGAACTATACATATAATATGTTACCACATTTCACGATCACCTAGTGTTTTCTTCAGAAGTATCTCTTATTTAATATTTATCAAATTAGAAAACCAAATGTTTGTTTGCAATAATCTCTGCAAAGTTGAGTAATAAATGCGTCAATATGGAACAAGCGTACTTACTGAAATTCTCTCGTTTTAATTACATATATCAAATATAAGTAGAAACAAGTTTTTCGTATATGACAGGAGGCAAGTCTTTTATGTAATAGTTTATAAAAAAACAAGTAACAATCGTATACGTACGGCTAAAATTTATGTAAATAATTACCAGTTCTTGTATACAAATAAAAATACTCCTGGTAACTATATAACAGACCAAATTTTATCATTTTAACCAACAACAATAAATTAAAATTTCACTTTAAACGACTGGAAACCACAACGCAATTACAAACCTGAAGTGTGTAAAATTGAAATTACTCGCATATAGGGTTTGAATCAAGACAAAACAAAACACGTAGTGAAAAGAGAACAAGCTGTTATTCATCTGCTTAGATTTAACGTGGAACCAAATTAAAAAAAGCGCTTTCATTATATATATAAAATAATATTTATGTACGTGATTATAATTTATAGCAGAGAGAAACGCCGTAAATGAAAATGTAAACGTACTTCCTTGTTCTTAAAAATCACCCAACTCTTAATGTGCGCTATTTTTACATTGCGAAATTTAGCTTTGAGCAACTGCCAAAACTGCTTTATGGCTGCAAATTTACGGAATATTCATGGAATAAGTTAACGCTATACGTCAAAACTACACACTGATATAATTAAAAGCTAAGAAACGTTATTATTCGTTAAGAGCTAATAAAACTGCCTACATGCAGATAGATAATAGCTGCTTTTTAGTGGGTGTGAGAATAAAGCAGTAAAATAGTCAAATTCTTCAGATGATGATTTCCTGAAACTCTTCTGCAGAAAAGGAAATCTTTAGATGGTTTGCAATACACTACCTTAGATATACAACAAAGAGATTTACTATCCCTTATGATCTCCTAATACCTTACGGCAAAGAAAGAAATCCTTTAAGTATAGTTTTGCCATCGCTTACCATTGTCCTGCAAGATAGTAAACTATCATCTGTTATGGACTTTGATACATTTTGACAAGAAATAAAATCCATTAAATGGTTTTGCAATCGACTGCCTTGGCTTACAAGGAAGTTTTGCAATCGATCACCATAGCTCTACTAAAAGAAAACTAGCATCCCTATAGGCTACTGATACCTTTTTAGTAAGCGAAGACTAATATCTCTTATTATACCCTAGCGTTCTTTGGTTAAAGGTAATCATTTAGATGATTTTGCAATCGATTAATTACCGCTGCCCTACAAGACAGAAAGCTAGTATCCCTTATAGACGCCTGGCACAAAACCCTTTTAGGTGGTTGTACCATAGACCACTGTCGCCCTACAAGAAAGAAAACTAACATCCGTTATGATCTCCTGATAATTTTTGGCAGGAAAAGAAATCCTTGAGATGGTTTTGCAATCAATCACCATCGCGATATAACAGGATTTATGATACTCTTTGGCTAAAGGAAATCGTTTAGACGGTTTTGCATCTATCACCATCGCCATATTAAAATAAAACTAGCATTCCTTATATGCTCCCTAATAACTTTGGTAAAAAAAAGAAATCCTTTAGATGGTTCGACATCCTTTATGGACTCCAGGTACATTTTGGCAGGAACGAAAAGTCTTTAGATAGACCACTTTCGTCCTACAAGAAAGAGGACTAATATCCATTCGGCTTCCCTATACCACGCGCAGATAAAGAAATTCATCAGATAACTTTGCCATCAATTACCATTGCCCTTTGATACATTTTGGCACGAAAGAAAATCCTACATGGTTTTCAATCGACCACCTTCGCCCTAAAAGAAAAAGCACTCATTCCTTATGATCTCCTGATACCATTCTGCAGGAAAGGAAATCCATTAGATAGTTTTGCAATGGATCACCAACGCCTACAAGAAAGAGGACTAATATCTCTTGTCCGCACCTGATAATTTTTGACCTTATATGTTTCCTTGTAGGGTTAGATTGTAAAACCATCCATACTGCAAAACTATCTAAAAGATATGATTTCCCACCGAAGGTGTCGGGGGTTTATAAAGGATAATAGTCCTCTTTTTGTAAAGCGAAAATAGTCGATTGCAAAACCATCTAAAGAATTTCTTTTCTTGGCAATATGTATCAAGAGTACATAACGAATGTTAGTTTTCTTTCTTGTAGGGCGATGGTAATTGATGGCTATAGCATCTAAAATATTTCTTTTCGTACAGAAAATATCGGGGATCACAAGTGATATTAGTGCTCTTTCTTGAAGGTGAAAGTGGTTTATTGCAAAACCATTTAACAGATTTCCATAATTGCCTAAACGTATTTGAGAACCGATGCTACTTATTTTTTAATAGGGTGGAGGTGATCTATTGCAAAACCATCTAAACGATTTCATGTAGCCAAAATGAATCACAAGATAATAAGCAATATTAAGTCCTTTTATAGGGCGATGGTGATTGATTGCAAAACCTTACAAAAAATTTTTTTCTGCCAAAGAAATCAAGGATATATAAAAGGAATATTGAGGCTTCTTTCTTGTGGAGCGACAGTGTTAGATTGCATACCCATCTAAAACACTTCTTTTCTTGTCGAAATATATCCAAGAATCATAATGAATATTAGTCCTCTTTCTTGTAGGGCGATGGTGATCTATGGCGAAACAATCCAAAGAATTTCTTTTCTTGCCAAAATGAATCAAATGCCTACAAGGGTTCTTTCTAGTTTTCTTTCTTGTCGGGCAATAATCAACTGCGTTGATTTCCTTTAGTCAAAGGGCAACATGACATCATAGGGAATATTAGACCTCTTTCTTATAGGGTGATGGTGATCGATTGCAAAACCATCTAAATGATTTCTTTTCCTGCAGAAAGGTATCAAGAACCTATAATAATTATTGGAATTTCTTTCTTGTGGGGCAAGAGTGTTAGATTGCAAAACGATGTAAAAGATTTCTTACTCTGCCGAAAGGTATCAGATCATAATGGATATTAGTCATTTTTCTCGTAGGGTGACGGTAGTCTATGGCAATACCATCTAAAGGAGTTCTTTATAGTAGATTGATGATGACAGATTGAAAATCTATTTAAAGAATTTCTTTTCCTGTCAAAAGATATTAGGAGGCCTATAAGGGATATTGGTTTCTTTCTTGTAGGGCGATTGTGATCATACGGGATATGTCCCCTGTGTTGCAGGGAGAAGGTAGTCAATGACAAAACCATCGAAAAGATTTCTCGTCTTGCCAAAATGTATCAGAAGCCCATAAGGGATGCTGGTTTTCTTTTTTGTAGGGCGATATTGATCAATGGCAAAACCAACTGAAGGATTTCTTTTTCTGACAAAAGGTATCAAGAGATCATACGGGATACGAATCTTCAATGTTATAAGGCAAAGATGTCAATTGCAAAACCATCTAAGGGATTTCTTTTTTGTAGGGCAATGGCAATCGACGACAAAACCATATGAAGGATTCTTTTTTCTGCCGAAGAGTATCAGATCATAAGGGATATTTTAGCCTCTTTATTGTAAGGCAAAGACAGTCGATTGTAAAACCATCAAAAGTATTTCTATTCTTGCCAAAGTGTATCAGGAGTCCATAAAGGCTGCTGGTTTTCTTTATTGTAGAGCAATGGTAATCGATGGTAAACCCATCTGAACGATTTCCTTTTATTAATCATCCTCTTTGTTGTAGGGCGAAGGTAATCTATTGCAAAACTATCAGAAGAATTGTCGAATGTGGTGTGCTTTTTCAAAAAATACCAGAATCTAATATTTTGCTCTTCAAAATCCAAATATAACAATCACTCAATATTTATAAGTTCAATAACAACGATCCCATCTTCTCTTGTTAATTGTCAACTCTAGTCACGAGTTTTATATTTATAACTGAAGTATAGTGTCCAAGATTTTAAATTCTATATACAGCCTTAAATTTGTTTTACTATATACATTAAACTTGTTTGTTTTACGTTTAAAATCGATTATGTAACGTATAGGCATGACGTGCCTTTTCAAGGTTTTGTAACAATTGAACTGGTATGCTCCGTGCAGCTACTTATATACGATTCAATTCTATACATCACCCGTTTCTTGAATGTTGGCGTCGGTGTGCGAATGTTTTAAGCCTCTTTCAATGCCTTTCTTATATACCGTTTATTTGTTATGCATTCTAATATTTGATATACAATTTGCCTTAAAAATTTGATCCTTTTAATAATAATAAATCCAGAGATTAATAAAAATTAACACCTTTACGTAGAAATTATTAATATTATGCTCAGATTTTAAAATTAGGATTAATTTGGTTATTTAAAATACGATCTTTCAGTTATTAAATACAAGTGAAATTTTTCTTTTACAATATTAATTTATGCGTTAAACGTAATTAATATACGTCTATACAGTGCATTTCAAAAATATGTTTCCAATATGCAAACGAATAAATAAATTGTTTTTCGGCATTTTTTCGGTTTAAACAAATTAAACTTACGTCACATGCTATAGGCAATGCATATATTTTCCCAAAATCTAAAAGCACTAAAGCCGCATAGATTGAACACAATCTAAAAGATTTGTTGAGGAGTTGTGCCATAATTGAAAAGGAGCAGCATTCCTAGGACAGAATATACCTTATTCATGTCTACAAGGACTATTAAAAGCTCTGAAGTTACACCATATCGATCAAGACCAATCCAGACACCGCGTGCGTGTTCTAACACACACGTACATGCACAACGCGCGTATACCCAACCACCCACCCACCAAAATACCCTCGCACTTGCGCAGACGTATGCACCACAACATACGTACGTCTGTGTAACAAATAGAAGTAACACTCGCGTTATTTTCGTAAACATTCTAAAGGATAAAAAATTGATCAGAAGAAAGGTTCTGTGATTTGAAAACTATAGCTATGATGATAACGATGATCGATATGTTACGCAATGTGATATAAGGAAAGAATAATTTTCATGAAAACAAATTGTAAATTTTTACAAGCGTCACTTTAGAGATTAAAGGAATAGTCAAGCATTTAAAAAACTTAAAATTTTTAAAAATATTCATACTTAAAAAAAATATTTTATTATTCATAAGAACCCTTTGGTGTATTGTTCTGAAAATCGCACTGTAATAGATTGACATTTTTTATTGTTGTGAGTTTGGTAACCATGTACTTGTTTTATTCGTAAACCAAACCGGGGCAAAAACAGAGTTGCTCGTTAATCAACGTTTATCTTGCGAAACAAGGCATATTCGTAGGCGTCCCAATAAATTTAAATAAGGTTGACCAAGAAAAGTAAATTAGTAATCAACAAAGCGTTAATGCATGGTTTATAAAATGAAATATGTTAATTTAAGCATAGAACTACAATAAATAATTTGTTTTAAATCTATTTCAAAAATGCCTTGGAATTAGCAACTCCTACGTATTTCACACGGAGCGCTAACACTATCCACATTCTGATAACTAATTTGATTTAATATCTGAATAACAGTGTCTGTCGCCCAAATAAAAATCTAATCCATTTTTAATTTGATAGCTGTTTAGTTTTGTATAAAGTAAGCGGCATACGTATTTTGCAATTGCTATATAAGTTTAAGAATTCTGCTGTGTTAATGACAAACAGGCACATTCCATAAACTGCTGCAGTTTCATGTTACAAAGTACAAAGTATCTTCACACCGAATGATGAGTCAAATTCTGATTTTCAACTCCAATGAAAAATCTTTTTGTACTGAGAGTCGAATGAGAGTTCATTAATGAGTTTGATGCATGATATATATATATATATATATATATATATATATATATATATATAACTATATCAAATAATTTTAATCTTCTTTAAAAATATCATATAATTAACGTAATACAATGCATTTATTTACACGCTTTGAAATATAAATAGTTCCAGACCATTCGAAAATCCATTTCTTTTCGTTAACAAGCAATATGAATGAACGGCACATCAATTCAGTAATTCGCAGAACGCGATAACATCGGGAAAGGCTATAAACCACATAATATAACAAGTTTTAATGGCTATGAATTAGGAAATTAATAAAATATAGGAATCTTTTATGATCGCAATAAATTTTTAACTGACAAGCCATTAAAGAAAAGAACACACACTTAATTGTTATATCATGGGATGACTAACGCCTCGTAGAATATAATCAAAATTTAAGAACGATGACATATTAAGAATGTGTTATATAAAAATCGAAATTTAATGAGGGGGCATTCAAGATTTGAACATAAGTCATTCGACATTCGTTCATTGATAGATAGGTACTGAATAGCTTTATAGGGAGCGAAACGACGACATATTTGTTGCTCCTATATAAAAACGGTAATTGAACTTGGTGCAAGGTCACCGGCTATTGTAATCTATTAAAAATAGAAATACTTTCGAAAACTGATAAAGTATACTTCGACGTACGAAGATTAGTTAAAATGAAAATTGGAACCAAGGTTTTTTCGATGCAGGTAATTCTAAATGGAAAAGATCTTTAGATAGCAATCATTATCAAAGGCATGTGATAATAGAGATACAAACACCGGCAAAAATTTGAAGCAAGTATAACTTTGTTTTAAACCCTTACAGAGACAATTTGTTTATTATTAAGTAGATTAAGTTAGTATAAGATTTTTGCGTTACTTGAAATGGATTATTTTTTGTAATTTTGAGGTCAACTCACGAGGTGGTTTGACCCTTACCGCGAAATTTCTATATGCTAATGCCAGAAAGACGCGTTGTATTAAGTCAATCGATGTTGAGTAGAGGGACAGTCCTGATTCAAATATCACGATGCAGAAGACCTAATGATAATACGTCACGTAGCAAGAACACTACAGTTTTAGAAGTGAAATTTATGTAAATATGGTTTAAGACACGATTTTATTGAAACAATCGAAGTTAATGTGTTTTTGGTACACGAAAGTGAGTAGATTTTTTGAAGTATTTATAATGGTTTCAAAATGGAGAATACATAATTGAAAATAATTAGACTACCGTAAAATAGTTTCTGAAATTGGAATAAAAGCAAATATGATCGGAATGGTTTGTTTTAAGGTAATTTTTAAAAAGATTTAAATGATTTTGGAACATGGATTGATAATTACGTTCTGGACAAAGGTAAAGACCGGCAAATTTATAACGATAAAATAAATCTTGTTCAAATTTAGAGGACTCATATTTATAGAGTAATAGAAGTTTTTTGTATACAAGTCTTTGGGCGAGAGTAGAATGCACAGGTCGATATTTTGATTAGAACACTAGGCAAGCCTTCGGTGAAGGCTTTGCCAGTATATAAGAAAATAATGAAATGTAACTGATCAGATATATTTAAACACGATTTTTAAGGGAAAGTTATAAAATTATCCGACTTAATTGATAAGTTTTGTACATAATACGACTTAATTAGGGAGTTAATTGTGAATAAAAAATAAGAGATTGTTGCGCTTTTTTTTAAAAAAGCTTTACCTTTTATTATATTATTTAGGTTCTGGGGATTTTTAAACCCCGCATGGAGAATCATCCAGTATTATTATGTTAAATATAAGCGTGCGTGAAAATTACACAAAGATTTTGTTCTCATACAACTTCGGACATTGACTTAAGATTTGTGGATTGGGAAAACGCATAAATTGCATTTCCCATTCTAAACAAGGCAGATGTGTCCACCAATGTGCGTCAGAGATTAACCTATCCTGGAGAGGAGACGATGATTCGCGGGAGCGGATGTGTCGAAACAAAGTAACTTTACTCCCGTACTTCCTCGAGTGTAGACGTGTCTGTAGTGTTCCGACAGTCGGCAAAGTGGTTCATTTTCTTTCTTACACTTTTCCTGTTATCGTTACACAACAAACCGACGCTCCGCTGAAGTGAGCTACAGTCAACCAAACAAAGACACCCGCACGCAACTCCCACGAGAGTAGACGCAGCGGGATCAGGATATCCACGAGGTAAGTGCCGCTCTTATAATTTGAGGCGCATTTGCCGCTCCAGGGAATTTAACACCGCATAAATTTGTTAATAATTATATGTAGCATTATTATACTGAAATTGACGTTTCAAGATTAAGATTTGTGTGAGAGAGATTTTGGACTCTATTTTTAGTATAAGTGAGTTTGTAAAGGAATACTTCGTATTATTATTATAAATTTGATGTATGATTCTAGTGGTTTTATTTGAAGAGAGCTAGACAAAAATAATTACACAGCGGAAAAATTGGAAACTTTCATCAGAAACAGCTTTTAGTCGGGCAGTTCACAGCATCTTTTATTGACGCCCAACGTCGAACTTCTTTAATTCACAGCTTGCTGTTATTGTGATAAGCTTGATAATCGTGCCCCACGTTGGGCGCCAAGTGTTGTATACTCTATGTTCTACTAGGGTTTTAGGTTCTCGACTGATACAAACCTTTCAAATATAACCTACTTTACTTCTTCAACTGTGGGTTTTACAATAAAATACGTACATATAGGAGTAATCACCCCATAGAATGCAACAAATAGTTCATCAATAAGCAATGCCATATAGGCAATTAATGCAAATTAAACAACTTACATTAATAATCGCATTTCCCTCGTTATGCACCGGCACTCATTAAGACCGAACTCTGTGTCTTTCTAATGAGCATAATATTTCAACTATCTGCCGTTTCTTGCACTATTATTCAGAAGCATCACTTCATATAAACAAAACCCTTATACAAGAATGACCACAAGTTCAGTGTAAATACAGACGTAAATATTAAAACGACAAAAATATAGAACTACTCCTAATCAAACCCTTGTAAGGTATGACTACCAACCTTTTTACATCTAACAAATTAAAAAAAAACTAAACCTGTTTTGGTGGCGCGTTAATATGCGACGTTCGTCTATATTGTTGCGTACACTACAAGCTCTTTTATCAACACCCAACCTGGAATTTTAAAATCCAGTTTTTTTATGCGACACAATTATGTTTGTTCACCTTTTGTCTACCGTTTAATTTTGCTAAAATAGCAATTTTCAAAGAACCGTTTTCCCAACTAATAATATTATTTCATCTTATTAACTAATACTTTTGTTTTGATGAACCTGCGTACTTTATAGTTGGCTTACAGCTGTGACATAAGTCAAAAAACTTGACACTGTCAGAAATGATTGACAAAAATGCCAACGTAATTGAAAGTTAGGTTGAAAAAAGATACATCTTAATGTTTCATATTAAAATCCATAATTGTTTTTACGGTTACACACGGTAAGTTGATAAATACTAACGTATTACAGTTAATAAGATGAAATAATAACTTAAACTTTTATGCAAAGCCCAAATAATCATTTCGAATCGAGCTAGCAGTTGAAAGTTGGAAAATACACGATCCCGGACAGGATTTGAATCTGTATCTTAGGCTTTCCGGACCCAGGCGTTTTTCCAATTGCCACCTGGACAGGTGAAGACAATTGGAAAATTTACAAATCTAAATCGTGCACACAACCATACATCAACCTAACTTTCAATTATGTTTGGCATTGTGTACACGATTTAGATTTGTAAATTTTTCAATTGTCGTCACCTGTCCTAGTGGCGTAATTGGAAAAACGCATGGGTCCGGAAAATCTAAGATACAGGTTCAAATCTTGTCCGGGACCTTGTATTTTCTATCTTTCAACTACTGGCTCGATTTGAAATGATCATTGGGCTTTGCATAAAAGTCTAAGTAATTATTTCATCTTATTAACTATATATATTGACGTGATAAAGAGGACACGAGAGGTCATTGAAACCCAAATTCTAGAAATAAATTCTACCAAGATATAAAAGAATCCGCAAAAATAGAAATTTCCATAAATTTATGCTTACACCCTGTATAATACAAGCTTACTTTTTGCCAAACAAAAACGCAAGGTCCGTGTGTATAAATAATCACTGTATAATAAAAGCGTATTGTAAATATATAGCAATTAATATGTGCAGTATCGAAAAACACAAATTTAAGCCGTGCTTGTACATAATCACTCTAAGATAAATACAAAGTCATTTATTTTCACTTATTAAATATTAATACATTTTCGATGCATATAAAAATGCTTTTCATTTTCTGTAAATAGCATAGAATAGTGCTAGCTGTACGCATTTTTGCATAAGAAACTACAATCAATCCATTTAAAAAAATAATCCTTTAATCTTACTAATGTGTATTAAAACACGTTTTGCCGTGAAAAGCAATCTTTTTATTAGAATTATGAAGATGCGGGTCTTTCTGCATGTGTAAAACCCGTGGATAATAAATTAAAAGTTTAAAATAATTAGGCAAATTGACCCTGTATAACGTAAATTCAATTTAAATAACATGTTCTCAAAATTTCGAAAGGAATTGAGAAGAAATACGTCAATTTCATATGATCTAATTAATAAAGAAACGTTTATTCCAAGAAGCGGCCGGAATATTAAAAAAACTCATAAAAATAGGTAAGAATTATTTATTAGCTCTCGCAATCACTGTAGGAGAGATGCGATGCGACCAATAACCTTATGTATCAGAGAAAGATGGACAGCACACACAAATCAACACCAACGAGATAATAAAACGCAACGATTTCGACGCAAATGAAAAATTCCCAAAAATTTTGCATCGTTACCATATACTACGTTCCGTACGGAGCTGGAACGTACTAGAAAAGAGATAATTTTTGTATATAAACGGAGACTTTTATTAAAAAGGGTCATTCATGAATTCGATCGCGAAATGTTACTTTGATAAGTTGCGAGCATGTTGCTTAATGAAGATGATATTTTGAGTATGCAATATGCATATCGTAATTAATGATTAAAATATAACGTTGATGATAAAGTTAAACGTAACCTGCATATAAATATAGAAGTTATTAATTGTAATGAACGTGGAAAATTCTTCAAGATAGAAAGCTATTTAAAAATTAATTTAGATAATTAAGCCGAGGATGCACATTGGCTTCTAAATAGATATGTAAATAATATGAAAATCTTGTAAACTGAGATTTGAACGTCAATTTAAAATAAAGATAAGAAGCAGATTGATATTTAATTACGAATAGGAGAAGCGCTTCGTGGATTTTTGCAAGTGTCACTTTTAAAACATTGTAACTGATATTTGAGCATTTGTTTAAAGACAGGTCCTAATTATATAATTTTTTGTAAAGAAGTTTAGGATCACAGTTCGAAACACTCTGATCTTTAAATAGATTATCTGTCAAGGATTTTTGGTCAAACAAACCTTCTAAGCGTGGGAATCAAAGCCAGGTAAACTAACCATAAGAGAAGAGCTTTAGTTCTGTAAATTAAAACCTAAATAAGGTAGGGTACATTTTGACAATTAAGTAAATAGGTACTTGTTAGAAATAATTTGATGTTTAAAAGATACTATGATGTAAATGTTCTATTTGATTTTGTATGAAAGAAAATATTTTATACTGTATAAATGCTTTATGATATTGCTGGGTTTGATTTCATTTTGAAAATTCCATTAATTCGTTGAGCTAGCCAGGCAAAGAAAAGCTAGAAAATTTCCGTAAATTCATGGTTACGCCCTGTATAATACAAGCGTACTTTTATTCATTAAAGTGCCAAGCAAAAAAGTAATTGCGCGTGTTAACGAAGATAGAAGAGTATAGGAAGACCTAGACCAAGCTATATTAGTCAAATTACTAGAAATTTAGGTTGTGAAAGGTATGTAGAATTTTTTAGATTAGCACAGAATAGAAAAAAAGTTAGAGCTGCGTCAAACTGACCTTAAGTAACGTCGAAAACAAAATGATGATAATTGTATTAGGAATAGAGAAAGGGTGAGTCATCTGTACTTAGAACTACGTATGACCTAATTAACAAAATAAAGCATTTTTTCGGTTTAATAGCCTTACGTACATTCGTGAAGGAGATCGCGAACAATTAACTATAAATGATAGAGTAGGAAAAGGCAGCGCACGTCACTAATAAGTGGATCGCGATAATGAGGAATTCCCAGACAATTGCATCAAATAGGCGTGTAGTATTTTGAATGGAATTCTAAACGAAGCTCGTACGTACTAGAACATAGATAAATTGTATATAAACCAGAAATTTTATTAAAATTCATCCAATTAATTAATCCCGATCAACCAAGCAACATGTAAAGAAATTCCACACAATTCATTTAAGTCGCGAAGACGTTATTTGAAGTATGCAGTACGCATACAGTAATTTAATAATTACTATGTTACAATGAATAGAGAAATGATTAAGTTAAACGTGACCTACACATAAATATGAAAATTGTTAAATATAGTTATTTGATTTGGTAATATACAATGAAAACGGAAATTTCTTCCATACAACGCTACTTAAAAATTAATTAAATTATTAAATTGAAGATGCACTTTTAAAACTGATGTTTCTAAATGGAGATTTTATGCATGATTTTGTAAACTGGGATTTGACGTCAATTAAAGAATAGAAGCCCAAGATATTTAATAGTGTTGATTTCAAATTCGAAAGCGCTTCGTGGATTTTGCTAATATAATTTTTTTTAAATATTGTTTGTAACTGATAGTTGAATATTTGTCATTTAAATTTAAGCTAGAATAAGTCCTAATCTTATAATTTTTTTGTAGGAGTATTTACCAGGAAGGTTTATAATCCGAATTCGAAACTCTCTGACCTTTTAATAGATTACTTGTCAAGGATTTGTTTTGGCCAAACAAACCTTACAAGCGTGAGAATCATAACCAGGTAAACTATCCATAAGAGAAGACCTTTAGTTCTGTAAATGTAAATCTAACAAAGGGAAGAGACATTTTGATAATTAAGTAAATAGGTGCTTGTTAGAAATAATTTGATGTTTGAAAGAAATGATGTTATAAATGTTCTGTATGCTTTTGTAAGAGAGAAAATATTTTATACTGTATAAATGCTTTATGATATTGCCGTGTTGGATTTCATTTTGTAAACTCCGTCAATTAATTGAGCTAGCCAGGCAAAGTAAGAAAGCACATCAACAATTTCAAATTTTACAATTTGCTGCTTCTGTACCATAGGACTCTTTTAGTGGCGCATCAAAGCAAGCCGTTGTCACGGCAATCTTTTAGTGACGCCACAACGTGCGGCGTTGTCACAGCAATATTTATAAAACAATACGTTAAAAGCGATGACTAGCAGCGTATTCAATTAATAATAACAGGTTGGTTGATCTTCTTAGTAATAAAAGTATGATTTGTTTTTTACCCAGCTTACAAAAACTGGAATTAAAATACTATTATGAATTTGACTATCATTAAAAATTAAAATAAATAAATAAATTAAATAAAACATTTTATACAAATGTATGTTAGTATATATATATATATATATATATATATATATATATATATATATGTAGTTATGTATTTACATGTACATTTATATACACTACATGCATGAATATATATTTATAATATATGTAAATGTATTTATGTATTCCTATATATTTATTGACATCAAACATTATTGGCATGTACACGCATACTTATAAATTAATTAAAAAAATATACTAATTAAAATTCAACATTTTTTGTTTCTGTCAAGCCAATATTTTACTTCAATTCTATATCTACTATATATTAACCTATTTCTGTAACAAAATACCACAGCAATATATTATATATATATATATATATATATATATAATATATTGCTGTGGTATTTTTCTCAAGCCCCACGTTGGGCGCCATAAATTTGCTGCAGTAGCCCCCTCACTTGTTGTAGTCGGATGTAATAAAGGTTCTACAGAACGCCACCGCTCTGTGTTTCTTACTTAATCTTTTAATTTTATTATTATGCCACGGCTAGCCCTTTTTAATCTACATAGAGTGCACAACGTTACGATGATCAATTTTCTTTTTCACCCCTTTATGATTACCTGTTTGAATTGATAAACGAAGTCAATCAACATTCATATAATAAAAAGAAATAATATTTACAATTTTAAAAATTCTTTAAATACACCCTTCAATCAATTAATATCATATGGATTATTTATCCCAAAATTTATGTACTTTTAATTCAATATAAAGTCACCAAAAACTATACCTATAACGTATGCAATGTTTCTTGTTGACTTCTTTACAAGTTTTGGATAAATTGAATAAATTCAGTATTAAAATTTAAATTGAAAAATATCTTAAAATTGAGTAGATCTGACCTGTGATCTCCTGATATGTTGTTCCGTGTTGTGGATCAACACCCCCTTGTTGTCTTCAATCGAATACCAATGCTCTGCTTTGTTGAACCAATATTTAAGTACAGTTACCCTTGTTTTCCAAAAATCACCTCGTGCTTCTTTATTTTATATTTCTCTGCATATGTTTTGAATCTCTATTTACATAATGTACGAATTAATTATTTTTCTGCTAAATAAATGCAGTTTTCTGATTCCTATTGCTATTTACAGTTACCATGCGACCCTTACTACTTAATACACCCCTAAACAACCCCTTATCACAGCAATATATAAATATATGTGTATATATATATATATATATATATATATATATATATATTAAGATATATACATTAAGATGTATGTTTATTCTACCTAACTTTCAATTACGTTTGGCACTTTTGTCAATCGTATCTGACAGTGTCAAGTTTTTTGACTTACGTCAGTTATAGACAGGAAGCGATGCTCAAAATCACGGCTGTAAGACATCTATAAAATACATATATTAGATAATTGCACACAGCAAGTTAGTCAGTACTAAAGTATTAGTTAATAAGATAAAATAATATTATTTATTAGTTAGGAAAACGATTCCATGAAAATTGCTATTTTAGCAAAATAAACGGTGGGCAAAAAGTGGACAGACATAATTGTGTCGCATAAAAAACTGGATTATTTTAGAATCACTCGCCAATTAAAATTATTTTTATTAAGAAAACATAAAACACGTGTTGAAGCAATATGTCACCAGAATGCAGACGTTAGTTGAAACTGGTGTATCCTGAAAAGAATTTTGAGTAACACGCAAATTACTGCAAATGTGATTTCCTGATATTCATGTTGCCTAAAGAAATTAATTACCCTCTCAGAAATTAAGCTATATTAAGATTTATTTATTACAAGAGAAACAAAACTCATAGCGATGATGAAAGTAACCCAGATTATATCTAAGGATGTCGCGATTCTCGGAATATTTCCCCATTTCATTAACATAAACAAAAATAACTTCGAAGACATTGAATCATTATATCTTCCTAAACTTAATGCAATAATATACTATTACTAGATACAGAAAGTAGCACAAGCAGAATTTTCCTAAGCCTTCAGTTTTTCTGCCAACTGTTCTATGTTGTCGAAAGGAGAAAAATTGAAACCAGTAACTGACGTGTTGTTTTCGGTTAGAAATAATAATTAGGCTACAAAACTATAAAACCTGACGGTAAAAAATTAAAAGAGACGCAAGAGGTTTGTGAATGTTGCAGTTTTAAGTAGGGTAAATATTTAAGGGACGTTGACTTTACATTCCAGCACCATTTGTTATTTAACGTATTTATCTGAAAGCATTTCAGTCGCCACGAAATTAGCGTGAAATAACATACACATTACTTCAAACCTTCCAGTTGGTAGAATAATTTCCGGTCGTTTTAATAACTATAAAGACATTTAATCTGACTTCCTGAAAATATCAACTGTGGCATAAGTCTAACAAGTTTAAATTTATAGCATATTTTTGAAAAAACAACTCCGACTAAAGAAAGCGCAAAAGCAGGTTTTCCCTGAAGGCCATACGCAATGGCCATATACAGTTAATGTTGGAACAGGTTTCCTGTGAAATGCTACAATAGTTCCTTTACATTTTGAAAATACTATCAATCCTCTTACTGTAGAGCTACAAAACCAACCTATGCCGCCCCATAACATCATTTTGCAAGAAAATCTGTTTCTATTACAAGGTTTAATAAAATGGAACTTGTTACGCTTTATTTTGTAAAGCTCCAAAGTATCAGTTCATTAATTTAGATTTAGACTTTTTTAGAATTCGTAAAAATTCCAACTGATTACCGCAATTTCGCTGACACCGTGAAAAGCAGGTTTTATTAGTGTTCGCACGGGTGTTGACGTCATTGGCTTATCTCTGCGGTCGTAAGCATGCTGACATAATGCTTTGTATGTGGGAAGCAGTTTGGTTATCATCAATGCAAGCTGAAGAGCGTCAACCTTGGTTGATTCCGAATCCACCCACATTCAACGACAATGCTGTTGCAAAAGGTTTATGCGATGCAAAATCACATGCTTCTTGTTCACGGTCGTCTTTCTCATCAACGTCACGTAATCGTAAGAAACAGTTGCAGTTGTAAAATTGGAAGAGCAACGAAAGTTTTCAAGGCAACGTGACCAGGAATATTTGCAACAAAAGTACGCTCCACGGACGAAGAAAATGTTAACATAGAAGTCAATAGTGAGGATGGTAACAGCAAAGTAGAGGAATGGTTTAAAGGTGTTCAAAGGCCGCAAGCAACGCAGGCAGGCGTGCACTTTAGTTGAGGGGAATGCACGATATTACGTTATTCGCAAACTGAAACATCAGAATCACTGCCAGCACTTGAGAATTTACAGATTCGCTATAAGTGGGCTGATGTGCCAAATGTACCAAACCAAAAAGCTCACGATGTTACAAGCACAAGTTTGACAGATCGAGTAGCGCGAGCGCGTTCAACACATTACAATGTAAACAGTGATACATGTATTCGCTCAATACCCCCGTCACTTCATCCCCCTTACTCTAAAACGGCACAGCTGCCCCAACTTCATTTACCAGCACCCACTTCTGTAGCACCAGCGCATGAACTCCCTCAAACCGTCATGAATATCGAAAGCGCATCGCAACAACTGATTTCACGACATGCAGTACCAAAAGAGTTGTAACATTTAGCGGCCATCCAGAAGACTGGCCACTACTTATTAGAAAATTTAATACGGTTACAAAAGTGCTTGAAGGGTAAGGCACTCGAAGCGATTAGAAGCCAATTACTTCTACCAAGTACCGTACCCAATGTTATAGAAACATTAAGAATTTTGTACGGTCGGCCGGAAATCATAATTCATTCGCTGCTACAAACTGTTCGGAGTCACCCACCACCAAAATCTGATAAGTTGGACACTCTCATAAACCACGCCATAAAAGTGTAAAACCTTTGCGCAATAATTGAAGCCTCTGGTTTAGTAGCACATGGAACTAATCCGATGCTTCTGCAGAAATTGGTGGATAAGCTACCAACAATCAAGTTAGATTGGGCCATACATAAACAGGCGTTGCCTGTTGTGATACTCTATACGTTCAGTAGTTGGTTATTTCATATTGCAAAAGCAGCAAATAAAGTCGTTTTGCCAGTAACAGAGTCTTGTTTTTTAAACGTCAAACCAGAAAAACGTTCATATGTCAATGCCCACACACAAAAGTTAAACGCGGTCCCGTATAACAAAAGTACAAATAAATCTGATGCCGTTGAAAATTGCGTATTATGCAAAGGATCTGACCACAAAATTTTTGATTGTCATAAATTCAAAAATCTGCGTCACGTTGGAATGTGGTAAAACTCAACAAATTGTGCAGGAAATGTCTACAACCTCACAATCAATTTCATTGTTCGTTCAAAGTAACATGTGGAACGAACGGTTGTACGTTTAAACACCATAAATTGCTGCATAACGACAAAGACAACCGGGAACTTACTTCAAATAAAGTTTCCGCAGAAGTAGCTCCAACTGAGCAGCAATTGAGTTGCAACGTCCACCATCAATCCAAAAAAACTATTTTGTTTCGTATTGTACCTGTAGCTATTTATAGTAAGAATATCAAGATATCAACATTTGCCTTCTTGGACGAAGGGTCGTCAATAACACTGATTGAGCAAACTCTTGCAGATGAACTTCAAATACAAGGTATTCCTGAACGTCTGTGTCTAAAGTGGACGGGAAACACCGTGCGAGATAAAGCAGATTCAAGGATCGTATCTCTAGAGACTTCGGGCGATTACCAATACGCTCCTCTTTATAAAATATCAAACGCAAAAACAGTTCGTGAACTTCAATTACCTACGCAAACAATGGACGCTGAACTGATAAAACAAAACCATCCCCATTTGAACGGCATTCCGCTTAAATCTTATTATGGCGCGCTACCAAAGATTCTTATCGGAATTGATAATTGAACTTTGGCGATACCTCGTGAAGTTTGTGAAGGGAACTGGAAGCAACCAGTTGCCACGAAAACGCGGTTAGGCTGGATATTACATGGACCTTATGTATTGGAATTCAAGTACGAAACATAGTACTTCAACACCGTACTTACCAACAGTAAAAAATGCACATCAATTGATACTTTAAGTCAAGAAGTAAAAAATTACTTTTTATTGCATGGTCTTGGCGATGCAGCACCCACCAAAACTATTGAATCAAGCGAAGATTGGCGAGCGCGGGAAATATTGGAAACTACTACCAGGTTGAAAGGTGACCGTTATGAATCCGGATTGCTCTGGAAGTATGACCACAGTAATCTACCTAACAGCTAAAATATGGCCCTGCAGCGGTTAAAATGTCTTGAACGCCAGATGGTGAAAAATCCTCATTTATCTGTAAACCTTAATAAAACTATAAGTGAACATACAACAAAGGGCTACATTCGTAAACTAAGCGAGGACGAACGGAACCTTCACCACAATCGCATTTGGTACTTACCCATATTTTCGGTAACAAATCCAAATAAACCGGGCAAACTTAGAACCGTGTGGGATGTTGCTGCTACACTTGACGGCGTATCTTTAAACTCTGTCCTATTAAAGGGACCCGATTTGCTAACCTCTTTGTTAGACGTGCTTTATAAATTTCGCGAACATCCTATTGCTGTAACCGGCGATATTGCCGAAATGTTTCACCAGGTGTTGATTAACAAAAGGGATTAACATGCCCAAAGGTTCTTGTTGCGAGAGAACTCGAACTTTGAACCCCATATCTACGTCACTCGAGTCATGACGTTCGGCGCAACCTGCTCTCCTAGCACGGCTCAATTTGTAAAAAACTTGAATGCTCGTCGATTTTCTTATCAATATCCAAAAGCGGTTAAATCCTTACTGAAGAACCACTACGTGGATGACGTTGGACAGCACTAATACACCAGAGGAAGCGATTGAATTGTCAAAAACAGTTAGATTTATTCATAAGCAAGGAGGTTTTGCAATACGCAATTGGCGATCGAACTCTCAACTGGTTTTAGATGCTTTAGGTGAATTGCACAATCTAATATGAAATTTTTGGGATCATCTCCTGCAGACACTACATCGAAAGCGTTAGGAATGTGGTGGTGTACAACGGATGATACATTTACGTATCGTTCATCGTATAACCTTGTCAATAAGGACGTACTCTCTGGAAGACAGCGGCCTACCAAACGTGAAGTATTACGAACTTTAATGTCCATATACGATCAATTATGTTTACTGGCCTCATTTTTGGTGTATATGAAAATACTTTTGCAAGAGATCTGGCGCACCAACTTAAATTGGGACAACCAGTTAACAGACACCCTTTATGAGAAATGGCTAAAGTGGTTGAATGCCCTATCGAGCATTGAACAAGTTCGTATTCCCGGATACTATTTGCAGTATAAAACGTAACAGTTCGTGTCCACCCAACTCCATGTTTTTGTAGACGCTAGTGAGTACGCCTTTGCTGCTGTAGCATATTTCAGAATAGAAAGCGTGCATGGTGTGGAATGTTCGTTAATTGATGCGAGGACGAAGGTTGCACCGCAAAAAATAATGTCCATACCTAGACTTGAGCTTCAAGCTGCTTTATTGGGTGATAGGTTTGCTAACAGCATATGTAAAAGTCACAGTTATAAATTTGACCAACGTTTTTTATGGTGCGACTCTAAAACGGTAATGAGCTGGCTGACCATAGATCCGAGACAATTTCGTCAATTCGTAGCATTTAGGGTGGGAGAAATACTTGAAACTACTAACTTGCAAGAATGGCACTTGATACCCACCGCTCTTAATGTTGCGGACGAAGCAACGAAATGGGAAAAAAATCTGTTTTCGTCATGTCAGCCCGTTGGACAAATGGTCCTGATTTCCTTAAGCAACCCCGCGATCTTTGGTCAACCGAAGTACTCAATTCTGAAGTCGATGAAACTAATAAGGAACTGAAAAAGTTTACCTACATAAATTTAAAGCAAAAAAAAAAGGATCATTATTGTGGAACGCTTTTCTAATTGGCTGCACTTAATTCGCACACTGGCTTTCGTCTTGCGATACGTTAAAGTACTTCTTGCTAGGATTTCGGCTAACGTTATGCCTCAAGGCCCAATTTAGGTGGCAGAAGTGAAAAAAGCAGAGAATGTCTATACCGGCAAGCCCAAGACGAGGCATACCCTAACGAAATTCACAATCACATGCATTTCAAAATTTTGGCGTTACCAAAAAGATAAAGTGGGTTAAAAAGTCTGTAATAAAGAACAGAATCACGTTTATTGATTATGTCGACTGCATATAAAATTTTAAAGATGTATTTATAACTCACAATATAATTAAGTCATCAAAGCATCAAGTTTATAATGATGCTCAAAAGAAAATTGCAATAAGTCCTTACGATGACAAACGTTACTTGCTTCCTGGTTCGTACATGCAACATTACCCATTGGACTTTATTTAATCATGGACATTGACTAGACTGCCGTATAGGTATTTAATATTAAAATATAGGTTGTACATAAAGTTGTATATAAAATTGTTAATATCTTAGTTCACTATTAGATATATATTTTTATGTTAGTTTCTATATCAATTATATTGTATATACGTAAACTGTATGTATAATTATCCATGTATTTAAATATAAGTATATCAAATATATGTATAAGATGTTTGATAATATTATTAGGAGAAAAACATCGATTACTAACATGTATATATATCTTTAATAAATTTTAATTTTTGATTATTTACTGCGGCATATTTTATTTCTATGATGAAGCATCGATAACGAAGCACAAAAACTACTATCCTTTAAACTTTTATTTAATCCCACCAGGCAGACTAGGGATATTCGATGCACGTGTCAACATCCATACCAGGAACCCACAGTTGCATCTCTAACATAAAAGGGCGAATATTAGAGCATGATAAAGTGAAAGGCTGTCAATGATGACGCTACGCGTTCCTCGAATGAATGATCTTGAAGGGTACAAAAACTTGCAAAACATACCTTAGATTTTCTTATGGGAAAATACATGTAAAAACGATCAATTTTACGCCAGAACAGGTATAGCTTATCTACTAAGATTACATCTCCCTCCAAACACGGTTCCTGGCTACGGGCTTGTATTATCATAGCAATGATAGAAAAGTTGAAAATACATAAAATTAGTCTTCGACCCAAATAACAGTTCATGAATGACATGGCACATCCTAAGTAAAACTTTTATAACTATAAAAGTCTGTATTTCATTTCGCTACAATACCATTTGCTTTAAAAATCTAAATAATCGAGGTATCACATCTACAGATCCTTCAAGGATTATATTATTTTATAGTTCCGACTTCAACCAATTCTGACGGAAACCCATATTAATACAACTAAAAATAAATAAAATTTTCACGAGAAGTAAGGATCTAAACGGTTGTTGGATCAGAACATCAAATGAAATTATTTTATGTGATTGTATTCAATCGAAATTTTTAATTCATGCAAGATGACTGTTTCTTTATACAAGAATAACCAAATATTCACAAACTATTATAAAATTCATTGGTTATTTTCAAACCATTAACTTTGAAAAATGATTTTCGTACAAACCAAACAGATTTAAACTTTATAAACATACTATATTCTTATCAAAACTTCGAATCTTTAATCATACATATTTTATAACTCGCTACTATTACAAACCATCCCATTTCAATTTTTCTAAAATACACACAGTAGAGAAGTAACACCTTTAAGAAAAACATGTATATCAATATAAATGTTTGCGACCTAAATTATTCTCAGAACCTAAGCACGTTTTTAAAGGAAACTGTAAATCTTAGTTAACGTTTTCTAAAAATCTTTACAAAACATTAAAATCTTAACTTCTGGGTCAAGAAGGTCCACTTATTTTTAATAAAACCCGCTTTATTAAAGACGTAGCACTTAAAGAACCTGGCTCACGATTGTAACAGAAAAAGAAACGCTTTCAAAATTTATTCAGAATAGCCAGTGGTATACACTTTCAAAATACTCTGTATATTCCTGGCGTGAGGTCAACATATCCGCCTACTAATCCAAAGAAAACTCGAGTCACATCCATGTACACTTCTAACACACTTAAAATATTGATTCAACAAATAATGTTGAACAAAACGTAAAATTTTAAGAAAAATAAGGCATTATTACACAGAAGGTAAAATAAAGATGATATGTGTGAAACGAAACATATTCACAAAATAAAACATGGCAATTTTCACGAACTTTTTCCAAATTTCACCAGTTACTTCGACTTCTCTATAAAAATTTGTCGATTCCCAAGTCTTCAATTCGTTCCAATTTAAGATAACCTTTCAGTTATGTTACCCCGGATGCTCTGTCAACGTGTATAATTTAAACCGCTATACAAAAAGGAAAGAAAAATTTAAACTAAGCTGTCAAGATTGCTGAGGTGTAGTTTATTATAAATTTTTATCAGGACACATAATGAATAAAATGTAATAAAATAAATATCAAGTATCATAGAAGTTCAAATGAATTTCTAGCCTTGAAAAATTATTTTTAAATAAAAATTATAATAGCAAAGGCTCCTAAATATTTCAAGTACAACTCAGCAATTTTTTACTTATCAAGCTTTCAACGATTCGCTCTCGTTAAAAGCAAAACGATTTCTTGACAATAAATTTGACAACAAACCTAAAGCTTTAAGTTTAAATTTTATTAACAAAAATTCTTTCGCTGAATTCTAAATGTGCCACTAAACTTTCCTTAACTCGTAGTTAATAAAATTTAACAAAAATAGCTGAATGGAATCAAAAAAATTGCAATTAATGGGCATATCAGCACAGAGAAATAAATTAAGTGACATGAAAATTGTAGAACAATCTCTGCTTTCCTTCCTTGAATTTTTGGTCTTTTCCTGATTTCCAACGTTGAAGCACAGTAAGGAATCAAAGACTGTATAAAATAATTACATAAACTGGTGTTATTATTATTTCCTTTATGATACGATTCCCTTTATGTTAATACCAAAGTGAATCTTATATAATTAATTTTAAGCCTACTGATGAAATACATTTAAAGACAACAGCGAACTTCTTTTAACTGTTACATATTTCGTCCAATATAAGTCTGATTATTCACAAATATTTACAGAAAATCCTTATCTCTACACAGATCACTGATGATGGTAATATCACAAAATTTACTGTACTAATTTCTTTCTTAACGCATCGATTACACTATATTTATTACTAATTGTAGGGAAAGCTCAATTTGCAATAACAACAATTCTTTATTTTCAAACTGATTATACAAGCCTTCTCAGCAACTCGTAGCTACAATGGAATTTTAAAGCTCTTACAACGATTTACTTTCCAGTCAATCGCTAACCTTACAAATATCAACTTCTTAATACTAAAACTACAATGCCATCTTCTAAATTACTATCGAAGCACTATAATCAATTTATATCGAAGCACTAATTATTAATTAATATCAACACTACAGTAATTTATATCAGTAACAGTAATTTATGTCACATCACGACTTCCAAAGCTTTAAACTAGAACATATTGTACTTAAAGCTTTGTATTATAACGAGAATTATAATCGAAGCTGCAATTAGAAGTGATTCCCAATATTTATGATGGCAATTTAGATACATTTCAATTGCAGTAGTAACTTCGAAAACATTCCAGAAATTACGCAACTGATATTCACGAGATTTCCCATTGTAATCTAAATAACCCTTAAATGTAAAAACCGTGTACCTGTCAATAAAGTTCATCTCAAGTAAGTTGCGCCGCAGGGCGTATTAATCATCTCTATTTGAAGATGTCACGCCACAGGGAGCCCAACAATTATCTTTTGTGTATAAATACTTCGTTATCTTCTAATGTAATTATTCTGGTCAGAGTCTAGATGGCATGACTAAATTGCCATAGGCGCTACATTATCTATATACCAAGTACCATGTTGTGTCTTAATTTATATAGACACTATGTATATTAATTTTAACCATTCAAATATCATCTATAAATTAATACTGGATTGCCTTCTGACAGTCAGGTGGTACGATTTATATATCGAATAATGCAGCTTTCCACATTGTACTAGAAATCGACGGATCCTACTAAAGTCTTCACGCCATATTTGACTCTTATAGCTGTCAATCAATCTATTGTGCGTTTAATGACTTCATTTGTTTCAATTCTAGATTATCTGATGTCATTATTACAGTATTTTAGAACTAAAAAGATATACCCACTTGCAAATGAATTCTACGTGGAACCATCAATATAAAAAATGTTCATAACGTAATGTGTTATAAAAAAAAGAAAACCCATGGCTGCAGACAAATTTTACATCAAAATTATTAATAAACTTTGATACAATGGTGCAGATTGACCTTTTGAAGTTAAAAACGTAGAATTCAAATGTACAACTTGCCAGAAATAGCTCTTAGACTACATTGATGAATTTCGACTCAAAGGACGCTACTGAAAATTCAATAAAAGTTTCAGCTTGTAAACGGATAGCCAAAAAGTTCTCACAATATGTATGGATATCCTCAATAGTTTATTTTCTATTACGAAAACATCTACTAGCGACGATTCGATAAAACAATCGGGGGGGTTTGGCTACAAACTGCGCACTAAAACAAATTTAGTTCGTTAACAGATAGGAAATTTTCAAACTAGTATAGCATGGAACCTTCCCATAATCCATAACAATAACACCCACTAGCAACAATGTGTCAAAGTCAATACTAGTGGTGATTGCAATTCCAATATAAAAAAAAGTAACTCGTTAATGGAGATTTTTCAAAATACTCACAAGCAATTCTCCAACGCTTATTTGAAGCATATTTTAAACACAGAAATTCTCATGTGGAAAAGTTCACAATTGTATCGGCATAACTGACATGCAAAAAATTAAATTGGTTGAATGTCTATAATTGATAACTTTAAGTTGTTCTTTTTTTTTGGTCAATTAGGGGCAGATCTTGGTTTTTCCTACGTTGCCATTTACTATGATTTTCACGTTTAATAATACAGGTTAGGTGAAAAATACGTGTGTTTTTTTTACTACTTGTGTCTATTTCAAACTAGTAGAAGGAGGCGAGAAATGTGTAAACAAGTTTCCATCAACCTCTACAGCAGTAATAACCGCTAAACCACCTCTCGAAGCAGCCATCTTTCGGGGAGGCTTTGTTTTTTTTTTCAGGTGGGTTGTCGCTCAAAGGCTGTATTAGACACGAGAGTGAAAGAGCTTTCAATGTAAGTGTAAACGTATTTAGTAAAAGTGTTATAATTTGTTTACCCATAAGAATTTTGCATTTGCCTTCATAGAACTTATCCCGCGTCACTGAAAGATAGCCGGTGCACTATTTTACTATTACGTCACTTCGTCTTAGTAACATTAATTCATGTACTTAACGTCAATCCAGCACGTAACATATTGGTTGTTATGTCTCCTGAGGTTGGCTTCAACGCACCTTGCCGGTGGAAATTACTGTTATAAATTATGTGAATATTACACAAATTCTCGATCTATTCGTTTACAGGTTATAATTTTTATTACTTAAGCGGTTGCGACGACCCGCCAACATTGCCTTTGGTGTACCGTGGTAGTTGAAAGTTATTATTAAAGATTTTTAAAAGATGGTTTGTGAATATTACAAAAACTTACAAGTTACAACTTTTTGAGTTTAAAGGTTTTAGTAAGTCTGTAATTTTTTTTATTGACATTGCAACCACATCCACCTTTAACGTATCGTTGTTGGTGTACAATTTGTAATGCGTTGCGTTACGCTAGAAATAAATTAAAGATGAAAGAAAACTTTTTTAAATGTGAACGAACAAACTAAAATATATGGACGCGCCTTTTATAAAAGATTTCGTAAATATTTATTCTTAATTCATCATAATATTTCAAATTTTGTTTCTATAAAAATAATTCAGATAATAAGGTATAACATTGTTCTTTTAAATACATGTATCGTAACGATTCAGGACAATGACATTATAAAACCGCAAATAAAAACGTATCTCAATTTGACAAAGCACTGCGTATACAGTTCCTATAGATAAATACATTGTAATAAACTGTCACGTGACAACCTGTGTATTAAGCATAGACTCAACTTGATACATTGTAATAAACAGAAACTGAACGCAATTAATATATGATTTAATAATGAGAAAAAATAACCATAGTTTTTCCAACGGAAGAAAATTGAAATTATTTATATGCGAATCGGTAATAAGAACATATCGAAAATGTAATTATACGAAAACGTAATATGACGAACGGGACCGCGAGATTGGGGTTGATACAATGCTAAGTTAAAAATAAAAGTTGAAACTACATACCTTCAAGGGAACAAAAGATGGAATGGTCCCGCAGGGATAATAAACGCGACATACGATACACTTTTGAACTTATGCGTGCACGTGCGATGTATTTTCAATGCCACTCGTCGGTGACATGGTTGTGACCGGTTAAAGGGTTGGGATAGTTTACCCCGTGAAGTAATTAGAGTAACGGAGATTTTTTTGTATTTCAGTCATTTCATTTATTAGTTTTATTCCTTTATTATTTTGAAATCCACTTCCGCACTACTGCAGTTAGCCAACGCACCTTCTAATGTTACAGGGTCCCCGTCCCTTCACGACAAGTTAAATTTATTAATTTAACACTCATTTTACTCGTAATGTAAGGTAGATTTTTTTGTATTTCAGTGATTTTATTTATTAGTTTCATTCCTTTATTATTTTGATTCCGCATTTCTTTAGTTTCTTAAATAATTGTTCATAGGAACCCACTCCCGCACTACTGCAGTTAGTCGACGCACCCTTCTATTGATACGGAGTCCCCGTCCCTTCACGGCAGGTTGAATTTATTAATTTAACACTCATTTACCCGTACCAGATTTCTATAGCTAGTCAAAAGATTCTACGTAAAAATTTTTAAATTTTTATCTTTTAGTATTATACGTGTAGTCACGTCAAGATTCGTTTTGAAGCTGGCGGATATTTTTGTAATGAACCTTCATAGAAATGCATTTGAATATTTGGAAATTTTGTGTCCATTGATTTTCATGCCATACTTTTTAATGTAGCGAGATTGTGCCTACCCCTTGAATACAGGTAAAAAAAGATTGATGTGCAGAGTCGTGTATAAAGTGCAAACTCAAAAACAAATTGAAAACGCAGAAACAATTTGAAATATTATATTAAAATATTTGTTATACGAAATTTTGTATAATATTTTGTTACAGGCAGTTTAACAGCGGTGTGACAGCAGTGTAGTTAAAGGTAGGAATGTGTTGTTGATGCAATGTCGAAGTTCGAGCAAAGGGTGAACATCAAGTTCATATGCAAATTGGAGAAATCTACTTCAAAGACTCGGTTAGCCTTATAAACAGTTTACGGTGACGATTTTTTATAGAAAACAGCCGCTTACGAACGATTTTCAAGATTTTGGAATGGCCATGAATCGCTAGAAGACGAGAGTCGCAGTGGGAGACCTTCAACCTCCAGAAACGAAGAAATTATCGAGTAAATGAACAGTTATTCATATCAGAACGAAAAATGACCGTCGCCAAGTTGGCACAAGCAGTGAAGATCTCTCATAGATCCATTCACACAATCCTGTCGAAAAACGTCCCGGCAAGTGGCAAGGAGAATAGTCACTACATAACGACAATCCTCCCTCCCACAGATCAAATGTTGCGCAGGTGGCTCGCAGAAAATAACATTCCACCCATCCACCAAGCTCCATTCTAACCAGATTTAGCAATATCTGATTTCTGGCTCTTCCCAAAGATCAAAATGGCCTTAAAAGGTAACCGTTTAGACACTGTAAAAGACATCAAAACCAACGCAACGCCTGAACTTCGAAAGATACCACATTACATTTGATTTTCCAATGCTCCACCCGAAGGTACTACATTGGCCAGGAAGCGAGTTTTTTTTTACCTGGAAAATTTGGAATTTTGCCGAACCCTTGCTGTTCCAAGCAAGGTAGGGATCTTTAACGTGCGTGACAACACTCACACACGGGACCTCCATTTTACCTCTCATCCGAACGAGGGTGTATTTTTGTGAAAAATGCTCGCCTAACATTTTTCAAGCGGACCGTGTCGGGATTCGAACCCAGGACCTTGGGCGTAGTAGTCACACACATACCACTACGCCACGGAGCCGCCTCGAAAGATACCACAACAGGATTTTCATCGTTGTTTCCAGCAATGGCTGGAGCCAGTGCCGTGCGAAAAAAAACGGTGTTCGAATCAAAGAATGGTATTGGCGCTCCACTGTACCAATTACTCATAAAATGCGCCGCAGGCAAAATTTTTTTTGCCTAAATTTGCACTAAAACCAAAACCTCAAAAAACACTTAAAAGGTCTACATGTCTGGAAGTGAAACACTGACAATTTTTCGGTTTGGTTCTTGTGAAATTAAATTGCTTAAACTGACTAAACTGATTTTGGAATTAATTGTCTGAAGGGAAATTGGAGCGAAAAATATTTTATTGTATAGTTCAGGCGCTATAATTTCCTATCAACCTTAGTTTACCCATGTATAAATCACCAATTATGTTTGATGGAAACGCAAGGGGATAAAATGTGGAATGGAACATTTTAATTCAATGGTTATTTATTTAAAGAAACAAACATTAATTTCTACTTATGCATTAACAACTAAAATAACACAAAGAAAATACAGTTCTGTTTCGCTTTACAGTAAAACTTTTCTTGCTTTCAGGGTAGCAAATGCATCTATAATGTTGTCTATATCGAGTAACTTGACTATATCAAACTCAATTTGTCTTGAAGCATAGTTGATCTTAAGAAACTCTTTACGAATTTCGATTTGCTAAAAGATCTTTCTGCCGAAGCAGCTGACTCTGGCATGCACAAAAATATTTTTATTGCAATTTCTAAATTTTTATAATTTGATTCAATTTGGAAATTATGCATGAATTGAAGCACCTCCAAGTGGTTTAAATTTGAAAAATTTTCATCGATAGATGAAAATAGCTTTTTGGCATTCAATGCGTCATCGAACAATGCCAAGCCTTTCAAATCACTTGGATATTTTATTGTTAAATGCATGCAATGTTTCAACAGCGTTTCCTCTGTAAATGTGCTAAAAATATTCTAACCTAATTAGATGCACACGGGTTAAATATACAGAATTGCCGAGGTCAGTGCTACGATAATGGTACAAATATGGCAAATAAGTATAAAAGAGTGCCAAGCAGGATACTGGAGATAAACAATACCGCTTATTTTGTATCATATTTAGCCCACAGTCTCCTTCACCTGCTTTATCTTTAGTTTCTATAAAGTCAATAAATCTCTCTTCTATACTGCAAACTCCAATTTTAATACTTACATATCTGATTATTTCAGTCATCTGCTCTTTACGAAAGATATAAGGAGTGCAATCAAATGATATGGAATAATATTTCGCTTTCTTTATTTCTTTTATAATTATCTTTTTTAATTCATCTCCTAAGAGGACAATAATTTCGTTCTGGATATTGTTCGAAAAGTAGGATGTCGCCCGGACTGAGAAATAGTTTCCATGTGTGCTCATATCTTTGGATCGTGTTCCAATATTAATTTAATCGTCTTAAGAAATATTCCACAGTCCTTGTCATAATACTGTTAGAGAATCCCCGTAAAGCGAAATTTATATCTGCACAGTAGAGAATTACATTAATGACTGCTCTAACTACATTTCTCCATTTCAATTTTGCAGAGCGTATCTGACTTTCAAGCTCGTGGTCAATTAATCCCGTTTGTTTTTTAATCTCCTTTCATAATATTTCCACAATACGTAAGATTTACGATGTTTTGATGAATTTTCATGGTCAGGGATTTTTGGGTTCAACTTCTTCCAGTTAGCAAAGCCGACATCGACATCGGCAGCTATGGCGTTGTCACGAAATTGTCTGAACAATATGCGCAAGAAAAGGAAGAGTACTTTCTTTGTTTAATCAAAAATCAACCAATCTCTTTTAACTTTTTGACCATTGGGCATTTGTTTGTGAAACCATTTATTCAAAAATACATGTCCTGCTGAGTATTGCGTGAAGGAATAATTACATTCGTAAGTTTGAATAGGTCCTATTTATACGAGACAAGTTATAAATAAGTTGCTGAATGGTCGGTTCCAAATAGAAGGATCATGATAGTCAATTAACACAATAAAAAGTAATCTTTCAATTGATTCAAGTCAGTTAATCAAATAACAGCGATTATAGGTGTTGTTGGATGTATTTCCAATTTATATGACAAAAATATATCGTTTGTAATTTTGCATACAAGTCCGGTTCCTGTACACAGGTTAGACCACCCTTAAGTTTTATTAGTTCTTGGAAGGTTTAGTTTAAAGTAGAATCGAGGGTCTTCCTTTGTATTATAAAACGGACATTGCTCCTTTTAAGATAAATCTTTTACAACATGTTTGTCTTTGAAATGTTATATTTTTAATTTTACTAGAACTTTCGTTCTGTAAGGACTTGCCTCTTAATAGAAATAAAAGCAAACCATTTTTCTTTTAACTGTATTTTATTTACCCATAATTTCTAATTAGTGTGTCTATTGGTCGACTAATCGATTATTCGAATTCGATTAATCAAATATTCGATTAATCGATTTGTTAATTTTTAAAAATCGCGATTTTCGATTAATCGAATAATCGATTAATCGAATTTCATTGCCAGCACTAGGCGCAACGAACCTGTATGCCTCAATAGCTATATTCGATAAACCAAGGTCGTGTACCTGCACCCCCGTGCCGCACTATGCTTTCAATGTATGAAGGAATGGACAAAATGCAAAACTACATAACATTCCTTTATAGATTTTCGTGAAAGAAAAGGCAGTTGCTAGAGAGTTTTATGCTTACAAATTTGAGAAAATTCAAAACTCCTAAAATAATAGAAACAGTTGGCTGGAATGTAACTAGGTATATTTTCATGAAATAATAAAGCAATTCAAGGTCAATAAAATTTTATTTCGAGGAAAAATGCAGTTATATATTACTTTTAGATACAAAATTAATGAAGTTGTGCATCTTAGTCTTAATACTAATTAAATTTAAATAAATTCACGCAAATTTCGGCAAAATATTTATGAACGACTTAATTAACTACAATTCTAATTATACGAGAAGGTTCATTAGTTCATTAATAATTGTACTTCGCGGGGCTGTTGCACCGTAGGAAGTAACTAATTAATTACGTGGTGAGTATGGTTGCTTTGGTTATTCCGTATTAGCAGTAATGAAGAGTGAACGGCATACAAATTAGTGGTGTTTTTGATTTTTGTCTATGACAGCAGCACTGTGCACCGATGCCAGTGCAGTTCACGCTTAGTTCAGGGCTCTGTTCGGCGCCTCACCTCTCACACGTCACTGGTAGGAGCGGCAGAGTAAATATGTGTGTTCTGAGGCACCCACGTAAATGTGTATCTATATTGTGGTAATAAAGAGTTACAACGAAATTTCGGGAATTTTTTGACTAACCCCCGTATATATTAAAATTACATATAGTTTCACAAAACTTTTGCTAGGAATCTGTGGATAACATCAAACAAATCTAATTCCTTTGCATACGTTAAACAATTTTATTTGTCTAAACGAGAATTACTCTTGTGCTGGATATTTCCATATTGTTTTTGCTCAACAACGCAACCCCCATCCTACATCCTAGTACGCTATTTTACCATTGAACGTCTTCCTTAACTACTTGTTTCATCTGTAAATGTTTTAGTATTGCCAGAAAACGATCACTGATTAGGAATATTTGTTATATAACGCCTTAATGAGTTGACATTGTTTGTTAGTCGTACAAAAATCGAATAATGCATAGTAATTTCTGCTTTGGTATTGAGTTCTTCATATCTGAATCATAACCTGTTAATCAAGCATTGTAGAGACCCATTATTGATAGGTGTTCTCTTTTTTTTAAAGACAGCCAAGTGTGTGTTGGAATAATTAAAAAAATATGTTATATACTTTCAGAGTTGGCTTATATTCTCTATTACCAAACACAATTCTGCTACTAATGCTGCTAACAACACATGAATCCATGACAATTGCTACATCAATGAATTGTTTCACCACTTTCATTTGTTACTACCTGATTTATACTTCTACTACCTCTATAGCCGGTGGACATAATCAGCAATTAGTTTTGTTTTAAATCGCCTCTATTCCAATCACATACAAATTTTTATAGTGCAGAAAAGTACTTAAAACGTTAAACTTTCACAGCTGCACCGCTAGCTTACCACTAACATATTGCGAGCACAATACTGTATCGCCGATCGGTCTGCCATTGACCAGAATAACTAAATTGTAATGTAAGCGTGGTATTTGTACACAAAAGATGATTAATAGGTCCCGGCGGCACCTCATTCTTCAGATGGTTTTGATTGGCAGGTACAAGAGTTTTGCATTATTTCTGGTACGTTTTAGAATAGTCTAGACCTAAAGGTTTTGGATATGTATATAAACTGCCGACGTGAATATTGGAGTTCAGTTCTGATTGAAGCTTTGATTGCAATATGTACTAGTTTAAAACTTTAAAGAATGTGATATAAATTAATTATAGTGTTTCGTATATAAATTAATAATTAGTGTTTGGCTTTGTTAATTGTAGTGTTTCGATGTTAAGTTAATTAAGAAGATAGCATCGTAGTGTTAAGAAGGTAATACTTGTAGTATTAGCGATTAGCTAAAACTAAATTGTTGAGAGAGCTTTCAGCAAATGTCATTGTAATTACCAGTTGTTGAAAAGGCTAATATAATCAGTTTAAAAATAAAGAATTGTTGTTATTACAAATACAGTTTTCGCTACAATACGTTATCAAAAATTTCATACTGTAGGTTTGAGCAGTGTCCCAGCAATTATATCTAGAAAACTGCTATTTTGTTTACTATATTATATGCTACTTGGTATGACGGAATATAATGAGCATTGAGAAAACAGTTAACTGCAGATTTCCACAGCGATATCATCAAACATTATTCATCCAGATTCTTTCAGCTCTATCATCCGTTTATTTTTACCCTGAAAATAATATTAGAATAATGTCACGTACTACACAAAATCAAGTACCAACAATTTTTTAAACGCTTCATTTGTATTTATGTACGATTTCATACTCTAAAGACGACCACCGACAAATATACAGATACGCCCTTGGTTCTCTTTAAATTAACTGTTAAAAATAACTCTAGGAAATTACTGTCGAATTCACCTGCGGTAATCATGCACAGCTGACGCAAGTATAGCTATACTCATGAAAGACAACAGGGCACTTGAACAATATCCGTGCCCCACGAATTGATGTTTTATTTGCTGAATTTTACAGTAAAATTATTTGTGGCAAACATGATTAAATAATTTACAGAAGGCGTTGCTAAAACACTTTTACTTTAAGTTGCATGTTTTAGAATTCTAAAATATATTTAGTTTAGAGCATATTTCATTGTGGACTTCTATTTTTCAACTGTTGGAACAATTCCAATATAACAAAACTTATACATCATGAGATTACAGCAATAACAACCAAGTTTATTACTTGCCACCGTTTCACTCAAGAAATTTTGGTAGAATAGAACCTCTTTTATAGCTTTTCTAGCAGATAAAACTAGAATAATACGCAAAAATGCATACTTGGAAACTACACGATTTTTTATATTTATAGAAAAATAGTTATTTTCGGAGTCGAGATATGTGACATGTGTTTTGATTTTAGTTGTAAATAATGATAGCATATTTTTTATTTTAGGCATCAGCGCCTTAATATTAAGCATGAATGTTACAAGCCTACAGTTTTGGTTCCATATGATTCAGAAAACATGGAATTAATAATAGCATATTTCGTCATTAGTGACTTCACTTTTGACATTTACGTTATTTGTAAGGTATAGTAGTAAACAGTGAATGAGAATTGCTTACGTTAAAAAATGTATGCCAATTAGTGCCAATCACACCTAAAGAATTTGGTTTGTAATAAATCTATAAAAAACCGATTGCTAACAAACAGGAACAGAAAAAATGTGTAACAGCTAACTTTATGAGGTACATCCAAAAACTATATAACACGTGTAATAACAATAATAACAGCAAAATAATAAAAATTTCATAACATAAATTTTTGTGGAAAACAAGTGTCAGCTAGTAAGCCCCACAAAAAAGAATGAGTGCAATAAAAGTCAAAAGCACCAGCATATGACTTATCCTTGTGTGACAGAATAAATTTTATGAAAGAAAACAGAGGCATACCGCCATAAAAGTTCGATTTTGTAGTTCATAGCTATTGTACTATTTTAAAGTATGCTGCTATTAACACACTTAAAAACTAACAAATTTCTAGTACACCTTACAATAAGAACCCAAACTGCACAAAACGAGAGACTAAACCTCTCATTACATCACCTAAATTTCAATGCTTTTCAAACTAAAGATAGGTTTTAAAAATTACTAATTTGATTATATGCTACCTGCAAGTTTCAAAAAGAAAAAGATATTAATACGAAAATATAATACATACGGGCACGACACCATGAAATAATGTCGGAAAAATTGTAGGCTAGTACTGCTCCGAGAATAAATAAAATAAAACATGCATATTTATGTATTTATTTTGCGATAGCATATTTCCGCTGTATTGCAAATCACCGTCGATGACAAAAACTACTACGCCTGAAAATATAAAACTTTATTGAACCCCTGCTGTTCCAAGCGAGTTGGCTATGTTTGTTGTCTCCAAATACAGAGGCTGCTTTTTCTTGTTAAATGCAGCACAGCCTTGTGCTAATATATGTTTTATATCTTTTCCGCTTTTTCCATATTGCGTTATTTGGTTTCCTAGGTAGCAGAAATTCTTAACTTCTTGTAAATTCTTGTTTCCTAATTGTATTCGGATTTTTAATTATTTTCCCTTCCTTCATACTAGCAGTTATATTCTACTTGTGTTAATTTACACACCGAATCTCTCTGTTAGCATTGTTTCCATGTCATTAAGAGCTGCCTCTAATTCTTCCTTGCTAGATGTTAATACAACTATATCGGCTGCAATTTGTCTCTGTATAATAATTCCAAATGTCTTTCTGCATTGGACAGCATTCGTGTAGCACATATCCCTGATTTATGTTTTTCCTAATATTTACTTCTGTTCTAATTCTATTACCACTATTTGCTCTTTGAATAAGCTATGTACTATCCGTCTATCACTATAATTCATTTCAAACATTCTTTCCCATTTTACATTATCGAATGTTTTTTCCAGATCTACAAACCCTATATACACGCTTTCTCCTTTTTCTATGGTTTTTCCATTCTCACCCTCTTATAGCTAAAATGGACTCCCACGTTCCTTTGTTTCGCCTATACCCAAATTGACCGTCTTCAAATATTTCTTCGGCCCGATTTTCAATCCGTCATTGTACAATTCTACTTAGTATTTTTGACACGTGTGCTGTCAAACTTATTGTTCAAAAATTTTCACATCTAGCCGCACCTCTCTTTTTGGTACAGTGACCATGGCGTTGCGCTTGAAATTTTTGAGTACGTCGCCTGTCTCATACATATAGCTTAAGTTGGAAGAAACGTTCTGTTACTGCTTGTCTAGCGGCTTTTATAGTTTTTGCTTGGTGCCTTGGTGCCTTATTACTCTTCAGATTCTTTAATGCAAATTCAAAATCATCTCTAAGTACAGGATATTCCAAGTCATCCCTTTCAATGTCTGATTCCTGTTCTAGTGCTTCTAGTTTCTGGCCTGCATATAAATTCCCTATATATTCTTCTCATCTATCCACATCCTATACGTTTCTATAATAATGTCTCTTCCTACGGCCCTTATATTTTTGTTAAACGATTTTATACCCCTAGAATGCATACTAATTAGTTTGTGTGCATAGTCCGTCTTTTTATTTCCATCTTAGTTTGTATCTCTTTACACTTTTCTTCAATCCGTTGTTCTTTAGTTTTCCTGAATTTGGGAATAATTTCCCATTTTATGACTTTGTATCTGTTGTGCTGCATAGTCTGGTCTCTTTTCATATTTTCGCCTTTCTTCGATTAAATTCAGAATATCCTTTGTTACCCATGGTTTCTTATTTTCTATTCGTTTATACTTTATACCAAAGAATATCTCTGGCCGCCATGTCTAAGCTGGATTTAATGTTATTCCATTCTGTTTCTACTTCCTTAGTATCAGAAATTGTCCTGGTGTCTTTCGGCATTTCGTTTGACTTTTTCTCAAAGTTTTTCTAGACATCATAATCTCTTAGTTTCTGAAAGTCAAAGTGCCTTTCCGTTCCTTTTTTCAAATTTTTAAATTTAAGCACCGCTTTTATAATTACTATGTTCTGGTCAGCGTCTATATCTGTTTCTCTTCTACAATCTTTTACTCGATTCTCACACCCTGATGGAACAAGATTGTAATTATTTGATATCTCCCTGTCCCCTGATATCTTCCAAGTGTATCGTTTTCTGGCATGATGCTAAAATAATGTTTTTGTTTTGGTTAAATTGTTTTTTTGTGCGGACTAAATAGAAAAAACATGTTTCCGAACATTTTTCAGTTCGGAAAGTACGTTATTGCCGAGCTAGATTGGCAAAGTGACATACGAGATCGGAGAAGTGACGCAAGGAGCTCGAAACAACGCTTATCGGGCTCATATGTGTACAATTACATTAAAAACAAAGTAAGCGGGTTACATCAGTGGACATGTCAGTGCTGATTTTATCTGTCAGTAAGTTCTTGTGAATTAATTGTTACTATTTTGTAAATTATTAAAAAATTTAAATATTGTTGTAGTTCTATTATTGTGAAATTATTTGTGGCTGCACAAAAAATTTTCTACGCGCTACACTCAGAAAGTGTCGTTGCAGTGCTCGTATGCTTTTAGAGCTCCGTCTACGACGACGTCCTATAAAGTACCGCTTCACGAGCTTGGCACGTAAATAACTATTGTTGCAAAATTCTACCAGCCTACCCCCCCCCCAACTGGTCTTGAACTTGAAGTGTAATTAATTGAAAAAATAAATAACATTTATCAGCTATTAAACGAATATCGAAATCATTGCGCAGTTTACCTTAATTAAAACTACATGAACTATCACACATTTTTATAAGAATTTCAAAATGCCGTTTGATCAGTCCCCCTCCACATATGCAAAGGAGCACCGATGCACACGCGGGTTACTACCTGCCAAATTTCGAAAACAGGGCCGGGATGAAAAGCAATATAGATATTACGGTGGCAAATGGCAGTGCATACTGATATATCCAACTGGAAGATCCACAGCAGGGCACCAATAAGTGATCACAATCTGATTACTTTCAATTTTAACATACAACCCGAAACCACACTCTCCGGAGACAATACACCAATGACAGGTAGGAAATACAACATCAAAATGGCCAACTGGGAAAAACTTAAAGAAAAGGAAAAAAGGAGAAAACGTCCACGAATACGCTAAACAACTCACCAACGCCATACACCAAGCTGTGAATCGGTCGATACCACAAGCAACCCAGTGTCGAGGGTCCAAGCCAACCCCATGGTCCGAGGAGCATTCGATATTGAGAAAACAAACAAGAAAAGCCAGGAAAACATATCAGCAATACCTTACGAAAATCGAAAGGAGATACTGGTCAGGTATCGAGAAACAACAGCTGCATCCGAAACGAAGCTACAAATATTCAAGCGAGAATCCTGGGGAACAAATTTGTAGAGAAACACCTGAGGCGTGACGCACGGGGAGTTCCAAATCGAATAGTTAGAGATAAGATCAGACCCACCCCACCCACCCACCCACGCACACGCGCGCACGCGCGCGCGCACGCACGCACCCACACACACACGCACACACACGCACGCACACGCACACGCGCGCGCACACGCGCGCGCGCACACACACACACACACACACTCACACACACACACACGCGCGCACATGTATTAATAACTCGAGCCCTGACTAACCCACATTGCAACTAAACTTATTGTAAACTTTTGGGAAAACATCCGGGAAATATCACTGACGACACCACCACACCTGGGACTGTACGTGGCCCCACTGCCCCGCTGCCGACGGCCAGGACACATGCACGATGATTTCGAAACAACATAATAAATTTTCATTTTAACTTGCAACAACGGGTTAGGTAGGGAACGGGTCTAGTCTTTTAATTTTCTAGGTAACAGACTAATAAACAACTAAGTTTATTAAAAAAAAAGAACCCTATAGAAGGGGACAAAGAATACTACTATATTAAGCCTGCTTATCGTAAAAGGCAATTAAAAGGCGCAGCAAGGGGCAGCAGCCTTGGTGGCTAAAAGATATTGGAGAAGAGTCGGTTGGTCTCGGGCGATCCTCAATAATTTACAAGGTTGTTGGGGGTTGGCCGTGACAGATACGGCTTTTTGCTAAAATCTTTAAAAACTGCGTCGTGGAAAGATATGAGAATCTACCACAATATTTCGCAGGTATGCGTGGCCTAAAACACGAAATATGTATGATGGAGAGCTCACATGTAAAATTCTTGTCCGGAGGTAAAATACCCCCTCATTCGGATCTCCGGGGGGTTTACTTGGGGCTCGTCATCATAAGAATTTAAAACAACGGTTCGATTTAGTGATAGGGATTTGGAATGTAAGGTCATTACTTAAAGTAGATAAGTTAACGAAGATAGAAGAGTATAGGAAGACCTAGACCAAGCTATATTAGTCAAATTATTAGAAATTTAAGTTGTGAACTTTGTAGATTAGCACAAAATAGAAAAGAAGTTAAAGCTGCGTTAAACCGACCTTAAGTAAGGTCGTAAACAAAATGATGATGATGAAAAAAAAGCCTATTTTCCCTGTTATTTCTAGTGCCTAAATCAAACAAACATACTACCTCTCTTTCCCTACCCTCGCCTACAACTGCATTAAAATCTCCCGCAATTACTAAATTTTCATGTCCTTTTACGAATCTAGTATGTTTTCGATATCCTTGTCGATCGTTTCTACCTCTTCCTCACTGTAGCTAGAGGTGGGCATGTATATTTTTATTATTACTATATTTGCCGGTTTAGATTATGATCTAATCATGAGTAATCTTTTGCTCTTTTATAAGTAGTTTTCCACGCAGTGTTCTATCTTTTTCCGCTTAACTATCCTCACACCCAAATTCCCTACCTCTGATCCTATATGAATTACCTGAATGTCTCCGGCTCCAAAAATTTCCCCCCTCGGACGGCCGAATTTCGCTAATCCTTACTATATCCAATGCTAGCCTATTCATTCAATTTTCAAATTCTCTAGTTTGTCTACTTTCTTCATGTTTCTAACATACTACGCCCTGACTCGCCATCACATCCTCCGGAGTAGTCCCTCCCGGAGAACCGAATGAGATATTTTGTGCATTAAAATAAAATTCGTCAAGATACATTTTTGATCTAACGAATAAATAAATAGGTGTTTTGTGCGAAGTGTATCTCTATATGGATATAACTTAAGACTTTAAAAAAAACATGAAAAGCGACTAAAGGAATATGCATTACCATATTTTGAAAACGTACGGTAAAGATGTACAGCAAAGAACGTGAAAAATGATGTGATTCTACAATGAATAGAAAAGAGAATGATCTTAGGATGCATTAGGAAAAGTAAAAGGAATTGACTAGGCACTATGGCAATGGTTAAGAGACAATTGTATAACCAATGATACTATAACCTTCCACTTTTTTATAAATATTCACGCATATTTTGTTGTACGAAACATCGTTCAAGTTGTAATACACTGCCCCTGTGTGAACCTCATATTGTAGAAAGCGAGCACGCTTTGGTATTTTAAATAATATCCTTGCCATGTTTTAAAGGTCAACGTTTAAGTTTGTTATGCATGCAGACACGAACTCAAATAGCTTCCTGTTTTTACCATATAGAAAGAAAATCAGTCGTTCTTATTGTTCGCGCAGAGAGGTTGAACAGAACGATGCGAGATAAAAGCGATATCAGTATTGCTATTTCTCAATTTCAATAGCAAGATGAGTCATACATCGTTAAAACTCTGTAGAATCAACTTCCTAATTTTTTTTAAAAATAATTATTTATTTTTAAATTTTTGCGCAACTAATTCGACATAATATAAACTATATAGACATGAAATAAACGAATTAGACCTTCTGAAACTGGATAGATAGGATTAACACAACTCAATAAAACTAAATAAGTTTATTAAAAATATTTAGGACTATTAAAACTGAAATGGAGTATTACAACTGAGTGATTTTTACAACTAAATGCAATAACCGTATAAATCGTACGTAACGCAATCAAAATTTTAAATATCCAAGAATTTCAATCTAACGAATGAAAGACAATTTTGTTGTATTTGCTGGTCTGTCCATAATTTTTAGTTAAATTCGTTCTGCAATTTACGATGTTAAAAACCACGGTAAACTACATACTGTATAGTTTGGTATTTGTTTCAAAAATATTTCCCGAATGTTTTCGGTAAATTAAACAGCTTGTTTACACGTTCTATTTTATTTTAACAAGGCATTACCTTGAACGCTCAGTGTTTCACTATGGAACATTTGACTACAAAATTAAGTAATTTAGTAGACCAAATAACGAAGTATATTAAAAGTTTATGATTTAAATTTCCTTAAATGTGTTTCGATATCTTCAAACTGAAATGAAGTTATAAAATACATTGTGTGTTGTATTAAAAGTTAGAGCATCTGTGATGCTTGCGTTGGTTCAGGTAGTACATTTATATTTTTAATGTATAAAAAGGAAATTATGAACATGCTTTTTGACGAATTATGTTTGTACCAAATGATACTATTGATATTAAACTCCTTATAATTGTATTATTTTCTCTTACAGAAATTTTAATTACAAATTGGATTTCTAAACCAACACCTCGAGCTTAAATATTGGCACACGAATGTAGATTTTAAATATACTATAAATTTGCATTTTTGATATAAATTCTAAAAATCAATCTAAATTCCGAGTCTTTAATATCGTAAGACAGACCTAATAATCTTTTATAAATAGTTGTTATGATGCAATTTAAAATGCATAACCATTAATATAATTATCAATTTGACTGTGTTTATTGTATGAGTACTAAAGTATAGAAAAAAGTCAATTATAAAAAAAACAGTTAGGTTATCTAAAACTAATATTTTGAGATTATGCGCTATTACTGACATTGAATGGCAAGCCTACAATTTGCTGAATCAAATTTCGCATGGTATACGTTACCTTGTCTTTTAATATTTTTTAATTTTGTTTTGAGACGCAATCTACCGTCTCGCATTTGTAATTAATGTTTTTCTTGCAAGTTCTGGTTTTGCATAATTTTTAACATCAATCACTTGTGCTGTTCAAAGTGTGTTCATGTCGGGGTTTCTGCACTGTCCTTGACGGTGTTTTCTAATTTATATGCATCTTCAAAGGTGTAGTGACGCTTGGCATATCCCTTATTCTGATACACTAGCGCTCATTTGACACTAGCGCCCAATGATCGATCCAAGGTGACCTTTAATGCGCTTGATGATATGGCATGAATAGACGAAAAAGACACTCATTGACTAGTTAAATATCTGCGACCATACGAAGAAACGATGTAGAGATATCAAATTGATTGAAAAATTGAGTCACAGAATCCACGACAACACTTGTTTAAACGACAGAAAACTGATGATGATAATTGTTTCAAAAATATAAAAGGTGGTTGTAAAGTCTGCTATGCTTATTAATTGCATTGTCGCGCATATCAAAAAGTATACATGAACATTCGTCTGAATCAACTAGATTAAAATAAAAATTAATTTAAAAATAGGTGTTTAACAGCTTCATCATTTGATCACTGGCAAACTGTTTAGTAGAAACTACGTATTGTTCAAAACTTTTGTCAACTCGTTTGTTATTAAAGTAAATAATTAAGTCATTTAAACAATTTAGAGTTTTAATATTTAAATTTGAATTTTGCAACATTCTGCTAATCGAATAATATTTTGTAAAATATCATGCCAAGTTACTAAATGAAGTCATAAATTTAAAAATTTAATTTTTTGAGCTAATGCCATTTGTTTAGTATCCGTATCGCTACTTGTATCCTAAACCAATTATATTAAACTGGTAAGTTTCACCTAACTGATACCGAAAAGCTCATATAGCTTAATTCTACTTTCCTATCTCGTGACACTTAACAGATTTTAGAACAATACGTAATATGCTTTTTTAATGATACTTTATCTGTATAGGAAGGCAGAAAAAAACATAACTCAAACAATATCAAAAAATCAAGTCAGTTTATGTGTATTTTCAGCAGCATCATTTACTAGAAGTGCAGAACAAGAAATACAACGTAGCCCTTGGATTTATATTCAAAATTCTTTGATATAAACTTACATTTTTCATTCGTATCTTATATCCATTATCATAACCTTGCATCCTAATATTAAAACTACCAATTCTTAATTTCTCTAATGTATTTACCACAGAATTATAAATACTCTCCGTTGTTATAGTAATAATAGAATAGAAATCCAAGAAATGCTCTCGAATTTTAATATTACCATTTTGTGTTGCTACAAAATTGGGTCACCTACAATCTCTTCTTTTATTTTTGAGCTAAAATACATATTTTTTCGTTCTGAAATTTGTAACATACATAATAAGGCAGCCTCTTTGTCGTTTTACGAATTTTAAGCATATTTAAATTTTTTACATGCTCAGAAATAACAGGAACAAATTTTTGGCACAATTACAACGGCCTTTAAAAAATTTCCGTTACTATTTTCAAATCATTTACTAGTTCCTAGAAATGCTAAACACTGACCGGCTAAATATTAAATAATTGTCGTCCAAGAACACCGATCAAATATTCTTTTCTCATTTCGTGAGGGCGCTGTTCTTCCTGATCAATTGTAAAATATTTTAACTCATTTTTCATAGTTCTCTGTATTCGTACCGTTCGTGTTTGCTTAAGTTAATGGAAAGGTGTTTCCTTTCCAATCTGAACAATCGTCAACGGTCAGGTTCATTTCTACGGTGCCAAACAACTTACAACAAAAACAAAATACCCAATTCAATGTAACAGAGTATAAAAGTCATGTATGAGCAATTGATTCCCTACTCGATAACTCCCTTCCGTAAAACTACTTGAAAATTTACTTGCTTCACTTGAAGGAAAAATTAATAATTTAATTAAAATTACAGGTTCTTCTTCACAATGACATCTATAAGGCTGTTTGTAAGAACTGCGGGCCACATCGCGATAGCACCGAAGTTCCTTGCTAGAAATTCACAAGAATCATGTTCTAGAAGCAGAATCGCAACAAACGATTTTCAGAAAATTTTATTGTCTTATTTTTATCCAACAAAAAAATTTTTTTCCAGCGTTAATTTTTCTGCTTGAATCGAACACCGATAAAGCAGCTTTTTTTAAAAAAGAAAAAGCAGTAATAAACTTAAAAGAACTATTTGCTTTAAGTCTTGCCTTACTCCCGCTATCTTGAAATTACATTAAATACTGAATGGACAAGCTCAATCTAGATATTTTGAATTTTGAACGTAAAATAAGAAAAAGCCACACCCTGAGAAACTTAAGCTTTGTAACATGTTTGTAATCATATTTCATTTTAATAGTTTCCGTATTAGTAAATCCCACAAATAAAGTTAGAGTTATTCCCTTTAAGAAATATAATTTTTGGTTTACATGCATTCCTGATGTAAAAAAGGAACATTTATATAATCTTACATGTTCATACTCCAAGACTGTCAAATTTATTATGGGGGTTTTAAGGTTAGAAATATCATCCTTTGTATTATAAATTAGTGTAGTTTTATGATTCATTTGCCTTGATTAATTATGTATAACGTGGGCGCTTATAACATCATAGTCATGGAATGACGAAAGTTAACACGCAAAACTATGCCAATTCAGGAAATGACAAAACCCATTCTTTGGTTCAAGTTAATGTTCCAGTAAGATAACTTTACATATGTTAGTTACAGACCAACAACAAGAGTAATTTTCATTTGAAGTCTTAATTCATTTTTCCAAACTCTATCGAAGATGATCTGGTCAGTTTTATAGAAGGAAAGTATTTTTGTTGAGCACTTCGTCAAAACCATTGAAAGATATAACATTAAACTTAAGTAGGTGTAGTTAACCCTTGAATAATTAGGTTTCTAATGATTATGGTCAATAGAGTTCGCAATTATATCCTACCTGGTGGGCAAATTTTATTTTTAGGAATAATTTGTTTTCTTAGTAGTCGACTTCATGTTGAAGAGGCACGTTAATTAAACACATCCAACTTTTTAAAGAAGCCTGAGAAGTTCTAGCAGGATCTGGTTAAAATGAATCGAGTCAAGAAGATAATTGATTCGTTTTTAAAGGCATCTACATTCAAATTACTCATCAGGAATTTATAATCAATCTTCTGAAACTATCACATACAGCAGCCGTGAATTAATGGACATTTTTTTAAGTGTATAAACTTGTAAATGTACCCACAGCACGTTCTTGTTATTAGTTTTAAGAAGTTAGTAAGTAATTTTGCCAGCTGAAAACGTTTTCCATTAAGATAAGTAATTTTTCATATATCTGGCTTTTGTTTAAGACTGTCTACATGTACTTGTGCTTGAAGTGTAATTTTGCAACAGAATGAAAAGTTTCACACACTGGTGTTTTCACAATTTTCATAAAGATAATAGGTTCCAGCCTTGATATAATAAAAGGTATTACAATTCTTTCAGCTAGCAGTTTAATATAGTTATATCAGTGTACTTATCATTACTTTAATTTTGAGTTTGTTTTAAATTTAGTGTGCTCAATTATTTCCCAAGTGAATTTTAAGCCAAAATCACTTTCTTGATCTCGGGTTTTGGTATCTTCTTGTTATTCCTTCTGGTGGATTTCCCTAGGAACCCCCGTATTTCGAGATTAGATGGCGTCCAAGAAAATTCCCGATTAAGACTGGTATTTTCCACACGATTGTATTCCGAAACCATCTTCAAACACTTACATCACCCTTCTCACCAGTTAGTCGGCAACCATACTTGTTGGTATAGTCGAAGTTTTCGGTACTTTATAGACACCGAATTTTTAACGAAGTACTTCACCGAGTTTCTCTGTGGATTACCGGTTAAATTTTCTGGTGACAACACTGTACGTCGCAGTTTACGCTCATTTTACTTTCCAAAAAGCAATAAACGCTCTGTTAGTGTTCAAAACTAAATTAAGAAGAAAAGAAGTAATAAACTAATGATAAAACATTTATGACCGTAATCATAAACTGAAGGGGTCAAATTTCTTATTAGTATATAGCTACAACCTGCATACAGTAACCTTTTTTATTTACATAGTTTTTAAAATGCCAGCACCGGGATGATATAAACATTAAACACTGCATATCTGCAGTTTTATAAGCTACATCAAACTATAAACTTGAAATACTTAGCCACGGGCACTGCAATTTTTACAATTTAGGTTGGTAGAGCCTCGTATACACTTGTGCTGTTCTTGCAACTGCTAATTTAAAATTTACAAATAAAAGCTCCAAGCTGCTCTCTGAACTTATATTAAAACATGAATATCATCGTAACAAAACAAACTGATTAACTTAACTGTCCTTATTGCGTCAAAGCTACGTGAAAAGGAAGAAATCATTAATTATATCCAATCAAGCTAAATGTATATCTATCGATTTATATAATTACAATAAGTGCTTTTCCTTGTTTTAAACCGCTTTCGTTCAATCGACCACCAAAGTAAAAGTTCGCCTAATGAGAAAATGGGTCGTATGCATTTTAAAAATTAATTTTCCGTTTGAAATATGCAGCAGGTGGAAAAACATTCAATGATTTACAGTTCCTTTTCTTCCAAGGCTCGAGCGACCTTGTGCAAGATAACAATGGGGGTGTTATTAAGTAATCCTCAGAATCCAACGAATGTTAATGAAAGCGTCCACTTACTGGGCCACTTTCACTAAGCACCAGTATTGTCTTAAATTGCGCGATCCCAAAACGCACCTGAAAGCTTTTCACTAGTAATCTTGAATTGATGAAATTACGGTACTGTTAATTATTTAAAAACTTGTCATTGTTCGGCGCTGGTGTTAATCGATTGAATTTGACCGCTTGAAACGCATGACTGACCAGCTGTGTTTAAATGACCCCTTCTATTATAATGTAACGGTCCCGAGGGATTACGTGATGTACCGATGTACAACATCCGGGTGACTTGAATTGTTTTGAAGTAGATATCAAAGGTTTTCTCGGTGCATGAGAATCTGTGTATTGGTATTTTCACACTGTCTATTTACTAACACATCTGCGATATTGGGTTTATTCTCTACGCATTTAATTTTGTGACGTTTTATGGTTTCTGTATATTTAAATAATTTACAAATTTACAATGATTTCGGTTCTTTTCCATAACTGAAATACTGTCACGTCCAAGTTCGTAGAATGATTAGTCATGGAAAATATATTGGTCTTTGTCGAATTTAGGTGTATAGTAAAGTACCGTTTTTAATTGCTGGTTGTAAAAGAATGTACTAAGTATTTTACTATTTATTTCGGTATTTTATTTTAATAAAACGGTGAAATAGTCCTGTTGGTAAATTGTAAACCGTTCGGCTTCTATAAAATTGTTCGTATATTTTTTATTCCGGTTTCTAAACTAGTTAAAACTGACAAAAGTTCTCCTATATACCAATATATCTGCAATTAATGCGCTAGCGTTACATACTTCCATTCTATCGATTGCTATTTTGTTTCGGGATCATAGAAATGAACCCACGTTTCATCTATAGATACAAGACCGTAAAAAAATTTAAATCTTCTTCAAAACGAGCGCAAGCTGACCCTGATGCCTTCACTCTTACTCGTTTGTGTTCGGCGTTCAAGTATTTGGGACATCATTTTGCAGAAATTTTTCATATCAAGATAGACATAAACTATATGATGAACGCATTCATGTCAAATCTTTAGTGTCTCAGCTATACCTTTCAGTCCAATTCGAAGGTCTAACATCATATCATGAACTGAGTCAATTTTTTTGGAAGTGAACGCCGACTCCCGTCTTCCTGGAAGCTTCTTATCTTCAAAAGAGTTTTCTTGTTTTGAATGACGCATTCAATTTTTCAGTCGCATATATCGGGCATTGATCGCCAACTGTAATAAGCATATCTTTGTAAATCTCCTAACCACTTAACCCTTTTAAATACACCTATTTGATGATGGCTCGATACTCTAAATAGTCTAAATTATTGCTTTTCACATTTTCATTCTTTCAAAATTTACTGCACAGAAATGCGTCAACTTTTTTGAAGTAGGATTTCACAGTGACAGTTTTAATAAGTCGTTATTTGTAGCCACGGTAACAAGATTTTAATTTTGTTCAAAAAAAAACAACCTAGGCTAACGTGCTATCAACGCCTCCTTGTACAATAGGTACGGTATTCTAAACTGAAATTACAGAATAAAACGGCAATAACTATGTCAAGCAGCGTTTAAGAACATTACCTTTATAAAAATGTTAAACCAAACAATTTTTCAAAGTTAAGCAGATCTTATTGTAAGTATTAAAGTACGAATATTTGCCAATAAATTAATAAATAATTAATAATTGAAGCTCAGTGCAAGAAATGCTGCAAAGGCTTAAATAGAATTTTGCTGCTGATTACTTTCGAGAAATCCGGTTCATATTTATAGTATTATTAGATAATGCGTTCAGTTCCATGAATTTTGTGACGAAAATTTATTACGTCATATGTTGTTTACACGTTATTCTTATTTACACCGCCCATACTACTCTCTGAATTATATCTCTCTATGTAGGTGTAGCAAATTCTTGCAGCAAAACAAACAACTTTTTAGTTATGTGTGGTTATGTTTAATTTAGTATCAGGTAGGACGTGTTTACTGTTTGATAATATAATAAAACTTAAACGACTTCCACAATACGACAATGAACTAGTGGAAGAAGAGATTCAAGCCCATCTTCAAAATACGTATAAAACATTTATAATTTCGTTATTTCATGGCGAGATAATTATATACAGAGACAAAAAGATCTCAAACGTTTTACAGAGCGTTTGCAGTGATACATATTATAATAAAATTTTGTACAATGGGTTAGAAATTGATACGTATAATCAAATGAATACCACGTGTGACCGATTAAAGCGCGAACTATACAGCCCTTACGGCTAAAACCCGTTATATATGCATATAAATATATATATATATATATATATATATATATATATATATATATATATTCATAGACTCATCATAATTTATTAATAAACATTAACACTGTCGTACCGTATTAACCAACTAATTTGTAATGTTCGATGTAACTCCATTTTCTTTACTACTTGGTTATCGGGGAACATTTTTGAAGCTTCAACGCGTTTAGCTGCACTTCTGAAACATGTGGGTAATATTACATATAGAACTACCCAAATAATTTCGGCATTGGCTGTTCCAACCAAGGTAGGGATCTTTAACGTGCGTGACAACATTCACACACGGGACCTCTATTTTACCTCTCATCCAAACGAGGGCGTATTTTTGTGAAAAATGCTTGCCTAACATTTTTCAAGCAGACTGTGGCGGAATTCGAACCCAGGATGTTGGACGTAGTAGTCACACGCATACCAACTACGCCACGGAGCCGCCTCAATGGTGTAGTACCTTACATGTGATTTTCCAATGCTCCACCCGGTGGTACTACATTGGCCAAGTTAGCGAGTTTTTTTTACCTGAAAAATTTTGAATTTTGCCAAACTCTTGCTGTTCCAAGCAAGGTAGGGATCTTTAACGTGCGTGATAACACTCACACACGGGACCTCCATTTTACCTCTCATCCGAACGAAGAAGTATTTTTGTGAAAAATGCTCGTCTAACATTTTTCAAGCGGACGGTGTTGGGATTCGAACCCGGGACCTTGGGCGTAGTAGTCGCACACGTACCGCTACGTTACAGAGCCGCCAATGGTGTAGTACCACATGATGTGTCAGTTCTGCTGGTTAGAGTAGTCCCACATGGAGACGAATTGGTACATTTCTTGTTAATAGACGTTGGTGTTGATGGGCCTTTAAGGTCTAATGATATTGTAATTGCACGTTCAATATTGAAATATGCACTTAATGAGGGAGATACACTTGCAAAGTTAACCTTTTGTTGATGCGTTTGTCCCTTCATTTGATTGGCGAGAGCTTGACGTCCCATAGACGAAAGAGAAATATTTGTAGAGCAAACGACACTTGCCGAATATACTTCAGTAGACACCTGCTGAATACATGGGTTGAGCTCACGATTCTCAAGCCATTTCTGTTGAAAAGTTGTTTTGCTGGTGACCCCGGTATTATTTTCTTTGTTTTTTTGCTGTAAGCAAATAAGCACAATTGAAACAAACAGGCACAATTGAGCACAAACGAGCAGAATTCAATGGACTAGGAATATATTGAAAACCGAATGTGAGGGGCCAATTTGACTCACCTTGAATCAAGATGTATATGAGAAAATACCAGCAAAGGATATGGTGAGGGGATGATAGATACTCCGACTATTGATTAGGCAGGGTAAAAGTACACGCAGTATTAAAAAATGCCAAAAAAGTAATAATTTAAGTAAACCATGCATTATGTAACCGTGCAACAAAATATTTTATGTAAGGCAATAAAGTAAAAGATTGTCTATTTACAAGTCGTTCGAAAAAGTATGTAATTTGAGTGTTTGGTTTTATATATGATAATTAACAATTTTGTATTTCGTGTAAAATTTATTACAAATTGTTTTGTAAACAAAAAAAAGTAAAGTGATTTCGGGCAAAATACTTTCACCGATGAATTTTCTGACAGTAATTTGTATAAAAATATAAATTGTTCGACATGCACATAAATTGAAAATCACTAAGTTACATTTTAAATATATGTATCGTTATTTTATATCTGATGATTAGGGTAAAATAAAAATTATTGAACTAGAACATTCCATAGCCTTTTATCTGTTGTTAATGCTATAGACTATGCTCACGCAAATTCTTTTCAGAGTTAAAACCAAAAGTAGCACAATCGATGACGAATAATTTACAATGTCTTGAGAAATTGCAAAGTTAAAACAAATGCAATACGCTAAGTAAGTTATGTTTAGCTACCTGTGCATATGATGTGCATTAATCACATTTAAATAAATCGATTCTCTGCAGAAATAACTAAGATCACAATGAATATATGTTATAGACTTGTCCTTCAACCGCACAAACACTAAACAAGTATTACAAAGAAAATGAATATGAGTACAATATCACGTAACTGCATGTAAATATCCAGTAGCTGACAAACATGTTATAAACTCTTTAAGGTTGAAACCTAGATTTCTTCCTTAAATACATTCACATAATTAATACCTTTTGAAGACGGCTGTATCATTTTAAACTCAACTTTTTGCTATTAATATTAATTTATAATTCAATTCGTGAGAACGAATGCTTAAACAGGTACATAATATCAGCTGTTTGTTAGTTTAACAACAGGACAACGAACTACAGCCAGATTGCTAATCAAGATATACTTATGAGAATTTAATTTGATCATAAATCGAAATTTCTGAAGATTCTGATGAAATGATTTTCAATTTCCAAAAATTTTATGATCAGAGACGGTTAAATAGTAGTTCAGGTACAAAATGGTTCATATGACATACCAGATTCTTCAACGAAAAACCGGACATATAGTTTTCAAACCTTAGTTCTTAAAGTCCTTAACGCACATTGTTACAGGTAAAACGGCTACTAACTATGTATAAATTTAAAATAAAATGGACACGAGTGCTGTAAGGAAAAAATTAAGGTGTTAATCCGAGAGCTAGCGAACGTATGCCGCACGTCTTTTATTTGTTGATAGATGATAAAATAAGCGAATAGTCATTTCATGCCAGACCAACAACAAAATTTCAATACTCAACCTGACCACTTCAGATCGCAATGAAACTTTCAGGGATCATTTTCCCTAATGATATAAATGAGAATATATTGTCAAACTTTTTTTTATCGCATTGGGTTTTCTGTAATTAATTTTTAAATTTTTGAAAAATCATGTTTTTTTTGCTTGCATATACACTTTCTATCGTGAATTTCTCAGAATCTATAAGGGCTGGAGAGCTGCTTGAGCCCTCATTTTAAAGAGAATTTATTAAGCTTTAAAAAAATATACATTTTTGGTAATATATAAGCTTTAAATCATGAAAATTTTAGAGTGGGATCTCAATGAGATAAGGAGGAATAGAAGGAGATTAAGTAAAAATAAGTATTTTTAGACCTACATGGCCCTTCTCCGTCTTTCAAATACCCACAATTTTTACCAGCTAAAACTTTTAGTTTTTGGAACTGTTCTTTCTTGTTTTATGCTTGACTATGTATTAGTTATTTAGTATGATGGAAATGTAAGAAGATTTAAAAACTCAGTCTATTAACCTGTAAATACACCAAATTGAGAAAATTTTCACGGTAGCTTTAAGTTTTTTGCCATAACTCCTTATCCCATTGAGATACCATTCCATACATTTCGGGTTTTATAGCTTCTAAAACATCTTTTTCAAAAATTTTAAAAAACGCTGCTCAAAATTTTTTTGAAAAAGTTCTTTGATTTTTTCAATATTTTTTATTCTTTGCACAAGATAGTCAAGGGGCATATCAAATTAAACCTTCTGGAATTCTCTTTAACCCTTAACCGCCTAGTTCTCAAAATCCGGACATTCGTGCCCGGGACCGGTCACTGAGATCGCAATATTTCTTGTGCTGTAAGTAGCTTAAACTATTTATCGAGGTTGATATGAGTAATTAAACCACATAAAACCTTTGATTTTTTCTAATTTGCAACAAAATAATTTGTTTTAGAAAGCTAACATTTATTTGCTATTTTACAACACGGATCTATAAAAATCGCTCACATAAAAACTGGTACGAAAAAAAGCTAAATCTACAAATTTCTTTTAGTTAAAGAGGCAAAATAATTGAAAATCATAAACTGGAAAACAAAAGAATATTAGAACATAAAAATTGCAGGCGCTAATATGACCCTAAATATTTTCGCAGCAGTTACGACAAATCTTATTTCTGCAATCTAAACACTGGTTTCTTGCAGCTATGGCATAAATAAAATGTTTTTTATATTATAGTCGAAACCATGAAAGAAGTCATCTGCGTCATCACTTGTATACGTACGAATTAAGTTGAATATTTTAAGTCACTGTAGCATCTAGTTCATATTACCAAAGGATAGCCTGTTAAGTAAGTTCTAAACATAAGGACATATACTCTTCTCTGACGTTTTCCCAGATGAACGTGTACACGTATGTCTTTAATTAAAACACTTACAAATCGTATTACTATCTTTATCATATATATTAGTTAAGCTTTTAAATAATCTTAAACGTATGTTTTGAATTGAGTTAGACACCTATGACGTAGAGGACTTCTTTCGTGGTTCTTACTATAACTTCGGATCACACATGTAACAGGTTTTTCTCTTTGCCAGTTTTGCGTCTCCTTGAAGCATTGCTGCTTGAATGCCTAGTACTCTGCGTATACAAGACCGAACTTAATACGTTAAATGGAAGTCCACATGTCTGCTTTGGATACGCGGTGTTACTAATTGCCTTGTCAAAAGAGATCTGAAATCATATCTTGTAGTGTTTGGATTGTCTTTATAAGAATTATATAAAACAAATGCGTTATTAGCACTTATATCGAACATTATAAAAAATAAAGCCATAGTACGACGTCCATTTGAATAATTGGCACATTTTTGATATAGAGAATCGCCCCCTCTAGATTTTGGCGGCAAAAATTCTTTAGGAAGAGCTCTTTTTTAATCTTTTTCATTGTTCCGACGTAAGTTAGACCTCTGTCCCGTAATAAGTTTACAAGTTCTATGGAAGTAAACAAATTATTTGCCGTAGGGTTTTTGTTACTTTTTTCAAGTGGTTTACAAAGACGCAATACGGTTCGAGTAGGTTTTGAGGATTTTCTTGCCTCGGGCAACAATGTTTTACCATTTGAATTCTTGCACGTATAGATGCAGGTAGTGTATAAATAGTTTGTGCGGGAATCAGTAACACACATCAATTTTACACCGTATTTTGCTGGTTTGTTTGGCATATACATTTTGGATTGTACTCTTCCACTGAAACCAACAAGCACTTCATCTAAGCAAGCCGCTCTTCCCAATCTACGAACCGTCTAACTGTTGCTTATCAGCAAATTGAAAATTTCAGAAATAGCCGCTTCAGGATCACTATTTTTCTTTCTTCTCTGTCTTGGGGATTATCAAATCGAAGATGCTAAAGTAAAGCGCCCAATCGATTCTTTGCCATAATACACCCTAATATATCTCTGTCTGTTTCATCTGTAGCAAAGAGAGATCTGTAGTTCATCATCTTCAAACAATTCATCTACATCTTCAAAATCTACAATCTGTGTATCTCACTGTTCGCTTTCGTGCCATTTTATAATCTTGAATAATAACAGACTAAACAAGGGTTTCGCAGATAACTGACTTTAAAATTATGAAAATATGGAGTGGTTGTTATAAGATAAGCAAATGGTGAGCAGGAATTGGTCTAAACAAGCTGTGATGCGAAAGTGGAGGAGATTCGATTGGAAATTTTTCAGGAGAAAGCGAAGTTATCGGCATTTCCATGAAGAACAGATTTTATGCAAATTTAAGCTGAAGGACTTAGAAATTCAAGTATAATTAGGGGACCGTTACAACAAACGATTACTAAGAAATAACAAAATTGGAAAGTCCGCACATGTGCAAGCGTCTCGAACACATAAATACCCGGGACCGGTCACAGTGACCGCTGTAATATTTTTCAAAATTTAATTAATGTTTGCGCACAATTAAAAACAAACGGATACTAGCATTTGGTTGTTGTGATGCAGTGAACGATTAGCTAGGCGCTGTAAGCTGTGGGGGTTGCTTGTAAAAAGATATACATGATTTGTAAAACTGTTCCGGTCATAGTGACCGGACCTAGTTGGTTAAGAATTAAAATGAGGGTCAAGCAGCTAAGCAGCTCTCTACGACTTATAAAAGAGAAGTTAACCAAGATTGAAAATGTTAGTGCAAACAAAAAAACTTGTTTTTATGCAAATTTTAAAAAATGTATTTCATCAAAACCTAATAAAATGTAATTTTTCTAAAAATATATTTTAATTTAGAAATTTTGAGAGAATGGTTTTTGAAAGTTTGAAAGAGATCGAGATCGGTATGGAATGATCCAATTAAAGAAAAATATAATACACGTCACCCTGACGAAGCAAACGTGATTTTATTCAGCAACAAGAAAGCGCCAGACAGTAAAAAATCTCCTTTTCTTTTCCCGTCACATTAAGAAACCGTCATTCTAACGCAGAACATTTCTAACTCCAAACTTATATAAATCTTAAAACATATTTAATGCCTATGGAATTTAAGAAATTTATGTATGACTTGCTCATAACTACATTCTTCCACAATATCTAAATAATTGTAAATTTTGGTACCTCTGAACCTCCCGCTTTCAAACTAATACTAATTTCATTCTCTAAAGTACTTCTAGTACCTAATAACTCTTAATTAAATGTTAGGTTAGGCAGGCCTTTTTTATTCAGTTCAATTGCTTGCACCATCACAAATGTCCGGTGCAATAAATCTGCACGTATTCGGTGTATGCCAACCAAATGCACGGTACTGAAAAAGAGCATACCCAGTGCGCACTAGTGCAATTAACCGAACGCTACATTAGATAAATCTTCTTTTTACTAATTTTATCTTTAATATACATGTTTAACTGAAGCTACCTGACACTAATAAAAATATTTGGAAAGAATTATTTATTCACTGCTGATGCTAGTTAATTAAATTCAAGAAATTGACTTGAAACAAAAACTTGCATATGTACTACTGAACTTTGTTTTATTCATAGAGGACAATTAATTTTATTTGACTTCACTGGACTGGTCATTAACAGATAGTAAACGGGAGAGAAGAAAACTCACAGTGGGTTCCTAACCATTATAAATAACAAGTCTTAACCTTTTACAAAATAAACCATCAGCTAAGCCTCTGAGACGTCAGGAAACAAGTTTACTAGTATAAAATCAATCAATGAAAAATTAAAACTCTTGCCATAATTTTATATATACCAGGCGGAAATAAAAGACTCAAAATTTATAATTAAAAAAATTATCTACTCAAAATTTTTCTCGTTGCAATTAATTACACTAGTAATGCTATCGGTAGTTGGCCAACTAGTCATAACAACAATTAAAAATATTGACTAACAAATAATATGTCGGAAATTAAAAATTTATATAAATTTTTCTTTAAATTTCGCAAAGTTCACCATAGCCATGACGGTAACGCGACTGAATTACACTCTCTAATATAGGATGTACAAGGAAATGCTGACACATTTTGATCGTAAATAACTTGTTTAGGCTTATTTACCCTATTTACACGTTTTACCTTAAGCTTATAGATATTAATTAATGTCGCTTATCCTTTAACCTAACAGTACTTAACCCCTTCCTATAATCCGGTTTTATCCACTACCTACCTACAAGAAAAGGAACTAAATGGTGAGAAAGGACAGAAATTTCAGTGCTTCGAAAGTCGTAGCAAGCGTCACATGTACGCAATATGTTGTCGTGGTTATTTTGCAGTAATTAGTGCCGTACAATCGGTTCGTGTGCTAATTAACATTACTACAGTCCGCAATCAATTAATAGTTTCGTTACATTGATCGACCAGCGTTGAATCAAGATCGCAGTCATTAAAGGTAGGTGAATTCCATATCATTGGTTCATCCCTTTATCCCTACATTTTGGTTCCTTTCGACCGCATTAATTAATATTTGCATATAAAAATTGATTATCTAATCAAACAATTAGAGTAATCAGGGCAGTTTTACACATTAATAGTAATTGCAGTTAGGCTTATTTCATAATATTTTTGCATGCCGTTGCATTTTAAAAGTTACTTCTTAAAATTTAAGTGCATGAAAAACAGTTAATTTAAATTAAGCGTATACAAATAGGAAAAACATCATTGCGATACCCTGTTCTAAGAACTTGCATTGTATACCTGAAGCTGCACTAATCTATTTTGGTGAGAGCTTAAAGAACCGTTATTCCTCGAGGTATCTTAAGGGTTGTGGTCAACACAAGTCTCATTTTAACGTTAAATTAAAGTGTCACTCAAGATTAGCTACATAATTGCTAGTTTCTGAAAAGTGGTAGAGTGGTTACATGTTCATCATTAGTTTGGGTTTACATCTTTAAGATTTGTTATTTTTGTGACAAGGGTACTCGTGTTTAGGGGAATAGCTATTTTGTTCGAAATGACTCAGATGCTTATGGACCGTCTTATAGTAGATGGAAAAGGGTGTTTGGATAGAATAGAAAATTTGTTTGAAAGTATTTCAAAGTTGGAATATAATCTTGAAAACCAAGCAATCGCTTCGAACAGGTGCCAGTTTTCAAACTTGTCAAGTAAAATAATTATACTGTACTGCCGTTTTATCTACCTCTGACCAGAATAATTACCTTGGAATATAAGCGAAGCGTTTGTACACAAAAGATGATCGATAGGCCCCTGCGGGTAATGGATTTGATTGACAGAGCTATATTTAGCTTACAATAGGTACATTCGAGATATTATTTGCATATTCTAATGTTTTAGAAATCATTAGAATGATTGGAAAAAATATAAGTTGCTGTGATGAGCGTTAGTTAGTTCAGTTCTAATTGAACCTTTGATTACAATATGAGTTCTAATTTAAAGCTTTGACAGTCGTGATATAAAATAAATTAGTGGTATATACAGGGTTACAGGAAATTCGAGGTAGTCCTGTTAAGGTGTTATAGAGGAGGTATCTATCAATTAATTTAACCATGTAATGCCTTATGAAAAAAGGAAGTCTGCGATATTTACAAATTTATAATTTTTTTGAAAAATAAAGTAACGCAACTTTACAAATTCATAAGAAAATCCTAATAATAATAATCAAACCTTCTATATTCATTAAACGCTCGGGACATCGTATTGAACCACTATCAACACTTAAATTGAAATCACCTGTGCATACATTAAAATAGGAGACACAAACATTTCAAACCTTGATGATTTTTATTCGTTTCTTTCACTCAAATTGGTGTCTCTTCAAAAAAATCAACGACACATTTAGCGTACAAACTACTGTAAAAACTTGCACAATTTCTTAGCTTTCGATTGAGGTGTTCACATTTGGAATAGGTCAATAAGTTACAGAGAAATCGAAATTACGAAGGGATAAACTTGAACTTAAATAACTAAATCAAGATAGCTTTGAAATTAAACAAAAAGTTAGTTGATGTTAAATTGGGATTTAGTTAAATTAAATGTTTATCTTTTGACGATTTGTTCACGATCCCTTTGTAATCTCGATTTCTCTGTAACTTATTAACTGATTCCAGATGTGAATAGCTCAATCGAAAGCTAAGGAATTGTGCAAGTTTTTACAGTAGTCTGCACGCTAAATGTATCAATGATTTTTTTGAAAAGACACCAATTTGAGTGAAAGAAACGAATAAAAATCTTCAAGGTTTGAAATATGTGTGCCTCCCATGTTAAAGTATGCACAGGTGATTTCATTTTAAGTGTTGATAATGGTTTAGTACGATGTCCTGAGCGTTTAACGAATTTAAAAGATTTGTTTATTATTATTAGGATTTTCTTATGAATTTTTAAAGTTCCGTTCCCTATTTTTTCAAAAAAATTATAAATTTGTAAATATCCCAGAAACTGTCCACTTTTGCATAAGGCATTATATGGTTAAATTAATTGCTAAATACCTCCTCTATAACACCTTAACAGGAATACCTCGAATTTCCAGTAACCCTGTATAAAGTGAGATAAATTATTATAATGATAAACATAAATTTATTATAGCGATCGATAAAAATTAATTATAGTGCATCGATATGAATTAATTAAGAAGACAGCATCCTAGTTTTAGAAGTTAGAATTTGTATTATTAGTGATTAAATGGAAAGAAAACGTTGTGAGAGCTTTCAGAATTTCACTGTAGGTACGAGTTGTTGAAAAAGCCTGTATAATTAGTTTGATGATAAAAACTGTTGAATGTGCAAATAGAATTCTCGTTAAAATACCAATAGGTTATCTGAATCTTGAGAAATTTATTTGCATTTACACTTGTTAACTTCTTATGAAGATTTAAAAGAACGCAGAATTTTAAACAAATTCGTGGGTTTTAGTGAAACTATACATTTCTTTATTATAAAACTGGTTAAAGCAAATGAATTTATATATAAAATAGTTGATATCGTGAACTACTGTTGTAACAATCAAGAAAGATATTGTAACACTAATTATGAAGTATATGGAACATTTTGGAAATTACGCTTATTCGATCTTTACTAAAGCGGTCTCATATATGTTTAGCGATAAGAAAAGACCATGCATAGATGTATTACAATCATATCTGTCTAGCGCTAAGAAGGATGATTAATAGGTATAGGAATACAACAGGCTTGATGATGCACATTCTAGGTGCTTTCTCGATTTATAAAATAGAAGAGAATGGAATAATATTGTATATAAGTGCGCCCCCCGTTGCGATAGATAGATATTAGTTTGAGCTCGGTGCTAATAAACGTTTGATGTACATAAATTAATGTAGAGATAAATTCGCTTATGTGAGTTAAATATAAATTCCCATACGTGATATAAATGTGTTAGATACATAAATTACTAGTAAGATTAGTGCTACAATAGTGCTTAATTCGTCGTACGTAGAAGATTAAATTGGTGCGTACAAATAGCGATTAAGCTTGTAATAATGTAAACAAGATTCGATACATACTTGTAATTGTGAAGAATAATTATTAGACTTGTATTTATTGGAAATAAAGACCAAAGGACAATGTAGAGACTTCGTTACAATATCAAGATGGAAAATTTGGTTACCAAAATTCAAATATGTACAACCACTGAAATTTCAAATGACACTATACCAAGTGTGAAAAATCATTTGAAAGGCAATTTTAAAAATTTTGGTTACATTAAGGTTAAATAGTTGCAATGTAAAGTAAACCACAGATCATATCAGAAATATATTCATGCAATGTAGTAATTACTTAAACACAGACGCTTCGTTAGTAAAATTTACGATATCAAGGTTGAAAAAGATTTAATCATTTCATACAATACAATGTAATTGTTTATGCTGCTGAACAGACACGTGACGCTAACTTAAGTACACCGCGTGACATAGTGCTTGATTCACGTGCAATAGGAACGCTATACGAAGGAGAGCCCACCAACACAAGAAAGAACAGGAAAAAAGGCGAACGTTACACAATAGACCATAAGACGACGTGCGGGTGAACGTGAAAAAATAGTCGAATGTACCCTGTGTGTTATGAAGTAACAAATGGGCGTAAAGTGGTGTGATCCGCGGATTTTTGACAGGCACTCAACATTTACATATTGCAACGCATTGGTTCCCAGTAAAAACTTGAAAATAAACGCCAAAGACAAATGAATTTACTCTTAACTCGCTTCTTTGTACACCTGAAGACGTAAACTGTAAGTTATAAGTTCGTTAGAAATTGTTTTTCTTGTATTGTGGCATTTATGCATTGGTATTTTTTTCATAAAATGCTGATAAACTAGTACAACGTCCACTTTAAGTAAAAAATAATGTAAAATTATTAGATGTATAAAATTTGGACACTGCAAGTTTTAATTGCAAATTAGAGACGTGTTGCAAATTATTATTATAGTTAATTATCAAGGTTATGATTCATTGAAGATGAACTGAGTATGAAATTTAGCATTCTATGTGTGTATTTGTTTACAGGAATATCGTTAGATTGTTAATGTTTACATTGATGTAAGTAACTTTAAAATTGTTGTACCTGTTTAAAGAAAAATTGAATAATATTATATTAAAATAGATTTAGGTGACGTAGTAAGCTGAAATTTGTTGTTTTATTTGTTCAAACCTACAGGTAGCATTCCGTAAAAGGAACTCCATTTCACCAAGAGGTTAATGTAATTAAAATCTCCAAGAATGACTCGTTGTCCACGGGATTATTAGACCCGACGGATTCGCCCCCATTAATTTGACAGTGTTAAAAGTATTTCAATGTAAGTGTTATAGAAACGTAGCTTAAAAGCACCTAGATTTTATTCCCTACTTTTTTTGTTTCTATATAAACCCACTTCCGCACCTCTGTAGTTAACAGGTGCAATCTTATTTTATTACGGGATTCCTGCCCTTTCTGGGCAATTCTAAATTTAAGGGTTTAGCGGTTCATTCACCCGTAACAGAAAACTATGTTCCATGAGGACAAATTTCAGTAATAAGTTTTAAAAATTAAAGTACAACCTATTGTCAGTTGAACATAAACCTGTCATGTTTCGTTCCATTCTGGGTCATGCTAAAATACCGCATGGTTGATTCAACTGAAACCATTTGATAGCCATGGAAAAAAGTTCTTACTTTTCATCAATCATTAATCAGTAATCGGGAAAGTTCCACAACAGCAATCGTATTTGATTAAACGCACCCAAAAACAAAATAAATAATGAGAGATACCCAATAAAAAGTAAAATATTGTCTCTGTTGTTAAAAAAATGTGTGCATTCTAACTTTCATTTTCAATTGGAATCACTTAAAACTGTTTGACTAGGTGGCTCGAAGCCAAAAATTGAAAACTATTTGCGTAAGTTTATTTTGCATTATAAAAATATTTATACACAAAAAGAACAGAATATGCACACTATATTTTAACCATTTTAATTCCTTGATTGAAAAGCTAGAAGCACATACCTCTTTTTATGTTTGAACATATTACTCTTTAAATGTGCGTTAAAACAGTGTTGCTTTCCGACAGCTTCACTTACACCAAATGTTTGTTTATTTTTCAATTTATGAGGATCTTGATGAAATAGTGCGGGATTCGAAGTGGATTATTAAATAAAAGAATAGTTATGAGTGCTGTAATAAGAATTTTGCTATTTGCAAGTAGGAAGCGATGGGTCATGTATGAAATTCCACCACATCAAAAATAAAATACACAATAGAACCGTCAATTGTTTCATGTTCGTTTCGGGAATAAGTACTCCGTAGATATGATGTAAATGTTACGATTTCTATAATGTTATACATGACAACACACAAAAAGAATGAATAATATGGAATTTGCTATGGCTTAACTGCCATTAGCCGTACTAAATAAGATTATGACATAGATTAGTTCAATCTGTCATAAAGATTTTTGAGAGAAAAAAATAAAATATAAATGTGATTGTGATTTCCGTAGTTCAAATTCAATTCTCAAGTAGGGATAACCTAAAATATGTAATTCAAAAATTTTATTATACGTTCGGGTGCAAAGTGACCTACATAAGTCGTGATTTATGTTCAAGAGCAATCTAATGCTAGATAAAGATTCCAACCCGATACAAAAGTATCTGAACAAAATATTTTGTAATTCGAGAATCGTTGCTAAAATTTGGGGACAGAAAAGAACAAAAATAATTTTATTGGTTTTCAAAATATTCCCTTTTACATATCTAAATTTTTCACGGGAATAAATTAACCATTAAAACATTCTTTTCCATTCAAAAGACGGTGTACTAAAATATCCTACTTTTAAACGCTTCTCTGCATCATCATCATCATTGTCGACCATAAAGTTAATTTTTGATTTTTGAAAATGTAAAGAAATCATTAGCACTTAAGTTAGATTTGAACGAATGAGAAGTTAATTCCATCATTTGCTTAAATAATTCATTGTTTGCTGTGCAGTGTGAAAGCTTGCATTTTCCTGATGCGACGTTTCCTATTCCTTTTCCGCATTTCAGAGAACACTGCAACAAACAAATGGATGAATATCATTCTGCATTCACAGTTCTACAATCTTCTAGGAGAATAATAGTCATTCTGAGACATAACACCTAACCATTCTCTTGGAAACACTGAGGCAACTAATAACATTGATTGTTTTCGTTTCACCTTAGAATAGTGAAACACTAGGGTGCTGCTTAATATACATGCGTCCAAGTTTCATCACCAAGATAATGTCATATCACAATTGAAACTCCTGACTTAAGGCCGTTTAAGCGTTTTGACACCATTTAATACAAACATCCCTCTTATTGAATTAAGTTGGAATTCGAACGTAAACTTGTTTTAACATTAAAGTAATTATGTATAATTTGATTCATTTGCTTCATATCAATACCCAAGAGAGACCCAAATTCTCTGTGTTACACGTCATTATCGTTTGTCGAACAGGACTAATATTTTACGTTGTTTTCGATGTTGTTGGTCAACCTTTACGAAATTTATCAGTTATGCTACTGCGATCAAATTTAATTTCTTGGTACCACCGAAACACCTTTGTTCTTAATGGTGCCGTATTATCAAAAGTAGTCCTTAAATAGCGAAGAGTAGGTAAGATTGAGGGTATTTGACGCACCTCCACCCACCTTCCACGACCTCCCTTCCATCTTCTACATGCTTCCTTCCACGTTTTTCCTTTCACATATTTCCTTCCACATTTTTAGCGGTATCTGCTTCTTTGCACCAGACGGAATTTCCAAGGTAATGTTCTCTATATGTACTTTATGTCAGTGGAAGAGAGACAGACATACAGCTTATTCTTGCCAACTGTTAATTTTGAACCGGTTAGCCACCTTAGCAACCAGTTTAACCCAAACAAGACATTGCTAGTTACATATCGTCCCTTGTCTTGTCACTCAACCAGGTCACCGCTAGTGTTGTTAATTCAATCGTTAGACCTGTTTTACCATATTAGGTTAATGTCAAATTTTTCGCACATAATTGCATACATAGACAAATCCCATTATTTTTAAAGTAAGAAATCCAATCGTTGCTAATCTATTAATAACTTTTTATTTATAAACATTTTCTTAGCGTGTAAAGCATTAGTCGACCTAAAAAAATTCGGAAAGTAAGAATCCGCAATTATTTTTAGCCTTGGGCCATCCTTATCGAGGTTCAACCCCTAAAGCCAATTTTATAACTTTTTTATTTCTAAGCATTTTCTTAGTGTGTACAACATTTGGTGGGTTTAAATTTTCTGGGCAGTCCCAATCCGACAGTACTTTAACCTAGGCCCAAACCCTAACACTTTTACAACTACTAACCGATTTATAACTTCTTTACTTCTAAAAATTTTTTTAGCGTGTAGAACATTAGGTAACCTAAAATTCTTCGGGAAGTAACCATCCGCCATTAATTTTAACCTGGGAACACCCTTATTGAGGTACAACCAATAAACCCGAATTTTCTAATTTTTTTATTTATAAACATTTTCTTAGGGTGTAGAGCATTGGTTGGGTTCAAAATTTTTTGCAAGCCTCAATTCGACATTACTTTAATCTGGGACCAATCCCTAACAGTTTTAAAACCCCATAATGTCTACTTTTAATTTATAAACATTTTCTAACGTGTAAAACATTTCATGGGTTCAAATTTTTTCGAAAGTCCCAATCCGACATTACTTTAATCTACGACCAACCCCTAACAGATTTATAACCTCTAAACGCCTACTTTTTTATTTCCAAATATTTTCTTAGTATGTAAAGCATTTGATGGGTCCAAATTTCCTTAAAGTCCGAATCTGTAATTTAACATTGAACCAACCCATAGTCAAGACCTAAAAATTTATAAAGATGCACTCCCACACAATGCCAATTACTTGCAATTATTTGAATATAGGATAATTATATATTTTGTAATAGTCTTTTATAGATGTAGTTACTGGTCGAGGCATAAAATGCAAAGTCACATCGCAAAACATTAATTAATAAGTAACTTCTAATTTTTATTTTGATAATATCAAATATGATATAATAGATATATTTTTACATACTAAACACACCAATTTCTTTATTTATATTCGGAGTTGTTTTTAACTTATCTAATTTAATTTTTATTTTATAATTTAGATTTATATTATCTTCTTGTAGTTCCTTTTGTAATCAACAATCTAATACGATTAAAAAAGTAGAGCACAGAAACAAAATTCGTCCTATTCTCCAATTCGAATATCAAGATGTGTCCAAATATTGGTTACAAAAGGAACTACAAGAAGAAAATATAGATCTAAATTATAAAATAAGAATAGGATAAGTTAAAAACAATTCCAAATAAAAATAAAGAAATGATGCTTTGTTTGAAAAAAATATATCTATTATATTATGTATTTTATATTATCTAAATAAAAATTTAGATTAGAAGTTGGTTATTAATTAATATTCTGCAATGTGCTTTTGTATTTTATGCCTTGAGGAGTAACTACCTCCATAAAACTATTGCAAAATATATAATTATCCCATATTCAAATAATTGTAAGTAATTGGCGTTGTATGAAGGAGCACCCTCTTTGTAAATTTTTAGGTCTTGGCTGTGGGTTGTTCCAAGAAAATTAATGCAGATTTGGACTTTTACTGAAATTTGGCAACACCGAATGTTTTAAATGCTCAAAAAATGTTTAGACATATAAAAGTAGATGTTTAGGAATGGTAAATCTGTTAGGGGTTGGTTCTATGTTAAATTAATGTCCGATTGGGGCTTCCAAGAAATTTTGAATTCATCAAATGTTTTACACGCTAGAAAATGTTTATAAATAAAAAAGTACACATTTAGAGGTTATAAAACTGTTAGAGATAGTTCCAGATTACAGCAATGTCGGATTGGAACTTCCAAGAGAATTCGGTCCTAGATTAAACGCAATGTCCGATTGGGACCTTCAACAAATTTGAACTCGTCCGATGCTTTATACTCTAAGAAAATGTTTATAAATAAGAAAGCCATTTTTAGATTGGTAACCACTGGATTACTTAATTTAAAGATAAAGAGATTTGCCTGTGTATGCAATTGTGTATAAAAAAATTGACATTAATATAATATGGTAAAATACGTCTAGCGATAGAATTAATTGCATTAGCGGTCACGTGGTTGAGTGACAAGCACAGACAATATCGTATTAGGGTTAAACTCATTACTAAGGTGGTAAACCTGTTCGAAATTAACCGTTGGTAAGTTCCACTTATATAAAGTACACATAGAGAAAATTACAATGAAAACGTCGCCTGGTGCAGTTCTTTTCTAACACATTGATTTTCCCGTTTTATGCAAAGAAAGTGATAGTGTTAAAAATGTGGAAGGTAAAATGCGGAAGGAAGAATGTGGAAGGAAAACCATGTAAGAACATATGAGAAAGGAAAAATTTGGAAGGAAAACAAGGAATATGGAAGGAGAAATGTGGAAAGAGGCATGCGGAAGGAAATATGTGAAAGAAAAAATTTGGAAGGTAAGAGATGAAAAAAAAATATGGAAACAAGAATGTGCAAGGAAATATGTGGAAGATAGAATGTGAAAGGTAGAATATAGAAGGAAAAATGTGGAAGTTAAATGTGGACGGTAGAAAGGTAATGGAGAGGGTGGGGTGCGCCAAATACTTTCAATCTTACCTACTGCAAAGCATTCCTTTTTCACTTTTTGTCAGTCGAAAATAGAACAAAATCTTGCTGGAAAATGTTCATGATTTGAATCCATGTTTTTTCAAATCAATAACTTTAAAATTATACTGTAATCAAACTATTCAACAAATTTTAACTCTTATCACTTTTACTTGATAATACAAGTATCAATATTTACGAATTTCTATGTATCAAGCATCTGATTACAACACTACCGAAATCTTGCAGCAATCTGCGTAGTCGGTTGTGTGTTCAAGCTATACATTATTAAACGATATCCGGTACTAGAGTATTATTTGTATTTTCTGTGAGTTGACACTATAGCTTTTGTTTTTTGTTGGTTCCTTCAAACAAAAAACAACTGATAATTTAAAAATTCTCTAATAACTACGTAAATTTCGGTGTTTTTCAGTTTCTACAGAAACCACTCATTTTGCATTTTGGATATAGGGATGTTATCACAAAACCCTCTTACTTTTCTGCGTATAATCCAAGAGTGAAGAGAAAAGACGATGTTGTCATTTAAAAAAAGATTTCCGAACTTTTGTGATAGTGAAATTTGGCATCAATTTTCGAGTATCCTATATAATTTTTTCGAAGAGTTGTTAAAGATTTGGTAAGCTACATGTCTTATTTGTCAAAATCTTGTAAATATTTGACGTGACACGCTTGAATGTCGAAAAAGTAAATTTTTATGTCGAAGACTCGATCTGCTAAAAACAATGACAAAACTGAAATAACTAAAAAATGACGCACATTGGGCATATGATGTCTTATATAAACTTACATTGTAATTTAGCGTAGATTCTAAAAAAATCAATAAAAATCGGAGCAATCCATTTAAAATAACGGACTTAGGGTTCATTTCCGTTATAACCGGAAGTAGCGGAAAATGGAAAATATTTTGGCAAGAACGAGCCATTCGGAAAACCCCTGTTCACACTGATATAGACATCAACCGATGGCGGCCTTTCGAATTCGAAATTATTCTTTCCTCCAGAAGATATTCCTTTGATAAACTGTACGAAATGTTCCTTGCCACATGCTTCTATATTACATCACACTCTTTCAATAATCCAACATGCACCATCCTAAAACCATAACTAGACAGCCAGAAAATTTCTTTTATCAATTTATTTGCATTTTTCAAAATTCAAGTCTTCAAATTTTTACAATTTGCGACTACAAAAAGTTCTTAGTGTTTCTAATATCAAAAGTACATATAACAAGTTCGATTGGTCACTATCTGCCTTAAAAGTAGATTTTTTAAGCAGGAGTTTTTGATCAGCTCCAGCGCAATTCAAAGATAAACAATATACAAATAAGCGTTTTGTTCGTAAGCTCGATGACGTGTTGAGTAATAACCAATAGCGATCTATTAGCTTACTAAACATACTCTCGGTTTCTTGGACAATATAACATACATTTCCCGAGTAAAGTAAGTCTATGAAGTATTTATAAGTCGTCAAACTAACGACCGTTTGATACACCCGTACACCGCAAACCTACAGGATACTTTAATATTGATTTTTATCATCGTATTCTATAAAAATCGTAAGTTATTTCATAATTTAATGTTCAACGAACATTTGGAGGCACAAAATTTACTCAAAAATATGCACACGTGTATCGCATCTGAAAAATAACAAACAGTACATACACCTACATTTATACGCAACGTATAATCTCGACCAATTCGGTCAAGGAACCGGTACAATTACTTCCATATTGTAACTAGGTGTAACCCTTGACCGGAATAATACACCTGAACGTAAACGAGGTATCTATACACAAAGGATAATTGGTAACTACCCCGGAGCGTTATATCTTTAGATGAGATGATCGACAGGTTACAAGAGCGTGCACTTAAAAATTAAAATATAAGATCTTTCTAAAGTAGTTTGCATAATTCTAACACCTTAGAATAATTAAAATAAGAATATATGAATCACCCATTCACGGGTATTAGTCAGGTCAGTTTGAATTCAAGCTTTGATTAGAATACTGGTTATAAAGTTGTAAAATAAATTAGTCTAAAAATAAATAGCTCTATGCAATATAAATTATTGTAATGATCGACATAAATTAACAGTTAGTGTTTCGATAATTAATTATAAGTGCCTGGTTTAGTAATTAAGAAGATCATTGCTCCAATTTGTACTGTTAGTTATTAACTAGAAATAAATTGTCTCCAGAAGTTAGAATTTCACTGTAGCTACGAGTAGTTAAAAAAGTTTGTGTAATCAGTTTAATAATAAAGAACTGTTCTTATTGTAAAAGAGTTTTCATTACAATATATTTCCACAGTAGAGCGAGAATCAAATAGAAATTCGTTTCGCAAGAATAATATTTTTATATCTACTGATATAAAACAACATTTTCCTATATTCTCCCAGGCATCTTTATTAAATTTATAAGTATTCTTGTTGTTTATTTGTCATCCATCTTGGTGTACGGAAATAATTATTTTCCTGTCGCCCCTTATAACGAATATCCAAGTATATATTTCCTTAAATTTACTTTGTTCAAAAATATTTCTACAGAATTCGTGGGTTCTTATTAGTAAATATGTTCTTTCAAATTTGTTATAAGTAAAATGTTATTTGTGTAAATTCTGTACGTGGTCTATTAGAAACCAGATTTGCAAATTTAAATTAAAAAAAAAATAGTTACACTATGACCCAATGCGTACTGCTCGATAGTATTCTATTTGGCTTGAATTCTTTGGATACCAAATGGTATAAGTGATCAATTACAATAACCATATGTTATTTAAAATATCCACCCTAAATTCTTAATTAGTAGTGTTCAGTTATTTACTGTAGGTCTGCTGTCTATTTCTTAATTTTCTTTACGACCTTTTGCACGCTTTTAATTTACTCACCTTTATTTTATTTCAAACTACATTAAAACAAGCTTAATTATAATAGGGAATTGATACTCATTAACCAATAATAAAAAATAATAAAAAATAATAATAATAATAATAATAATAATAATAATAATAATAATAAAATCACAATGTTTTTTTAAATATAATCTTGGATACGGTATTAAAAAGGATATGATTGGTTATAAAAACCTGTTTATGTACATAGAGAAAACGACAATTAGAGTAAACTGTTCGGTTGTTATGTTTAATACCACCCATATTCTTGAAAGTGTACAAAACATTTACTGGAACTGCTTCACGAATCATTCGAGAGTTGTTCTGGATCACAATTTTGTAACCTGTTAAAATTCCCTAATCCGCCGTTTCCCATTATTATTATAAGTTCGAGAGTTTTTATACCGACCTCTGTTTCTTGTAGTCTATTTTTATATAAGTATTTATGTCGTTACACAACAAATTTCTTTCATTTCTTTATGTTGACCAATCGCAGGTCTGTATCTTCTCGTAATTTTGAGAATAATTGTCTGCTGGAAACCCGTCGATGATTGCAGTGACATTGTTTTGACACTCGGCTGTTAGGATTTTGTAGTTGACCTAGGCACACACTGCAATATTGTATGATTGTTGTTTGTAACTTCCTTATGAACTCATGTTTTTGGAAAATATGTTTCGTTCGGGGTATAAGAATAGGACGCCTCCATCTACGGAAATTTACTAGGAATTTTATATGGAATACTGAAGGACTAAAAGCTTAAATCATTGATGGAACCCTCTCCTCGGTTTCTTTAACATCCACGCTTCGCTATAGATAGATAAAGTAATTCAGGTTGTTTGTAATTCATAATTGCAAACACCCTGCGCGTTACTACGTTCGGTTTCAAGCTGTGAAGTTAAAAAAGTAACAATCGCCCTTTGAAGGATACAGTATACATTGAACCATCTAATCCCATTTTAAGGTCGATTCGTTTTTCGTCCTAGAATTGCCAAGAGCAAGACGAATTACATCAGAGGATAACCACGGTTAGGAGTTCACGCCCACATATTGCCTAACATCAGCTAGTAAACCTAACCACTGGATCTAACGAGGATTCTCTAGCATATAATCGCAAGCTAAGTAGTCTGATTTATATATGTTCTAATCACTGTATCTAAATGCAAAATTAAGTTTCTCTTATTATGTGATTTACAATCGGAATGTAACCTATTTTTCTTCAGTATTAGAGTAACAATGGACTTACACTGCGCACGAACATTTGCCTTTAAAGTGATCATTGATTAGGTGACCTTATGAGATAGATGATCATATCTTGTGTTAGAGTACCCTTGACTTAAGTAATTATGTTATGTAGAACTAAACAAGTTCTAACCATGGTGTGGTTGGTTCGGTACACTGTTACGATGATGGCTCAATATTGTTACTTGGTGTTTATCGCTTTTTTAGAGTTTGGTAATCGAATACAGAATATATTTTTTAAATTAAGTTACCATAATAGGGGTTTCTGTATATACCCTTAGCAATGGAATACAACCTTGGTTGCTTATCTTTGTGGTGTATCTATACATTTAGTTTGTCGTACCATCAAATATGTACATTAATTTACGAGCAACCATACGACATGTTGTATGTGTTATAATATGGTTCATCTGTACATTTTTACCTATAGGAAGTTGGCTTGCAGTCGATGGTCGTTGTAACTTAGAGTATCCTCTACTTATAAGATCACGGATTTATTACTTTCTTTTATTTATTTTGTTCGTCCTCTAGTATTAGCATTTAAGGATTTTGACGTCCCATTTGTCATAATTTTACTTTTCTTTAAAAGCATTAAATTTTTTCAGTTAATTAGTTATTTTATTAACAAAGCGTTGTGTCGAGCGTTTGTAGGGTTCTTCCCAGTGTGGAAAACTCTGACTGCATCGATACGCTCCCACTTTCCTGGCGACCATTAATTTATTTCAAGGTAGTTGCTTACTCCACTGGACCCGCGCGTTTCTTTGTTCAGTGCAGGATATTAATACCCCTTCTTGACAGTCTCACGTCGACTCAGCTGCCAGAGAACTTTATTTCGTCACCAGCCTAAGAGGAACGTTCAATACCCACAATAAATTTCTTTTTTCTCTGACAGCTTTCACGGCTTGTTACTTTCATATTCCTACGCTAGAATTTCCCTAAATTCTTCCAATTAAATTAATATTCCCGACCGTGAAAGCAAATATTGACGAAAACAGGTTATCTAATTAGCGGAATGCAGTGCAGTTTTAACCTACAGAAATGAACGTAACAGGTTCATAGAATTAAATAATTTACATATTGGGATACGATGTTTGTAAAAGCACTTAATCATTCTACAGGTAGCACATATTTATTCGAACTGTTTGTATACAATCTCAAAATTAAAAATTTATTTAAAGTTACCAAAAAATAATAAACCAAATTTGGAATGTTTACGTAGGATTTAATCATAAACTTGCTAGAATATTTTACAAACGTTGAGACATTGAATGTATATGTACTAAAATGATACTGTTTGCTTGTTTTGAAACAGTGCATATTTAAATAGTGCTGTTTCTACATAAACACCAATAAACTTGGCGGTCATACACTATTTACTAAGTTGGCGAAAAAGTTATTTAAGCTTCTTAAAAAAAGTAAATAGAATAAATAGAAAATTTGAACAATAGACTTGGGTAGTAGAATATTCCTTTTAAGTCATTTTCAAAGTAAAAGTATTATATGTATAAGTGTACAAAACCAATTATTCGGCATGTTTAGCATTTAGCTCTAGTTTTGGCACAGTAGAGTCAGTTGGCCAAGGTGGGCCGAACTAACTTGACTGATTCAATAGCATCAAAATACGGGAGTTACAGGCTAAGTCCATAGAATAAGGTCTTTGGAATCCTGTATGGGACTACCGCACATGATGCACTTCATGTACTGGTGGGAACTATGCCCTTGGACCTAGTAGTGAAACAGCGAGCTGCAATGTACAATCTTACACACAATGACAACCAACAACTACAACGCATCTTAAACACAAACCAACTGCCCACAACAAAGACGGAAATAAAGAACTACATACCTGTAGAATGGCAGACAAGATGGGATCAAAGCACAACCGGTAGAAGGGTATACGCAATAATCCCAAATATTAAAGACCGCCTAAAAGCCAAATACCTGGTGCCCAGTCGGGGATTTATTCATTACCTAACTGGCCACGGACCCTATCCAACATACAGAAAACGCATAAACTTAGTTGACAACAACATATCCACGTGCGGAGAAATAGGAACACCGGAACATGTAGTATTCGAGTGTAATGACTTACGGCTGCCGATGGTCCGGACTGACAAGGCAATGTCCGTTGTGCGTTCTTCCTTGACGACTGGGATATCCGGCTGCCGATGGTCCTGGTCCTAGAGGGGGAACGTAACACGGACCAACATCACACACAACACACATACACACAACCATCACACACACACACACACACGCACGCACGCACGCACGCACGCACGCACGCACGCACGCACGCACGCACCCACGCACCCACCCACACACACACACACACACAGGTCTGCTTAAATTTCAGGTAGCAGACTACTGAAACGTTGAAACAAATAAATAAATAAATAAATAAATAATCCTGTATACCAATTTCAGTTTGAAAATGATTTAAACAAGTCACGGCGGATTGATTTGTACATTTTCACTGCTTCTGGTGTTTCTCTGACGGGTATTTCATACCTCGATATAATGCACTTGTGGTTGTTTCCACAATTGAAAAAGACTCCAATAACTTTGTATTCTAACAAGATGGAGCTCCATCTCACTGGCATGCTGAAGTACGAGGTTACCCAAACGAAGAACTCCCACGGCGCTTGATCGGGAGATGTGCACATGAAGCCTTAGTGCTCTTAGCATGGCCTCCTAATCTCCTGATCTCACTGTCTGTGATTTTTTCCTTTGGGGATAGTTAAAGACTATTTACGTCCACCATACTTAGAAACTTTGGTTGAGCTACAGGAACGCATTACAGCTGCATTTATGACGACATATTAACGCGTGAATGGGCTGAACTTGACTACAGTCACGGGGTGCGCACGCTTATGGACATGCTTGATTCACTGTTTTAGTTCATATTACGCCGGCGAGGTCGTTAAACTGAAGGAAACTGTCGCCGATAAAAATGAGATAGAAATTTTAATTGTCAAATTTCAAACAATCCATTTAAAAGTTTGTTGTGGTTTGAACTTTTAAGTAAATTTATTGTGTTCCGCATTTATTTACCAGTAATATTGAAAAATATAACGAACTTTTGTGTTAATTGGTTAATCTTCACAAACAATGGTGTTCTGTTGCAATGTATTTTTGTGTTCTAACAAAAACTCTGAAGTGAAAATGCACCGTTTTGTGTTATTTAAGGGTTATCTATTATTTAAATACTCCCGGCACGGCCATAGTTTATACTACGCCCAGAGGACACTGGGATGCACGCAAAAATTATTAATAGTGTTGCTTATCTAGCGGATGGGCTATGTATGACTACAGCATAGATAGATGTATCGAGTGGTAAAAAAAGCCCATATGAAACATTTGTGAAGTACCATTAACACGTACAAAAACTAACAAAAATTTGCGTTTTTTTCTGTGGACGGTAATGGGTTAATTATATATTGCTAAATTGACCGAATTTATTTTTAACGTAATCTAGTCAACAAATAAATAAAAAGATAAATGCGGAAAATGACAAATTAAATAAATAGATAAACATTTTATTCTTAAATCCCAATTTTCCGTTACGGATTTAATTGATATTAACAACAATAATTACATTTCTGTAGGAGAGTGAGCTGCTGTTTCAAATATTGAAGTTATGTGGAATCCTTCCAGTTCTAATGAGGAAATTGATAGCAACTATATGTTCAGAGGATAACGGAGAAGATATATTTGAAAACAACAAAAATATCGCCCCACTCAGTATAACCATTCTGGCGCGTTACAATTTTAAAATTAATGATTTGTGTATTTTTCATGATATTAGGTAATCCGTTTTCAAACGAGCGATACCTATCTAAGAAGAGAAAAGAAAACGTCTTGAAAATTCTTGCCATAAACGTACCAATTCAAAAGATAATGTTCCAAGTCGTTCTTTGAAACCGTCTAGTGATTCTAATTTTTAATTTGAATGTAATAAGGAATAAGGAACAAGGAACAGTTTTTACAAATAATTCTTTTCACAAACCAGCGTTGTTATTTATGACATTGTATGCGCCAATCAAACCTGTCATAGCATTATCAAAAGGCTGAAAGTACTAGATAATAATATAAAGACATGTAAGTTAATGTTTATGAATACTTTAGAGAAAAAAACCGTGTTGAAGAAATTAAATTAAAAAGTTGAGATAATTGTAAACTGACAAAAATGCTTTCGAATCACACATCAGTAGATGATAGTTCCAAGGATAATATCCTAATTCAGATAAGTAGATTGCTCTAAGTGTAGTTTCATTATCTGAGGGCGCAAACTTCAAAACTACTACAATTATGTATCCGGTGTACACAGAAAAATGAAAAAGAAAACAAAATATCAGATAAAAGTACTTCATATAGACAAAGAAATGCAGTCTCATTATCTGAGGGCGCAAATTTCAAAACTACTACAATTGTGTATCCGGTGTACACAGAAAAATGAAAAAAGAAAACAAAATATCAGATAAAAGTACTTCATATAGACAAAGAAAATTAGGACTGTAATATTAAGTTTGATATCCTAAAAAATGGTGCTCATTTTAAGTAACATAATGCTTTGGCACCGAAGCGATTTTTAAGAGCTGAAATTGTCTTGAAACGCATAAAACGTTTCAGTAAGATTATGATTATCAACCTGTAAGCACTCACGCGTTTGAATGACAACAAAATTAAAAATTATCCGGAAGACGTTTATGAAGTTAAGCGACCTCAAGTCCTAAACCTACGATCGCTCATAAAAATGTTGCAAAAACTAGACACTGTTAAAAATTTATCACTTGGGTGTAATATTCTTGTTGTAGTTGATGTTGACATGACACGTGGTTAGAAATAATAAACGGGAAAAATTAAACTTAAAAAAGTGTGCGCGAAAACCTCCTAGTGAAGAAAGACGAAACAACAAATACCCGATATCTTACAAATGAGAGAGATGCAGTTTGACCTCTTAAAATGTGTTACTATGTGTGACAAAACGTGCATTTTCCTGAAATAAATTGCTAAAAATGCCTTCGTCAACTTGGATACAAAAACCGGTAGGAAAAAGTTTCAATTCAGGACAACAAGACTGTTTTATTAACGTCAAATGGATTACTCAAAGCCAAGTAAAACCGGGGATATTGTTTAAGTACTTTAAAAGCTTTGAATAAAAAAAATTGCGAGAGAAGTCAAAATTATGAAAGAGGTAACTGGTATTTTTATCTTAAAAATATGTTTGCTCGTAATGCGCTGTCTACCGTTTTGTACAACGAAAGTTTAACAAAATTTCATTTTCTAACATTCGAACAGTTGATTGTATGGAACGTTGCAAGGTTTATGGAAGAGGTTACTTTGACAGAGATAACACTGCCAGTAAGTTTCAATAAAATAATTATTGCATCAGTTGGTTTATTTTATAGCCGCATCTTGTATGTCAATATTTTATATGTTCAGTTAGCAAATTTACGTCAGTTAATATTTGAGATAGATAATTATGGATTAACAGTTTCGCGTATAAAACTATTTTCGTGCCACTTAACAAAAAATTGAATCATGAATTTATTTATCACTTAAAATAGTATTTATTTCTCACGTAAGGTTGACATTATTGACATACCCAATATCCGTTCAACATTATTGTGTTGATTTTTTACGATAATAAACTTATGCGCATTTTACATTGCTATAAAAATAAGAAAAACTGGTTGCAGAAAATGTTTACATTACAAAGCTCTTCCAGTATTTAAGCATCTCAATGATAAAAATTTATAATTGCTTTATGTAAGCTGCAAATAAAACTATCCACATTTTCTATAAACGATGTTAGTAACAGAAAAATACATCAAAAATTCATTAACACAACACATATTACATTATATTAATAGCGTCAAATACAAGATGAAAACTTCTAGCTTTATAATTTTAAGCAAAAGCAGCAACAGGGACACAATTCAAGCACCGTCGTTTACACTCTGGCGTCGCTAACGCTATCTTAGGAAAGCTATTAATATCCGACACACATTCCCAAACCGTGTCGGACAAACTCACGCCAAAAACCGGCTAATACTAGAAGGGCGTTGCCGAACAAATGTTAGTTAGCATCGATTTAGTTAATTGACACAATTTTATTATAGGTTATGTTAGGTTTATTTACGCTGAGGGTTGAAAATGTATGCATAAACACATCCATTACCGTCGCAATGTTTGCAGCGCTTGGCGCGTGGTGCTCCGAGTGTTCCTGTGCTCACGGGCATGATCCAGCTGCAGCTTACACGCCACCCTGCTGCATGGTGATGACCGCCGTTCCGTGCTTGTAACACATTTTTAAAACCGCGGACAAGACGCTCAGCGTCGATGTTCGTTAGTCTACTGCAGGACTGCAGCCAATACCGAGACGCTGGCTCGCGGGCGCCACGACGACGGCGTCCGATGCGTACCTTTCGTCACAACACTAACCAGCGAACATAGTTATTCCACCAAGGTTTAATACTTAAGTCGACTTTTGAGATATACATGTTGAATTCAAATATACAGCAGAGAGCGAGCATTCATAAATCACAATTATCTAAATCGAACGTTAATTAAAATTTTTAAACATTTCACTTCAAGTAAAAAGTTCTATTTCAGAAGACATGATATCTAACTACGTGCATGAAAAAGTACTAATAAATGTACATCCAAAAATGCTTGCCCTCACAATATAGTCTTAAAAATTACAGTCCCATCAGTAAAAATATCTTACAACTTCATTTTCGAAGCCTGCAGCATAATTTTAAACACCGCGCATATTGCCTTTTCGCTTTCCGCACTAGATATACATTGGTTGCGCAATATACTTCTTCAATCAGAACAATTTGTATATTAAAAATTGAAACACGATTAACGGCGTTTGCATACAAATGCGCGACTTATGCAGTTATCACTCTTTTCTTGTTTCGAGTTTTATCTGAAATGTCAAGCAATAATACTCAATTTTAGCGTTTAGTGAGAGGGGCTTCACGCTCCTCCATGAAGCTGATTAACATACTGCGTTTCTCATTTTTTAATTATCTTGTTACCCCCAAAAGATGCAATAAACATCAAAGTTTTACAAAATGCAACTTACATCAGTTATCTTTGTTAACAATTTATAAATAGAAAACAAGTAACCACAGTTTTTACTATTTTTGGAGCACTTCAGATTGATCTATTTTTCCCTTCACAAACGTCAAGAAAATCGTGACTCAAACTTAAATACAAAAGAAAATTTTCAAAACTCCATCTAGCCAAAGTCAAATGAATAGATGACTTGGGGCTTGCATTTAAAATGAGTAAATCTTATTTCACCACTTTGTTGGTGTTTTAGGCATGGAAAAATAAACAAATCTGAGTTGTAAAAACAGGAGAGCGGTCATTGGCTACTTTCTCTTTACAAATTGTCAACAAATATAATCTATGCAAAATTTATCTTCGACTTCGAAACCGATTACAGAGCTCTCAACTCGGTGTTAAGTAGTACATTAAGAAAAGTCAACTACAGCATTCACTGTTATTATTACTATTATAATTATTTTATTATCGAATGGAAAAATACATTTAGAGGATAATTTTAAGTATTAAACAAACAAAATATTAGTGAAGTGTACAGACTTTATAAAAATGATTTATATAGGAAACGAACAACGTTAGGGATTTTTCAACGGCTTCAATTACTCTGTTGTATAAATCAAAGATTCTGCCATTGGTATTACATAAATATCACAGTCACAACATAAGATATTGAATATCCGAAATACTATTGTTCGGTTTCTTTGTCGCACGTTCTCGTGTTTAATTTTAAATCGTAAATTCACAGTTGTATGTCAAATAGTAAAGCTGTCATCCCTTGTCCTGTTATATCCTGTCATAAAACCTCCTTTGTGCTTGTGGAAATTAAGTTGGACTAAAAGGGTAGTGACAGACACTTGCTCATCGATATCGGAGCGAAACGGTTGTTCGTTCGGTAAAGTAAGTTAGTCATTAGTGTCGCCGAATGTGATTTTATCGATAAACCCCTAAAAACACAGTGAAAGTGCAAACGTAACACGTACAATAATTCGTCATACAGTCCACTTAGTTGAAGAATAGGAACTACACCTTAGAACAATAGAATAGCGCGGAGGTAAGTCGATATACAAAATTATGACGCCCCACGCATTAAACATGACCTTCGTAACCGGATTATTTGATTAATTAATTAGTTCCTATTCCTATCTTTCCTTATTAATGTTTTTAATTTAATAATTGATGTAATTTTTATATGTTTGAGCGTGTTACAGAGAGACTAACATCTTGTTTGCACATTTAATAGTATAGAAACATTTGGACATAACGGTAGATTTACAATACATCCCTTGTCCTTTGTCGCAAAGATTAGTGTCCGTCGGTTTCCTTTATATAAACTATTGATGAGGAGCTGTTGTATTTTAAATCCTTACCTTATTTTTCGTCGTCAAGTTTGATAAACCACTCGAGTCATCCATAACAAAAGGGTTATTAGTATTTATTTTCAAACATTAAACGTTTTGTCGGACGAGCATTGTAATTAGTTGCATTTTCAATTAACAATTTAATTTCGTAGATTAATTAGTTGTCGTAGTGTATTTGAGGTACGCCTTGTTTTTACGTTAATTTTATCGTTGTCCATTAATTATTAATCAACTAGTTATATCAATCGGTAAAGCTATTCTTGAAGCTAGGTTTGTAGTTAAAAGGTTGGATCATATATACAGTAAGATTAATGAACCGGAAAATGTATCGATTGCTGTAATTAGAGCATCGGTAAAAAGTGTCGAGCAAATTGAAACTCATTTCAAGTTTTTTGCAAGGATATTTTCTTTGATGAAGAAAGTGAACAATTGGATGAATTCTCGGCTCTTAGGGTGAAAATCGATGATTATCTATTAGATATTCGTATTATCGCTGAACAATGTGAATTAGATCTCGTACAAAATAAACCGCAGGTCGAAAATAGGAATAATTCTTTGTCGCTAAAGAGTGGTATTAGTTTCAAGCACCTATCAGTCCCGCGATTCTCAGGACGTATTTCGGACTTTGAGAGTTATCACGCAATTTATAAGCGATTGATACATGATAATATCAGTTTGTTCTCTGTTGAAAAATTTTGCTATCTCGTAGATACACTAGATGATTCATCGCGTGCGTTAATAAAACATTTGCCATTAAACGACGAAGCCTATAAAATCATTACTAATCGTTTTCAGTCCAAAAGGTTATTTTTTCAACATATTATAATGCTCTCGAAAAATGCCCCAAGGTAAGTTCCTCAGACTAGCACACGAAACTCCGGCAATTAATTAGTTGTTATGATGAAAATATATTTGCGTTAAAGCAGATGGAAATAGATCTATTAGATTTCATGTTGTTTAATCTGTTATCTAAAACATTAGATACAAACGTTTTAAAGCGATTCGAATCAGAAAATAGTGACGAGATTCCCTCATTCAAAAATTTAAGGTCGTACATTGAAAAACAATGTAAAGTATTAGAAATAAATGACATTGTTTCAGGAACATGCTTAAAATCTCGAGATTCCGTGAAACAAAGGGAAAAAAAGTTCGTTAGCACTTCGGCTAAAACTTCTTTAGTTGGTACCACCAATGATGATAAAAATTGTAGTTTGTGTCATACCGTGCTTCCTATTTATAGATGTAAGCAGTTTTCGATTAAACCCCTCAAGAAAGATTTGAGGTGGTAAAGGTTAAAAACCTTTGTATTAAATGTTTAAATACTTCACATTCGATGAAAAATTGTAAGTTAGATTGGTCGTGTAGAAAATGTCAACAGTCACACAATTCGTTACTTCACTTTGATAAACGAGAAAAATCGATGTCTCCACGCAGACAAACTCATCGTCAAAGATCAACGTCTCTTCGGCGAGCGGCGCCTAGACTTACTTCTACTAGTAGACCTAGTGACGACAATCTGTCGTCGGCGGTTGTGCATGAACAACCTGCCACCGCATACAACAACGCTGTTAGCTACGGCAATGGTGTCGGTGCTTGATTATACAAGAAAATTGCAACCTGTTCGTGTAATTTTAGATAACGGATCCATGGAAAGCTTTATGGTTTAAAGAAACGGAGAGCCAATGTCACTGTTCAAGGACTTGGTTTGAATTCGTCGTTGGTGTTTGGTGCACTATCATGTGTAGTCAGCCCCTCGGGAGCACAATCTCCAGCGTATGAAATTGATTGTTATATTTTACCTAACATTTGTAATCAATTACCTTCGTCGTCAATAGTGGTCAAGGGATGGTCGCATACTCGAGGTTTGGCCTTAGCTGATCCTAATTTTAATATTCCTGGTAAGATTGACGCTATTCGGAGCGGATATCTTTGCTCAGGTTTTGTTAAACGAATTTCGTTGGGGTGTCGCTAACGAGTCAGTTGCTATTGAAACAACCTTTGGTTGGGTTTTAACGGGAAAGGTCGTTTTCTCGAATAATTCTATTACGTCCTTGAGTGCTTTCGTTGAGCCCTTAGAGTGCGACATTAGTCGATTTTGTGAATTAGAAAATATTCCCTTCAAGAAACACGTTTCTCCTGAAGAAGAAAGGTGTGAAAGGGAATTTGTGGAAAATTATAGAAGTAACAAGAACGGTCGTTTTGTACTGTCCTTGCTCTTTAAAATTTCTGCACCGTCATTCGTGGGTACGAGATCGATTTCTATTAAAAGATTTTTGTCTTTAGAACGTCGTTTACTTAAAAATCCTGAATTGTATTCAGATTATAAAAGATTTATGGAGGATTATTTGAAAAGCGGTCACATGGCTCAAGTGGAATCGCCTGAAAATTAGTCGGTTCATAAGAAAATGTATTACATTCCCCATCATCCTGTACATAAGCGTGATATCACTACCACCAAATTGCGTGTGGTTTTCGATGCTTCGTGTCAGGATCAATCTGGAAAGTCGTTAAATGATAGTTTGGCTATTGGCCCTGCTCTGCAAAAAGACTTTGCAGTTTTGTTATTGCACTTTCGTGTACATCCTATCGTAATTATAGCTGATATCAAACAAATGTACTGTTCGCTAAACGTTTAGTTCAAAATCTTTGGCTTTTAGACCTTGGTTGGAACCAAGAGCCGCCATTGGAAGTCGTAGGAAAATGGAAACATTTTTTGGGCGAATTGCCCGCGGTTTCAAATATTAAGATTCCGCGTCGCATCGTATGTAATAATTTTAAAAGGGTGGAGTTGCATGGGTTCTGTGATGCTTCTGAATTCGGGTATGCAGCTGTCGTCTATTTTCGTTCGTTCGATTTAGAAGGTAATATTGCTATGTCATTAGTAAGCGCAAAATCGAAGGTCGCTCCTGCTAATCGCGTTTCATTTCTCCGTCTCGAATTGTGTGCTGTCATCCTCTTGGCAGATTTAGTAGATTTCATCAAAAATACTTATACAGATAGTTTATCGTTTAGTAGTATTTTCGCGTGGTCAGATTCCACTGTTGTTTTGTCTTGAATTCGGTCTTCCTCGCATAAGTAAAAGACATTTGTTAGCAATCGCATTTCACATATTCAAGAACGTATTCTTCCGTCTTCGTGGATTCATGTTAAGTCCCAGCACAACCATGCGGATTGTGCCTCACATGGACTTTTGGCTTCAGAGTTAGTTAGTCATCCATTATGGCGGACAGGGCCTTCCTGGTTAGTGTGTCGTAGCGAAGAATGGCCAGTAACGTCTCTGCCAAAAATTATCGACTCATCTCAGATGAACGTCGAATATCGTACTCTGTCGTTAACAGTCGTTATGCCTGAGATTTTTTTTAATTTGTTATTGGATAAATTTTCAAAACTGCAGAAAATTTGTAGGATTATTACATGTATGCGTCATTTCATTCGTAATGTTCAATGTCCTGCACATTTGCGTTCAAAATATTGGGATGGTTTGTCTCTAGCTCAGCAGCAAGAGGCTAAACATTTATTGATTAAAAGAGTTCAAACAAATGTTTTTACCCAAAACATTGCAAATATTAAAACTGGAAACTTAGTAAACAAGTTCGTAGCCTTAGTCCGTTTCTAGATAGTCGTGATTTGTTGAGGGTGGGCGGTCGCCTGCGTAATTCAGAGTTACCGCATGATGCAAAATTTCCAAATTTGCTTCCTGGGTCGCATCGGTTGACTGAAATTATTATATTAGATTGTCATGAAAGACATTAACATCCTGGAAATCGAACAACTCAATTTTTATTAACTCAAAATTATTGTACCTTGTCCGCAAAGAGGGCTACTATTCGGCAATGTTTGAAATCCTGCATTCGTTGTTTGCGTGTAAACTCGGTGGCATTATGCCCCCCTATGGAGGATTTACCATCTTCTAGGTTAACTCCAGATAAGGTTTTTTACATACGGGAGCCGACTTTGGTGGACCTTTCTCTGTCACGATGAATCGGTGTCGTGGCGCAAAATCATTAAAAGCGTACATTTGCTTATTTATTTGTTTCAGCACTAAAGCTATCCATTTGGAATTAGTGTCTCTTGTCGACAGACGCTTTCTTGGGTGCTTTACGTCGATTTATTGCTCGAAGAGGCAAATGTATTCAAATCCATTGTGATAATGGCACTAATTTCGTTGGGCCCCTCGTGAACTCTCAATTGATGCGCCATTCGGCAGGCGTTGAGGGAATCGAATTCGTGTTTAACCCTCCTGCTGCCCTTCATTTCGGTGGGTTGTGGGAGACCGGGATTAAATCGGTAAAATCCCATTTGAAAAGAATTATCGGTGAACAAATTTTATCGTTTGAAGAATTCTCGACGGTATCGATTCAAATCAAAGCGATTCTCAATTCACGTCCACTATGCGCACTGAGTTGCGAACCGCATGACTTTTCGTATTTGTCCCCGGGTCATTTTCTTATGTTGAAGCAGTGTCGGTGTTACCAGATCCGGATTTGTTGTCCATAAACCCTTCTCGTTTAAATCGTTGACAACTGTTGCAGCAAATGCAACAAGGGTTTTGGAAAAATGGAGTGCCGAATACCTGTACACGTTGCAACAGAAAGGTAAGTGGTGGAGGAATTCCGCTACCCTACCTATTGATTCACTTGTCCTCTTAAAAGAAGAAAATAACCCCCCCTCTACAGTAGCATTTAGGAAGAATAGTGCATGTTTATCCTGGTAGAGATAGTATCGTTCGTGTAGCTACGGTCAAGACAGTCCAAGGGTTAGTTAAACGTCCTCTGGTGAAACTATGTTTACTGCCAGTTACTTAATATTTAATGGCATATATACATGTATTCACTTATATAAGTTGTCAGTTTAGGTTTCTTAGTTATTAGCTCTAATTATTTTTAAATATAAAATAAGTTAGTTCATACTTATTTTGGTGGGCGGGATGTTGGGTCTCTTTGTCACACGTTGTCGTGTTTAATTTTAAGTCGTAAATTTAGTTGTAAATCAAATAGTAAAGCTGTCATCCCTTGTCCCGTTATATCCTGTCATAAAACCGCCTTTGTGCTTGTGGAAATTAAGTTGGACTAAAAGGGTAGTGACAGACACTTGCTCATCGATATCGGAGCGAAACGGTTGTTCGTTCGGTAAAGTGAGTTAGTCATTAGTGTCGCCGAATGTGATGTTATCAATAAACTCCTAAAAAACACAGTGAAAGTGCAAACGTAACACGTACAATAATTTGCAATACTGTCCACTTAGTTGAAGAGTAGGAACTACACCTTAGAACAATAGAATAACGCGGAGGTAAGTCGATATACAAAATGCCCCGCCCCGCGTATTAAACAACTATTATGTGTTAAGTCGTCACTAAAGACTAAATGAAATTTACTCTAGCACGGAGACGTAACAGTAATAATGCACCAACTAGCTTAAGTGGCGAGGAATGATTTCTATGAAAACAATTGAAAATCTTTTAGAGGTATACCTATCTGGAAAAATCTTTGCACTTTCTGTCCAATCAAAATGTTAAATGCCAATCCACCTGGATTTTGGCCTAGGTTAGACGATGGGTTGATCTAATAGACGGATAAATGGTTATTTCTGCCACGCAAATTGGTAGAACCCTTGTACACTTTCTTTCTCACTTACTAATTTAAACTAAGCACAAACAATAATAAAACTGCAAGGCTTTTATCTAACCTATATTAGCAAATATAAAAATCATAGAATTGTGACGGCGTTTGATCTACTTCTGACCAGAATAACTACATTGGAATGTAACCTGGGCTGTACACAAAATATGATTTATAGGCCTCTGCAAGAGATAGATTTGGTTGACAGGTACAAGGTTTTGCATGTAAGAACTTTGCGAAGATTACAATAGGTACATTCGAGATATTATTTGCATATTCTTATGTTCTCGAACGATTGGATAAAATATAAACTGCCGTGATGGGCATTAGTCGAGTCAGTTCTAACTGAAGCTTTGATAAAAGTTCTTATAGAATTACTGTTCATATAAATTACTCTGCGATATAAATTACCGTAGTGGTCATTTAAATTAATAATTAGTGCTTGGATAGTTAATTACAGTGCTTTGTCTAATTAAGAAAATAGCACCGTAGTTTTCAAGAAGTTAGTATAGTTCTGTCAGTAGTTAACTGGAATAAATCGTAACGAGTAGTTCAGAATTTCACTGTAGTTACGAGCAGTTAAAAAGGCTCGTGTAATGAGTTGATAATAAAGAACTGTCGTTATTGCAAATAGAGTTGTCGTTACAGTATTTAATAATTACAACCAACACTAATAAACTAAGTTCTATCCCTAATTGGCCAGATTACGTGTATCTAAAAGAAAAAGAACGTGTTAAATTTATTCAAGTATAGTTAATTCAACAAATGTGATTGGTATATGTAAATTTATGTGAATACAATTGTGGTGCTTGTTTCTATTACATTACGCTCTTAACTAAGCGTGCAGAAACATAAAAGTCTGCACATTAATAAATTATTAAAGCAGGTAGAAAGCACAAATTCTACCACAGCTTATTAAAGAGTACAAGGTTCGAACAACCTTTTCAGTGTGGCACAAACTTGGGTCTCGGTAATCCATGTATAAAACTTCCGTTGATGGAAAGTATTCACTACAGAAACTTTCACAATGTAACGGCATGTTTATAGAATCCACGAGTACTTTCGCGTTTTCGGCTTGTTTCATATAACCCGAATTCAAAGCTACCGTTACGGATTACTGTAAAACCCCCACGATCGTGCTCGCAATCGAATAACTCAAGGTAAGAACTTGTATTGTAATATTCAAATAAATCTGAATGCCCCGTTCCATTATAGTATAGTGGTATATATAAACTATATTATTTTAGGGAATTCCCCAATTTCTTCTGATCAAACAGTTTGTAGATTTGAACTAAACTTAGATGAGGTCAAGGGTTTTCGGTGCATGAGAGTATATGTATTCCCACAGTTGATATTTAATATCGACATCTGTGTCATTGAATAGATCAGTACGTCTTACATTTTATACTATTTTTATTAGTTTCTGTTCAGTTGAGTGACTACAATGATTTCGGTTCCTTACAATACGTGAGAAAGTTTATAAATATACTTCCCTACGTTTGGTAATTTACGACAATGTGTCGATTTCTATCTCATGTAATACATCTACTATGAAGTCCCGATTTTAATTACTGGTTGTAAAAGAATATACTAGGTATTTACTATTTATTTCGATATGTTACTTTAATATTATAATTGAATAGCCCCTCTGTAAACTGTAAACCCCGCTACTAAAAGGTTTAAGGGTACTTTCGCACTAAAACCTTCAACTAATTTAAATTGATAAATGGTTTTTATATAAAAATGTATGCTTAATTAAAGCTTTAGCGATATAATATGACGGAAGTTGGAGAGTTTCTGGAATTTTCGTGCGTACTGCATTACTACAAAATGTAGGGCTATTACGCATTTTTGCTCGTAGAATATAAAATGAAAGCTTTGACAATTTTTGGAGCATCTATTAAACAGATTATAATTTTATATAAAAATAATTGTGAAGCGAATAGATGCCTTATACGTAATTGTAAAATAGTTACGATACCAAGAGTTCTTTTTGATCTATTCTCTTTGTGGGTATATATCAGTTTTAATAAAAGTAACACATTAAGGATGTTACGGTGTACATTTTCCAACGTTTGTATGCATTTTTATGATAAGGGATCCATAAAGAGCACCACATTCAAGTTATGACCTCATTAAACTTATTGACCATGTTCTTAGTGTTGTTAAAGCTCCAGAGTTGCAAATGATAAAACAGGATGTTTACATATATTTGGCAAATATTAATTTTTCGTCAGACTCCATTTCGAGATCTTTGCTTGAAGAAACACGTTAAGTTCCCCATTAATAGTATAAGTTGAATTCAAAGCCAAAAGGTGTGTTGTGGCAAAGTAACTGCGAAGTTACTTCGCCGCAGGACACCTTTTGGCTTTGAATGGGCTAGTGAGTCTGCTAGTTCAGGAGTAACTATTCTCTTTACACTCTAACTTGTCTACTTAATATTATTATTCTTATCTTTATTATTTTTATATTTTTAATTTTATTACTTATTTTCTTTTCTTGTCCTAATGAAGCCCCTTACAAAAGTGGGTGAAACGTCGACCTTAATTTATAAAATGACACGGTCCCAACCTGGAACCATAAATATTTATAATTGGTTAAATGGCGTTATGCAAAATTTCCACTTTGTATTTAAAATTGAGCCAATTTATAAAGGAAAAATACACCAATCTGAGAAGAAGCAAAACAACGAAATCTGTATTGGTTGTTTTCTTGTTACAAATTGCCTACAAACACAACTGATATAAAAGTCATTTTCCGTTTCGAAACAGATTACAGAAACATCAACAAGGCAGTTAGGCTATACTTTCATAGTAAGTCGCCTACAGCATCGTTGTTGAATTTGGTTAGATTGCGCTTAGGTAATTTGTCATTTTGTATTTAAATTTGAATCCATCTTATTTCAATACTGTTACGATTTGCGACTGTATGGTGTGTACGTGTGCGCGCGTGTCTACGTGTGCGCGTGCGTGATTCATACATGTGTGTATGTGTGTTTGCGTGCGTGTTTTATTTGAGTTACACTTCAGAGTGCAGAATACAGCAACACACTGCTTTAAAGATTTCAGGTAATTTATTTTTACACTCTTGCTGCACACAAAATGCGCCTTAAAATTTAAATCTCTAATATCAAAAATAAAAAGTTATGCATATTAAATTGATCATGCCAACGTACCGCACAACCAAGAGCAAGCATATTGAAATATTAAGGTTTTCAAAATTGTATTTTAATGTTTCGTTGGTCCAAAATTCGTACTTGTGTCCTTCAAAACAACAACGTTAAAGATAATTTAAATACGTTTATACAATTTTCACGATCAGAATAAAAGTATTGCTTTTCAAAATTTGGTTTGTTACCTTATTGCGCTGAAACCGCGTCCTACGGTTTCCTAAAGTTCAAATTGATATTGAAACAAAGATGCCGAAGAGCCTAGGCTCAAAAAACAATAGATGAATTGACAGCTACAAGGGTGCACTTATAAGAACTAATGTAAACTATACAAAAGCGACGAATCTAGAAAATTCGTAATTGTTTCTAAAATCTTCTAGCATTATTTGATTGCTTATATAAAGAGCAAAATACGAAGGAGAAAGTACGAAGTACTTCAAACTGTGAAATATCTAGGGGTGCATCTGGACAAACGACTGACTTTCCACAATCACATTAAAAACAGTATTGCAAAAGGTTATGCAGTCACAAAATCATTATACCCATTGCTTGCGAAAAATAGTAATTTAACACCAAGAAACAAGAAATTACTTTACACGGCGATCATTAGACCATCGATAACGTACGCAGCACCAGTGTGGTGTACAGTAAGCAAGACAGCGCTCGAGCCACTATAGCGCTTCCAGAATAAGTGTCTGAGACTAATTACCGAAAAAGACAGATATACAAGAATAACGGAACTGCATGAGACAGCGAAAATTGAATATCTGCGAAGCTACATAAACAGCATTTCTCAAAAATTTTATTCCACACAACTGTACTCTAATCCGCTCCTCACAAACATAACTAAAAACAGACACAACAACACGATTTTTAAAATAAAGCATAAGCTTCCGTATCAGAGTCTCCCTATATTCTCCGAAAATAGAGATTAGAATATAACAGAATAAAAAGCTGATAAGGCAACAAAATAAAAGCAGGTTTTTAAGACACGAATTTTCCTGCTCAATTTGACTCAGACCCCTCGATTCGCAACTGACAAAAACAATTAGTGAATTGTATAAAACAACATTTATTTAGAAGCAAGAAGAGAACACAAACAAAAATGGTACGTCTATGGACAGGAACATTTAGGACTCAGGAGGAAGACAAATATACGATGTGTCGTCTAATATTGTTGACATGTAGTTATATATATTGTTATGTACAAATTTTAAATAGATTATTTTGAAGTTATTTTGAAGTGGTTCTCGTCCGATCACCGAAGTTAAGCAACGTTGGGCGCGGTCAGTACTTGGATGGGTGACCGCTTGGGAACACCGCGTGTCGTTGTCTTTTTTATCTTTTTACGCTGGATTATCGTGATTTACCCCGAATTTGTAATTTTTATTAAAACCACACAACCCCCACTTTATTCGAAACCGATACAGCCCTTTTTTCCAGGTATCGAGAGCTCCGAGAGGTCGCAGGACAAATTCGCGACTTTATACACAGCATCCGGCAACCCTTCACGATATGTGAGACCATTTAAGTATCCGATTCGCATATCATCTAAAGTACGAAGTACGAAATCGAGATAATGAAATAAATTAGATCAAGTGTTAAAATAAATATGCACATGTTTCTATAAATTAGAATGTAACAGTTAGTTAATTAAAATAAAATTAATTAATTGTGGTTCGAGTATTGATTATAGTATATTGTTTTAAGAAGATACAGTATCCTCGTTTTAAAAAAAATTGTTCATGAACATTGTTAGTTGTTAGTTTGTAATAATTTTCATAAGTTTAATTGGTAGAGGCATGTCAGTACATTGTAATTTATCTGTGCTTGCAAGTATGCAGGTTTATATTTAATCAATAAAGATCAGTTAAATAAACGAAGCTCGTTACAATATTAATTAAGAACCTGTAAGCAATTCTTAACAAATATTTAATTATATGTAAACAAACCACTTCAGATATTAGAAAAGACTGTCGGATACTAATTACAAACATTTTTACCTAATAAATTTATAGTTGTATGTAAAATGATAGCAATAAGCGGTTTTCATATTACTTCAAAGATGCTGGAATTGGTTTAGGGTAATATGTGCACTGTAAGTAGATAAGACAAGTACGCTACCTGCGTTTAAAGGTATTTCCGGCTATTGTTACTATTCCGCTGTTGCAACAAATGGTTTTTAAATGAAAACATTAAGATTTAGCGCTTCTTTAGTTCGTCCGTTGCTATTTCTGCATGTGTTTAGTAGAACTTTAAGAGTAAAAATTACAGTAAGAAGCATTAATTCTTTAGTCAAGGCATGACAAAAATTATTTCAGATTAGTAAGAAACTACCGTATCTGTAAAGATTTTGTTTCTTTAAAACTTCAAATTGATATTCTTAATTTTCCTTAAGGATTACCTAAATTACCAAAAATTTACACAGAAGTATAAAAATTTAAAATTCAGTACGAACTATGGATAATTTCGGCTCAACAATACGTTTTGGAGCTTTTAGAGATTGTTGGATATGAAACTTTGTTTATCTTGAATTGTTTATATTTTTATTTTTTATTATGACAGGTGTAAATTATGATATTAGAGCGCATATTGGGTTAACAAAACGACAGAAAAAGTTTTGAAATAATTTTTCAATAGGGTTCGTTCTAAATAAAAATGAATAAAAACCCTTAACCACAAAAAAGATTTAAATTATTAGATACGTATTTCGACCACTATGTGGTCATCGTCAGTAGGAATTTTAACTAATAATTAGTTGTTGTTCCGGAACACTTCAAAGGATATTCTCCTCGCCACTTATGCTGAAGTGAACCTTCCCAACATACAATTTACTAGAATATTGCTTTAAACACTATCGAGGATATTCTCCTGACCCGCAAGCTGGTGTTCTCCACAACAAACAAGTGAATTGTGATATTATAACTAAAATCTACCTAATTTATACTAATTCTAAATGTGCTGAAGCGGAACCAAATTATTCTTGCTTTCTCAATGGTTATTCACCAATAGGGAAAGCAAGGCAGATGGCTCTATGGGCCCTTTATCAGTGTTTAAGAGGGGACCTTTATGTTTAACAATTTTAATCGATTCATAAGCATTTAAGAAGGAAAAAGTTGGTACCGATTTTAACAATTTAACATTTTCTAGTTTAACGGAGTGGGTGGTTTCAAAAATATGTTTGGCGACCTGAGACCTTTCGTATTTACCATTTTTGAAGTGAGCAATGTGCTCTTTAAATCTTGTTATTATATTCCTCTTGGTCTGACCAATATATTTTTGAAAACACCCTGGCCCTGAACAACTAATTTCAGAAATCCCAGACTTTTGCAATTTTTCGACCTTGTCTTTTGGATTATCTAGCAAATCTTTAATTCTATTAGTATTACTGAAAGCAATTTTGAAATTAATCTGTTTGAATATTTTACGATTCTGACAACTTATCATACATGAACGACGATTACATCCTAATGAAACAAACTATTATGCATTCTGTATTCAGTAATGAACACTTAAAAGCTATTATAAACGATAAAGAAAATATTTCACCGAATCATGAAATACGCCAAACGGAAATTGAGGTTATTTGTAAATAATGCAGAAAGTATTAAAGCCCAAGAATGCCTCGAAGAAAATAATTTACCTTTATGTTATTATGGAAAAAACGTTGTTTTACTTGGAATAGTTTTGCACCTCAAAATGCCAAAACTGCTAGTCATAGGGCAGTTAAACTAAGTAGGGTTCAAGTAAGCCACAGCTCAATAAAATCAGGTTCAAGTCACGTTGCATTGTACAAAGCAAGTTCAGGTTTGGTTGAGTTAAACTACGATCTGTATCATTCTGGTTAACATATTTTCTGTCAGAAATTTAAACCACGAAAGTTAAAGTCGGATTACATCTATCCTTGTGTTCCTTGGCGCGTGAAATGTTTTGCTTTCGTTTACAATATAAATAGTGACAACTGTTTTCAGGAATTGAATAATCGTAGTATAAAGTTAGTAGTATATAATCTCTTACTTAAACTACAATGGAAATCTATCAACTCTAATTGATTGTAATTTCAGAGTTATTTGAATCTATGTGATTATGTCTTACGTTTAGAAATAAACGAGGTGAATGCTGTAGACGATCAAAAAATTGATAATAATTGTTCCAATGAGGAGAATGGTTAATTAGAGTGTGATTTTCTTGTGTAAATTACAAACTCACTAATTAAATTTTAGCTCTTCAAGATTGGTCGAGTTACACCAGATATGTTGAGACATCCAAAAATCGTATCAATTAAAAGTAAATCAACAACAAATGGTAATGACTATGGCACGGATGTTATAAATCATTAGCATTATTGTATATTATACATAAAGGGAGATAAGTGTCTCATTTTTCACGAAGCGCAGTTTGTAGCCCGAAGGCGAAACCCGAGGGCAACAAAGCGCTGAGAGAAAATGGCATTCTCTCCCGAAGTGTATATAATATTTTTTAACAACCGGGGGTAGAAACACGACAAAAATTAAAACTATAAAAAATGCGTCCCTCACCTTTGACAAAGTAATAAACTTAATATATAAGCAGCCTATGACGGGTTCACCTAGACTATAAACTGTTTAAACAAGCCTTGAAGTTTTTAAAAATTTATTTCGATTCTTATTATGTTGCGTTCGGGTAGTTTCTTTATTATTGAAAATGGAATGCGATAAAATGGAAGAACCTCACGAGATTGCCGATGCAGCTTACAACCGCTTTAAAGAATGGTGTGCTGAAAGAAAAGGGCAATCTTATACAGAAAACGTCGTTTTGGCATATTTTGATGAGAAACCACAAAGCTATAAATCTTCTACGTTATGGGCGAAATATTCGATGATAAGGTCCGTTTTCTCGTTTACGGCAACCTTGATGTAAGCAGGTATCCAAAATTAATTGCTATCAATTGTTATCAAGCAAAAAATCTAAGGTTTTATCCAGTGATCAAATTGAAAAGTTTTGGGTAGAATTGGATGACATCCAGTATTTAACGATTACGGTGTGCAATTATAAACCTACTACAAAAATTGAACATTTTTATTCATTGTAGGTAGCCTTAATTATTGGAACTGCGGGTGTCTGCAGTTCGGAAGGATTATCAAATATTACAATCGATCACATTGAAAAGAAAGTTCGTCTTTAATCATTAGACTACCAAACACTAAAACCAAAAAAGGAAGATCATTTGTGGTTATCAATCAAAAAGAAATAGTACATTTTATAAGTTTATATCGCAAGTATGCTGGATTTCTCCCTTCTGATATTAACCACCGTAGCTTTTTTTATTTTACAAAGAAGGAAGATATACATGCCAACCAGTAGGTAAGACTACAATTGGTGAAATGCCAAGCATTATTGCGACCTATTTAAATTTACCAAACCCGTCGACATACATTGGCTACTGCTTGCACAGGTCTTCAGCTACATTACTTGCATACTCTGGGGCTGATTTACACTATAAAGAGACATTGAAGATGGACATCTACAGCTGGGGCCGAGGGCTATATTCCAGATTCTGTTCAAGATAAGACAAACATTGCAAATAAAGTGCTAAAAGGTGTCTCAAATACGTATAATTTGTCACAAAGTGTTAATTTAATTTCAGATAATAAGCGATATTCCTTCAAATATTACATATTCTTTCAATAATTGTGGATGTTTCGTTAGTCGTAAATATGAATAAAAAATAAGTTTTTGTTTGTATGTTTTAAACTGTCAAAATAATGAAAACTCCGTAGGGAGTGTTTTCCTTATTTCCCTAGAGAGAAAATAGTGTACTTGTCATGATTATGACACAAGAGAAGTTGATTTCTACTCTCGGTCATTAAAAAAATATATTGTGTATAGGTTATTAGAAAATAATACTTCGAAGTAAAAGGGTCAATTATTTGACTAGAGGTTAGAATATTCTATTGAACCATCGTTCAGTGGCTGAACGGCCATTGGCCGTTCAAGTGAACTCTGGGTTAAACCACTGATCAAGACTGGACTGCAACGATACAATGGAATTTTTAGTGTTGAACAAAGTTCTTGAACTTACCGTGAACCTGATCGATACATGCATATCAGAGGATATTTGGGGTTGCTATTTCATTCATCTATTATAGAAGAAATAGTAATACAAAGCAATACATAATTACAAATTATGCGACTACAATTAAAAAATAAACACACCGGTAACTATAAAAATACATATTCTGTAGATGTAGAAGTTCTACATGTTTACTAATCGTTCTATTTTGTATTCTAGTATAGAGGATTAATTATCTTCGCTTTTTTCAACCGGCATTAGTAAGACCAATATTTCGAGAAATAATGTCTTTGAAACGTTGCCGAAACCTGTTATTGGCTGTACGTTTTGATAATGCTATACTACTAGGAAAGTCAGGGAAAAACGATCCCGCCACTGCAATACCATCTACACTTTACAAATTTATCTCCGATTGTCAAAATAACTATGCCATTGGTAATTATGCTTCTATAGATGAAATGCTATTAGCATTCAGAGGCAAATGTGCGTTTCCAATGTATATGCCAAATAAGCCACCAGAAAAATACGGTTTAAAAATAGTGTGCCCTACAGATGCTGGTAATTCGTATTTATTCAACGCATATTTATATAAAGGAAAGGATAGTGGAGTCACTTTATCTGACGATGAAAAAAGTTTTCCAAGCCAACACAAGCTATTTTGTGACATTGAGCCTATTGTAAATTCAAACAGGAATATTTCAACTGACGATTGGTTTTCCTCCCTGGAAGTATTACAAGAGCCAAAAAAGAGAAAACTCACTTATGTTGGGACACTAACGAAGACTAAACGTATTATTCCCCATAAAAATTCCTATTATATATACCAATCAAATTTCATCGGTTTACAACTTACAGCCAAAGACATTTCTTATATTTTGACAAATAAAAACCTAGATTTTTAGATAGCGAATAAAATGCTACTACCATTTTATAACTGACAAAAACGCAGGCAGCTTCTACAAATCCAAGCAGACATCACAAAATTAATATTTTTACATATATAAATCTTTCTGTCATCATTGCGAGTTTTTCATTGTATGTTATAAAATGAATACAGATCGTTTCGAAGATGCTTCCAAAGTATCAATCAAAGACTCGATTAAAAAGACTAAATCTTAAAACACATTGTCCGCCAAAAACTCTATTTGGAAGCAATTTGAAGATATTAGTAAGTAACGGCAATATGTATTGTTCGAATCAACTCCACTAACTGATCTCGCTAATATTCTAAGAGATTGATCCTGCAATAGGAAGAGATGCAATGGCAATTAAGACGATGTCAAATATCACCGCTAAATGTGCGCCTTGATTCTGTAATAGGATAATTTATAACATTTTTAAGCATTATACTAAAGACAATGATTACAAATCAGATGTATACTTTAATGAAATCTTAACCCAATTTGTGCATTCACTTAACAACAGCATAAAGGTATTTCTTTCCAACTGTTTGGCTGTGTTCCCAGTCAATAAACCATACCGTTGTGAAAAAAACAAGTCACAATTTTCATTTAAACTACTCGTTTTATGTATGAGAAACACGAAGTACACTTTATAAAGAAACTTTAAGAACGTATCAGTAAGAAAGCTTCATTGTAAAATCAACACACAGAAAAGCGATTTTTCAATTGTATTTTTGAAATAGCAAATTCAGGCAAGTGTTGATTATCAAAAACAAATGCCTAGATAAGGAACCTGAAAGCATAACATAAACACGCGGACTAGCAAAATTGGTTGCCTAACTTCCGAACTTGAAATAATAAAAGTGTAGCGAACACGTATATTCAAATAAGTAGAAACTGAATGGTTATTAATTCAAGAAGGCAGTAAATTTACAAGCGTGAAATGTAACTTAACAAATGATACAAGAAAAATATTTTTCAGAGATCAATCTTAAAGTAGACCATTTTCAGATACAATTTTTAAAGAAGCACCAGGCGCAAAGGTTACAAAGTGTACACAAGAAAAGAAAACAAAGTTTATTGGCACTAAGTGAAACAGAAATTGTTAAAATGTTGAACTTATAGAGTAAAAAATGCCGGTAAAACTGCAGAAGAAACTATATCGTATAGTTGCTTAAAAATTAGAATGATAAAATATATAGAATATATTGTTTCTGTTAGTGATTTTTTTATCGTCCTAAACACACTCAAGTCAACTTTTTAAAACGGAAAAACTTGCTTTTTATGATACTCAAGTTTTGTTGTTAATAGGAAATCACTCTCGAATCAAGAAATAATAAAAACGCTCGAGTAGCTCTCGCGCTTTCATAGTTTTCTTGATTCCCGAGTAATTTCCACAACCAAATTTTCATAAAAAGCAAGTTTTTTCCATAAAAAGTGATCCTATTGTGTATTTACCCCCGAAAATTTTTTGAGTCATGAGAAAAGAGCTATTGGTTCTGCAATGTACGCGCTTACAAAAGATTTTACTATTATCACTCATGAAAAAAAAGGAAACATTGTGTTATTGGTTTCATCAATACATCATTCAAGTTTATACAGAAACCTCGACCAACAAGCCAAAAGTATAAGTTTTTATAATTCCACACAATCGGGTGTGGATACCGTTGATGAGAAGATTGCATGCTATTCTCCGAACACACGTACACAAAACACAACGATGGCCTCTAACGATCTTTTATAATATGAATGCAATACGTTGCTCAAACTCGAAGGTAATACTCCAAATAATTCATAAAATGTGAAATGAAAGTGACCACAATTTTATCTACCACGTAGCTTTGCGTCTAATTTGGAGGCGTATTGACAGAATGTTGCAGATAAGTAATCGAAATTTGACGAATATAATTCAGAAGACAATAAATCATGATATACCCACGAAAATAAAGATAACGAACATACTATCTTTCGTACAAATAGGTTGGGAAAACGCAAAACAAACAGATATTGTCCATCACAAAAAAATGAGAAAAGTACGCATAAATGCTTAGTTTGTAGTCTCGGACATGTTTAGAATGTTTTTAAAAAACGTGAAATAGAGACACTAAAGATATATAAACTGTAATTCTTGTGAATTCTTTTAGTTCCTAATTCGTTGATTTGTAAAACTTTATTTTAGGTATTCTTTATTAACATAGTATAATAAATATTTTAATATGTAGGTAACAAGTAATTGATGTCAGGATCATCATTACTTTAAGTTTCCATAACAATATTTTCATAGCGCACTTTCCATGGCCATACATATTTATGTATATAAAATGACAACGTTCAATTAACAGACACAACACTTAATGCATTTCTTTTATATTTACCATTGACAAGACAAACGTTATTTACTAATAGAGATTGCCTTTTAAATTAGTAATCCGCTGAAATTTGGAGACAAATTGTAACATTATTTTGTAATGTTAACAATTAAACAAATTAATTAATTAAAATTCAATAACTTGAATAAAGTATAGACAAAAATTCCCACAATATATTACTTTACATTCAGTCAGGCTCCCTTGTATAAAAGATTACATTTATACCGATAGCTTCGGGCTAGTAAATTCCAGCGGCAGGTCATCATTTAAAGCTCTAGACCCCATCGTAAGTCAAATACAATAAACTTCTTAAAAGTAAGGTCGGTAACAGACTAACAAATCCGATTAAATTAAAATGTAATAGTACCTTTTTAGCGTAAAAAAAGGAAAACCAATTTCAGTTTAAAAAGCTTAATACTTTCGTTGATTTACAGCGGGTTAGACAAAACAAAACATTATAATAGCGGAAACTATTTCCAATTTGATTTGTTCAAATATTACAAGTAATCTTAAGTAGTATGGAGACATCCATTGTATTTAAAATCCATTTCGGCTCAAGTGGGTTAGCCGGTCTTTGTTAATGGCAGACACTGTCGCCATAAGTAGGTTCCACATAGCAATAACTAAGTAATTCGTAGAAGAAAAAAAGATAATTTAAATTCATGGGAAAGTGATTGCATCCGTGACCATCATCTAAAAAGGGGTTGGATTTGGTTTCTGAAATCTTGTTTTGTGGGAGGTTCAGTTCAGTCATTGGATAACAGAAAATGACGTACGTGATTATTAGAGTAGGAAATTTAGTCTATATATTTGAAGGCTTTAGCCAAAGGGATATAGTAGGGAGTATAGTAGGGATATAGTAGCTAGAATAGCTCAAGCTAGAAAAATGTTTTTAAAAAAGAAAGACTTACTAATAGCTAATAGTATTAGTTTAGATAATAAAAAAAGTTTCTTAAAGTCGTACGTATGGAGCGTTCTACTATACGGAAGTGAGGCTTGGACAATTAAAGAAGTAGATAAGAAAAAGATAGAAGCTTTTGAAACTTGGTGTTATAGGAGAATGTTAAAGATTAGTTGGACAGATAGAGTAACAAACGAGGAAGTTTATAGAAGGATAGGTGAGGATCCCTGTATGTGGAAACAATTGAAGGTCAGGAGAGATAAAATGATAGGGCACCAGTTAAGACATGAGGGACTATTTAGTAAAGTCTTAGATTATAGACTACCAAATAAAAATAGAGTAGGAAGGCCTAGACAAAGCTATATTAGTCAAATTATTAGAGATTTAGGTTGTGAAGGGTATGTAGACCTTTTTAGACTAGCTCAGAATAGAAAAGAATTTAGAGCTGCGTCAAACCGACTTTAAGTAAGTTCGAAAACAAAACAAAAAAAAATCAGTTAACTAAATGTCACCAGGACATAACTCACAATTAGTTAGCGGTCTGGCATGTTGGTAGCGATTCGTTGCTTAAGCCTTACCATAACATATAATTTAATAAACGTCACCATGACATAACTCACAATTAGGTAGCGGTCTGGCATGTGGGTAGCGTTTCGTTGCTTAAACCTTACCATAACATATTTTTAACACTTTTCCTTTTTGAAGGTTATATTTTATTTCCTTATAAATGGTAAACATGTAAACATGTTAGAGTTCTTTAACAACCATCATGTTGCTAATATCTATGTAAAGTCAGATGGATAGGAAAAAGATAAAAGGATATAGGAAGACCTAGACCAAACTATATTAGTCAAATTATTAGAAATTTAGGTTGTGAAGGGTATGTAGAACTTTTTAGATTAGCACAGATTAAAAAAGAAGTTAGAGCTGCGTCAAACCGACCTTAAGTAAGGTCGAAAACAATATGATGATATGATGATGAGCCAAAGACGGGGAGTTTTTCCAATGGGGCCGACCGTGGTTAAGAAGTAGAGAGAAACGTAGTTTCGCGGTTAGCGTTCTCTGGCATGACATAGAAATTCCACTTCGTATTACGTTAGTAAAAAAATTGGAAAGAAGTGTTACTCTTCCAGTTTCGCGAGGGTTATGCCCATATGTCGCGGATTTATAGTGATGCAAGATATATATTTAAAACTTGTAGGCGCGTGACGCACAAGTAAGTGATATTGTCAAAATTCTGCCGAGTTCGTGTGCCAGTCAATTTTCCTAAACATTACAAACAGAAGCAACAAGCGAGATTCTCTTCCCAAATTTAATAACTGCTCTACGTTGGAAAACAAACCCTTAAACAATGGACAATTATTAGTAAGTAAGTCTTTATAGTTAAGTAGCATGACCAATTTTTAGTTAGTTTATTTGTTAGAACGTTTTGGCCATAAACCGTAGGATTAATTTAGTGTACGATTTATAATATAAGTTTCTTTCATATACAAGTGTTTGATAACTACTTATGTACACAAAATTTTCATAAATTCCATAGTCACCTATTCACTTAAATTTCTAAATCAATGAATGTAAGAGGTTCACGTTTATTGCTCTGTGAATTAAATAGTTGTGTTTGCCGTTGATTAAGTCAATAGTTTTTCTTATTTTTTTATATAAGTAGTAAAAAATGAGGAATTGATTAAAAGAAACAATTGTCCTCCTTGGGATGACAAGTCTCTCAAGGTTTTGTACGAACATTTGGACATTCTCGACTTGTCTGGCGCCCTTGGCAATTGTCATTAAACCACAATATTTTATGAAAGGTAAGTGCCACATTTTTGTAGTATATTATAAATTAATTTAACCCTTTTTTACAAAATTTTAACCCTCTATATGATCCACGACCTCCCGCTAGCTAGTGCCGGTGACCCCCCTTTAAATTTTGTTTTACAGGCCGCCCCCATTTTATAATTTGACTTGAAAAGATACACTTAGTAGCTTTTCCGCCTGTAACAAAATTCTTGGCGCCCAACGTCTTTGGGATTGCTTATGTAAGATTCTTGACGCCCAACGTCTGTGGGATGACTTATGTAATAAAATTCTTGACGCCCAACGTCTGTGGAATGACTTATGTAATAAAAGTCTTGACGCCCGACGTTTTTGGATCTTGTTTTTTGAAGAATTAAAATTTTTTTATTTGCTTATTTCATTATCAATTTTATATAAACTGCAACCTTTCAAAAATATATGTGGGATTTGAAACAGAAAGAAAGAAAAATTCGAGTGTGAAATAATTATAAAGAATTTTTTTGAGATATATTATTTTTTACTTTTTAAAGAGAATTTTATGACAGCATTGTACACATTCTTTAATTCAAAGATGGAATTTACATACAGTGTTGACAGGTTACTAAAAGATGAACTAATTTATGAAATAACTGTACGAGGAATAAACACGGAAAATATGACAGTAACTGATTTAAGGAAAAGCTTACGAAAAGCGATTAGATTAGAAACTGAACCAGATGAAGATTTTGACTACCCATTTGACTTTACAGAAGATGTGACAGTTGTTAAAAATGTTTTAACGCTTTTACATGAACAAATTTTAGATTTAAATGTTTTAAATTATGATAGTCTTAAAGTAAGAATAGAAACAAAATTTGCATATGGTTATTCTAGACTTTCCAGAAGTTTACCAGATGACGATAATGATGAAAAAATTAGGAATAATTTACAATTAGAGTTAGGACGTTTAATTGAATCTTTTCGTAAAGTAGGAAATGACATTTTAAAGACAAAAACAAAAATTACTTCCAAAGAGGATAAATCAATTTTAGACGAACTAGAACGAAATGAAACATCAGAAATATTTGACATAAATAACGTAGACTTGATCGAATTTGACGAAAAACTAGACTTAGCATCATCTACCACAAAACAAGAAAAAATTAGGGCCGAAGACGAGCACAGGCAAAATATACATAAATCTTTTCAAAATAATCAAAATTTATCTCATAATAGTTCTGTAGTTTATAAGGTTACTCCAGTTGCAAAATGGGGAATAACATTTAATGGCGATACTTCGGTAAACGCATTTTTAGAACGGGTCGAAGAATTAAAAATTGCTAGAAATATGTCAGACGCTCAACTTTTTGCAGAAGCATGTGATCTTTTTGCACATAAAGCACTGATATGGTATCGTGCAAATAAATCTTTAATAAATAATTGGCCGAACTAAAAGAGGCATTAAAAGACGAATTTTTACCACCCGATTATGATGAACAATTAATGACCGAAATTAAAGCGAGAACGCAAGGAGAAAACGAAAGTATAGGACTTTACGCAGCAGTAATGACAAACATGTTTGCTAGATTATCAGAACCGCTCACTTTGACAAAACAACTTAAAATATTACGAAAAAATATGTTACCTTTTTACCAGTCACAATTGAGTTTAGTCGAAATAACTTCCATACGAGAACTAATAAAGTTAGGAAAGAAACTGGAAGAACATAAAATATCAATAGAAAACTTTATCCCACCAACTCGAAAAACGATTACTTTAGAAACTGACTTAGCGTACACAGACGTTAACGTTTCACAGAGTAGGTCTTCCAATAGAAACCAGATTTCAGCAATGCAAAATGTTAGTTCAAACAATTATGTAAAAAAACGTGCACCGACGTGTTGGAATTGTCACCAGTTAGGACATTTTCAGATCGATTGTAGACAGATAAGACGAACGAATTATTGTTATAAATGTGGCACAGACAATGTTACGTTGAACCGTTGTCCGCGTTGTCAAAAATATAGAAATAATTTAAACTAAACGAAGGGGCATTAGATAGTCGTATAGTGTCCCGCACATTTTATAATTCGACAAAACATGTTCAAAATATGATTTATGATAAAGAAGAAAAATTTCAAAAAAATAAGATTATGTTAGATTATGTAATAGAACAGTCTAAAAATGACGAACGTCCTTATGTAAGTGTAGATATTTTAGGAACAGAGATTTTAGCTTTATTAGATTCAGGAGCAACAAATACAATTTTAGGAGAAAACACTTGGGAATTTTTCTCAAAATTAGGTTTAAAATTAAAAAGAAAAGAAGAAGAATGTCAATTGGCAAATGGTAAAATTTTAAAAGTTTTGGGAACAGTTACGTTGCCCATTAGATTAAAACAACGTTTAGTGGTGTTAGACGTTTTGGTAGTACCAGATGTTCAGCATACTTTAGTTTTAGGAATAGATTTTTGGAAAAATATAGGAATAATACCAGACATTTTTAAAGGCGAATACACCTTTGCAAAATTAGATACTATTGAAAAGAAAGAACCAATTTTACATTCGACATTAGATTTAACAGTAGCACAAAGAAAACTGTTAGATACCAGTATTGAAAAATATTTTTTTGATTTACCTGAATTAGGACGTATCGATTTAGTATATCATAAAATTAAAGTTAATAGCGAACCAATTAAGCAAAGATACTATCCAGTTTCACCTACAATGCAAAAACATATAGATAATGAGTTAGATAAATTGTTACTATTAGGTGTAGTTCAAAAAAGCAACAGTTCATGGTCAAATCCAATTCTTTTAGTGAAGAAAAAAGACAATTCCTATCGTTTTGTAGTAGATTTTAGGAAGTTAAACAAAGTAACAGAAAAGGACGCGTATCCAATTCCATACGTCTCCTCCATATTAGATAAATTGCGCGACGCGAAATTTATTACAACTTTAGACATTAAATCCGCTTATTTTCAAATTCCACTAGATAAAGATTCTTATAAATATACAGCTTTCACTATATCTAATCGAGGGTTATTTGAATTTACACGTTTACCTATGGGTCTCTCAAATGCACCCAGTACATGGTCTAGATTGATAGATAAAGTTTAGGTCCAGAATTAGAACCTTTCGTATTTTGCTACCTAGATGACGTCATAATTTTGACAAACTCTTTTGACAAACACCTAGAAATATTACAGGAAGTTTTAACAGACTTTCACGCGCAGGACTGACTTTAAGTAAGGAAAAATGTCACTTTGTAAGAGTGAACTAAAATATTTAGGTTACGTAATAAATGAAAACGGTCTGTTAGTAGATCCAGATAAAGTAAAAGCTATTTTAGAATACCAACACCAAAACCGTAAAAGAAGTAAGACGAATAATCGGAATGGCTTCTTGGTATCGTCGATTTATCGAGGATATAGTACCATTATAGCTCCATTGACCGCATTGTTGAGGAAAAATAGAAAATTTGTATGGGAAGAGTGTTGCGAAACAGCCTTTTCCACTATAAAAAATTGCCTAATTTCAGCACCAATTTTAACTTGCCCAAAGTACGAATACGAATTTACAATTCAGTGCGACGCATCAGATTATGGAATTTCGGGTGTGTTGACGCAAAGTATAGATGGAAATGAACAAGTAATATGTTATATTTCAAGATCTCTAACTCAAAATGAAAGGAAATTTACCGTAACAGAAAAGGAATGTTTAGCAGTTCTATTCAGTATAGAAAAGTTACGTCCATATATAGAAGGAACACATTTTACCGTCATAACAGATCATCATTCTTTAATTTGGTTAAACAATTTACAAAATCCAAATGGTCGACTGTGTAGATGGGCCATCAAATTACAACAATACGACTTTGAAATAATTCATAGAAAAGACAAAGATAATGTAGTTCCAGATGCATTATCGAGGGCTGTACCAATAATTGAAACTTTACAAATTAAAAATGACAACAACAACTCTGAAAATTCTATGCAAATAATACCAGACACAAAATTGTAAACGAAAATACTAAAATAATAAAGAAGAAATTCACAAATCAAATACTCAGTATGATAATTGGTGTAAAAGATGATTAGTAATGTTGAAAAATATCCAATAAAATATAATCGTTGGAAAGTAATAGACCACAAACTATTTAAACATGTTAAACCAAAATTTCCAAATTTAACTGAAGAGACAGACAACTGGAAAGAAGTAATTCCAAAATCACAAAGGAAAGAAATTTTAAAACGTTTTCATGATGAACCGACGGCTGGTCATTTAGGAATTTTTAAAACTTATGAAAGGATATCTCAGAAATATTTTTGGCCAAAATTACGTGCAGAAGTAGCAAGATATATAAACCAATGCAAAATTTGTATTTCACACAAACCAGAACAAAAACTTCCAGCAGGAAAAATGTCAAGACATCCAATAATCTCAAAACCTTGGCAAATGATATCCATAGATTTAGTAGGTCCACTACCTAGAACTACTAAAGGACATACATGTATTTTATCCGTAGTTGATACATTTACAAAATTTCCCCTATTTTTTCCGTTAAAACAAGCCACTGCATCGTCCGTAGTTCAAAAGATAGAAGAGTTTATAATTTTACTTTTTGGAGCACCACAATATGTTCTAGTAAATAACGGTGTTCAATTTCGAAGTCATTTATTTAAAAATTTAATGAACAAATACAAATCAAAAATTATTTTTAATGCATATTATCACCCACAAGCAAATCCTGTTGAACGAGTCAACCGCGTTTTAAAGACAATGTTGGCATCTTATGTGTCAGATAATCAGAGAGTATGGGACAAGATATTACCCATGGTTTCGTGCGCTGTTCGTACCGCAGTTCATGAAGTAATAGGCATGTCACCATATTTCGCAAATTTCGGTAGAGAAATGGTAATAGATGGTTCTTCTTTTGGTGAAATTACGGATTCAGAAAACTTAAGCGATATTCAATTTTCAGAAAGAAAACAACTAATAGAGCGTATTCCAGAATTAAATAAAGTATACCAAGAAATAACAAAGAAATTAGAAGTAGCGTATAATAAATCAAAACATAACTATGATTTACAAAGACGAGAAGTAGTATTTTCAGTGGGAGATACAGTCTGGAAGAAAAATTTTGTACTCTCAGACGCATCAAAGTATTTCAATGCCAAATTAACACCGAAATATGTAGGTCCTTTTACCATAACAGAAAAAGTTTCAACAAACACTTACGAGTTAACCGACGAAACAGGTCAATCCAAAGGAGTTTGGCATGTTAAAGATTTAAAAGCAAATCCAATAAGATATGACGAATAAAAATAGTTATAAAAACCTAATATTAATAAAAATAACCTAATATTAATAATTAAGAAACTTGAAAACGACGCTTATAGTGTTAAAAATTTTTTATACAAAAACTTAGTTTTAAAAATACTATTTAGGATAAGGATAAGGATAGAAAAGGATAAGTTAGTAAATAGGAATGAAAGAGTGAATCTCTTAACACAAGATTTTTGGAAAAAATCTCCTTTTGTAAAAGGAGTGTAACATTATTTTGTAATGTTAACAATTAAACAAATTAATTAATTAAAATTCAATAACTTGAATAAAGTATAGACAAAAATTCCCACAATAAATTACTTTACATTCAGTCAGGCTCCCTTGTATAAAAGATTACATTTATACCGATAGCTTCGGGCTAGTAAATTCCAGCGGAGGTCATCATTTAAAGCTCTAGACCCCATCGTAAGTCAAATACAATAAACTTCTTAAAAGTAAGGTCGGTAACAGACTAACAAATCCGATTAAATTAAAATGTAATAGTACCTTTTTAGCGTAAATAAAGGAAAACCAATTTCAGTTTGAAAAGCTTAATACTTTCGTTGATTTACAGCTGGTTAGACAAAACAAAACATTATAATAGCGGAAACTATTTCCAATTTGATTTGTTCAAATATTACAAGTAATCTTAAGTAGTCTGGAGACATCCATTGTATTTAAAATCCATTTCGGCTCAAGTGGGTTAGCCGGTCTTTGTTAATGGCAGACACTGTCGCCATAAGTAGGTTCCACATAGCAATAACTAAGTAATTCGTAGAAGAAAAAAAGATAATTTAAATTCATGGGAAAGTGATTGCATCCGTGACCATCATCTAAAAAGGGGTTGGATTTGGTTTCTGAAATCTTGTTTTGTGGGAGGTTCAGTTCAGTCATTGGATAATAGAAAATAACGTACGTGATTATTAGGGTAGGAAATTTAGTCTATATATTTGAAGGCTTTAGCCAAAGACGGGGAGTTTTTCCAATGGGGCCGACCGTGGTTAAGAAGTAGAGAGAAACGTAGTTTCGCGGTTAGCGTTCTCTGGCATGACATAGAAATTCCACTTCGTATTACGTTAGTAAAAAAATTGGAAAGAAGTGTTACTCTTCCAGTTTCGCGAGGGTTATGCCCATATGTCGCGGATTTATAGTGATGCAAGATATATATTTAAAACTTGTAGGCGTGTGACGCACAAGTAAGTGATATTGTCAAAATTCTGCCGAGTTCGTGTGCCAGTCAATTTTCCTAAACATTACAAACAGAAGCAACAAGCGAGATTCTCTTCCCAAATTTAATAACTGCTCTACGTTGGAAAACAAACCCTCAAACAATGGACAATTATTAGTAAGTAAGTCTTTATAGTTAAGTAGCATGACCAATTTTTAGTTAGTTTATTTGTTAGAACGTTTTGGCCATAAACCGTAGGATTAATTTAGTGTACGATTTATAATATAAGTTTCTTTCATATACAAGTGTTTGATAACTACTTATGTACACAAAATTTTCATAAATTCCATAGTCACCTATTCACTTAAATTTCTAAATCAATGAATGTAAGAGGTTCACGTTTATTGCTCTGTGAATTAAATAGTTGTGTTTGCCGTTGATTAAGTCAATAGTTTTTCTTATTTTTTATATAAGTAGTAAAAATGAGGAATTGATTAAAAGAAACAATTGTCCTCCTTGGGATGACAAGTCTCTCAAGGTTTTGTACGAACATTTGGACATTCTCGACTTGTCTGGCGCCCTTGACAATTGTCATTAAGCCACAATATTTTATGAAAGGTAAGTGCCACATTTTTGTAGTATATAATAAATTAATTTAACCCTTTTTTTCAAAATTTTAACCCTCTATATGATCCACGACCTCCCGCTAGCTAGTGCCGGTGACCCCCCTTTAAATTTTGTTTTACAGGCCGCCCCCATTTTATAATTTGACTTGAAAAGATACACTTAGTAGCTTTTCCGCCTGTAACAAAATAGCGAATACCGACTGTGAGACGAATATTACCTATAAGTTCAATAAGGGTTAAACGTGTGATTTACTTATCTTATGTTCACTTTTTCTCCACACATAAATTGAATGTTTACTGTATTAGACATTCTAATTTCAAAGTGGGGCAATGACCACAGACAAAGAAGCTCTTCAGTGTGATACAATGCTGAACTTTAAAACTCAAGTAACGAAGTAAAGTTTCATGTGTACTAAACATAAACCGAAATGATCTAAAATTGGTACAAAATTTAATTTGTGGGAACCTGAACTCTACAATTCTATGTACTACCTGATTGCATTAAAAAAAACAAAGCAACGTCAAGTAGGTTTCGTACTTGGTTCGTAAACTAACCCAAAAATGATACGAATCTACAAAATAGACAGCACCCAGATTTAATTAAGTTTAAATTCTTCAGATTGAAGAAGGGGTCGAAAAAACTTCACACCATCTCCAATTAGTACACCAATACGTTTGTTCGCATGTTATTAAATCACCAAATTTCGTGCCTAGTAATTTTGAGCTAAAGCTCCAATTGAAATTATTTTCAAAGATGACGACGATAATCAGTCTGTTCTATAGATTTCAGTTCTTTTCGAATCCTGCATAACAAACTCTGAAAATTTCTATGTAGCTGATATTGGCATCATCCTGTTTCCGCCATTTACAATACTTCGCATAAAATTAAGATCCACGTCGATATTTTAACGTTTTTGTAGTGCTCTATTCTCAACTCCTTCAGAACATAAGTATATGCGGGACAAATCGAGAGCAAATAAAATGAACGCGATACGAGTGTTCTTAAATGTAGGTTCTTCAATGATGATCTCATCAGATAGACAATTCGAATAAGTTTTCCAATGTTCTGCAGGTTTTCTTCTGTTTAAACTGAACTTGGCAATGAATGTAGATCATTTAATAGTAGTTTATACAACTAGTGTCTAAACAGAGTTTTATTTGATGAGTGGTAGTTTATGTATAGGTGAAGCGAATCATAATTATAACGAGTTAAATAAAACACCAGTTAAAAACGTTGTACATAACGATTCGTGCAACCCTATATTCTTAAGACGAACAATCTTAGAAAAACGTATGTGGGCAACAAATAAACATAGTCAGCCATATTGAATATTACTAAATGTTTATTATAAACAACAATTAAAATCCCTTCACCACAAAAATATTAAAAAAAATATTAAATACGTATTTTGACCGTTACGTGGTCGTCATCAGCAGAAAAATTTACTAATATAAGTAAATAAGGTTGTTTCTGAACACTTTAAGGCTATTTTCCTCACCGCGTAGGCTGAAGTGAACCTTTCCAAGACGAGATTTACCAATTTTGCTTTTTGTTACCAGACATAAAAACTCAGAGGAACGTAGTTCATTTTGCCCCGATCACGATAACCACGCCTGCAATCAGAAAGAGGAAAGATAAACAGGTTCAAATCGACTAGAAGTTCGGTCCTTGTCGATTTTTATCCAAGGAACTACCTACTAACACGCTTGTGATTTGTATCCAAGCATCTACTATTACACTACGTACAAGTTTACGCTAATTAAATCACACTACACACAACCAGTGACTTATTCTGGTTAGCACACATTACTCTCTCACTGCATCGTTATCCTGGTTACAATACTAAACCGTCTGAGATTTTTATTCTGGCTGCACGCTATTACTCCATCATTACCCAGCCAGTGATTGGTATTCTGGTGGAACAAAATCATTCTACTTTCACACGGTCAGTAATAACATTCTGAACTCACCTTACTCGCTTACATCTGTAAACCCAGAGCACCACCCCGCCGATGCCGTCAGCCAGCTAGGCCTTATCAGCAAATCCACGTCGTGGAAGCACCAGTTCCGTTACTATCGCGACAGTCACTTCCCGAGTGCACGTATCTTCTGGCTAATAATAATCCTTTATTAGTCCATAATAACAGTTCATTAAGTTAAATTTGTATATTTATTGCGAAATAGACTCCACGTCTATTTGCTGTTTGCTCTTGTATTTGTTAACACAAACCCTGTTAGCCCTCCTGTATTCATATGGTATTTCCCTTAATTAGCTTAGCGTTATTCTTTTTGTTTATTAACACGCACTCGTGTTAATCCAGTATTCATATTGTATTTGCCTTAAGTAGTTTAACGTTGGTTCTCGTTTGTGCTTATTCACACGCGCATGTGCTAACTCTTGTGTTCATATTGCATTTGCGTTAATTAACTTTGCAATTGTTCTTGTTCGTACTTATTAACTCGCACCCATGTTAATCCTGTTCATACTGTTCATATCGACCCCAACTGATTAAATTCGGTTTTAACCTGTATGTTTGTGCTTTTATTATATATAAGGATAGACAACCGTTTGTTCTAGTTTGTATTCATAAAAACGCCCTCGTGTTAATCACGTAAATATTAATATTTTATTAACTGAATTAATTTGGTTTATAGATTGATTTAGAGATATAGATATTTAAACATCTGTTCTTGTTTGTGCTCATTAACACGCACTCGTTCTAATCGTGCTAATTCAACAGTACTTATCATTAACTAATTTAAGTATTTGTTATACGTTTGTGCTTTGTATAGAAGTATCTGTTACTGTTTGTGCTTATCAACACGCAGACGTGTTAATCTTGTAAATAATTAGTTATAGTGTCGTATATTAATTACCAGTATCGTAAATGTATTATAGCGCTGCTTAGTCTACCCGTGACCAGAATAATGGCATTAAAACGCAAACGAAGGGTTTGAACACAAAATATGATTGACAGGTTCTGCGGTGCGAGATCTCTTGATTGGCATGTACAAGACTTTGCATTTAAAGACTACAATAAAAAATCTCAAGAACTCTATTTGCCTAATTTCTGAAATGTTCGCGAAATAACTAGTACAATTTAATAGATATAAATAGCCGTTAAGGAGTTTCAAAATTCGGTTCTAATTGAAGTTGATTTCTGATTGAACAGTGATTACGATATGTCCTAGTTTAAAGCTTTGAAAGATGTGATATGAATTTCTGTGTACTGTCGATATAAATTAGTGTTGATATAAACTATTAGAGTTATAATAAAAACTAATAAATAGTGCTTGAGTAGCTAATTGTAGTGCTTCGATAATAAGTAACTAAAAAGATAGCATCGTAGTTTAAGAAGATAATACTTGTATTGTCAGTAATTAGTTAAAAATAAAGCACTAGGAAAGCTTATAGAATTCCATTGTACCTACGCGAGTTAAGGTTCGTGGCTTGGGAGCGGCCTTTTTAAAAAACCATTTGCAAACTTCTTAACAATTTATTTTATTACACAGAAATTAATGATGAAATTTTACAAAGATTGAATTAAAATTATTCTAAGCTCGAAAATTAATATAAATTGTACTATTTTGAGTAGCAAGTAAACTGCAATGTAAAAGCTGAGAACTTGACTGACTGTCGTCGACTGGGGCTCCCGGGGTTTTTATAATATCCCTACCCCCTCACATGGCTGTGGGAACTTGCAGATCTCATGTCTGCTTATTCTTAACTCTATTCATAATTACATTGTTGTAATCTTAATTTCTAAGTAATCAGAGTACCTGACCGTCTGTGACCGCCTGTGACCTGACATCTGCAATGTCACTATCGTCTGCGATACAAAGTAGCGCTTCCGTTCCCATGAACGTTAATAAACTGTATAAATTGTCCTTGATTTACTTTGTGGCACTTCACTTGGCGTATTCTTAACACTTTCTAATAATTTCCTAATTATTCTATTTTAATATGTATACATCAATTGGGGGGTACATAACTCGCGTTAGTGAAAAGGATTATATACTCAGTTTAAAAATAAAGATCTGTTGTTATTGCAATTTTTCGTTACAACATTGGTGTCAGTGGTGGGATTTTAGTAAAAAAAAACATTTGAAGGATTTATATTTGCATGCCAAAAACTTATACTCAACATAAAATGGACAGTGAAATTATTTCCTTCTTAAAGGACTTACAGTCAGGCATAGAGGAAAGTATTGCAACCCTGACAGCGAAGTTCAAAGAATTTTCCATCAAATTAAATGACAAATTTGTAGCAACTAGTTACTTCACTACCACGAACTGCTAGATCATTTGTAGTACTATACTAAGAATGTATTGATGTTTTTATTTTTTATACTATTACATCACGTAAGAATTTTGAACGGACAGAATGAAGATAAACGCCTATATGTTAAGATTTTACGCGTAATAAACGTTAATTGAACATGTTATTTTAATTCTTTTTCTTTTTTGAAAATATAATTTCAATTAGAGCAATTAGTATAGTATGATCAAAGCAATAAAAATGAATTTTCTTAAAATAAATTGGTACATTTTTATAAAATAAAAAGATAACGCAATAGCATTAAGTAGGATAAACGTCGCGACAAATAAAACCCCATAAACATGTAAACTATTGAAAGAAAAGATTCTATAAAACATACAATCTATTGTTCGTGAATAAATACGTCGAACAAGAATGCTAAATCTACGAGATTAAATTATGATTAAAATTAACGCGGGGTGTCATGCAATAAACAAAACTACAGAGTATACATTGCTGGAATAAATTAAAGCGTGAGAAACGCAAAAACCGCTAAAATGCAAAACCACATCTAAGGCATAGCTAGACATGCAAGAGAATTGCAACAACACGAAGTAGGTGACTCTTACGTAGTTCACATGACAACAATCTTTTATTTAGCACAGATAAAATGTTACATAGCGAAAACGAACTTTGTAGAAGGTAAAATGATATATAACAAAGACAACATGTAAGGTAGTAGAGTCATGCGGAGTTGAAGGTCTACCGTGTGCAACAGTGCTGTTTTTTGATTTGCAGTAAGGCAATAAATCACATTCACGTGTTCGTAAATTTTACTGTCGCACCGTTGGAATAAAAAATCTATAATGTAATTATGGAATCGTAAATAAATGTAAAGATTGAAGCTTGAGTGTTTTCACACATTCAGAAATGCGAATTTGTCAGGATGTCGTGATTTAGTGACCTGGTATGAATGTGACTAGAATGGTCAAGGTGGACTCGAAAATCCGAAGCCCGAACAAACCCGATTTCGGGCCGAGCCGTTTACGTATCCGGGCGGGGCCGGTCCGTGCTTTTTATGTACTCGGGCCGGGCCGGGTCGGGCTTTTCTTATGATTTCAACTTGAAAAGCCTAGCCGGTCAGAATTTAAAAAAAGAAAAATTAGCATCCGCTCACTTGTAAGTGATATTGATGAGTGCTCAAAGTAATTTGAAGCTGCAGTAATTGTTTGTACAAAGTTTTTGAATAAAGCTAAGTTATGCTGCGGTGTTTCTTTTATCAAATACCGTATGCACTTTTGAGTTGTGTTTGTGATGCGGATTACCTTGCAGCGTGTGATCAGATGGACTGTGATGTAACAACAATTAGTCCTTTTAAAAGTATCAAAAAATAATATTAACCGATACTGATACCTGTGATCCAACGAACAGTTAGGATCTTAGAGCTTGTTCCCCATAAGCGGAACCCAATTTGGGGCAAAATTGTTTAGTTAATATTGGCCACTGCGAGGCTATTGTTGTGTTGATATAAATACATTGTACGAATCCTCTGCTTGACACAGTGCGGCTGTGAACTATTTTATGGACTATAATAGTCCATTATGTGTACCGGCTGGCGGAGAAGTCCCTTTACACGTTATTAGCATAAAATAGACATAGATAAAGTATTATGAATACAAAATAATTCCTTATTTGTTATGAATAACATTAAAACATTTTACCATTGTACCCACAAAGGTTCGGTGTTCATTGTACATTTATCAACGTCTGTGTGCATACTTCCATGTTCAATACAAAGGTTGATGCGTCGTCGCGTTTTTGTGTTCATCCGCTGCAGCATAACATGGGTGGTGTTTTGGAATGTTATGCAACCTCGTTCTTTCAGTCGATCATCGTTCACGTATCGTTGCAAAGTCGATGACGGAACGTCTAATTCTGCAGATCGATTACGAGTTGACTTTATTAGCGATTGTGCAATTGATTCCGCCGCAGCACAAGTCTCCCGCTATGTAGTGCATCACGAACATTTTCCGTTGCAAAAGTTGGTCGAAATGGCAGTAAATTTTCCACAATGCACGGTGAAGTCCCTCAAAATGTCTCCCGTTGTCTTCTTCGTATTCTGACGTTCCTGAACACACACAAAAACCATCGAACGCTCATCAAACCGAAAACACTTGTATTCGCCATAATTTAATTTTCTCTACTAGCGTTTTTCCTTCCCCCACTATCTACCGAAGTACACGCAATACCGCAGTTTATCTACATGTTTAAGTGTCCTAGGTTAATAACATGCAAAGCGACTTCTTGCCCAGGGTGTAATTCTAATGATATACGTATGCCATTCTCGCTCTATCCCATGCATTAAACTTCCGGCTTCATAATCATAATAAGAGGAATAATAATGTAGTTAGTTCCAAAAACGTTACTATAGTGGTAGGGATGGTGCATGCAGTACTAAATATTAGACGCTTAAATAAGCCTGACAAGTGAAATGAATAGCCTCAAATTCGAGCACGGCTGATTATTTTCCACCAGACCTGATGTTACGTGCCAATAAATTGGCACTAAACATTCCCTAGTTTTAGCTTTGATGTGCGGAAGTTTTCGCGCCTTAAAATTCAAAAGACTCGGTGCGCGTATTTCCGTCACGTCAAAAGTGGGTTAGACGAATAATTTCGCGCCGACGCGTGAAAGGACAGAAGAGTGGGGTTTTTCCGATGGGCTCTGTAACGTGGCTTTTTTGCCTCTGACCTTCGTGAAGAGCGGTTTTGTTCAGGTATCGTATCGTGTCTTATCTTGTATCCATGTAGATCCTTGCCTTGTTTAACTGTTTGTCGCTCCTATACCTGGTTTTCCCTGTTTATTCTCTACATAGGTAGGAGGTAATTTGTCGCAGCCTAGGGCGAACCGAGTTCACGACCCCGGGAACAAATTGGAGGCCATGCTCCGCTAACAGCACCGGAGCAGTCACCATCTGTAAACTATCTTAAAAGGAGCTCCAGCCATTTGGAAGTCGTACCATCCGTTAATTGCCTTAAAAGGGGCCATCAGTAGCCCTGATGGACGTCAACAGAAACCAACTTTAACTCAACCCCGCAGGACGTCGGATTTCTTATGTAAGTACTTTATTTGCTTAAACTGTTCGCTAATTTAATATATTTTTTTCCCGCAAATTGCGCATTTAATTAGTATATTGGTGACGTCATTGACAGATGGGCGCGCCAAAATCTGTACAAAGATTAGCGTTACCAACTGTCCGTGGTGTCTAGTATACCGCGCAAGCGGAGTTGTAATTATGAACTTTTAAATTGTAAGACTGACTAGTGTTAAAAATTCAGAGCGAGCCGGGCTTTTCAAAAAGTCCAGCCCGGCCCGAAGCCATCCATAATGTGAACTATTGATGTTCCTGGACGTCCTTAATCAGAGACTGTAAAATAAACCGTATATAAATCTTTTAAAAATAATGAAATAAGTCAATGTTAAATTGAAATAGGAATTATAGATGGTATTCGTTCATTCATAGGAAGTTGGCATAATGCTAATACAATTGTTTTGTTGGACTATTTCAATAGTAGTGGGCTAACGTATTCAGAACTAGAGCTTGCTTAATTTTAAGTATGCTGGTGTAGAAAATTGAAATTATTAATTTTTAAGGTAGAATTTATGTGTGATGTAGTACCAGTTAAAAAGTAAACAATAAAGTGGCATTTTTACGGGATGCGGACATGAAAAGCTGTATTGACCGACGTTTTAATTTATTGTTAAGTTGACATTTCCACAAATGAAATTCAGAATGTAATTACCAATATTCGTAAAACTAAGAAAATTGGTTTGATAATAGTAGTACTAATTTTTATTTTAAAAACGGGCCAGTTTGGATTTAAGAAAGTAAGTTTTTTTAAAGATATTTGTATTGTTATGGTAATTACTTAATATTAAAAGCGTTTAAGTGTAGGTTAAATTTTATTTGGACTTATTTATAAACTAGGCAAAAATAGATGAATTTGTGAAAGCATATCCATCCACCCCAGTGATGAAGTCGTTTTTGAGAAGAGGTCACTTTATTTTAAAAAAATTATGTCATGTGATAAACTTTAACCAGTATTTGTAATGTATTGTAGATAAAAGTAAAGCATGATGTGACGAGATTTAGAAAACCAAAAGCAATAAAAACCTATCCGAAATAACCGACTACAGAATAGGAGATAATATCGAAAGGGATTGCTGAAACAACACAATTTGGCGCCCCTTAATTATAATAATAGACGAAACCTTTCCACGTAAGTGGTTCTTGTAAAGTAGTTTGTTTGTATTTCAATCACCTCTAATGTTTATTTTTTTTATTATTTGTTCTATAGGAACTCACTACCGCACCATTGTAGTTAACCGGTACACTTTTAAAATTGTTACGAGGTTCTCACTCCACGGTAAATCTAAATTTATAACGCGTAACATACTTTATAATCACGTTTCGTAGTTTGCTATATAAACCTTCCCACCAGTTCAGCTTGCATATTGTAGGTATTAAGTTTACAAAATCATTCAATTACTTTGCTTGGCTTTCCATTGTTTCTTTTTGTAAATACACTAATGTTGTTTCATTGCATACGAATCAGAATTGTTAAAAGGAGCAGAGAAAAATAAAGAATGTAATAGCACAAACGTGCTATATCGTACAATTTAAGAAAGAAAAGTTATTAGATCAAATATTGGGACATGTAAGACTTGATCTTGGGTTCGTTACAAGAATTTTATATTTATACTACGAAAAAATGTCGATTATCTGTCGTGTGGAAAAGTTGTATTACATCTCTGTTTTTATTCATTTTTGAATGAAATTACTTAAGTTTTAGACATTAGTATTGGATTGAAATACTCAACCACTTTTGATTTTAATGGCTTTTGCTTTTATTTTTAATTATACAAGCAAATTGGATTATTTGAACCATAACCGTATTGGTAAAATAAGAAAAGAAAGCCTCTGTAAAGCTTTAAATCAGAAACCCGTTTCATTGCGCTATTCATTAAACAACTTACTATGAAATGCCAACTCACGAGTGTCAATCCCAGAAAGTTGTTAAATTATCTGTGGTTTCAAATAAAACTTCTGAGATTGAATAAGAACCTTTTATATTTATATAATTGCGATCGTATTAAATAAGGAACCAAAAAAAAATTATATTGTGTTCAACATAAGAAAATTTCGTTTTAAAAGCTGTTACGTTTATTTTCAACATAATTAATAATAAACACGCTCTCGAGTAAATTCTTCAATTCAAATCCCTTTTGCTTTTAAAACGAAAATTTATTCAATAAATTAAATAGTTTATGCCTTGTTTTAGGTATCCGGTAATCTGTTAAATCCTCCAACATAATTAATAATAAATACGCCTTCTACAAATTTCCATTTTGAACTTATTTATTTCGAAACAACAAGTTTATGCTACAATTAAATAGTTTATCTCCTGTTTTAGGTACCTGTAATCTTGGTATACACTACAACCGCCTATAATGGTTTTCTCTATTGTTCCGATGTAAAGACTTGTTGAAATAAGGTCGCGTATTATCCGATATAACCCAGGTTTTCCAATTTCAATCGCGCTTTGATAAGCGATGGGTTAAAGTTCAAATTCGTCTTAGTTGAACCATTGTTGAATTTGATTCTAGATTATAATGTAATTAAGGGCCGCTATGCTTGCGGCCACGTCCCCAATGCTCCACCCGAAGGTACTACATTGGGTTTAAACGCAAAAAGTAAACGTGCTCCAAATTTAATCTAACTTCAGGTTAATCAATACTAAATAAAAATCTAACAAACTGAAACTAAAAATAGGGTTTAAAGAATGGTATCCCTAGCGTTTATTCTGGAGTTAGCCCGATCCACAAGACACGCGCAAAAGTGAATGGGAAGGGATCCGTAATACCGAATAGCAGCCGTCAGCTCTGCTTACCGGTGTGACCTGAAGGGTCGTCTTAAAACTATCCAAATCTAGTTAGCAAATATTAAAAATGGATTCAAATTTTCTAAGCATTCGCCAAATGTTTGATAGTGAATCCAGCTATTTTGTCTGTTCTAATATTTACAGATTCAATAATTTGATTCTACAGCTTGTACGTCGAAATATTTTCTACAGTTTCGTCACCGTATTTCAAAAGCAATGCACGTTTGTTTTTTTCTGTTCGACAACTATGAGATGTATAGCGTGGATTGATGAGTTTCCCCGCGCGTACTCATTTTAATCAGATTCTCTTTTTAGCTTTTTTTAGTTGGGAGGCCAAATGGGTTCTTTCTTTATGTAGACCAACTGCTTTTGTCCGTAAACCGCTACTACAGTTATGGTAGCAAGGTAAACAGATCCTGACGACCATGGCGTTGCTGTGCTGACTCACCCCCGACGGATTGCGAGCTCAGTATCCGGACACCTACAGGTATGCTACTCATTTTCTTTGTGTGTGTCAATGGCATATTCCGTATCGACGTTTGGTAGTTACGTTATAACAAACGTGACACTGTAGGACTATTGTTTATTGCTGCGATATTATCGCTCTACAGGTGCGATGTACTATTTTTAAACATGCTTGTCAAAAGAACGCACACGTTTATTCGCTTTACTGACTGACTGAAGACTTTGGTAATCGCTGTTTGAAATGAAAATTTTTTATGGCAAATCTTGTAACCTGATTTGAGGTCAATTAAAAATAAGAAGATATTTTAATTACGAGGAGCGCTTTTGTGGATTCTGCAAGTATCACTTGTAGATTTATTTTTAACTGATTTATATTTAATGTAACGCATAATAATAAGAGTAAATCATATAATATTTTTTATGTAAAAGGGTTTTACAAGGAGAATTTGTGATCAGAGTTCGAAATACTCTGACCTTTTAAGAGGATATTTGTCAAGGATTTTTTCTGGCCAAAACAAATCTTTCAAGCGTGGAAATAAATATAACCATTCTCAAAAGAATAAATTTAATTCTGTAAATTTAAAATAAGGTAAGGAACATATTTTTTTATATCCTGCTTAGAAATTATTTTTGTTTGAAAGAGTGTTTTAAAAGTTCTAAATGCTTTTGTATGAAAGAAAATATTTAATACTGTATAAATGCTTTGTGATATTGCTGTTTGATTTCATTTTGAAAAAACTCCGTCAGTTCTGTTGAGCTAGCCAGACAAGTTATAAAGAGAAGGTAAGTGAACCAAGTCCAAATTTTACAAATTGCTGTATCGGTATCACAGCACTCTTTCAGCAACTGCCCCAAAGTGAGACCCTGTCACAGCACTTTTTTAGTCGCTTCACAACGTGCGGCGTTACCACATCATTCTTAATATATAATATATATAATCTATTTATATATATATATATATTATTTTCATGTTTTGATTTTAGCCTTAAGTAATAATAAGCAAACTTAAATTTTTATTACGATCAATTACATATCATAATTTTTATCAGTTCAACTTTACCTCATTACAGGCTATCATGGTTTACAACGTAAGTACTATACAATTTTATTTCGATAATAATTATACGTTACCTTAAAAGAAATTCAACACAATTAAATTTTTAATTTACACGGTATACTTACATACCATGAATATTATTTATCAAATATTTAATTTCACATATTAGTTGGCCTTACGTTAAATAATATCATTTTATTAAATCATGTTATAATTATTAATGTTTATTTTTAGGTAAAATTATTTACGCATAGGTGGTATAGGTAAATAATTTTACTAAAAATAGCATTAATAATTTACATGTAATGTGCATGAGTTTTTAAATATAAATAGTGTGGACAATTAAAAAGCTAAATAAAAATACCAAATATAATTAAATTAAAACACAGCATAAACATTGAGAATAATCTCTACATAAGTATTAATATTAAATCAAGGAATAAATGTCAAGGTTATTACCGGTAAAACAGATACCATACGATTAGCTTACTAAAATTATAACTGTCATTTCGAATAAAATGATATTAGTTTAACGGTTGTAACGGACCAACCTACCTATATGTAAATAAATATTTGATAAATATATTCATTGGTATGTGTAATGTATACCTGTGTAAATTAAAAATTTAATTGTGCTTTTGAATTTCGTTTTAAGGTAACAGTAAAAATATATACGTAAATAAAATTGTATGTACTTTCTGTTATAGTAACCATTGATAAAGACCTGTGTAATGAGGTTGAAAACGTTTGGGAACGATAAAAATTAGAATATTGTATTGACAAGTATGAAATAGTTTAAAATTGTTCTGTAGCGTGTATTGAAAGACCTAAAATCTCCCAAGAATCAATACTGTATAAAATTGCATACTTACAAGCTAAAGGTCAAGAAAGAAAAATCTAATAATATATATATATATCATATTATTAATATATAAAACTTCTACTTGGCATCACAAATTAATGCTGTTGAATAATTAGAAACGCCCACAATATAAGATCAATGGATGCTGTTTAATGTAAAAATTTTACTCCCTTTTTTAACGTTTAAAAAAAAAAAAAAAATTTAAATTAAATTTTATCAATAATAAATTTATTAAAAAATTTTAAAATCAGTAATAAACCCAAATTTGAAAGTCACAAAATTTTCTTTAAAATTTTTATGGATAATTAAAATATTCTTATATTATTAACGCATGTCAGTATAGTGGATCAACGACGTTAAACAGAAATTTTTGTAAAAGTCAAAACGCCTAGAGCTCTGACCTCAAAATTGCTAAAATCAAATTATCCGTTTGCAAATAATTTTTATACGATAAAGAAAAATTTATCCTAGCTTAATCTACTTAATAATACTCAAATGTCTTTTTAGGTTACAAATTTATACTTGCGATTTGGATCGTCAAATTCTTGTTGATATTCTTCTTTATGACCACCTGTTTTTGCTTATAAAAATAGTTTCTATTGGAATTAACTGAATTGAAAAATTCCTGATTCCAAATTTTTAGAGCTTCATTTTAATTAATTTTCATTCGTTGAAGAATACGTTTTTGAAAGTACTTTTACAGATAAAAGCAGCGTGTGCTTTGCACCAAGATTATTTATATTAAAACAATAAATCGTCGTACTTCATCAAATAATTAATCTATCAATGACCTAATGTCTCATAACTTATATTCAAAACTTCAATGTTACATCTTGAATGCCGAATTATGAATGATCCGCTTCTCATTTAAATTTCTCTTTATATAATAAAATTCTAAATACGTCAGAGGTCTTGAATCTTCTGATTAAATTCTGGAAGTATCAATCACCGCATCGCAATTTCGCGCCCTTATTTCTTTAATCAGCTGTCAGTTTTAAAATTTATAGCGATCGTAAAGCTTTCCATTCTTTACTAGTGAACACAATCAATAGTTATTGCCTCTCTCCTACAAACTTTTGTAATATAAAGTCATTAAAACTCATTATCTTACCTGACTTTACGGTCTTTCTCGGAGTTGTAATGTTCTGCGCATTGGGCCGTTCTTTCATACACGATAATTAGCTTGTTAATTTGATGATTTATAGCGCTGAGAAAACTCTCGAACAGTGGGTGTTTAAGAAATACATGCAACATTTTCCTTTTGTTAACATCAATATAATTTATTCTAGAATCGTCACAAAAGAAAACTACTCGCAATTGTGTTATAACGTTTTGAATAAATAACGTTTATTGACCAACATTTCTAAAAACAATAAATGAATTTGTTTTTAGCAAAATACGGATTTTTATGTTTCAGCCGGTTGGAACTATTTGTCTTTCAAACAATGTATTACGTTTATTAAATATCTTAAAGAAGGACAGCTTGATATCGAAGTTATTTAGTAAGTAAAGTAGTTTACGATCTTTATAAATGCAATAAACACTTATTTTAAAAGTAGTTTTCTAGAAAATCATTATTTACACACGGATAAATTAATAAATGCTTGATTTTCAGAAATATTAAAGTTCAGCTTCTTTCTTAAATAGTATGTTTCAACGCTATATGTGCTTAAAGTGTTGTCTTTTACATGGAAATACACTTATCTTGTTAAAGGAATCTTATGAGAATATTATACAAGGTAAAATTTAAATATTGGAAAATTCTATTTTTAGGTCTGTTCTCTCACAGAATGTGCTGCCCAATGACCTCTTATGACCTCATTATCATATCAATATATACGTACACATGGCAAATTGATTTTCAATGTTGTATTAGTTAATAAAATAACTATTTGGCGTCACAAGCCTTATTTTAATAATTAAATATAGGGGATTTCCAATCCTAAATTATTTATATTTTCCAACGTAATTTAGCTAGTATAAGTAAGTTATGATGCACAAGAATGCGGTTTTGAATTCCCATTCACTGTTAGGGTTACATGTTGGTGTAAAACAAGCGTCATGATCGGCATATTACCTAAGATGACCTTACTGGCATGGCAGTTAGTGCGAGATTGCATTAAAGTTACAATTGAATTCATTACCTTTTATCTTAATAATTTTGTATTCCTAAATGATGTAAGTATCAACAACAAACTTCGCTGCGAATCTGGTGACAAATAAGCCATCGGACCAAAAAGAACCGGAATGTACGTGCTAAAGGACTAATACGATAAATAGTTACCGCGCAGAAATGGCCGAATTACGAGGATGCAGTAATTAGCTCTAATTAGCTTAACTACGTAGATTACTCAAGTTAAACTTTATTTTTTCATCGAGTTGTTTGTACATCTGTCATGGTAAAATTCGTGTAATATAACCACGCTCTGTGTACGGTCACGCGATGAACTATAGCTATTTATTATACAAGGAAAAGTACTAGATTTTAGCTCGAGGTGTGTTTGTCTCTCGATGCGAAGAGGAGAGAGACAAAACACCGAGAGTTAAAATCTTACATTTTTACCCGTGTATAATACACTATTTTTTCTGTGACAGACAAAACGATGATTTAACATTCAAAAAAATATCACAATATATTAAAGTCAAAAAATCAATCGATGTCAAATTTGAAGTTTCAAACAAGTAGGTTGTTTTACTTATAGGGACAGTTAGACTTGCGTTGTTAAGGAAACCTTTAAAGCAATCAAATATCTGTCAATTTAATTCTGCACGTGGTTTCAAAAATGCTTACTTAAGTTGTTTATATCGGTTGTTTTGAACGCGACGAAGTTATGATACGATGTTATGTTACACTAGAATGTTACAAGTGTGGACCCGTCTTTAAATTAAATATCTTCGTGTTCCTACTTATTTGCACATACCCGGGAAAAAAGTACTCATTTTTTTCCCGGGGAAAAAAGGAAAATCATAAAAAGTGACATTTTGTTACCTGTCAAGAAACATTAAATGTCAAATTTTTTCCTGTCACAAAAAAAAGTACGTTTATCTGTAGTTGTCATTTCAAAACGCGCTGGTAATTGAAAGATGGAAAGTATAAGGTCCCTTATGTACACGCGCGGGCATGCACTGCCTACGCACAACACACACACACACACGAGCGAGCGCTCACACAGACGAGCAAGAGAGCAAGCGAGCGATCGAGCGCGTGCGCACACACGCGTACGCACACACAAAATCATGTAATAAAATAAATAAGCCTATGAACCCACAATAGAAATTCGTTTATTATTTAAACTTTTCTGTTTCTCTTAATACTTTTATTGTATTCAATCTTCACAGGCTAAAATCTAGCTATTTTGAGTCTACTAAAAATGTTGAAAATTCATTAATCATCAATAACAGTTTATAAATCATACTACTGCAAAATATCATACACTTCACGTAAATGTAGGAATCCAACAATTACACAGACATAAATACACAAACAAATGTATAATAGATTCTTCAAATAACATAATTCGTGTGACTATGAAAACTTCAGGTTTTTCTTTGAGTAATCTAGTTCGTATTTATGACAAAATTTCACAACTGACCTATAAAAATAAACTAGGAAATGTGTTCTTACAAAATCTCCTTAAATAAGTTTAGCATACAAGCATAGTAAACTAAAAATATAAATAACTGTGCAAATTTGTTCAGCTTTTTTTAGAGTACAATGTAGTTACATAAAACACCCACAACAAACAAAATATTTATTAAAAATTACAAAACAAAATTTCACGATTATTACAATATTGTTTAATGGAAAACATTTTGGCTACGATAATAATGTTTGTTGCAAACGTAAAAAATTGTACAGATTCAAAGCTGAAGTACCGCACCAATAAAAATCGAGAATGTTTTCCGGTGGACGTCGTCCAAAATGATTTTCTTGAATACAACAAACAAGAAGACTGATTCACGGGCGAGTAATCCTCTTGAAGTTGTTCTAAAATACAAAACAGAACGGTTGGGAAATGATATAAACAGTTTAATTGCATTTATAAATATAACGTAGTGATTTATTTTTAGCTGGTAATTTTCAACACCTACATACACTACGTGCAAGGTCATAAATGAAGTTTACTTAGAAACGCTTATAGATATACATTATTACATAGTCCAAATGCTTCGCTCATGAACATAACACATTTTCTTGATTTTATGCGCATTACACGGTTTTATAATTACAGTTTGCAGAAAATAGCTGTTGTTTTAACGCGTTTAATTCAGAGCAACAGAAATTTTTATACGATAAAGAAAAATTTATCCTAGCTTAATCTACTTAATAATACTCAAATGTCTTTTTAGGTTACAAATTTATACTTGCGGTTTGGATCGTCAAATTCTTGTTGATATTCTTCTTTATGACCACCTGTTTTTGCTTATAAAAATAGTTTCTATTGGAATTAACTGAATTGAAAAATTCCTGATTCCAAATTTTTAGAGCTTCATTTTAATTAATTTTCATTCGTTGAAGAATACGTTTTTGAAAGTACTTTTACAGATAAAAGCAGCGTGTGCTTTGCACCAAGATTATTTATATTAAAACAATAAATCGTCGTACTTCATCAAATAATTAATCTATCAATGACCTAATGTCTCATAACTTATATTCAAAACTTCAATGTTACATCTTGAATGCCGAATTATGAATGATCCGCTTCTCATTTAAATTTCTCTTTATATAATAAAATTCTAAATACGTCAGAGGTCTTGAATCTTCTGATTAAATTCTGGAAGTATCAATCACCGCATCGCAATTTCGCGCCCTTATTTCTTTAATCAGCTGTCAGTTTTAAAATTTATAGCGATCGTAAAGCTTTCCATTCTTTACTAGTGAACACAATCAATAGTTATTGCCTCTCTCCTACAAACTTTTGTAATATAAAGTCATTAAAACTCATTATCTTACCTGACTTTACGGTCTTTCTCGGAGTTGTAATGTTCTGCGCATTGGGCCGTTCTTTCATACACGATAATTAGCTTGTTAATTTGATGATTTATAGCGCTGAGAAAACTCTCGAACAGTGGGTGTTTAAGAAATACATGCAACATTTTCCTTTTGTTAACATCAATATAATTTATTCTAGAATCGTCACAAAAGAAAACTACTCGCAATTGTGTTATAACGTTTTGAATAAATAACGTTTATTGACCAACATTTCTAAAAACAATAAATGAATTTGTTTTTAGCAAAATACGGATTTTTATGTTTCAGCCGGTTGGAACTATTTGTCTTTCAAACAATGTATTACGTTTATTAAATATCTTAAAGAAGGACAGCTTGATATCGAAGTTATTTAGTAAGTAAAGTAGTTTACGATCTTTATAAATGCAATAAACACTTATTTTAAAAGTAGTTTTCTAGAAAATCATTATTTACACACGGATAAATTAATAAATGCTTGATTTTCAGAAATATTAAAGTTCAGCTTCTTTCTTAAATAGTATGTTTCAACGCTATATGTGCTTAAAGTGTTGTCTTTTACATGGAAATACACTTATCTTGTTAAAGGAATCTTATGAGAATATTATACAAGGTAAAATTTAAATATTGGAAAATTCTATTTTTAGGTCTGTTCTCTCACAGAATGTGCTGCCCAATGACCTCTTATGACCTCATTATCATATCAATATATACGTACACATGGCAAATTGATTTTCAATGTTGTATTAGTTAATAAAATAACTATTTGGCGTCACAAGCCTTATTTTAATAATTAAATATAGGGGGATTTCCAATCCTAAATTATTTATATTTTCCAACGTAATTTAGCTAGTATAAGTAAGTTATGATGCACAAGAATGCGGTTTTGAATTCCCATTCACTGTTAGGGTTACATGTTGGTGTAAAACAAGCGTCATGATCGGCATATTACCTAAGATGACCTTACTGGCATGGCAGTTAGTGCGAGATTGCATTAAAGTTACAATTGAATTCATTACCTTTTATCTTAATAATTTTGTATTCCTAAATGATGTAAGTATCAACAACAAACTTCGCTGCGAATCTGGTGACAAATAAGCCATCGGACCAAAAAGAACCGGAATGTACGTGCTAAAGGACTAATACGATAAATAGTTACCGCGCAGAAATGGCCGAATTACGAGGATGCAGTAATTAGCTCTAATTAGCTTAACTACGTAGATTACTCAAGTTAAACTTTATTTTTTCATCGAGTTGTTTGTACATCTGTCATGGTAAAATTCGTGTAATATAACCACGCTCTGTGTACGGTCACGCGATGAACTATAGCTATTTATTATACAAGGGAAAAAGTACTAGATTTTAGCTCGAGGTGTGTTTGTCTCTCGATGCGAAGAGGAGAGAGACAAAACACCGAGAGTTAAAATCTTACATTTTTACCCGTGTATAATACACTATTTTTTCTGTGACAGACAAAACGATGATTTAACATTCAAAAAAATATCACAATATATTAAAGTCAAAAAATCAATCGATGTCAAATTTGAAGTTTCAAACAAGTAGGTTGTTTTACTTATAGGGACAGTTAGACTTGCGTTGTTAAGGAAACCTTTAAAGCAATCAAATATCTGTCAATTTAATTCTGCACGTGGTTTCAAAAATGCTTACTTAAGTTGTTTATATCGGTTGTTTTGAACGCGACGAAGTTATGATACGATGTTATGTTACACTAGAATGTTACAAGTGTGGACCCGTCTTTAAATTAAATATCTTCGTGTTCCTACTTATTTGCACATACCCGGGAAAAAAGTACTCATTTTTTTCCCGGGGAAAAAAGGAAAATCATAAAAAGTGACATTTTGTTACCTGTCAAGAAACATTAAATGTCAAATTTTTTCCTGTCACAAAAAAAAGTACGTTTATCTGTAGTTGTCATTTCAAAACGCGCTGGTAATTGAAAGATGGAAAGTATAAGGTCCCTTATGTACACGCGCGGGCATGCACTGCCTACGCACAACACACACACACACACACGAGCGAGCGCTCACACAGACGAGCAAGAGAGCAAGCGAGCGATCGAGCGCGTGCGCACACACGCGTACGCACACACAAAATCATGTAATAAAATAAATAAGCCTATGAACCCACAATAGAAATTCGTTTATTATTTAAACTTTTCTGTTTCTCTTAATACTTTTATTGTATTCAATCTTCACAGGCTAAAATCTAGCTATTTTGAGTCTACTAAAAATGTTGAAAATTCATTAATCATCAATAACAGTTTATAAATCATACTACTGCAAAATATCATACACTTCACGTAAATGTAGGAATCCAACAATTACACAGACATAAATACACAAACAAATGTATAATAGATTCTTCAAATAACATAATTCGTGTGACTATGAAAACTTCAGGTTTTTCTTTGAGTAATCTAGTTCGTATTTATGACAAAATTTCACAACTGACCTATAAAAATAAACTAGGGAAATGTGTTCTTACAAAAATCTCCTTAAATAAGTTTAGCATACAAGCATAGTAAACTAAAAATATAAATAACTGTGCAAATTTGTTCAGCTTTTTTTAGAGTACAATGTAGTTACATAAAACACCCACAACAAACAAAATATTTATTAAAAATTACAAAACAAAATTTCACGATTATTACAATATTGTTTAATGGAAAACATTTTGGCTACGATAATAATGTTTGTTGCAAACGTAAAAAATTGTACAGATTCAAAGCTGAAGTACCGCACCAATAAAAATCGAGAATGTTTTCCGGTGGACGTCGTCCAAAATGATTTTCTTGAATACAACAAACAAGAAGACTGATTCACGGGCGAGTAATCCTCTTGAAGTTGTTCTAAAATACAAAACAGAACGGTTGGGAAATGATATAAACAGTTTAATTGCATTTATAAATATAACGTAGTGATTTATTTTTAGCTGGTAATTTTCAACACCTACATACACTACGTGCAAGGTCATAAATGAAGTTTACTTAGAAACGCTTATAGATATACATTATTACATAGTCCAAATGCTTCGCTCATGAACATAACACATTTTCTTGATTTTATGCGCATTACACGGTTTTATAATTACAGTTTGCAGAAAATAGCTGTTGTTTTAACGCGTTTAATTCAGAGCAACAGAAATTCCGGTATGAAAGTTAATATTTGCCCAAGAAATTATGGTCTTTTAACATTTAACCAAATAAAAATATGCCCCCGCAATGAATAGCGTACGCAAAGAAAAATAAAGCACAAATTACAGCCTGGAAAATTTCCAAGTAATTGCCGTCTGTTAATAGTGCATCAAGGTAGGTTTAGTTCATCTGAACGTTACGAGCATGGAACGCCCTCACTCACAGTTTATGTTGGATAACTGCCAATTTAGACAACAATTACAAGCTATTCATGCCCAATAGGATATTACAGTACTTCGGAGCCATAGAAAAACCCATCGATGCACAAGTTAAGCCGTTATATAAATCTTTATTATCAAGCTACATATCCACAAACAAATTTTCAGTTTCCAACTATTATAAAAACAAAACTACTGTAAAATTACTGAATACAAAAGAAATGTGGACTAAACTAAATCAGCAGCAACAAAATATGCTACGTATCTAGACGTAGCCGGAAAAAAAGTAAATACCAGGTTAACTATCAAACGCGGAAAGTGGGGGGATTCGCCCACATACCAAAAAGAAACAAAAAAACACGTCGCCCACGACTATCTATTAACAATAAAAATAAATTAAAATTTCTTGATTCACAGGTACAAAGAAAAGTATTAAATTTAAGTTAAATTGTAAAGAACAAATTTTATACAGAATCCACGAAGTGCACATTTCGTAGCTAACATATAATAAAACTCGTTAAAAAGTAATGCTTAGATTTTCTCCATAGCAAGTGGGTTAAATTAAAGTATTAAATGTAGACCAAGGTGTAGTAAGAATTAAAGAAAGATAACCAGAAGCACTAGCGAAGCTAGCTTCTAATTATGGATGGTGAACTGGTTTCACAACATCAACCGCTGATTGATAAGGATCCTCATTGTACGTAAAAGAAAACGAGTCACATACCTCTACGCGTCGGGATGCGTATCTTGCAATCCGCCGGGGGTGAGTCAGCACAGCATCGCCATGGTCGTCAAGGTTCATTCACCCTGCCATCGTAATTACAGCAGTGATCCAGAGACAAAAGACACTGATCCACGGCAACGAACAGGTGGGCCTACACAAAGAAAGAACCCATTTGGCCTCCAGCTAAAAAAACTAAAAAGAGAATCTGATACGCGCGGGAAAACTCGCCGAATACACGCAAGACACCTCATAGTTGTCGAACAGAAAAACGTGCATCGCTTTTGAAATACGGTGACGAATAAATGTAGAAATATTTCAACGTACAAGCTGTAGAATCACATTCAACAATGGTTCAAACAACACGGAGTCGAACTGCAAATCCTAGCTTATCGAAGCGCAGTTAAAACTCGAAAATCCAGCTTATATCGGATAGTGCGAGACCTTATTTTAACAAGTCGTTACATTGAAACAATAGAAAAAAACCATTATACGGCGGTCGTAAGGTATACCAAGATAACAAGTACCTAAAAACAGGATATTTCTATTAAAAGTTAAACTATTTTGATAATAAAGATTTAATAATTGTAAATACAGCAGGACTGAAAGCAGTCCATTTTAGTTTTTGTTAAAATTTTACTTGTTTAATGTGTATCTGAGACGTTACCATTTAAATTACTTATCGGGAATTTAGGAAGGAATTGATTATTTTTGCTTACACTCTTTTTTTGTACTGTGAAAATCCTACCTATTTTGTAAAAAAATATATCAGGAATGTATTTATTGATTTTGTGAAATTTTTTGTACTGAAAATCCTTTAGGATATTCAGTAACAAGAAAAATATTTTCTCACAGGTTGGTTTTCTTTTTCTTTTGTAACATGTTTTTCTAATTAGAGTTTGTAAATGTTTTTTATTATGGTATGCTCTGTAGTCCGGTAAAATCCCGCCCACTCGCCGATTGAGCCCGGTCATTCTTTCGTTGACCATCCGGTTACGTTGATGTACGTAGTAAAAATCAGATACTAGAAGCTAAATCATTTAGTATATTAAATCAAGAACGGTTGTTCGCAGTCCTTCATTACCAGGCGGTTCCGTAGCTTAGTTGGTTTGCGTGTGACTACTAAGCCCAAGGTCACTGGTTCGATTCCCGACACAGGTAAGCATTTTTCACAAAAATACACCCTCGTTTGGATGAGAGGTAAAATGTAGGTCTATTCTGTGGGTGTTGTCTTGCTTGGAATAGCAAGACTTCAGCAAAATTCAAAATTTCCAGATAAAAAACTCGTTTCATGGTCAATGTAATACCTTCGGGTGGAGCATTAGAAAATCAAATGTAGGATTTTTCATTACTTAGGGTTATTCAACTATATTGTTATCTCCTTGTTTTCTAACTACATATATTGTTGTACGTTTCCAAAATAAAATCTATTTTAAAGAAACTGCATTCAGGAATATCGCAAAGTTACACACTGAACCCCTGTGTAACTCGGACATTTTGAGAGATTTGCTTACCTCCTTTTACTCTTGTCCTTACTATTACCAGTTTGGGTAGTTTTAAACTCTGTAATTGTATCGAGTGCCATCTGTATATACGCCAAGTACGCCACTTTTAAAGATATCACAAACATATTTAATTACGTGAAAATCAAATTTGTATACTACCTTGTATACGACTTTGCAATTTTGCAATAACTGGTAAGTAGTAGTGTTATGGAGAACCTAAGACAGCCTTTTTTAAAAGGTCGTAAATATCTTGTAAAGGGCATGTGTATTATTGAAAAGAAAAGTATGTATGTGTTAAGGGTATGTATGTGCAGGTGTGTGTGTGTGTGTTTGGATTTATTAGGTTTGAGGATAACTATGGAGAAATTGCGACAGCCCTTTTTAAAAAGGTGTAAATATCTTGTGAAGGGCATGTGTATTATTGAAAAGAAAAGTATGCGTGTTAAGGGTATGTATGTGCAGGTGTGTGTGTGTGTTCGTGTAAGCATGTATGGGGGGGGTCATGTTAATGGAGAAGTTGCGACGCCCTTATAATAAAAGTGTAAATATCGATCAGGTAGTTGTTTATTTTTGAAAATAAAGGTATGTATTATTATGTGTACGTGTATGCGTGTGGGTTTGTGTGTGTGTGTGCGTTGCATTGTTTTAGTCTAAGGTGAAATATTGTAACGGCCGCGTAAGTTGTGCGAATGTGTTATTTTTTAAGAATGCGTTTTTTTGGTATCGTAGTCGTCGTCGTCGTCACGTGTAATTAGTTTATGAAAAAATATAAAGGTGAATGCGTTGTATATTGAATTGTTCAGTAATTGAATTGTTCGGTATAAATGGTTTTATGACGTGTGTGTATTTTTTGCGGAAAATAAAAAAGTCTCCTCCTTAATTCGTATACATTGTATGAATCAATGCATAGACGATGACGAAAGTCTGTCTGGGCCGGATGTATTGGTAATAAGAATCGTTTATTTATAAGAGTTCAATATAAAGGTCAAGTATGTGTAGGCAATTATTTTAGTACTTGATAGGCGGCGTCGTTTTGAGGCGACTTCTTTGTATGTGAGTTTGTAATAATTTAAATAACGCTGAGATTCCAGATTGTCGGCAAATACGGGGTCATGATTATCTTAAAAGGTCAGACACGTGCACGACGTTCAAGTAATCTTTTAATAATTGAAAATTTAGCGCTCGATATGTCGTAGGCAATTATGAAGAAGAAGAAGGCTGGGAATAACCGCAAGGTTTTTATTACAGGTGTCAATAAAAATAGCGTGCTGCGTTTGTATCTGAAAAAAATTTTTTCTCCCTTACTACGAATGATAGTTTTGTCGTCTTGGTAAAAAGAATATCCAAAATATTTTTCTATTTATTATTGTGTAATTATTCGAACGGTAAACATCGTGTGTCGGAAGTGTAAAAAATGTCTCAAGCTTCGGACGAATTAAAAATTCCAGACGCGCCTACCTCAACGCGTGCAATTTTAAAACAATTGAAAAGTGCTTGCAACGTAGGTCGAAAACGTCACTCTGAATCGATGCTGCTAAATCTGAAATGTAATCAGATTGCTTCTAATGCAAAAAGTAAGCGTGATAAGGTGATCAGAGCGGCAGGTATTAGTAAAAAGAATGGATCCGGCGATAATACTAGTGCGAAGGACGAGGGTTATGCGAACGACGTCGAAGTCGACGATCCTACTGAAAATTTCGATAGATTAACATCAAAAAAGAATGTCAAAAAACGTAGACCGTCGAACAATATCGTGTGGGTCGATTTGAAATCGGCTTTCGCCCGCAGGATACGTTCGAGTGCTGTGGTCAATTTATATCACATAGATCCCATGCAATTTTTAGAAGATGCATTCGCCCTAATAGAGCGACGTTTGAGAAAAAAATTTTTTTTATTTATTCTAACATTACAATTAGTCTGCTGCCTAAAAATTACAGCAAACCTGTTACTCCTAAGAAATCTAACAGAATTATTTGCTACCTTAAATTATATTAGTTAGTTTTATGTTATTTGCGTTTGGAAATACTCGTGTGTGTGTGTGTGTGTGTCTGTGCGCGCGTGTGGGTGCGTGAGTGTGTGTTTCTGTCTGCGGTAATGTCCTTGGGACTGCTTTCCTTCCCAGTTTCCGACCGTCGGCAGCCGGAAATCAGAAACTCTGGTACAATGGCTTTTTTCCGAGATATCACTGTCCTATTTGAGCTCTTTTTAGATGCTTATTTCATCAAGATCCAACTCCGGTGGATTATTTAACATTTGCCATATACCTAAAAAACTTATTTTTAAAAAGTTCTCTCCCCGGCATGGAGAGGTTTTAGTTACCACGCATAACGTGACCGCGATATACTACTACGCGGTTATTATAAATTTTTCTTTAAACCCTTTCAACCTTTAACTCTTTAACTTAATTCCTTTAATCTTTTAAATGCGACTACCACATCATGTACGTACAGTTTTCACACATATTCAGGAGAAACAAAATTGACCGTTGTGAGGTTTAAACCAGGATTGCTTTATTGCTACCAAGTATACTACTATTATATGATAATAAACTATAAGATAATAAAAACTAATATATTTATATTTCATTCAAACCCACACAGAAAGAATCAATACATTTATTTGTATACTATAAAAATACATTACAGTAATTTATTGTTTACATTTAAAAGTTAATTACAATGTAAAAATACGTCGGTGAAGGTAGCGGCCACTATCTACTGGCCGCTAAATATGGATACGCCTACCAATCTCAGTAACTATAAAACCACGCCTACTGAACTGAACAAGCATTCCTATTGTTCAATTATATTTCTTGTATTAATCCAAACATCTTTACGCATTTCAAATCTAAGGGTGATTGAAACTAAATAATATTGTCATTCCTATATTATTCTTGCGTGTATATTTTAAGCAATTATTCTTCTAAATTGAAATACGTGTAATTTTCTTTGTGTAAAACCTGCGCTCTTAAAACTTGTTAGGCAGCTAGGGTATGTATACTAAAACAACAGATAATTTTTACAAAAACGTGTTCGCCCCGGTTCGCAAATTTCCGTACACGCATAAGGACACCTTAAAAAAATTAAAAAATACTTTTTCTTAGCTTCTGTAACACCTGCGCGCTTGAAACTTGTTAGACATTACATGTGATTTTCCAATACTCCACCCAAAGCTACTACATTGGCAAGGAAGCGAGTTTTTTTACCTGGAAAATTTGAAATTTTTCCGAACCCTTGCTGTTCCAAGCAAGGTAGGGATCTTTAACGTGCGTGACAACACACACACGGGACCTCCATTTTACCTCTCATCCGAACGAGGGTGTATTTTTGTGAAAAATGCTCGCCTAACATTTTTCAAGCGGACCGTGTCGGGATTCGAACCCGGGACCTTGGGCGTAGTAGTCACACACATACCAATACGCCACGGAGACGCTAACTTGTTAGACAGCTAGAGTAGGTGCATTAAAACAACACATACGTTTTGCAAAAACGTGTTCGCCCCGGTAAACAAATTTTTCCCAACTTACATAACGAGATCTTACGAAAATTAAAAAATTTTATTGTTAGCTTCTCTAAGACCTGCGCTCTTTAAATTTGTTAGGCAGCTAGGGTTGAAGCATGCTACTGTTACACCAAAAGTCAATGCGATAATTATGTTGCTTATTTTATATTACCACATTATTAGCGAGTCCTAAACTTTGGTAGTGGTACTGACCAATCAGTACAAACCTCCATTCTCGATAATCCACGAGGTATAATTTTCGTATCATGAGAACTAGGTTGCTACGCTTTAGAAAATAAATTTTTGCTTGACAGTATTTGTGGTATTAGTTTAAATGTTTAGAAAATATCTGATAATGAAGATTTGTGTAATCGTGTGAAAATTATAGTATTACTCGTGAGTTATGGCTATTACTCATTCAGATTACACCGTTCGCCCTAGTGGGCGCGCGATCCAAACTTTACTAATAAACAATGGCGATCATAACTCACTCGAATTCACTATTTTTTAACCGATCAAGAACATCTCAGTTCGTGGGTTATGATAATAATGCAACATTTCTGACCAATCAGTAAAAAACCCCCATTTATCATAATCCACGGGGTATAATTCTCGTATCATGCGAAGTAAGCTGTTACGCTTTGACAAATAAGTTTTTGCTTGGCAGTGTTTGTGGTATTAGTTTAAATGTTGAGAAAATGTCCGATAATGAAGATTTGTGTAGTCGTCAGAAAAGTATAGTATTTTACTCGTGAGCTATAACCATTACTCATTCGGATTACGCCGTTCGCCTTAGCGGGCCCGTGGCGCAAGCTTTCCGAATGAGTAATGGCAATCATAACTCGCTCGAATTCATTATTTCGCACGACTACCCAGTAATGCACATCTTATGCATTTAAGAATAGGTCAATAATGGTACTTATTATTCTGTAGGTGTATATGAATCCATCATCAAACACTTTTAACCTATCAGGAACATCCCAGGTCGTAAGTTATGATAATAACGGAACATCTCAGACAAATCAGTACAAACCCCCATTTTTCATAATACGCGAGGTATAATTTTCGTATAATAAGAAGCAAGTTGCTACGCTTTGGCAAATAACTTTTAGAAAATATCTGATAATGAAAATTTGTGTAGTCATGGGAAAAGTATAGTATTACTGGTGAGTTATGACCACTACTCATTCGGATTACACCATTCGCCCTAGCGAGTTCGCGGCGCAAGCTATACCAATGAGTAATGATGATCATAACTCGCTCGAATTTACTATTCCCACGACTATCCGGTAATGCACTTCGTATGCATTTAAGAATGGGTCAATAATAGTACTCATTATTCTGTAAGTGTATATGAATCGATAATCCAAAACCTTTAAACAATCAAGAACATCCCAGGTCGTGGGTTATAATAATACATCTCTGACCAATCAGTACAAACCCCCATTTTTCATAATCCGCGAGGTATAATTTTCGCATCATGGGAAGTGAGTTGTTACGCTTTGATAAATAAATATTTGCTTGTCAATGTTTGTGGTATTAGTTTAAATGTTTAGAAAATATCTGATAATGAAGATATGTGTAGTCGTGAGAAAAGTATAGTATTCCACTCTCGAGTTATGGCCATACTCATTCGGAATACACTGCTCGCCCTAGCGGACTCGCGGCGTAAACTTTCTGAACGAGTAATGGTAATCATAACTCGCTCGTTGTATAATTTACTTTTGTTACTTAAACTAATTTACCTAAAATGTATATATTCCACTTTGTGTAATACAGCTCACATTCGATTAAATTTCTTAAGAGTTAAGGTTTAAAAATAAAATCATTAACTGACTTTAATTATAAAAAATTATATAAACAACAAATATAAATTAATAATGTTTTATATAAAAATTAAAACAGCCGCAAAAGTATAAATACCCACAGACAACAATTAATCTCTTTTAGCGCCCAATGCAGTTACATAAGCTCTACTTCACTGCCAAAATACTTATATGAAAACTGAAAACAAGATTTCATATTGTTTATTACTACAATTTTTAACGTACAAGGTTTTGGCTAGTTACAGTGTTTGCTATCAGCGCAGAAAGCACATACCGATTTAAAGCGGATCTACCGCATCAGAGAACACCGCAAATGTTTTCCATGGAAGTAGTCCAAAACGATATTGCTTGATACAACAGCAGCACTGAAACTCAAAATCATGGCTTTGAAATACTTGAAGGTATTTTCCTAAGACTTCCTAGGTAGGAAAATAACGTCAATTTATTTACATTTTTAAATAATGATTTATTTTTAGTTAGCAATACCTGATTTCCAACACCTACATACATTACATGCAAGGTCATATATTATAGATTACTTATAGAAAACTTGCAAAACAAATACTAAATGTCATCGCTTAGGGCAAGACTTTAATGATTCAGAGAATACCATAAAAGCCATATTCTTAATTCCGTTGTATTAGAAATTAAATACTTAGAAATAATTGCACGTCCGGAACACAATTTCACAGATATTTGAATCCTGCAAGGCTATAGAAAAAATATTTCAAAACCCAAACTTTTGACTAGGGTCTTACATGATCGATATAAACAACGAAATCCACCTTTCAGCGTAACAAAACTAGAACTTGGAAGTTTTAAAAAAATTAGTGAAAGCTAATAATGCATCAAGGTAGGTTTACATACTTCGTACGAAGACACGAAACATGAAAACACTCCTCGCCTATAATTTAGGCTGGAAAATTGCCAATTTGGAGGGTACCCGAATTACATTAATTCGTGCTCAGTCCTACATAGAGGAGCATATGTACACATAGCGAGTAAATTAAATTCTTCTCGAATATTTTAAATGTTGATTCCGTCAACAGTACGAATTTACTGACATAAAACTAGATAGTTTACTTACTCTTCCAGTTTCCTGCTTACGCTGTCTTGTTTATGTAGTTGTTATAACCATCGTTCCTGTTTCATGTTACTGAAACTAACGATCGAGAACTAGTGGTGAGTCACTCCTTCCAAAATCTATTTCGCATTTATGAGTCAAAAACACGCCAGTTTAATGATTAGCAACGCTAAATCAGAATACAAGCTGGGAGTTCTTAGAGCTCGACAAGATGTAATGAACGTCGTAGTCAAAACTAAGGCGTGTCTGCCACACCTCAAGCGTGCTATTCTAATACATCAAATACTCCCTTTAGCGAATCCAACGGTCACTGTTGAACGAGCTGCATTAAAACTGTAAGCATGTCTGTTCCAACCGAGGGGTAACTCGCACTACTCTAGAATGTACACCAGATTTTCAAACGTCAAGAATTTTTTGGAATTTCAGTAAGAATTCCAAACTTCAAGGAATTTCAGTACGAATTCAAAAGACCTCTGGGGATTTCAGTAAGAATTCAAAAGACTTCAAGGGATTTCGATAAGACTTCTAGAGATTTCTACAGGACTTCAGAGAATTCACAGGTTTGAGCGAAACTTTTTGAGTGATGAGTGTTTAAGGATTTTAGATATACTTCAATTCGAACTTCAAGAGAAGTCAAATATTTCACCCAAAATTGAATAAAATTTAAAGACTATGGGAGATTTAACATTTTAACTGAAAGTGTTTTTACGTGCAGACAGATAGAAAGCAGCAAAGTAAATAAAATCGCCAACATCGAATACTGTAACAAAACAGGGACAGAATGGTAGAATCTAACTCCAAAAGAATTAGAGATCGAGTTAGCTCAAAAACGTCGTAGAATGGGATGGGTAATATAAAAAGAAAAATTGGAAACCTCTGTAAAAAACTATATCACCAACATACTCTCGAAAGAATATTTACAAAAGTCAAAAACACATTTACGTAATCGTTCGTTATAACGTAAGTTACATATCCTCCAAATTAGGATATATATGTAATCAAATGGAATTATTCATTCTTAAGTTAGATTGTTACAATGTATAATTGAAGGACATATTACAAAAGGTTAATGGAACTTCATAAACCAGACATGAGAACGGATGTGAATAGTTTGTATTCCAGACGTAACATGACACTGCAGGTGCAGGTCACCATAGATTATAAGAAACTTATTGTTAGAATTAAGATTACTAAGAAGTAATACTTTGTATTGAATAAAGAAATAGCAGACATGAGATCTGCAGTTTCCATAAGCAATGTGAGAGGCAGGGATAGCATAAATACCCTCAGGAACCCAATGGTCAGTCAGTCTAGAGTTTCACAACTTTAACATTGTTGGTTATTCAGCTACTCACCATAATTTAGTTAATTTAAATAGTGATTGTCAACTTAGAATATTTTTGATCTCAATACGTTACTGCATATAACGTACCTATTATTAAAATTTACATTGTAATTCTGTTTAAATAAAATTGATAGAAGAGTTTTTTCGAAGAAGCTTTTTTAAAAAGCCGGTCCAAGAGGCCCAAGACCTATCTGGCGCAGTCGGTAGTATTCCAGAAGGGCACTAGCGAACCCAAAAATCGAGGAAACTGGTGGTCTTGAATCTTTATCCTTCATCTGGAAAAACAAACAAAAATTTGGACAAGGTACAAAATCGACAAAGCCCAAGGAGTGAAAACTGATGAAACTGGCAATGAAAATTATGTAAGTTCATTTACCCTAACCATTTTTCAATTATTGATATTAGCTAGTAAGCAATGAAAGAATTTATATACGCATTTTTTGCACAATTTATTATTACACTTTATTGCAATTTATATATATATATATATATATATATATATATATATATATATTATATATATATATATATATATATACACGCATTTATGCACAAATATTACCATTTATTACAATTTAGAAATGAAACAATTTATTCGGCAAAGTCTGAGCTTTAGAGTATAATTAGAACACAAGTCTATGTACAGTTTATTACACCAATTTTTATTATTGAAACGATTTACTCAGCAAAAGTCTGAAACAAAAGCGCGTAATTATAACGCAGTTCTTATACAATTTATTGCAGAAAATTATTATTGAAATAAAATTATTCAAAAAAAATCTGAAACTCAATTAGCATCACTTTGCAAGCTATACAAAAGTTATAATTATACACTTAATGCAACAGTAACTGATGAGACAATTACTCAGAAGAACTCTTCAATGTAATTATAGCACTTGATAATTACATATAAAATATACGTAAAAGGTAAGTGATTCTTTAAATAACTGAATACCAACTTTAATACAATTTTAACACAATACAAACTCAACTGAAAAATAATTGTAGAATTAATTTATATAAAAACAATGAACATGGAGAACATGCGGTTGTATCTAGATTCAATCCCGGTATATGACGGAAACACGCAATATTAGGTATCTTTATCACTGCGTGTAAGACATTTTCAAAATCATATTATAAAGCAGGCGACATTGACCGCAACGTCATGCTATTACGCCTGATTCTCAGCAAACTAACCGGAAGAGCAGTAACATTAATTGCAAGTCGCGATGACCTCAAACAGTAGGAAGACTTCGAACGGTTATTAATAGGGTATTTCGGCGACCAAAGAAACATCAAATGTCTTTTCCGAGATTTAATAAACCTCCGAATAGAATCCAATCAATCGCCCTTACCAATTTGGTATGAGATGCCAAGATGCGATGAGCTTAATCTTGACCAAATTTAAAACTGAAGAACCCGACCAAAACATACGTTTATTAAAGACGAGGATGTACGACGAAATGGAATTAGACACATACATCAACGCATTACCTGAACAGTTATCAGACAAAATAAGATTTCAACATCTGTTATACCTATACGCGCGGTATAATTCCCGCCATATTGTATTTTATACCGACCACGCTTTACGAGTGAGGCAATCGCTTATTTAAGTCAAATTTACATGCACATTTTAAATAAAATCAAATTACTCACGTGGTGGAATCTCGCAACTTAAATCTCAGGGTTCCAGCGGTGATTTTTGTGGGTTGGCTTACGCCATGCTGAATATTCAAATTGCCATCCGTCCTTCTGGTAACTTCTGTTGCATTCGTAGGGGAATGAAAAAAATACGGTACAGGTACACAAAGGTAAAAGATACGGGAAACCTACATACCTATTTTTAAAGAGAAAAAACACGCACCACTCAGATAGTAGTGGCTTGTTTCAGGTGTCGTAGCGTAATGCCCGCTTTCGACACTCATGCCACCCCGCATTCACTCTGCGCATACGCGACTGTCCGGGACGACGAAAGTTAACATTTTGAATTTTAAGAAAAAACGCGGCAATTTACTTATAAATTATAACTAAATCTAAAACATACTACATTACCTTTTGGCATGTAACACATCCCCAAAATTTAGAAGACGCAATGAACATGATAGTAGAGGAAGAAGCAATGAACATGATAGTAGAGAAGAAAATGTTATGTATTACAGAAATACGATATACAACCCTAATGCAAATAAAAATTACTCACCCTATGAAAACAATACAAGCCTCGAGACAATTACCAACACAACAGAAATTTACATCCCTTAATGCACCAACGAATCAATCTCGAATGAATAATACAAACGTCAGTAACACAAATTTCAACAACCAATTTAGACAATTTCCAAGACCAACATTTAACTCAAGCTTTACAAAACCCGTATTTACACCAAGGTTTAATCAAAACGTAAACCAACCAAGGCAAACATTTGGCGCAAATTCCGACAGAAACATACCTATAATAAATAACAATAACAAACCCAACAGTTATTACAAACCAACTCCGATTGACACTTCATCTGGTAATACTATACAGAACACTAAAATATCGCAAATCAGACCAAACTACAACCTAAAACGAAACTTCACTTCCGAAGAACTATTCTACCAAGAACTAGAAGATTTTGGCAACCCGGACGCGAATAATGTCGCAACTTCGAGTAGAGACGATGAGACAAATTACGAATGCAACAACCCTTATGAAAATTACGAAGAGAACGATGAACAAAATGCGTGCTCAAATTTTCAGTTAGACCGATTCAAATACGACCAAACGTAATTAATTTGAACAACATCAATCAACACATTTTACCGTACATAGAAATACCTCATGCAGAACTTAAATTACTAATCGATACTGGATGTTCAAAAACTTTAGTTAGCCCCACAGAACCATACAAAAACATTATTTAAATTTTGTAGAAAGAGAACCCTTCAAAATCAAGACAGTCCACAAAACCACAATACACCAATTTATAGCAAACATACCCCTACCAAAAACCTTTAACATAAAAATGAAACACAAATTTCGCATCTTTGAATTTAACAACAAATACTACGGATTAATAGGCATGGATCTTCTACGAAAATTAGGAGCCAACATTGACATAAAAACCGATTACTAAGAACGAAACACGGACAAATTCCCATTAAATTCCAAAACAGTAATATTCAAACCGACCAAAAATACACAATCGAACCCAAGACGGAAAAACAAATAAAAGTTTTAGTAAACTCAAAAAACGACATAAGCATTATAAACCACATGACATTTCAACAAGGAGTAGAAACACCCACCGCGTTAGTACAAATAAAAGACAGTTACCCCAATACAACAGTTTTAAACTCAAACGATTACCCCGTAGAACTATCATTGACAAATCCAATAGACATAGAAGAAATAAATTTTAGCGAGATGGAAATCGACGAAGAATATAAAAGCGATCTCAACCCTACAAGACACGATAGAATGTTAAAAGAAAATTTAATTAACATTCGTCTTAATGTAGATATTAATAACGAAGAAAAGAGAGCAATCGCGGACTAATGTTTCGAATACCGAGATATATTCCATTGTGAAGGAATACCTTTCACTTTTACCAATATCGTCAAACATAAAATAGAATTAACAGACGATAGCCAATTTTCACTAAAGCATGCAGACTACCTCAAGCAAGCCAAGAAGAAGCAGACAGGTAGCAGATTTATTGAAGTAAGATATCATCCAACATTCAAACTCACCATGGAGCAGCCCCGTATTAATAGTACCTAAGAAGTTAGATGCCTCAGGCAAACACAAGTATAGAATGATTATCGATTACAGAGACGAGAAAACTGTAGACGACAAATATCCGCTATCCAATATTACGGAAATCTTAGACAAATTAAGAAAGTGTCAATATTTTTCGACATTAGACCTCGCCTCAGGATATCACCAAGTAGAAACTAACCCTTATAATTACTAGCATTTATTTGCTTTCCCCATGAAAGTTGCTAGCCAGTATCAAGTTATTATTCCGAAAACCAAGTTCCTTTCCCTAAATGAACTTAGGTATGGCTTCAAGAATAAAAGTGTAAAGAAGTGACACCCAGCCAATATTTATGTCGATCATTAATGACAACAGCTATTCAAACGGATAGCTCTTGTGAAGGACAACTATTAAGATTCTCTAATCACTACGGAAATTGCGAATCAAAACTAGTATAAATCACAAACACGAAAATTCAAAAAGTCACCGATAGCAAATGGGTTGCTGTATTTCCGCCAGAAGTAATAGCAACCACCCATTGCAACCAAAACGAAAACAGTCTAGCTTTAATTGGAAGCAAGGTAATCACAATAAAAGACTGCTATTTAAAATTAAAAAGCGAAATTATTCGAGTATACCAAAACCCAACAATAACGGAGAAATTCGAGAATCTACCCAAACTACAGTTCAAGATTACACAAACCGAAGACGACGAAATCATCAAGAAACCAATGCAACTAGAACATCTAGACATACACAACCTCGACCAAGCAGTAAAATTACTGGACAATTATAAAGAACATTTAAACGAAGCGAAAGTGCCAAAATTACATTACGATGATATCAGTGTTTGGACAATTTTATTGATTATTGTAATAATTTTATTAACTATGTATTGTACAAAATGTATCTTAGATATAGAAACAAAGAAACAAACTTTAGTCATAAGAACAAAGAAACAAAGGTAAATAAAGAAATCATAAAAGACCCCTTAGGGAAAATAAGTTTTAAAAATTAAGTAAGACCCTTAATTTTCATCTATGTCAGGAGGAGTTACATATCACCTACATTAGGATATATATGTAATCAAATGTAATTATTAAATCTTACATTGGATTATTACAATGTATAATTGAAGGACATATTACAAAAGGTTAATGCAAGTTCATAAACCAGACATGAGAACGGATGTGAATACTTTGTAATCCAGACGTAACATGACACTGCAGGTGCAGGCCACAATAGATTATAAGAAACTTACTGTAAGAATTAAGATTACTAAGAAGTAATACTTTGTATTGAATAAAGAAATAGCAGACATGAGACATGATAAAAAAATAATAAAAAAACTATTGACTTAATCAACGGCAAACAAAACTATTTAATTAACAGAGCAATAAACGTGAACCTCTTACATTCATTGATTTTAATTTAGAAATTTAACTGAATAGGTGAATATGGAATTATGCAAATTTTGCGTACATAAGTAATTCCCAAACACTTGTATATGAAAGAAAACTTATATTATAAATCTTACACTAAATTAATCCTACGGTTTATGGCCAAAACGTCATAACAAATAAATTAACTAAAAATTGGTCATGCTACTTAACTATAAAAACTTACTTACTAAAAATCGTCCATTGTTTGATGGCTTGCCTTCCAACGTAGAACAGCTCTTAAATTGGGGGAAAGAATCCCGCTTGTTGCTCTTGTTTGTAATTTTTAAATAATTGAATGGCACACGAACCCGGCAGGATCTTATTGACAATATCACTTAACTTGTGCGTCACACGCCTACAAGCTTTTTATTATTACTTTATACCAGTATAATTCCGCGAACATACGGGCGTAACCCTCGCGAACTGGAAAAGTAATCACTCCTTTCCAATGTCACTATCGTGATACTAAGTGCAATTTCATATCTGTGATGCCGGAGAACGCTACCCGCAAACTAAGTTTTTTTCTACTTCTTGACCACGGACAGCCCCATTGAAATCTCTGTCTTTTTTCTAAAGCCTTAAGTTATATAGATTAATTCCTACTCTAACCATTATTTACGTCATATTTCGGTTATCCAATGACTTAACAGAACCTCCCACAAAACAAGATTTTAGAAACCAAATCCAACCCCTTTTGAGATGAGGGTCACAGAAGCAATTATTTTTCTAAGGGTTTAAATATGTTGTATCTTCTAAGAATTTCTTAATTATTGAAATGTGGACCATACCCGTTGGCGACAGTGGTCTGCCATTAACAAAAGACCGGTTAACCCACTTGAGCCGAAATGGATTTTAAATACAATGGATGTCTCCAGACTACTTAAAATTACTTGCAATCTTTGAACAAATCAAATTGGAAATAGTTTTCGCTATTTATAATGTTTCGTTTTCTATAACCCGCTGCAATTCAAAGAATAAGAAAATTAAGCTTTTCAACAGAAAATTGCTTTCCTTTATTTACGCTAAAAGGTACTATTCCGTTTTAATTTTATCAGATTCGTCAATCTGTAACCGACCTAAGCTTTAAGAGGGTTATTGTATTTGAATTTGCAAGGGTAGAGCTTTAAACTATGATGACCTGCCGCTGAAATTTCTAATAGTTTAGCCTTAAGCTATTTGTAAACCTGGTCTTTTATGAGGAATGCTAACTAAAATATGAAAGTAATTTATTGTGGAATTTTTGTCTATAAGTTATGCAAGTTAATGAATTTTAATTAATTAATTGATCTGTTTATTAGTTAACATTACAAAATAATGTTAGAAAATCCTTTATGGAGAGGTCTCATGAAGATGCCCAAAGTTGTTCTTAAAAGAGTACAATTCCTAAATTCGTATATATGAATTAAGGAATCAAACATGTATCAGTGTGTTTATTGAAACATGTTTTTTCAAAATGATACTACAAGACGTTCGTGGCAAGACGTCAATCTGAAAATCATAAAAAATACTAAAGTTGATAACAAAAGGTTTAATGCTTATACTTTGTTAATCTTAAAAAATAATTTTAGTTTATATATATATATATATATATATATATATATATATATATAAATACTGTGATATTTAGGGGTTAGAATAGTATTGATATTTATTTGTACAGTTTATTTCATTGTTTTTGCATATAAAACAACAGAGTACGCTTTGAAAATGCTTTTTATATAGGTAGTGTAGAAGTCAGTAATTCGACTGGAATACTTAGAAAGCTAAAAGTTTATTTTCATAATCCGCAGGTGTAAATATTCATAACGATAGTGTATATAAGATAACATTTCAAATTTGTGTATAGGAATATGTAGGGGACAAGCGAACATGTAAATTCCATAACAACTTAAGCTTTATATTTAATTATAACAAAGGGGATGTGTACTTTCAAAAGTGTTAGTATTTAAAACCGTTTTAGTATAGTTATAGATAGGTGTTGAAAGTTTTAAAACTGTTTGTCAAAGCTTTTCTAATAACATGTAAATAAGAAACGAATTTAATCGTCTTTATTTTCCTGGTATAGTTTAAGATAACGTTGAACAAACAACTGCAAATTCCAATTAGGGTTGGTTATCGCTGTCAATTATATTAGATTTATAGCTCAAATGTGGAGATAACTGTGGCTGTTACAAGTTCGAGTTGACAACGAGTAACAAAGAGAGCGTAGGGGATAAAATGAGTACAAGTGAAATGAGGATAACACTTGTTAGGGTAATGGAATTGTAACCAAGAGGTGGCAATACAAACCGTAGTGAGTGCAAAGCAAAAGAGAAATGATGTTGGAAGTGTATGTTGGAGAGAGATGGATGTTATACCCTTGTTGCATTACGATCGTATTAAATGTTAACTTTGTCAAGTTGGGAGTTTAAGATACGCAACGTGATTAGTGACAGATGTTTTAAATACGAGCATAGAAGTCAAGTAAGGATGGGTTGCAAACGCTAGTTAGCAGTTCAAGGAAATATTTTCGAAAAATCGTGGCAGTTGGAAGACTACTAAGAATTTTGAACGTACGTTACAAAATTACGGGAAAACAGTGGCCATTAGGTGTTTGTTTGTATTGTGAAATTGTGAGAAGTGAAGACCATTGAGTATTTTATGTGGAAGAGTATGTTTGTATTGACAGGCTTCTGTGGGGCGAGAAACTGTATATAAACTCCAGCAGGTTGTTGTGGGACTCTCTTGAAATTTACTTATTACTAATTTACTTATCATGTGCTAAGCTGTTGCAAGAAGTAAGGAGAGCATTGCATGCTTGTTTTATACATGAATTCAGCGATGTTTAATTTTAGTTAATGTGCATGAGACTTAGCCAATAAAAGCGAACATTATGCTGCTTAGTTCTTTAACTTGTTTATCTTATATTTTTCTATGTCAATAGAATTACCTATACATGTTCTTGTTGTTAATCTTATTAGCTCAAAAAGAACCAAACCTAATTGCAAGATATAGTTTTCATCAAAGTTGATCTAAACAGAGGTTAAACGCACACTGAATGATTCAAGCATTTCTTTCATAAGGGCATTTGTCAATCAATTAGTCAAGTTCAATTAAAATCGTGAAACACATTTGTTGAAATTTCTGTGAAACATAAAACCAGCAGCAACGGAATGACAATGTAAAAATATAACCAAAGAGCATTTTTGACTATGTTCAAATTATTAATAAAAAATAGTTAAATTTTATCAAAGCCTTTTAACGCTGAAGTTGCAATGCATTTTAAAAATATTCTATTTATCTGCAATTCAAATTCAATCATTAACTGAATTCCAAAAGTACGTAAAGCACAAATTGTTTTATGAGAAAATCTCCGCTGTGATGGACCTGTACCTTAAAGAAGTTCTAGATTACTAGAACAGGTAGAATGACATGAGAGTTCCACTGATCTAAAGAGTCGAACTACAGGTTTAACCAAATTAATGAAGTCTTTAGTGAAGAACCAGACTAAGACAGGCAACAGCTCTTTCGGTTCTTAGAGTGGCAAAGACCATAGGTGTTAGTATGGCATTCTAAGCCACACTACTGCGATGTGGGAGGCAATCGGAAACCACCCCATTACCTCCGCAGTACACAGCGTACTTAAATTGTAATTAAGATGATGGATCCTACGAGATACAAAATTCCTGAGTTAAAATAATTCCCATTCGGATCTCCAAGAGGAGACCACTTCCAAGTATGTGATCGAAAAGTTCAGAAAAAGAGCGTCGGGAACATTCTGTGAGTCCGGAGCGTGAAATGTCAGAAGTATGAAGCAAGTAGGTAAGCTAGAGAACTTGAAAATTGAAATGGATAGGTTAGCATTAGACATAGTAGGAATCAGCAAAGTTGGTGGCCAGAGGCAGAGGCATTTGAGAGTCAGACTTTAAGGTAATTCAAACAGAATAAAAAGAAGGATAGTTATGAGAAAAAAGATGGGACACTGTGTAGAAAACTACCTACAAAAGAACGAAAGGGTACTTATGGTTAGATTAGAATCTAAACCGGCAAATACAGTTTAATACAAGTATACATGCTCACCTAGCTACGGTGAGGAAGAGATAGAAGCGATCTACAAAGATATCGAAAATATACTAAGATACGTAAAAGAAAATGAAAATTTAATAATTACGAGGGATTTTAACTCAGTGGTAGGTGAGGGTAGGGAGAAACGGTAGTAAGTTTATTTGGTTTAGGCATGAGAAACGATTTAACCATCACAAACACATTATTTCAACATCATGCTAGAAGACTATACACATGGAAGATGTCAGGAGATATAGGAAGATATCAAATAGATTACATTCTTGTTAGACAACGGTTTGGGGATCACGTAAAAGACTGTAGAAGCTATCCAGAAGCAGATATAGACACTGATCGCAACATTGTAATTATGAAGGCCGCTGTTAAATTAAAAAATTTGAAAAAAAAGGAATGGAAGGAGGCACCTAGACTTTGAGAAACTACAAGATACAGATATTCACGAAAGATTTGAAAAAAAGTCAAATGAATTGCTAAAAGATATCGAGAAAATTTCTGACACTAAGGAAGTAGAAACAGAAAGGAATAACATTAAATCCAGCTCAGACATGGCAGCCAGAAATATTCTGGGATATATACAAAAAGCAAATAAAAACCATGAATAACAAAGGATATCCCGAATATAATAGAAGAAAGACAAAAATACACAAACAGACCGGACGAAGCTGGAAAACAGAAGCAAAAACATAAAATAGAAAATTATTCGCAAATCAGGAATGCTAAAGAGCAATGGATTGATGAAAAGTGCAAAGCCGTAAAAACTAAGATGGAAATAGGAAAGGCAAACGAAACACAAACTAATTAGAATTAATTTTAGCTATATAAAAGCATATAGCAAAAATATAAGGAGCATGAAAGGAGACATCATTATACAAATATAGAGAAAGTGGTTGGATGGCAAAAATATATAAGGAATTTATATGCAGGAGAGAAACTAATATCACTAGAACAGGAATCAAACATGGAAAATGATGACTTGGGATATCCTATACTTAGAGACGAGTTTGAATTAGCATTAAAAGGCCTGAAAAATGGAAAGGTGCAAGCAGCAACTCTAAAATCCGCTGGACAAGCAGTAACAGAACATCTCTTCCAACTTGTAAGCTATATGTGTAAAACAGGCGAGATACTCAAAGATTTAAAGCGTAACATCATAGTCACTATCCAAAAAATAGAGGCATTGATAGATGTGAAAATTTTTGAACAATAAGTTTGATAACACATGTGTCAAAAATATTAACTACAACTGTATAAAGACGAATGGAAAAACGAGCTGAAGAAATATTAGGAGAAGATCAATTTGGGTTTAGATGAAACAGGAGAACACAGGAGGTTGTTTTAGGTCTGAGGGTGATAATGGGGAAAACAATAGATAGTGCAAAATATACTAGAAGCAGATATAGGAAAAAAGAGAAGTAGAGGTAGACCTAGGTCAGACTATTGCACACAGATAGTAAAAGATGTAGGCTGTGGGAATTTCAGGGAAATGTGTAGGCTAGCTCAGAATAGAAATCAATAGAGGTATGCATCCAACCAGTCCCAAGATGAAAAATTATTGACGAAAAAAAAATTACTGTACTTAAACATGATGATTATTATAAGCAGCTACAAGTATTTGTTGTGCAATTTTCTCAAATAATGTTAATTGTGCGAAAGGATTTATTGGAAAACTATTAATTCGGCAAATGTCTAAGTGTTGGGAAATCTTGGTAGTCACAGGTTGCTTAACCCCATTCACATACCATTGAATCTTGGTGAAATAGAATATATAATTAGAAAACAATAGAAAGAGAACCGAGCTTATATATAGGCTGTTGTGGGAATTTCAGGGAACTGTGTAGGCTAGCTCAAAATATAAATAAATGGAGGTATGCATCCAACTAGTTTCAAGACGGAAACCTAATGACGATAAAAAGTGCACATCTGATGATTAATATAAACAACTACAGGTGTTGGTTGTGAAATATGTTGATTGTGCAAAAGAATATATTGGAAAAACTATTAATTCGGCAAATGTTCAAGTGCTGGGAGAAACTTGGCAGTCACAGGCTGCTTACCCCCCTTCACAGACCCCCTACATTTGATTTTCCAATACTCCAGCCGAAGATACTACATTGGCCAGGAAGCAAGTTTTTTCACCCGAAAATTTTGAATTTTGCTGAACCCTTGCTGTTGCAAGCAAGGTAGGGATCATTAATGTGCATGACAACACACACACACGGGACCTCCATTTTACCTCTCATCTGAACAAGGGCGTATTTTTGTGAAAAATGCTCACGGACCGTGTCGGGATTTGAACCCGGGACGACCTTGGACATAGTAGTCATACGCATACCAACTACAACACGGAGCCACCTCCCCTTCACATACCACAATATCGGGGAAATAGGGTAAATAATTGTAAAACAATAGAAGGGGACTGAACTGCTTCTAACAACAAAGAACAGCGGTTACGTTCAAAGACAACACACATAGAAACAAGAAGAAAGTTGTTGAAAGCATATGTGTGGAGCACAGCATGATACGTATATGAAATAGGGGCAGCAGAAAAAGCAGACAGAAAGAGATAGAAGCCTTCTGGAATGTTGTGCTTCAGATATATGAGAATGATAGCATGGACAAAGTTAATAACAAATAGTTTATATAAATAGTAGAAGAATAAAGATATGCGTGAAAAACAAAAAAAAATAGAGAAATAGAAAGGCAGAATATGTTCTAAGGCATTTTTGGGGAAAAGTACAGAATATATTACAAGCAGAGAGAGGAAAAAAGAGGTAGAGGTAGAAGTAGATCAGACTATCACACGTAGATAGTGATAGCTGCAGACCGTGAAAATTTAAGGGAAATGTGTAGGTTAGTTCAGAATAGGAAACAATGGTGTTTTATGTAAATATTATTATTGGCAGTACAAATTAGTGTAATGTAAGTTAAGAAGATATTAATTATTTTTGGTTTGATTTATAGTACTGGATAAATCCTTTGAGATATTTTGTAAAAAATGTTTTGTTCCATAGGAGTTGGTTTTCCGTTTCCTTTACACATGTTTTTCTAATTAGAGCGATTGTAAATGTTCTTGTTGTATTATGGTGTTAACTAAAGGTTTGTAAATAAAATTCATTCCTTGAGGTTTCCAACCCCACTCTACGATGCTTTTAGCTAGCACGGCATAATTCTTTCGATTCTTCTTTGTTTTCTTGTGGTACTTAGTGTGGTTTTACTGTTACTTTGCTTACTGTGCTTCTTTCTTCTCTTGTCTGTACAGATTACAGGAAAAATTTGTTTGCACAATCCCATTTAACTTGTTTTATTTATGCTATGTGGAAAAATTATATCATAGATAAAAAAATACTCTACTATTAAAACAAGAAACTGGGTTTTGGAAAAATGTGTTAGACAGATTTTTCAACATTACTTTAACACTATCCCAGCACAGGTTGTGATTTCGAGGACACAGAGAAAGTAGATCTGATACAAAGGGCAACTACAAGGATAATTTCTTAAATTTAGTTCATTTAATCAGTAACTATGATCCCGTATTACAAAATGTGTTTGAACAATCCAAACGGTCAATTAAATATTTTTCCCCAAAAATTCAAAATGATATTTTAATACTTTAAGCACGCACTTGAAAAATACTTCATTAAATAAAATTAGATCCGTCCCTTTTTTCTCAATCATAATGGGCAGCAAGATATAAATAAGACTGATCAATTAAGTAAAACTATAAGACGCTGATTTTAAAAAAGATGGAGAGGGAGAGGTAATCAAAATAGATATTTGTGAAATGTTTACAAAAGTACAGTCCCAATCTTCAGAAAGATTATGTAATATAGTATTATTATCTGATGGCGGGTGACCTTGAAAAAATCTGCGTGAGGAGGAGCAATATTAATAATCAAAATAAAAAAGTGAGACTAGAAAACATCGACTGCTTGCACGTCCAGTGTTGCCAGAGAAAAAATTGTCGAGCAACCAAGGAATGTGTTTTAAATAGTTTTATGTTGATTTTTGCTCTTCTATAAAAATGATCTGAGCTTATTGTTAGATGTGATACCCCAGATTATTGATTGATTGGATCAGTGTACACAAGATATTTTATCACTTATAGTCACTAGTAGAACAAAAACAATTTGGTAGTACTACATTTTCGTTTTTTCAAATCAATAGACGTTTTTGTTTTAAACACAAACTATAAACTATAAACACTATAAAAATGTCAAATGCCCACCTCGAAAATATTACTAAGATTTATTACAAAAACGTTTTAAGAATATGTTTGCACAATGACTCATGGTGTTGTAACTAACAAAAACAAAACAAAAACAATTTTTAATTAATACCAAAAGGTTTTTATATCATTTGTTATATTAATATTATTATAAATTGCATATATCTCGTGCTTTATTTTAAAAAACTGTTTTGATGACTATTACATGATACAAATATTAAAACGGAAAACTGGAAACAATAAGACCTTGATAAGAGCGAGAATGACAATGACAGTTACGGTTCACATTCGGTATATACAGTATTGGGATCCGCTGAGTATGTGCACTGTTGCCACAGCAAATATTTACGGATAAAGAAACTACGAACCTAGAATTGTTTATAAGTAAAAACAAGTAAAAGCTCCGATATTATATGGAGGTTTGGATTTATTTCATATATTTATGAATTTCTAGATACCGCCAGCATGAACGGGGTCCTTACAAACAATATTTTACTTAACGTAATAAATGGGATATTCGTGACGACGTATTAAAGCCACATTGCTAGCAAGATGTTTGTGGGTTGTACTGTAGCGTTGTGAATCTTGAGGTTTAAGTTTAAATTGAACCTATTGCACATGTGACGTCACCTGCCATGAGATAATACTACTCTACTATATTAAGTAATTTATCCAACATGCAATTAAATATAAATAAATGTAGCAGGACAGGGCCACAATGGAGCTGACGTTATGAGCAGCACTTATTCTGTCGTACAAAAAACATATTAAACAGAACCTGCAGTTCAATATATGTACTGTAGAGCCCACAACTTCAATCTAGACATAAATGATACCATTAAAGGTGTAAAAGAAATTGATTTTTGTTCCAACTTTTAGAAAGCGTATATACATTTTTTGCTGATAGTATAAAAAGATGTAATTGGCTTTCTGTTTTGAAAAAAGTATGATACAATTAAAACGGTTAAATCTTACATGTTGGGTTGAGAGATGAAAATCTTTAATTGCTATAAGATTTCACTTATAAGATATAGTAATGTACCTTAATAAAATTATTCTGACATAAAAAAAATTGACAAACAAAATTACGCCAAACAAATATGAACTAGCATGGAAAATTTTAATTTTATTTTTTTAAGTGTTTTCTAAGTCAATTCTAGAAGAGTTTAACAGTCTTTCACAAACTGCGCAGAGTGAAAAGGTGAATATTAATCAGATAACTCTTTTAATTCAAAAAAACTTTAACATTTTTCAAGGAAACAAGAAAAACTATTCCAACATTAAGGAGGAAGCAGACAAAGTTGCAGGACATTAGAATATTAAACAGAAATTTGTAAAAAAAAAGGCAAGCAAAAATAAAAATGCATTATGATGAATTATCCAAAGATGATCGATTTAATGATGAAGAATCCAAATTTTAAAATAAATGAATTTTTCGCGTAATAGATATTATAATTTCACAGCTATTGAATTGTTTTAAATCGCTTTTCCATATAAGCAAAAAATTTGATTTCCTGGAACTATTGTTTTTTTTTTAAAATTAACTGCCGCTGATAATTTTAACTAAAGCGAAACATTTGAAAAAATTTTATCACAAAGATTTAAATGATGCTATAGGTTTAGAGCTTGCTACGATCAGAAATAATAGAATCATTTGTGATGATTTAAACAATGTTAAGGGTATTTTACACATTTTAGAATATTTAGTACTTTCCAAATCTACAAGTTTCCAAATTTATAGGTTCTAGTAGTTTTCTAAACGCAATCACAGCCTAAATGTTGTACCTAACTTTATGTGTTAGCACTGCAAGTGTGGAGAGATCTTTTTCAAAATTAAAATTTATTAAAAATTATCTTAGGAACCGCATTTCACAATTCAGATTAGAAGATTTATCTCTCTTGGCAATAGAACAAGACCTGTCACAAATATGAATATAAATGATGCAATAAATGAATTTGCAACAAAACAGGCAAGAAAAAAGAATTTATAAATTTTATTTTGAGTGTCTGTTATTTCATGTTTTTGACGGTATCAAATTTTGAGGTGTAAGTAATTTTCTGCAGTGTATAAATATTTAGTATTGATGACAATTAATTTATACGTTTTGAATTTGTCATTTGATTGTAAAATAAGCACTTGATTAATATACAATGTCATTAATTAAATGCTGTTTTCTTTTCTACAGGTACTACGATAAGAAAATATGTAAAAATATAGAACAATAATAAATCTTAAAGAAGGCCCACATTAAAAATTTTGTGGGGAAAGGAGGATCGTAGTTATGCCACTGATTTGAAGATTCCATTTAGTGTCTCTTCATAATTTTTATGCAATCGATATGTTTTTATAACCTCTGTAGTTAACGAGCATATGTTTATTTGCAGGATAAAGTTGCTTCGAACTGATAATGGCATTTTATGGTTAATATCTGTATAGGTAGATTTAATTGGATCTGTGTCTGATTATATGATAAAACCGAAGCTTAAAAACATCTGTTGCCAGACTTGTATCTTATACTATACTAAATACAAACTATCTAAATGGAAACTATGATTATAGTCGATGTCTAAAACATAAAATATAGCAAAATTAAATTGTAAAATTTGCATTTAAATATTAAGGAATTTAAAATTCTCGCCTACATTTAGGGCAAAAATGCCGGACAAATATGCCTCCTTCGTTAAGAGCCTAGGCATGGGCACTAATGAAAAACTCTGAAAACCTATTTCGACATTACTTGTCTATAAAGATGCTAACAACCAACCAAACATCAATGAATCTATAACGTGTTAGGGATATTATTAACTGGTTAAAAAATCTCTGCATTTCTCTCCGGCTTTATTTTTATTTTATGGTGAATCTTCGAAAACACCAATGTGGAATATTATGTTTGTGCTCATTATAAAGGTGGTATTTGACATTACATAAGGTAAATTTTTAGCCCAAATACTCCTTCCTTACTCAGTAGATGTATGTTCACAAAAATATGAAATTTTAAATCTGAAGGCAATTATTACTCTATGACAACTATTACATAATGTCATTTTCGGAATACTATTCCTAAAAAAGGATTTCTAAATTGAATAATTGTTAATTCAAATTTTGGTAATGGTGTTTTGAAGAGAATTACTTCATTATTAAAATTAAAAAATAATATTGTTTAGAATACATTGTGACTGTGAAGGATTTCCGCGAATCTACCAGAGAGTTTGGGCCAAATTGTGACAATATTGCGGAGGTGATCCACCCTTCGGGCCTATAGCTATCTTAAAAGAACTGTTAGCCAATAAAGTTCCCAAAGAAGACGGTAGGGCTTCTAACAAAATTCCAGAATGTTTTGAAGTAACTGCAGAAATACATGCCTAATTATTTGAAGCAGATAAAAAATTTTTTTTTGAAACAATATTTAACAAAGGTTTATCCCATTCTTTTTGGATAGATGTAATATTAATTATTTTTGTTTCAAAATTCCATCATTCTTCTGCTTCTAAGTGTATAGTTGCATTTGGAATGTTCAAAATTTTAAGAAATAAATTGTATTACGGGCCAGGAAGCATTAATGGAAAACAAAAATGCCGACAATGCAAGTGAAGTAGATGTACAAATTCCTAAGACAGACAGTCTTGCCTATTTCCATCTCTTTGCACTTTTCATCATTCTATTGTTATTTAGCTATCCTGCATGTGCAAATAATTTCCTATTTTATGGTTTTGTATTTGTTTTCCTGCTTCGTCCGATGTGTTTTTGTATTTTTGTCTTTTTTCTAATAAGTTCAGAATATCTTTTGTTACCCATGGTTTCTTATTTTCTTTTTGTGTATACCCTAGAATATCTCTATCCGCCATGTCTAAGCTGGATTTAATGTTATTCCGCTCTGTTTCTACTTCCTTAGTATCAGAAATCTTCCGGATGTCTTTCAACAATTCATTTTCTTTCAAATTTTTCGTGGATATCTTTATCTTTTAGTTTCTTAAAATCAAAGTGCCTTTCTCCGATTCTTTTTCAAAATTTTAAATTTAAACGTGGCATTCATAATTACGATGTTGTGGTCAGTGTCCATATCGGCTTCTGGGTAGCTTCTACAGTCTTTTACTTGATTCCTAAACCATTGTCTAACAAGAATGTAACCTATTTGATATCTTCCTATATCTCTTCGCTTCATCCACGTGCATAGTCGTCTAACATGATGTTGAAATAATGTGTTTGTGATGGTTAAATTACTTTTGTCGCATAATTCTACCAGCCTATTTCTCCTGCAATTCTCGTGACTAAACCAAATAAACCTACTACTGCTCATTCCTTATCCTCATCTACCACTGCATTAAAATCTCTGGTAATTATTAAAATTTTCATGTCCTTTTACACATCTTAATACATTTTCAATACCTTTGTAGATCGCTTCTACCTCTTCCTTGCTGTAGCTAGAGGTGGGCATGTATACTTGTATTATACTATATTTACCGGTTTAGATTCTAATCTAATCATAAGTACTCTTTCATTCTTTTGTAAGTAGTTTTCTACACAGTGTCTTATCTTCTTTCACATAGGTATCCCCACGCCCGAATTTCCTTCCTCTGACCCTGTATGAAATACCCTAAAGTTTCTGCTCCAAAAATCCCGCACCACTAGCCACCGAACATCGCTAATCCCTACTATATCTAATACTAACCTATCCATTTCAATTTTCAAGTTCTCTAGCTTACCTACTTGCTTCATATTCTGACATTCCATGCTTCGCCTCGCAAAATATTCTGGGCTCTTCTTTTAAACTTTCCAATCACATCCTAAGTAGTCCCCCCACAGAGATCCCAATGGGTGACTATTTTAACTCCAGAATATTTTACCACAAAGGATGCCATCATTTTAAATAGTAATTTAAGTATGCTGTGTACTTGGAAGGTAATGTGGTGATTTCCCATTGCTTTCCATATCGCAGTAGTGTCTTCCCTCTGTCCTCTTTCGGGGACCTGCCTTAGTCTGGTTCCTCACTAAAGATCCCTTTAATTTGGTTAAACATATAGTTTGGTTCTATAGCTCACTGAAACATGAAAGCCATTCTACAAGTTCTAGTAATCTAGAACTTCTACAAGGTGTTGGTCCATTCAGAACGAGTGCAACTGATATAACTGTATTAATACAGTATTAATAGCCGATCTGGTAATTGAATTTATTAAGTATGTTAAACAGAAGACAGTGCCTACTGCAATCGGTCTAACTCCATCATCTTTCTTTTTTAAGGTGCATAATGATGCACCATATACAATTGAACAAATGTTGTTTATTACATTTCCAACTAGCATTATTAAATTACATAACGATGTTATAGATTTCAAAAGATTTTCAGCATGAATGCTTGCTGAAAAACTCAAAGGTAGAGGTGGTTTTAAAAGAATTTACAGCTAAAAGAATATCTTTATTAGAAGTAACTAAATTGCAATTATTTCAGTTAATTTGGTAGTAACTTGTGGTCTATCACTTTTAAGAATATGTTTTATAATATTACCTAAAGATTATTCAAATTTCATATATCAACATAATTTCTTGGAGGATTGTTGACTTCTTTGCCATTGTCAGGTTTATTAACCTACATCAAATTTCTTTTTCTATAGGTTATTCTTCTCCTTACGAGCTATACTTTCATGAATTTTGACTCCTCCTTCATTTTTAAATCCGTCGTTACAAATCAAACATATATTGTCATATTCAATTATTGATGTGTCAAGTTTCGAGTGTTTCAAAAACATCAAATTTTCCAATTTTATTTATTTTCAACAAATGAGAAATTCCAGTATTTGGTGTACAAAATCATGAACACCATAATCACTCAAACTCAGAAACCGCCTATTAACATTTATAAGCCGATATTTAAGTTTAAATATTGAAATTCTGAATGAATTATTATCCAAAAACGTGCCCACAGTCCGTGAAGGTAGTGCCATCAACCATGCGTTGAATTCTGATTTTTTTAAGGCAAGATCAATTGCTTTCTGACCTTCAGATTGTTGTTGTATATCTTTCATTAGAGGAAACAAGTTAATGTTATCCCACAAACATTGGACTGAAGGAATTGGTGGGGGAACTGAATCCAGATTTAGTATTGTCCAATTTTCCATTACTTCCTTAATGCATGACACCTGGGGCTCGTCTGTACTAGGTAAGTTTAACATCGAATTGACGAGATTCCAGATACCATAAACCGAGGATATGAAGGCGGGTAAAATTAGATCATGTATTCGTCTGACACTAGTTCCTCCAAGATGTATAGGAAGAGATGCACGCGTATATTGTTCAGATAACAAAGAGCAGTTGATTAGATTTTCCATCATCATCATTAGGTCTTCAGTCCTAGAACTGGTTAGACGCGTACCATCATTGTTCCCTATTCTGAACTAACCTACAGATTTCCCTGAAATATGCACAGTTTGCATCTATAACTGTCTGATCTAGGTCTACATCTACCTCTTTTTTCCTATCTCTGCTTGTAATATATCACATACTATTCCCCAAAAAATGCCTTAGAACGTATTCCGACCTACTATTTATCTTTTTCCCCAGATATCCTTGTTCCCCTACTATTTCTGTAACTTATTTGTTATTATCTTTGCTTGTCCATGCTATCGTCCTATTAGATTTTCCAAAGTTGATTTAATTCTCATATCCATTTCTCTAACAAAGGAATTGGAAAGCTAACAGTGTAATGTCTTCATCAAATAAGTTAGCTTAGGCACAGCAAAATAGTGATGTAGAAGATAATAAGCGATATAAAGATTCTTGAGCTCCTTTAATCGGTCAAAAAAGAAAGTTCATCTCAATGAGCTTATTATTATATATGGCTGTGCATGATCCCTGTGCAATGATAGCTCCAAGAAGAGTCACGTCGGTTAAACATTTAATTCCCGGTGACAAATTATCGAAGTATTGGTAAACAGATTCGCCAATTTTCCGGAAAGTGTAATTCGTGTTTAGCAAAATTAACGGTTAAGTCAAACTTTTCACGATCAGAAATGATCATTGAAAAATCATGGAGCACATCTTTTGGATCACCTTCTAATGTGCCATCGTCCAAATCAGTAATCATATTCTCAATAATTGACTGAATTGACATGCAAAACAGTCCAGGACCTCTTGGGTCTCCTTGTTGGCAACCAGTCTCTGATGGAATTGTTCAGGAACCAAAAGTAAGAAGAAAGGGTTGTGAGTAAGCTTGCCAGATGAACGGGAAAAGCTCTCGCGCCATGATCTTTACACTGTGGAGAAGTTTATCCCGGCAAACAAAGTTAAAAGCGTTTTTAAAATCTATTTTCAGTATCATTTTGTTGGTATCTTTGTTAAGTTCCAAGAAAGTCTGAGTTGCATGAACTATTGCTTCGCAGCCACTCCTGGTGCCAAATTCTAGTTGACGTGATCTTAATTTTGTGACCAAATCTTCATGAATAGCTAAAAACCCTAGTGTTGCCGCGAGTCTGCGTAATGTCATTCCTACTGCAATGAGACGAATTCCTCCATCTTTTTTGTTGAGCATGCATAGATTAGCACCATACAATATTGCAGTAATTGTTTTATTCACCTTTCCAGCAAGAAGAAGATTACAAACATTAGTTAGTGAGGTGAGTAAGCGAGATCCGGCATCTCCGTTACCAATCCCTAATAGGTCCTTTAAATATTGTGGCCGAATACCATCAATTCCTGATCTAGATCTGCTGGAGAAACTGAGGGTGGCCTTTCAGACCTCTGTTTCAGATACCCTCAAGATTTCGCTACAATCTGAAATTGTTGGACTTGGATAATTTAGGGCAGAAGACGCAGGGGGCTGTTTATTCAAAGCTTCTCATAAGTATCTTGATTGATTGGCGACAACACTTCGGATGACGAGAGAATCTTCACTGCTCCTCTAAAGTCATCATCACTAACTTTTGAAACTACTCTGTTTGACAAGTCCGTAAATTTGTTTTTAATTTTTAGAGTGATGTAGCTATTTCCGGTACCATTAATATTTTCCTTCACTTATCTTGCCAAAGATTTCGTTTTAGAAAATTGGGGTACACACAAACATGTGAAGGCAAAATTGAAGCGAGAGTTCCAAGATTGTAGATTGTTCTCCTTGATTCAATTGTCTAAGATGGAAGCAAGTTTTAAAGCAGCAGAGAATCTTGCTCCTTTTGGGATATGTTTGAGTACCTTGATGGAGTTCTCTACGATTTCTTTTATTATTGACTCAGATGTCGGTGTAGCGACTTTAATTTCTATCAAATCACGGTGAGCCTTGCCTATTTGATTTTTTAAGCCCCTTTGATCATTATATTTTTTATGAAAAAGGGAGTGCAGACAAGAAAGTTTTTAGAGGATGATGCTGATATTGGCTGTTGCGATTTGGATATTGATTCACAATTATGGCAGAGCCAGAGCCCCTCCGATAGGCCTAGCGTAATGACCTAATGATCCTGAAATCAAGCACAGAGGGAGTGGTACCAAAACGAACAAGAATTGCATTGAATTTACTGTTCCGAAATATTTTCTTTTCCACATGGACATAAAATGTCATCAATTTGACAAATCGAGAGCGATATACTCAAACTTTTATTGCTATTAATTCCAATTAAATTTGATATAAAGCTTGAATACTTCAATTTTTATCTTCATTAACTCTCATAATTAAAATGTTGAAGGACTTGTATGTTTGTTTGTATAGGTACAAAATGTCATCCAAATCCGAGCACTGACATTTGAGTATTCAAATTCAATAAAATTTTCAATAAATTATGCACAATCTTCATATGTAAAGATAAAAACAGTTATAAAAATAAAATTAGTTCAGTTTGATTATTAATAAACTTGGCAGCAGTCAACTAGACTTTGGCTTGGCTGTAAGTTATGTACACCACACACCTGTGCCTGTAATGAAGAGGTAGATGATTATGGGCACCAAGGTCTAAGCTGTGCGAAAAGTGCTGGACGAAACTACAGACATCAAGAAATTAATAATATCATAATGTGTAGTCTGAGTTCTGTCAAAATACCGAGACGATTGGTGCCATCTGGAATTTTTAGAGCAGACGAGAAACGAGCTGATGGGATGACATTAATTCCTTGGGCAAATAGACGCCTTTTATGGGATGCCGCTGTGTCTGATACGCTTGCTCCGTCATACATTGACATTTCTTCAAAAGAAGCCGGTGTATTAGCAAAGAACGCTGCTTCTGTGAAAGTCAGAAAATATAGCTCAATGCGAGATAATAATTTAATTTTTCTTGCATTCACTGATGAAATGCTGGGGGCCCTGGTGTGATGATGCCATCAATTTCATAAACAAACTCGGAGAATTATTGGCTGTACGTACTGGTGAATCGAGATCTCGTTCATACCTAACCCAACGAATTGGTATCACTGTTCAAAGAGGAAATGCAATCTCGGTCATGGTAACTTTTCCTCACTGAATCTTTTTCGGATATTTTTTATATATTATAAGTTTGTCATTTTCAATTTGTGTTTGTGATATCTTGTTCCCAAATAAAAATTCTTTTATTTTTCAGTTTAAATATAAATTATTATTATTGAAATGAAAGGATAAACAATATACATGCTTCCAATCTACTTCACAGTGCAGGCGACGTATGGAGATGTGTATTCCACTCTCGTCAGTCTTTGCTTAATGACAAAAGACAATTGATTATCAAATTTTAGCGAAATGTCATACGCAGGAGTTCCTAGCCATCATTTAAACCTATATAAAATTTTTCACTCAAATGTTTTTAAATAAGAGCAAATGGTTAAATTTTAACAACACTTTATAAATCCAAAAGGCAATTGAATAAACAATTTCAGCTGATTTGTATTCATTCCGGCTCCTGAGTTAATTGTGTTTAACTCTTTGAGTGGTTGTGGTACATGTGATGTACCACTTTTGTTGGTGTTGTTTAGTGGCGGTGGTTTCAATAATGTACCACACTTTTGTACACCTTCTATGATTGAGTGGTAGAATTCCTAAACCACTGGATGAGAGACATCTAGGGAGTCTCAACAGTTACTGCTGTGGTTTAAAACTAGGATTACTTGAATATTCTGTTGTGTATTTCACTTGTTTGTTTCCTTGTGATGGAGTATCAATGTTTGGAGGTTACTTTTCGTAAAAGTTTTGGCTGTAAATATTATAAATTTAGTGGTAGATTTTGTGTATGGGTAAGTATTATTGCACTAGTAATATGCATTATTGGTTATATTTAAAGATAAACAAGCATTTATAGTGGTACTTATTATGTATCACCACTCCATTTATAGATTTCTAAAATAATGAGTTTTTATATGAAAATGTCACAATTGAGGCAAGATGATTTGCCATTTAGACTGGTGGATATGTCAGTTGATGAGTTGTATCAAGAAATTGAAAACATGAATATATCTGCTGTACCAATATCATCAGGATCAGAATCTGAAGCTGAATCTGACATATCCGATGGTGAAGAGCATGCAGTGAATGTTGAAAGTCAACTCGAAGACATAACATTTTCTGCAAGTGAAGAGTCCGAATCTGACCTACCACTAGCAACTCTTAAAGATAGAATTATTCAAAATCTAATTCCTGTTTCCAGTCCAAATGTCACAGAAGAATATAAACCACCAACGTGGGCGAAAAACTTCAGGCCAATGCCACCTCCAACATTTACATGTGACAATCAGTTTTTGAGTTTTATTGTCACTGTTTTTCGTATATTTGTATCTGTGTTTGTTGTATGAAACTAGGCTTTAGCAATGTATGCAAAAGGTAGTTTGGTCACAGATTATCCACCTCTTACAGATGCAAAGGCTAGCATTTCCCACTTAATTGTTTTTGTTTGCGCATACTCCAAATAAGTGGTTTTCTAATCAACCTAAAATTTTCTTGTCGTTAACCTAACTTTTATTTGGAAGATTCATATTGTTGTAAGTATTGTTTATTTAGTGTTCAACAATCAACATATACGGAAAAATGAAAAAGGTGGCACATTTTGTGCTTTCAGAGGGTTTCCACAAAATCTTCAAACAATATCTCTATGTTTCGATTCCCAATAATTCATTGGGCAAGGTGAGTTGTTACACAGATTTACCATTAATATAAGATAATCTGTGTCTATAGCACATATTGTCCTGGATAGGCCGCACTTTTAGTTCTTCATTACAATATTTCTACTTCCACAGATGTGAGGAATAGTTAGCAGCATGTAATCAGAAAGATTTACTAGCAATGGATTCAGACAAGCTGTATAAAAATTATAAACTATGTGAGAAACATTTTCTAGAAAAATATTTTTCGAAAACCTCCAAAGTTCGCAAAAGACTATTAGATAAGGCAGATCCTACCGGATCAATTTGAACATGAACCACCAAAAAAATAGTAATTCTATCTGGTAACAACTAACATGTTCTCTTTTTGCATCTAACTTATTATGTTGTCTTTCAGATATTACAATTAATACTAAAGAGGGTTCCAAAATGATTTTTCCAAAGGAAGTTACTCCCTGCTCTTATGTGGATATATCTGTACCTTCAACATCAAGTAATACTTATGATTTTAATGATTAGTGCTACTTTTTCATAATTCTTATATCTTACATACATTACAAATTTTCATCGCCCCAGAAAATTTCAACCGAATTGGATTAATAACAAAAAAAACATTTAAAAATGTAAAATTTACCTTTTATTAGTTAATTTTAAAATGTACAACTGTTACGTGCCAAAATTTGGCACTAAACATTCCTTAGTTTTGATGTGCGGGAGTTTTCGCGCCTTAAATTTGAAAGACTTGGCGCGTATTTCCGTCACGTCAGAAGTGGGTTGGACGAACTTCGCGCCGACGCGGGTAAAGAAAAAAGTGGGGAAGTTTCCGGGAGACGCTGAGAAAACGTGGCTTTTTGCCTTTGAACTTCGAGTGGAGTGGTCGTGTCTGGTATCGTATCTTTATCTTATTATGTCGATTTCCTTTGCTTATCTTTGTTTATCGTTCCCTATAAAACCTGTTCCTTATCGTTCCCGCTACATACTAGGAAGGAAGACGTGATTTGGATACAACCTGGGAACAGCCCACGACCGCCATAGCTAGTCGGAGCAATCCCGATAGACGTCGCAGACGCCATCTTTAACTTATTCTGTAGGAAGCTGTACCTATTTATGTAAGTACCTTATTGTTTATAATTCATTTGTAACTTTATATATATTCCGTCAATTACGCGTAATTAATTTGCATATTGTGTGACGTCATTGACAGATGGGCGCGTTAAATCTGTATTAAAGATTAGCGTTACCAACTGCCGTTGCGTCACATATACCGCCGTCAACGGTTATGTAACAGAAACATTTAAATGTAAGAATTGCGCCCTTAACATGTTTTTTTAGGTTGTATGACTTCTTTTATGACTACAGATTGTATTAATTATCGTATATATATATATATATATATATATATATATAGCTTTTTCACTAAAAAAAATAAATTATCTTAAATTTTTCAATATCTATTGACCTTAAATTTTATGTTGGTATTTTGGAACCCACCAGATTCCTAAAATGTCAATGCTGTTATAGTAATAAAATGGAAATCGCCATTTTGATATTGAAATGTATAGCTTTTGTCCTAAAAATGTTTCATTAATATAATTAATTTTCTTGTAACTTTAAATGCAGTGTCATCTATAACTGAAATTATTTGAAATGTGCATAGTTTGTTTTTAAATGGAACTATAAGTTTTTAGGAGGGATCAACACGTTAAACTATACACGTGAGTATATTTATATATAAATAAACAAACAATCAAGTAATGCATGACTTATTCATTGTTTTTTACGGAAATTATCTATTTTATATTAAATTAAACATATCTATGACTTCTTTTTCTACTTTAAAAAGTGTTTTTTGAATCGTGAATAAACACTGTCTTGTTTGATAACATTTTAAAAGCATTTTCTAGCAACCTAGCTATTTAATTATGATTTTCAGATTACTTGAAGGAAACTTTGTGTTTAAAAACATTTAACGTATTGAATTGCTCATTTAGAATATCTCTTAAAACATTAGACTAACGTAATCCTATTGTATTTGTTAAATAACACATATAATGTACCTTTCTATAATTTGGAGTGTCTTTTTGTAACCTAACCGTGATGTATTTCTTTCATTAAACACTATCTTGCCCTCTTACAGTTCTAAATGTGGTTACTTAGTGGTTTAAAACAGTTACCGTAATTAAATTTAAATAGTATAACCTACAAATGCCTTTTAAAGAAGATTTTGCCTTTGAATAAACTTATCGTACCTTTTTGAAGTTAGCTGTACCGTTTGTTGTCGTGTGAATTACTATAGTATCGTATATCTTGTATATTGTGTCTCAAATATTATTTCAAAATGAATATTACACATCTTAAGTCTTTGGAGCTGATTTACGAAATTGAATGTAGAAATATCACCCCCGATTGTAATCAAAATGATAGACGATTACAACTTAAAGCCATTCTCGCCCAGGAAACGAAAGGCCTACCTATTTCCAAAAAAATTGTTTCGGATTTAACTCAAAACGTATCTGAAATCAAACTGTCTCTTGAGGATATAACTAATATAATAAACAAAATAGACCCCGGCCCAAGTGATATTGAGTTAAAACGTTTGGTTTCGCGTATCATCCATCTTAAACAGCGCATAGAATTATTGTGCTTATATGACAATGAACAAGCGAACCAAGCTAAATAAACTTTTCTATCAGATATCTTATTGCTTGAAGGGATAGTTCTTGAGAGACTCAATCCAAACGCAGACATAGATATATCTTCACCGTTATCAAATCTCGTAATTTCTCCAGTTCCACCATTAGGAAAACCCATACCTGTTTATAAATGGAGTTTAACTTTTCAAGAGTTTGACTCTCAAATCTCTTTAATGTCTTTTCTCGACAGAATTAACGATTTCAGAATTTCTCGAAAATGTACCGACCAGGATGTATTTGTTTCAGCGGGTGAATTGTTTTCCGATTCTGCGTTAATCTGGTACCGTAACATTAAAGATCAAATTTCTACCTGGGTGGAGTTAGTTGCGTGTTTAAAACGAGACTTCCTACCCCATGGTTATATTACCGACCTTTGGAACGAGATACGAAATCGAACCCAAGGACCTGATGAAAATGTTATTTCCTTTATTAGCTCAATAGAAGCTTTATATAGTAGACTTGATAATAAACCTTCAGAATCTGAAATTATCGACCAGTTACATAGAAATTTAAATCCTTATTTTTCCAAACGTCTAGCGTTACAACACATTTCTTCCTTAGCTCACTTTAAAGATTTATGTCGTTCCCTTCAAGAAGTAAAGCTGCGAGTTGATAAATACCGCCCCCCTCCAGAAAAACAATCTGGCCTTTTAGAACCCGATTTAGCGTGTCAAGTTCGAGCTTCTCATAAAGTATCTACCCTTAATGTTCCTTCTACCGCAACAAATAACTCACTTACCTGTTGGAACTGTAAGAGAAGTGGACATAACTATAATGTTTGCACATACCCCAAAAATATTTTTTGTTATGGTTGTGGTCGTGCTAATATCTACAAATCTAACTGTACGAATTGTAATCCTAACGTATCGGGAAACTCTCGTCGAGATATTCCTATCCAGGGCGTGAATATCTCAAGGAATCAAAATCGTCCTCAACACCAATCATTCAACGGACCCAGACGTCAATAAATTTAAACCATAAAACTACCTCTAACGCTGTACCGTTATTAAATTTATCTAAGAATAATACCGCTACTGTCAATGTACAAAATGCCTTACCTTCATTAGAAGAATTATGTTATACTACTCCATCAGAATGGTCTAATTGGCTACAAACCGTTAATTCCTTTTACCATAAAAAGTCTGCCGCTTTACAACTTGTTAAGAAACCCTTTGATAACCGTCCGCACTTACCCATCTCGATTGGTTCCTTAAATGTAATAGCTTTATTGGACACAGGTTCTTCATGCTTCATTATAAATAACGAAGGTCTACAACAATTATCTAAACAAAATATTAAAATTCAAATTGTTCCCGAAAAAACTTCCATAAATTTAGCTGACGATAATCAAATATATGTAACGGGTTCCCTTAAATTAAAAATTCGAGTAGAATCACTTGAACGTGAGGTTCCATTTTTGATTGTACCTACATTAGCTTATCCTTTCCTACTAGGTGTGGACTTTTGTAAACTTTTTAATTTGTCGCTTTATTTCCAGGATTTTTCTTGGCAAACTTCTCTTAAAACAAATTCCTGTGCATCTACAGGAATATCTAATAAAATTTCTCTTACTAATTCCCAAAATGTAATTCTCAACTCTACAATCGACAAATTTTGTAAACTTAATACCTCTGAACTTGGTTGCGTTACTACCGCAACACATGTTATCTCTACAGGTGATGCCCTCCCTTTTAAGCAACGTCAATATCCGTTATCGCCTGCATTACAAAAGCATTTGCATGCCGAAATATATAAAATGTTAAAATCTGGTGTTATCTCTCCCTCAAATTCACCCTGGATGTCTCCCGTATTACTAGTTAGTAAGAAGAATGACGATTGGCGTGTTTGTTTTGATGGCAGGAAGTTGAATTCCGTAACTGTCTCTGATGCTTACCCTTTACCAAGAACTGACTCAATTTTAAGCCGGCTTCGAAACGCAAAATTTATCTCATCTATCGATCTTAGACAAGCTTTTTATCAGATACCTCTCGACCTATCTTCTCGTCAAAAAACTGCTTTTTGTGTTCCAGGCCGAGGTCTTTTCGAATATAATTTTTTGCCATTTGGTCTCTGTAACGCACCACAAACCCTACAACGTACTATGGATCAAACGTTAGGTCCTATCTTACATCAGGAACGTGCCTTTGTATTTTTGGATGATATTTTAGTTATCTCAAGTTCCTTTGATGAACATATCGCCACATTAAATAAAGTGGCAGAACGCTTAAATGCAGCAGGTTTTAAGATAAACTGGGAAAAGTGTCAATTTTGTTGTTCGTCGCTTACATTTCTTGGTTTTATTATCGATGGAAATGGCCTACGAGCAGATCCTGCTAAAGTCGACGCTATTACTAAATTCAAAACACCTAAAACTGTTACTGAAATCAAACGTTTAATTGGAATGATTAGCTACTATCGCATCTTTCTACCCAACCTTTCAACTATATCTGCACCCATTACCGCTTTAATTAGAAATAAAAAGAAATCCCAAACTATCGAGTGGAATTTAGAATCTCAACAGGCTTTCAAACAAATTAAAACATTAATCACTTCAGCACCTATCTTAATCTCGCCCAATTTCGATGAAAAATTTTATATACAAACCGATGCCTCACTTACTGGTTTAGGTGCAATGTTGTTCCAGGTGAGCAATGGTTTAGAGCACCCAATCGCTTATGCAAGTCAAGCCTTAACTTCTGCCGAACAAAAATACTCAGCTACCGAACGAGAATTATTGGGCGTTATCTTTGGCATCGAAAAATTTAGAGGATATGTTGAAGGTACACATTTTACCGTAATTACTGATTGTGCAGCCCTCACTTGGCTAAATAACTTAAAACAACCCGCAGGTCGTTTGGCAAGATGGAACTTGCGTATCTCTCAATTCACTTTTGACGTTAGGCATAGGCCTGGCAAATTAAATATCGTACCTGATGCCTTGTCCCGTGATGTTGTCTCTCTTAAGCTTCCAAATCTAATTCCTGATACCTGGTATCTTAATATGATTAAAAAAGTTTCTGATAATCCCGATAAATTTCCTACCTTTCGTGTAACCAACAATAGATTATATAAATTTGTATCTTCTGCACCTCATAAAATATCTAATATTCCCGAATGGAAACTTGTCGTCCCTACCGCTAACCGCAGTGAGGTGCTTAAATTATGTCACGATGATCCCATTGCTGCGCACCTTGGTGTTACAAAAACTCTCGCTAAAATATCTGAATTATATTATTGGCCCACATTAAAACAATCTGTTTGTCGTTATATTAGGAACTATAAAATTTGTGGTTCTCATAAGAGTTCACAGGACGCTCGTCCTGGCTTAATAGGTAACTTTAAACGTGTATCTTATCCCTTTCAATTAATATCGCTTGACTTATTAGGACCTCTCCCCCGATCGAAAAAAGGTAACCAAATCTTTTAGTTGTCACCGATTGGTTTTCTAAATTTGTTATGGTGCAACCTTTACGTAAAGCCACATCTGCTGCTATAATTAAATTCCTAGAGCAAAATGTATTTCTTATCTTTGGTGTTCCTCAGATTAATCTCTGTGATAATGGAGCACAATTTATCTCTAAAGATTTTCAAAATTTCGTTAAGAGTTATAAAGTACAAAAAATTTGGTTTAACGCAAAATACCATCCTCAAGTAAACCCTACCGAAAGAGTAAATAGAGTTTTAATTACCGCTATCTCTTCCTATATTGATTCAGACCATACTACATGGGATGAAAATATTTTTAAAATTGCTCAAGTTTTGCGTACATCTAAACACGAAGCAACCCAATTCACTCCGTCATTTCTTGTTTTTGGAAGATATACCCCAATCGATGGGAGTTATTATGCATTAGTTCCTGACGATACTAACGTAATTCAATTTGACGATAAAGTACACTAGGATAAAGACCAACAATCATTACCTTCTATCTTTAACGACGTTAGAAAAAAATTGTTAAAAGCTTACGAAAAGAGTAAGGACCACTATAACTTACATAAACGAAATATTTCCTTCGCCTTGGGCGAACAAGTTTGGAAAAGGAATTATGTTTTATCGGATGCATCTAAGAAATTTTCCTCAAAATTAGCCCCTAAATTCATCCTTTGTAAGGTCGTTCGTGTCATTAGTCCCCTTATCTACAAACTTCAAGATCCTGAAGGAAAACGCCAAGGCAGGTGGCATATTAAAGACCTTAAGCCATTCTCTGCTAACCCTAATGCTACTTAAGTTTTTCACGTTCCATTCCCCTCACAATTTACCTAATATTTTTTTGTTCTCACTATCAATTAATTAACCTTAATTGCTTATTTCCTCTCTTGTATACTATATATCTCATACACGTTTAACTTACTTACCTTAAATTAGCTATCTTTTTCCTTTTGGTTGACTTTTCCTTGACCATACCGTTACATATATAACACTTTATTCTCTACACCCCCCAATATAACTCTGCCGTTTCATTTAATTAACCCTCAAACTTTTCCTACAGCATATTATTTGGTTTTTAGTATTTTTCTTACGTCATTTAATTTTGTGGGGTAATTGTCGTAACTTTGGTTGTAATAACTCATTGAATTTTTATGATTGGTTTGAGCTGATGTTAGAGTGGATGTTTTTCTTCTTTGGGCTCACATAGGAGCCGCTGCCTATGCCATTGTAAGAAAATAGTTCATATTCGCAGTTGCAAAAACTAGGATTGTCTATTCCATGTGTTTTTCCTCTGAATTATTACAGTCGCCCACATTATACTATATCATTATTTCTTTCTTTTCCTACTAAATCACCATAACTTATAAACATTTTTTTTCCATTGTTTTTTGTTGAACTTCGTGGTGAGGCGCTATCGCTTCTTATGGATATATTATTAAATTCTCGGTTGTTTTAGCATATCGGGACAGTGTATCTGTATTTAACTACTTATAATTAGGCATCATTGTGTGTTTAGGGCGTTACCGTTTTAAAAACTACCTTGAAACAGTTGGGTTTTTGTGTGATTATATCTGTAGTGATACTTTTGAGTTGTTGTGTCAACTTTTGTCTGATTTTCTTATCTGTGTGGATGAACTCGTTAGGAAAATGATCGTACTAGTTCTCTTAAGAGTCTAGTGAATTTTTAACTTATGATATACTTTATCTTGTCGGATTAATATCGCAGGTGGTCCAGACCGATCTGTGTTTAAATAGGGACAATTCTCTACCTTCTCTCGGACGCTTGTCCAAAAACTCTACTTTTCCTTATCCTACTGTCTCAGTTTCTGCCTTATCTTTCCTTCGGTGGACCTGTTCTCGTCCCGGAACACCCGTCTGCCATATAAGAGTGATGTTCCCTCACTCCGGGCTACTGGCCACATTGGCTGGTTGAGTAGCGCTTTGCTATTCACCTTTTTCTGTCTCTTTTGCTCAATGCGAGCCCTTCCTCTACTTTTTTCTACCTGGAAGTACCTCCTATGCATTCCGAATACCCATCCCCCTCTTTCTACCGTTCCTATTTCTCTGCCTTTTCATTTCCGTTAGTCACCGCGTGGTTGCACGGAGGGTTTTCACAAACACCCGGACCCCATCTGTGGGAATCTTTCGTGAGGTTATGCGGTGCCGCTGTCAGCGCATGGGCACTGATGGTGAAGGTATGTATGAGTGTGTGAATGTGTGAGTGCATGTGTATATAAGTACCGTATATACCGTGTGGGTATCGGGTGATTGTATCACCGATATCAATTAACGCCGGGTGCAGGGATGCACTCAAATGCCTTTGCCGGTCCCTTGTGCCGTTTATTGCAAGCGGGCCTGCTTCACAGGTTGCTCTTTTTAGAGGGTACGAGAAATTCCCATTTAACGGCTCCACGGAGCCACTCTATCGTTATCTTTATCTATTATCTTTGATAACAACTAAGTTAATATCTTTATCTTATTTATTATCTTTGATGATAACCTTAGTTTAATATCGTTATCTTACCGATTACCTATAATAATAATTTTAGTTAGTATCTTATCTTACCAACTACCGTTAGTAATAACTTTGAGTTAATTTCGCGCTATCTTACCTATTATATTTAGTAATAACTTTTGTTTAATATCGGGTTATCTTACCTACTATCTCTAATAATAACTTTAGCTTAATATCGCGTTATCTTACCTAGTATCTCAAATAATAACTAAAGCTTAATATCGTTATCTTATCCATTACCTTTGATGATAACAATTTAAGCTCAATATCATGATCTTATCTATTATCTTTAACAACAATTTGAGATCTTGTTTTATCTTTTTATCTTCCTAACATTTGGTATTTATGACCAGATGTGGGAATTATTTTTCTTGAAATTAAGTGAAAAAGCTAACCTGATGTAGAAATGTAATTTGTTAGGTTAGCAATGTAAGGATTTAGTAGGGTGGTACTCTTGGTAAATTTGTTGATTCACAACCATGTCATGGACAATTTTTGATGTGTATCGTTAGTAAACCAAAGTACCAGTACCAAAATTTGCTAGAGTGTAGACTAACTCATTCTGATGAACATTTTTAAATTTGGGCACTTTTTGCCAACAAAGAATAGTTTTGATGCAACGCTCATGTGCGTTTGCATGTAGGAAACTTTAATGTTAGCTTTAGTTCAGATAGGTTAGGCAACTTGTCACATTTGTTTTACTTTAAGAAGTGTTTCATGCTCCCCGACAAATTTGTGCTGTCGATTATTAGTGTAGTCAAAGACAATGGGGCTACATTTTCCGTTTCCTGGTAATTCGGAAGACGTGTTATCGGTCGAAAAAACCAGGTGGTGCCTTAAATAAACATTTTGTAGGTTTTAAGTTAGGTTTTACGTAGGGTAAGTAGGATTTAGATTTTAAGATGTTACTGTGCTAACAGACTTTTTCTTTTTTTAAGTTTTTTCTTTATGGCTTTGTCGCGATTGTTACGTGCCAAAATTTGGCACTAAACATTCCTTAGTTTAGTTTTGATGTGCGGGAGATTTCACGCCTTAAATTTGAAAGACTTGGCGCGTATTTCCGTCACGTCAGAAGTGGGTTGGACGAACTTCGCGCCGACGCGGGTAAGGAAAAAGTGGGGAAGTTTTCGGGAGACGCTGAGGAAACGTGGCTTTTTGCCTTTGAACTTCGAGTGGAGTGGTCGTGTCTGGTATCGTATCTTTATCTTATTATGTAGATTTCCTTTGCTTATCTTTGTTTATCGTTCCCTGTTCATTATCGTTCCCGCTACCTACTAGGATGGAAGACATAATTTGGATACAACCTGGGAGCAGCCCACGACCGCCGTAGCTAGTCGGAGCAATCCCGATGGACGTCGCAGACGTCATCTTTAACTTATTCTGTAGGAAGCTGTACCTATTTATGTAAGTACCTTATTGTTTATAATTCATTTGCAACTTTATATATATTCCGTCAATTACGCGTAATTAATTTGCATATTGTGTGAAGTCATTGACAGATGGGCGCGCTAAATCTGTATTAAAGATTAGCGTTATCAACTGCCGTTGCGTCACATATACCGCGTCGACGGTTATGTAACAGAAACATTTAAATGTAAGACAACCTATAATTTATGGTGCCTTTAAATTACCATAATTTTGTTATTATTAATTCGATTAGGTAAAAATCTTCTGGGTATATAAGATCTTTATGCTCCTTCCATTAAGGCAATCATTTATTTTCGCATGACACTAGTTAAATAGTTGTAAATTAACCCTTTTTTATCCATATAAGATATACACAAATACAACAATTTCTTATTTTTAGACAATATACCCTGCAGAGTTCCACCTTCTTCTAATGGGTCGTAAACATCAGCAAATAGGAAACAATAAGAGTACACGTCTAACCAGTTCCAGGACTGAAGACCTAATGATGATGATGATGTACAGATAATCGATATATTTCTGAATTTTCTTTGTAAATTATTTTTAATTTACTTTTTTGTAATTGTTTGTGTTAATTAAAAAGAAGTTCAAACATGTTTTATTATTATGATATCCACATTTTATATGAATAGCTATGACTTCAGAGGACTGTTTAATAAACGTCGTTAATAAAATTAGGATTCGTTTGGAGTGTCTATGGCAGCTGTTGTTCAAAAGCCTATTGAACCTGATGAGAGTTTAGGGGATACTTGTAATGATAATGTAAATGATGGAATATGTAAGAAACAATTGGTCACGCAAGAGGATAAAGTCCCTAACCCGTGAGGTATGTTTTGATTTAGTACTAGTAATCAAAAACGGATGTGAATGTTAGTTATTAGAGTAATAAAATTATAGATAGTAGTAACGAAGTTGATATATCAATTTTATGTATATCGGATTCACAAAAAAAATATTTGTGCTTGAATCTCTGAAGGAGAGAAGACTTGATCTTCAAGTACGTAAGCTAGAACTTGAAGTATGGGAAAAGGAGAAACCCTTAAATGTGCAGCATTCACCCCTTACTAGTCATATTGTCCAACAAGAAGATGGAGAACAACCAGATATGAGTGATGTATTTATTAATAGTGACGACTGTTTAGTAACTAACGAAGGAGACATTGTGATATTAGATCAAGATGATTCAACTGTACAGTAACATTTTATTTAATACTTAATATTGAATAGACATTTAAGCAAACAATGTTTCATCGCAAAATATGTAAATGTATGTTTAAGATTAGGCAAAGTACATACTTTCACTTTTAACGATTAAAGTGATTGTAAAATTCAGTTTTTCTTGAGCCTGGACTGCAGGCAATTCATCTTTGTCTATAATAGTAGTCTCTGGTAAGTCTTCTACCTGTATTTCAGATTCATCAGGCAATGCAAAGTATTGTAAATTACTCCTCGAAAGATTACACAATACTACACAGGTATTGATGATTTCACAAGCAAATGTGGGATTCAGGTGCATACAGCCACTCAGAATAGGAAATTTTCCTTTTAATCACCGAATGACATAAATGGCACACTCAATAACTCTTCGAGTTTTTATGAGATTTCGCAAGTCTCTGTTGAGATGGCTCATTAATATTTTGAATTACTGGTGGAATGAGCCAAGATTTTACAGGGTAAATAAAGTCTCCCAGTAAAACTCCACCAGCAAAAGGCTTCCAACCTGCTTCCATCCTGTTGTATAATTCAATTAACCGCAAAACTCCTGCATCACTAACCCTCCCACGCCAATTTGCACATACATAATAAAGTTGTAAATTTGGTCCATATACAAGCATTACATTTAAGGAATGTTTTCCATGACGATCTACAAAAGTTGGTTCAAATGCAATAGGAGCATCAACTCGTATTAACGTTCCATCCATTACCCCACATATCAAAGGCATATCTCGAAACTCACTAAATTTAACCACCTCTTCTGCACATTCATTTGGCCACCTCACCGCATCCTTAAGAAGTACATTATTTATAGCTGTGACAACTTTGTGCACAACTCAACAAACTGTCTCTTTTGAAACTCCATGTACATCACCTACACAATGGTACTGAGCACCACTTCCTAACCAGTGGAGAGCAATTCGAAGTTGTTGCTTTGGAGATGGTGAATGATTTCTTGCAGTTTGACGTTCCAATGCGTTACTTATATTATTAAGCATAAACACAAAAGTTTCAAGATCTAGCCGAAATCTCTCATGGAACTCATATGTATATATGTATCTTCCATGTAGTTGTAAACTATTCTTGGTAAAAAATCCTTAGACGATGAACATTAAAATGCTCTTCATCACTGCTGTTGTCACTATCTCCCATTTTATTTTGTTTTACACTCTGTTTTGTATAGAATATTAAGTATTTTATATATTTTTCTCTAAACCGTTAACTTTATTTGATCTAATAAAATTAATTATTAAACTAAGCATGCTAATGAAATAAATGCTAATATTATAAGTAAGTTTCATTAGTTTATGATACAGTTTACCTTCAGCACTAATACTATTAAATAGGTAATCCTTTTAAGTATTCCACTAATATTATTAGGCAAATTATTTTATGAAACAGAACGGTAATAATATTAATTAATATTATAAGGTAATCACTAATACTATTAGTGAAGGAGTTTTATGAAACAAGGCCCAGGTAATACATGTTCGACGAACTTCAAAAGCTCATTTAGGAATTCAATGTTTGTGTGTGTATCTTCGAAATTTTAAAGTTCTGAGTTCAGATTTCTATTCATTATAAACAAAAAAACATACTACGAAAAATGTGTGCCTATGAAGAAAATGTTATGGGGATTTAAAGTTTTAATATTTGTATAATTAAATATTTTTTAAATTCATTTTAAATTTAAATGTGTGAATCACAAATGTGAAAAACAATTCGTCAAAATATTTACAAAATACATAATTTAATAGGAATGGTATTAAGTCATTCAAGGTTATAGAATTTTGCCCGACAAACTTCAAACGAACCGACAACGCTTCACATCTGTAAGAGGTGGTTTGGTTGCCTACCATATTCATCTTTATATTTACGTGTATATATCAATACAAAATTACTTACATATCATTTATTATCAAGCATTTAATATTGTTGTTAATACAAGATCTAATAGTAAAAGAATATTTCTAGTTTCTAAATTAATAATTGTTTAGTTTCATTCAAAACTAAAAGTAATATATTCATTTGTAAATAGATTCCATGTTATATTGATAATAATTGTTAAATCACGCGCAATGCATCTTTAGATATAACCAGCAGTGCCATGTTGTATTTTACTTGCGATTTATTCGTTTTGTGTTAGTTGTGGATGGCCAATTCATTCATTTTTGAAATTGATAAATTATTCATTTAAGGGTACAAACTGTTCGATATCAAAAAGTACATTTTCATATTAAGATTTACTCGCCATATCAAAGTACAAATGTTATGATGCTCCGCCTATGTATACATTTTGTAGGGGAAAGCTTGATTTCTAACTGTCAAATTCTGATAACGAGATCCGTCTTTCTTTTTTGAATTGATCCATCATGCACAATAGACCTAGTGTGTTGCAGGTTCATATATAATTATTCTAATATTATTCAATTTATGAATAATCATCCAATGGTAGTTTGCTGGGATTTAAATAGAAGAAGCCATAACGAATCGAGATACATTGTTATTTTGGCATTCAGCTTTCGTTGCTGGAATTTACGCAACCACATGTATGTGTGCATATGAACAGCGTGTAAGTATATATTTGTGATTAATGCCTGAGATTAATTTTCACGTTCTTAGGTACCCTTATATTTTCATTTTAATGTTAACTTTAGTTTCATCATTATTGTATTACTGTTTGTTAATGTTTGGTTGGAATTCGTATGTGGAGAGTATAAAGGTTGAAGCCATATATTGGTACATCGTACTTAAGAGTATTGAAAGTATTGTTGTTTGCGTCGGGAGTATTATCACAGACGAAGAGAAGAGTAGATGTTAGATTTGAATGAAGTATTACAGATCCTTTATCCTACAGCTTATTTAAGGGACAACTTAATGATGTTGCTTCAAAGTTGGATAAAAGGCTTGTTTATTCTTCCAGAGTTGAGTATGTGTGTTATGATTGTAAGATTTCTTTAACTGGTATTTATTTATGTATATTTAAACAATGCTTTGTATTGTTAAAAGCACTATAATGAATATTTACTCACATTTCTTATTTTAGTTGATGTAAACCATCTGCATGCATTTGGCCAATTGTTTGTTAATTATTTTACGTTTAGTTTACTTGTATTTGGAGCAGATAGAATGTGTTTCCAATGTTTTGGTATACCTCAGTCTTATCAATCCGCAATAGTTTAATATAGTGAAAGGCCGATGAACCTGTTCTGACTAAGAGTCCACAACGCTCTCAACTTTGGACGGATAACCGTAAGTATTTATAGCTAGTCTGGGATCGAGGTAAGTGCATTGAGTTGCCCTTGAAATATCTGTTCCTGTATTATTTCCCTGCCATACTATGAAGCATCCCCTTCAAGTAAATTTAGTATAACACAATTCCCCATTATAAAGAAAGTTTACTATAGGTAATTTGCTCTGTAAATTACTACAAAATCCCCTAGTAAATTTGGGAGCGTAGCCCCGTAATATACACATAGTGTTGGTGTGACCGATTTTATCAGAAATATAGAAAACATCACACCGTATAAAATTTTTCAACGGTTACTACCAGAGGAATTCATCTAACACTTGGTGTTTCAAACCAATCTATATGCAAAACAAAAAGAAAATTTATTAGGCAAAAATTATATTTCTTCTACTACCACAGAAATGAAAACATTTTTGGGAATCAATTTGCTTATGGGTATCAAACATTCTCCTAGCTACAAAGATTATTGGTCTAGTACACCTGATCTCAATGATCCCTTTATTAGTAACTTAATATCTCTAAGACGATTTAGTTGGCTACTGTCACATTTACACGTAAACGACAACTCTGTTATGTCTAAAAGGTCATCCCCTAATTTTGATAAGCTTTTCAAATTGCGTCCAATGATCAATGTTTTCTTAGCAAATTTTGAAAAATGCTCGATTCCCGACAAACGAATAGCTATCGATTAATCCATGATAAAATTCAAGGGACGCAGCTCATTGAAGCAATATATGCCAAAAAAGCCAATAAAACGAGGCTACAAGATGTGGGTTCTTGCTGATAAATCTGGATATTGTTGGAAATTTGATTTATACACGGGCAAGACAAATGCCCCAGAAAAAGTCTTGGTGCTCGCGTCATCAATCAGCTTTCATCTTCTCTGCGTGAAAAAATCATATCGTATATTTCAATAATTATTTTAATAGGGTTCCATTGATGGAGAATTTGAAAAGGTATAATATTCATGCTGTAAGTACGGTAAACATGTCACGTCGTTACCTTCCTACATTTCAGCCAGATAAAACCATGAGGTGTGGTGAATATCCATGGTTCACAAGTGTTAATTATCAAATGGAAGGACACAAAAGCAGTGCATATTATTCCAAACTATCATGATCCAGAAGATGTAGGTGAAGTGAAACGGAAAGAAAAAGATGGCAACATTACCCAGGTGCCATATCCTGTTGCTGTTATTGAGTATAATCATAACATGAATTACGTTGATAAATTCGATCAGCTGCTAAGCAGTTACAAAATTGATCGGCGTAGTAAGAAATGGTGGCACAGAATCTTTTTTTACTTGTTAGATGCAAGAGTTGTAAATTCATATTGTATTTATAAATTATTGGGATTACCAAAACCTACTGCTAAAGACTTTCGACGTGAGATAATGAATGATTTGTTGGCCGACCAGTTAGTGCTAGTTTGTAAAAAAAAAGACAATTGTCAGGTATGTCAATGGAAAAAATTCAAATAAAAAATCAAAACCTTTCACTCCAGTTGAAGTAAAATTAAATTCTTCTGCTCATCAACCGCTTTCGAAGAAGATGTGCGTTGTGTAGCACGAAATCTAGGCAAGTGCGTACCAACCGGATTTGAAATGTATGTCATGTTCCTTTATATTTAAGTAAAAGTAAATCTTGTTTTCAAAGATATACTACTGCTTACGTTTACTTTATATGTATTACAAATAACACAAACGAAAATATTTTTGTTTGTAGCGGATTGATGGTACATTTTGACGAGGAGCAAACCGCTGATGAAAATTTGTACACAAAATACAAAAATTACATGTAATACAAAATAATTCAATATTTAAAGCGTAATACAAGGTAATATCTGTAATCCAAAAGTAATAAAACGTAATACACGCAATTCAAAAGTAATACAATGTAATACACGTAATTCAAAAGTAATACAGAGTAATTCACCGCAATATATTGTAATTCAGAGTAATACAATGTAATTGGCTCCATAAGTCGCCTTCACCAACAAAAAAATTGGAAAATCCTTTTCAACATTTTTCAAAATCCGGACTGACAAAACTCATCTACAGATACTCAAAAACATTTCCTGAGAAACAGAATTTAAAAAAACAATTCACAAAATAGTTACAACACACATGCACGTGCCGGCAAGCATGCATGCACACAAAACATTCTAAAATTATAATATAGTGAATACCTTGACATACGAAGTAATAGTTTTATGTTGGGCACAAATATAAAAACGATTTGGACAAGATAGATATAAATTTTTTTATAACTCATGTGAAACGCTTTATAGTTTAAATATTTAATCTAGATTATCATGTGGAAAATAAAAATTTATAAGCAACATAAAAGAAACTACCAATATGCGATAATTATAACAATTATCTAAAATTTTATTTTCAAATATACACTATATATATGCCGAACAAAGTAATGAAGAGGTAATAACCTACTAAGCCTACAGCTACAAAAATCCGTATGTATACTTCAAACCTAAACTAAGCTTCTTTTAAGTTCCTTATATTGCTTGGCAATATTATTAATGTTTGTCCCTTTTATCTTAAACGGACCATTACCAATTAGTAACAGTGGGCCATAAAAAAAATAATTTCTACTGACAATGTCTATGTCCTCATTTTTTGGCCATACAAACTCGTCTAGCTCAGCTTTAAGAAATTTAACTTTAAATAAGTCGTCGTCGCCATTTACAATTTCAGTGACTCTCCCAATATACCACCGGAGTTAATAGCAAATAGCGTAATAATTTTCCAATGATATTTTTAAACACTTCGTGGGTTTTATTTCTCCAGATGCATCTGAGACGTTCTCAATGTCTGAGTAATCGTCTTCTGACATCGCTTCTGAGGAAGTGTCAGAATAAGATTGGTCTAACTTAATCTTTTTTCTAACGTTTTTCTGCGTTGGATTTTTAGTTGAAACATTTGGGGCGCCCTTTGTATTTCTCATAAATCGTCTTAATCTGTCATTGCTTAATTTTCCTGATAATTCATCAAGAAGCCAACAATAAGACGACTTTTTGACTACCATACATTTATCGTTTGTACTGATTTGTAAGCAGGGAGATTCTTCGGGTTATTTATATCGCCGGAAAAGTCTTTCAAGTGCAAATTCTCTTTAATTTTGTGCGAAGTTAGCAAATTGTCAAGTGAGTTTTCTGCAAGACCAATAGTACCACCAGGAAGAAGATTGTTATCAATGTGGACATCCTCGTTATCGGAATCTTCATTGTAGTCAGCGTGCATACATTTTACATTGTGTGCAACTATATCAATGTCCAGCCAATCGCCTGACACTGCAAAAATTCCCAGTTTCTCAGTTTCCACTAGCACGTCTGTAAGAGCTCGTTCAATGGTAGTTTTTATATTGATCTGTTCAATTTCTTCTAGTTTCACTACACCCTTTTGGGAATTAAGAATGGAAGCTCCTTTTTCTTCTCTTGGAAAAATAAAATCATTACCAACATCACTCACAATATTATTTATTGATAGCCTTAATTCTATTTATTCTGTGAATAAATTCTTTTATACTAAAATTGATAACTGTGGAGTAAGTTCCTGTCATAGAATGAGCCATCCTAAATAATTGTTCGCAAGATTGGCTGGAGAAATATGGGAGATAAAAATCATATTGAAAGTTTGTAGTCATTATTCAGTTTCAAGCGAAGTATAAGCTGAATTAGTGCATGAGCATTAAGTTCAATACAGACATAACAGTTTGTAGAAATAAAATTATTTTGTATTGTTAGGTCTTTGCTTTTCTTAACAGAAGCTCTCCAAATGCGCATAAAAGAAACTGAGTACCAAATTCTATACACTCGTGTCTCTAGTGGCAGAGAATGATCTAAATATGATAATAATACGTAATGCATGATTATTAAATAACTTAGAGTACCATCGCTATTGGGAATATTCCCGAAATAACGTATGACATAAGGAGAACACATTTTCTCTGCCAATGAGTAATTCATTTTATCATCAGCTTTTAAGTCACACGAAGTAAGTAGTTTATCTTTACCGACAGATTTGATCAATTCATGAAGATGTTCTGCAGTTGCAACTTTAGTGCCTATTTGTAGTTTAACTTTTGGGTTTAAAATCCTCACTCGTAATTTAGTCAAAATATGAACGGTGTCTTGCACATAATATTCATTATTGTTAAGTATGGCATGAAACTACTTCCATTTTTCTTTATAGATATTTGTTTCGTTTTCGATTTCAGTGCTAAACAAACCTGAATTAATTCTCATTGCTTTTAAATATCGGGAATCTCCATCTGCAGAGTATCCTAACACAGTAATTCCAAGGGTTTTTGCTGTTAAGTTTATATATTTCCACCGTTCCATAACGTCACTATAGTTAAATTTATTGTCGCTTCCAAATATTGCTAGGCAAAAAGATGGAGAGCCAAATGACAGTGGCTGAGCCACTATAACATATGCATAGGTGGCTTTTGAAGCAGTTTTAAAGTAGTTTTCGATAACAATTGCCGATGTCGCAATATACGAATTTGGGTGAGGTAATCCTTTTTTAATAGGAAGCACAAAGCCCACTATTTTGTTGGTTTTCGTATCATACTGAATTTTGCCAGTTACTCTAGTAGCATCCTCTGAAATTCAAACAAATTTAGATAGATTTCGTTTTTCCAGATGTCTCAAAAGCCCTCTGAAATCAATTTCGCCCTCATGAATATTGGTTTCATTGTGACCTAGGAATCTATTTAAAGTAGATATTGATGGTAAACTGTTTTTTAAATCAGAGTAAAATGCCTCGTACACTAGTAGCCCCCCTGTGTAAAAGATATACACTGCTATATTTCTCGACAATTCATCAAATGAGTTCCAGTTATCAGAATGTTTTGAATTTTGTAAGCGTTTGTTAACACTCTGCGCCCTTACTACTCTCTGCACTCTTACACTCACTGCGCTTTTACACTCTCTGCGCCTTTACACTCTCTGCGCCCTTACACTCTCTGCGCCCTTACACTCTCTGCGCTCTTACACTCTCTGCGCCCTTACACTCTCTGCGCCCTTCTCTCTCAAGTTTAGAGCATATCTCGGCAATTAAGATTTAATGTTATTGACAATGGTTTTGAAAAGTCGTTAATAAAGACATTTAAATTTTGGTAACTTTGAGCCAGAATTTCGGTTTCACCAAGTTTCTATGTTTGTTGTGTTTATAGAAGAATCTTTGGAGAAGCGCAAATAGTATTCGAAAAAGCTTCGGAAATGGCCACAAAAGCCTAGGAAATGGCCACAAAAGCCTAGAAAATTGCCAAAAAAGCTTAGAAAATCGCCACAAAAGCTTAGAAAATCGCCACAAAAACCTAGAAAAATGGCCACAGAAGCCCAGAAAATTCCCACAAAAGCCTAGAGAATTGCCACAAAAGCCTAGAAACTTGCCACAAAAGCCAGGCAAACTTTGTCAAAATAACTTCTGGGAGCCGATTGGACCAAGATCACTCCGTTTAAAATGGACTTTGTCGAAATAACTCCTAGGAGGCGATTGAATCAAGATCAAGATCAAGATCACTTACCGAGTAGACTTTGCGAAATCACTTGAAGTGTCGATCGGATCTAGACCATTTCGCCAAAGCAGACTGCGGAACCACTTGAAGTGTCGATCGGATCAAGACAACTTCGCCCAAGTAGACTTTGTCGAAATCACTTGAAGTGCCTATCGGAGCAAGACCACTTCTCCAAAGTAGACGTTGCTGAAATCACTTGAAGTGTCGATCGGATCAAGACCACTTAGCCCAAGTAGACGTTGCCGAAATCACTCCGAAGTGTCGATCGGATCAATACCACTTCGCCCAAGTAGACTTTGTCAAAATCACTTCAAAGTGTCGATCGGATTAAAACCACTTCGCCCAAGTAGACTTTGTCAAAATCACTTAGGAGAATTGATCGAGCAAGACCACTTTGCTGTAGTAGACTTTGTCAAAATCACTTGAGAATCAATCGGATCAAGATCACTTGACCAAGTAGACTTTTTGAAATCACTTGAAGTGTGGACGGATCAAGACTACTTCGTCCAAGTAGATTTTTAAAAATCACTTGCGAGAATTGATCGGAGCAAGGCCACTTCGCCCAAGTAGACTTTGTCAAAATCACCCTGGAGAATCAATCGGATGAAGACCACTTTGCTCAAGTAGGGTTTGTCCAAATTACTTTGGAGAATCTATCGGATTTAGAACGATTTAGAACGATTTAGAATGATTTAGAATGATTTAGAATGATTTACAACGATTTAGAACGATTTAGAACGATGTAGAACGATGTAGAACGATGTAGAACGATTAAGAAAGACTGAGAATGTTCTAGAACGATTAAGAGCAATTTAGAAGGTTGTAGAAGATTGTAGAAGGTTGTAGTAGGTTTCAGAAGGCCGTAGAAGGTTGTAGAAGGTTGTGGAAGGTCGCAGAAGGTTGCAGAAGGTTGTAGAAGATTGTAGAAGGTTGTAGAAGGTTGCAGAAGGTTGTAGAAGGTTGTAGAAGGTTGTAGAATGTTGTAGTAGGTTGCAGAAGGTTGTAGAAGGTTGTAGTAGGTTGTAGAAGGTTGCCAAAGGGTGCAGAAGGGTGAAAAAGGTTGTAGGTTTTAGAAGGTTGTAGAACGATTCAGAAGGTGCTGAAACAATTTCGAACGACTTAGAAGGTTTTAGAACGATGCAGTACGATGCAAGTTATCGGTTTTCCGCCATAAAAACCGGCCTATCCTAAGCACGCAAAAATTCTCCACCTAACCACCACCCGTCCGCGTCCCCCAACTCTGAAACCCTCGGACGCAAATCCCAAAAAGCGATCGATTCGCACCTCTCAACTCTAACACAAAGACGGGCATACAAAACTTATAGTTATTAGATGTGAAGTTTACACTTTCAGGCACATCATCTTCATTTTGTTGAATCAGAAGGAAATTTTCGATTGCATTATTTTCCTTATAAGTTGAAGTGGAACTCATGGACTCATCAATTTTCATTATAATACCTTGAATATTATCGCCTCGATTATCGCAGATTTTAATATCCTGGATGAAGTTTATTTTTGGAATATTACATTTACTTATTTGTTTCTCTGACTCAGGTTAAAAGAATGAAGAAATATTTGTTTGGCTTTTAGCGTTTTTAATATTGAAATGCTTCCTTATTAAATGTGTATGATAATTTGAAAGTATTCAACTTCGTGAAACTTTAGATATTTTACAAGTTCATCCACAAAAGCAGGTTATTGTGCATATTAATTGATTATTTCTAGTTTCCAACGTGTTAATTAAAATTCTGTCAAATGCCTGATTAAAGAATATCCATTGTTCAGAAGTAACTTTGCTTTTAGCCCAAGATTTTAAAATTTTTAACAGTTAAATTTTCTGACCCAAAAGTGAAGGTTCACCTCTGACTTAATACCATCGAACACTCAGACGATTCTGCACCAGAACCCGTACCATCAGTGTTCAAAGCATCGGAAGTGTGGTATTTTAATTTTGATTGACCAAGTAGTTTTTGCTCAGATATATATTGATATCGTGCCATTCCAACTTGAGTAATTTTATCTTTGCAATACTTTATTAACATATTAATAATTGTCCGGTGTCCTATAAGAAATTGAAATAACTGTGTTTTTTTTTTGAATAAATCCCATAATGTTTTGGATAATCAGTATCTTCAATAATATTTACAAGGTCAGTACGTACAAAATGTTCAATATTCTTAATTGCAGCAACATCAATTTTAGAAATAACAGTTGCGCACTGATAACCAACAGATATAAAAATTTGTTGTATTTCACAAGGTATTTTAATGTTGAGGTCTTTTTTGGCTTCAGCAAAAATGTCAACTGGTGGTTGGTCTTCGAGTTGAGTTGTCGATTTCTTTACAAAATCATTTTCGGATGGATTTCCCTCTCGAGCTGAGTCTTGTTCTTCTAAAACACTAAGCATGCTTTCATCCATCTGTAAATAACATTTTGTTGTGCAATATACTCATGACTAAAAATATTTATTTATGTACCAAAAATAAGATTAAACAGAGCATGTATTAAATTAGTAGAAAAAATTTTAAAATGAAATTTGTCTTTTTTTATTAAACGCTTTTATTGAACTTCACTTTATGGCAGAGCACTTACAAATTTTGTTATCAATTTTTAACCAACTTCCTGATGCCGTAGAGCTTTGAAATTCCACACAACTACTTGTTTCCGGCGGGGTTCCCGATGACAATGCAATAATTAGTTTTTAGTTCGTTTTGAAATTGCAAAAATTTAATAATTTTCAAGTATGGAAGTCTAATTCATGGCATACATAGGAATAGTTACATCTGACAGTGTCAATGTTGAAAGAAATTCAATTTATTGTTGAGTTTTTCTTGGAGGTTTTAGACCGCTATGCTCTTGGGATTAAAATGAAGAACAGAAATATATATATATATATATATATATATATATATATATATATATTATCGTGTAATTAAAAGGGTCAATAGAATACATAAGGACATAAGTGAACTCAATAGGGTTGAGAGCGATTATGTACAGTAAAATAAATTTATTTAGTTAAAAGATTTTCAACAATTATTTTCTATCTTAAATAGATATCGATTTAGTTTAACGCATGATTAATGTAGGAATAATTTATCTTAATTAAATTTAGTTAGGGACTATGTATTATAGCATGTATGTAAATAAAGAGAATAAGAAACAATAATTTGGGGTAAAATTATAGTATATTGGATTGATAATGAAGTACTATGGAACAGTTTTAAAAGCGTTGAGCATGTTAAAATAACGATTTCTAGGTTTCAAATGTAAAACCGACATGGTTCAAAGAACAAAGGATAGATATATTTCTTAGTAGAGTTGTTACAAACAAACTTAATAGCTAGTTGGAAAGAACAGCCGTTGGTTGGAATTAAAGCAGCCAAAGACATAAACAAAACCACACAGAATTGGTGTAAACACAGAATCGTTAGTTAAAATATTGATTTCTAATCTTAGATATAGAGTCGGAAGGAGTAATGAAGAGACCAAGATGGAATAAAAGGCCATGAGTACAAGAGAGAAACATAAAGTATATCCAGAAGAAAGGAATCAAAAATCGATATTTTCAAAGATAGTTGTAAGCAAGCACGCGTCGCTAAAAAGGTGGGAAATGGATCCAAGCAAAATGATTGGTGAAAATTAAATGAGCAGGGCTAAAAATTCAGGTAGTAGAGGCATATGTGTGCGATAAAGCAATATGTACAAGGAAGATAAATGATGTTTGCTTGAAGTTGAAGGCGTGTATCAAGCGAAGAGTAGAGGCTAATCCGGAGAATTTGAAACGACAGGTGATGGTTTTAAATGGATTACCACGTACTGTTGTATTGTGTTGTTAAAAATTACGAAATCGACGGTCGTTGGTGATTTTCGGGGAAAATAAAGTATCGGTTAAACAAGTATACGTGCTATTTTGTAAACAGAAGGGGGGGGGCAGTTTGCATTATATAATCAGTAACAGAAAGGGGTCTCGTTCTCTTTTATTCCATCTGTAATACAGTTAGTTTACTTCCAAGTGAATTAGTGCAGTCTAATTAAATAAAGTTGATGTAAAAGCTGATAAAGCGTTATTATTAAATAGTGAAGTTGGAAGTTGAGATGTAAGTACAAAGACTTTTGTTTGGATGCACGAGAAGTAGTGGAATTTGAAAATTGTTTGGATGAGGATAAAAGCGAGGTTTGGGTAGTAGAATTTATTTGCAATAAAAAAAACGAAATTTGGAGATTGCTTTTAAATATCGGGAATCTCCATCTGCAGAGTATCCTAACACAGTAATTCCAAGGGTTTTTGCTGTTAAGTTTATATATTTCCACCGTTCCATAACGTCACTATAGTTAAATTTATTGTCGCTTCCAAATATTGCTAGGCAAAAAGATGGAGAGCCAAATGACAGTGGCTGAGCCACTATAACATATGCATAGGTGGCTTTTGAAGCAGTTTTAAAGTAGTTTTCGATAACAATTGCCGATGTCGCAATATACGAATTTGGGTGAGGTAATCCTTTTTTAATAGGAAGCACAAAGCCCACTATTTTGTTGGTTTTCGTATCATACTGAATTTTGCCAGTTACTCTAGTAGCATCCTCTGAAATTCAAACAAATTTAGATAGATTTCGTTTTTCCAGATGTCTCAAAAGCCCTCTGAAATCAATTTCGCCCTCATGAATATTGGTTTCATTGTGACCTAGGAATCTATTTAAAGTAGATATTGATGGTAAACTGTTTTTTAAATCAGAGTAAAATGCCTCGTACACTAGTAGCCCCCCTGTGTAAAAGATATACACTGCTATATTTCTCGACAATTCATCAAATGAGTTCCAGTTATCAGAATGTTTTGAATTTTTGTAAGCGTTTGTTAACACTCTCTGCGCCCTTACTACTCTCTGCACTCTTACACTCACTGCGCTTTTACACTCTCTGCGCCTTTACACTCTCTGCGCCCTTACACTCTCTGCGCCCTTACACTCTCTGCGCTCTTACACTCTCTGCGCCCTTACACTCTCTGCGCCCTTCTCTCTCAAGTTTAGAGCATATCTCGGCAATTAAGATTTAATGTTATTGACAATGGTTTTGAAAAGTCGTTAATAAAGACATTTAAATTTTGGTAACTTTGAGCCAGAATTTCGGTTTCACCAAGTTTCTATGTTTGTTGTGTTTATAGAAGAATCTTTGGAGAAGCGCAAATAGTATTCGAAAAAGCTTCGGAAATGGCCACAAAAGCCTAGGAAATGGCCACAAAAGCCTAGAAAATTGCCAAAAAAGCTTAGAAAATCGCCACAAAAGCTTAGAAAATCGCCACAAAAACCTAGAAAAATGGCCACAGAAGCCCAGAAAATTCCCACAAAAGCCTAGAGAATTGCCACAAAAGCCTAGAAACTTGCCACAAAAGCCAGGCAAACTTTGTCAAAATAACTTCTGGGAGCCGATTGGACCAAGATCACTCCGTTTAAAATGGACTTTGTCGAAATAACTCCTAGGAGGCGATTGAATCAAGATCAAGATCAAGATCACTTCGCCCGAGTAGACTTTGCCGAAATCACTTCGAAGTGTCGATCGGATCTAGACCATTTCGCCAAAGCAGACTGCCGGAACCACTTGAAGTGTCGATCGGATCAAGACAACTTCGCCCAAGTAGACTTTGTCGAAATCACTGAAGTGCCTATCGAGCAAGACCACTTCTCCAAAGTAGACGTTGCTGAAATCACTTGAAGTGTCGATCGGATCAAGACCACTTAGCCCAAGTAGACGTTGCCGAAATCACTCCGGTGTCGATCGGATCAATACCACTTCGCCCAAGTAGACTTTGTCAAAATCACTTCAAAGTGTCGATCGGATTAAAACCACTTCGCCCAAGTAGACTTTGTCAAAATCACTTAGGAGAATTGATCGGAGCAAGACCACTTTGCTGTAGTAGACTTTGTCAAAATCACTTCGGAGAATCAATCGGATCAAGATCACTTCGACCAAGTAGACTTTTGAAATCACTTCGAAGTGTGGACCGGATCAAGACTACTTCGTCCAAGTAGATTTTTAAAAATCACTTGCGAGAATTGATCGGAGCAAGACCACTTCGCCCAAGTAGACTTTGTCAAAATCACCCTGGAGAATCAATCGGATGAAGACCACTTTGCTCAAGTAGGGTTTGTCCAAATTACTTTGGAGAATCTATCGGATTTAGAACGATTTAGAACGATTTAGAATGATTTAGAATGATTTAGAATGATTTACAACGATTTAGAACGATTTAGAACGATGTAGAACGATGTAGAAACGATGTAGAACGATTAAGAAAGACTGAGAATGTTCTAGAACGATTAAGAGCAATTTAGAAGGTTGTAGAAGATTGTAGAAGGTTGTAGTAGGTTTCAGAAGGCCGTAGAAGGTTGTAGAAGGTTGTGGAAGGTCGCAGAAGGTTGCAGAAGGTTGTAGAAGATTGTAGAAGGTTGTAGAAGGTTGCAGAAGGTTGTAGAAGGTTGTAGAAGGTTGTAGAATGTTGTAGTAGGTTGCAGAAGGTTGTAGAAGGTTGTAGTAGGTTGTAGAAGGTTGCCAAAGGGTGCAGAAGGGTGAAAAAGGTTGTAGGTTTTAGAAGGTTGTAGAACGATTCAGAAGGTGCTGAAACAATTTCGAACGACTTAGAAGGTTTTAGAACGATGCAGTACGATGCAGAAGGAATCAGAACAAATGAGAATGTAGTAGAACAATTTTGAACGATACAGAACGATTCGGAACGATACGGAAGGTTACGGAAAGATTCGGAACGGTACGGAACGGTATGAAAAGCTTTGGAACGATTTTGAACGTTCCGGAACGATGCGGAATGATTCGGTACGATGCGGAACGATTCGGAACGATGCATAACGACGTATGACGATGCATAACGTTGCATAACGATGCATAACGTTGCATAACGATGCATGACGATGCATAACGATGCATAACGATGCATAGTGATGCATAACGTTGCATAACGATGCATAACGATGCATAGCGATGCATAACGATGCATAACGAAGCATAACCATGCATAACGATGCATAACAATGTAGAGCAATGCAGAAAGAACAGAACAAATGAGAATGCAGTAGAACAAATGAGAATGCAGTAGAAGAAATGAGAATGTAGTAGAAGAAATGAGAATGTAGCAGAACAAATGAGAATGCAGTAGAAGAAATGAGAATGTAGTAGAAGAAATGAGAATGTAGCAGAACAAATGAGAATGCAGTAGAACAAATGAGAATGGAGTAGAACAATTTCAAAGGATTATTGAATTTCCACTAAATAACGCCGGTTGGTAGTTGTCGTTTCGTTTAAGAGTAGTTAATTTTGAAATAGGGCAATTGGAATATTTAGAACAACAATTTTTTTTTATCCAAAATTATTAAACAATACGTGAGGTTGTTTGCAGCAATAGTTCTAAAAAGCAGAAAGCAATATAGGCGCTTAAGTAGAAGTTGAAACGAAAACAATTCCCGGAATAGCATGTTAGAGTAAGTTTAAAATTCTTCTAAATCTTTTTGAGTTCGTACAGTAAACAAGCAAATGTGTTAAGCTCTTCCATTCGTAGAAGTTTTGTTAGTGGATAATTAAAGAAGTATATGTATTTGTATTTGTGACTATAAATGTTAAAGTTGAATACGCGTACGGATTCTTGCGAATTGGTTTTATGTTTGTTTTTGATGTATTACAAAGTGAAAGTTATAGAGGATATGTATTCTTTTAAAGGGGACATTTAAATAGAGATAATTTTATTCCAGCTTTCTAGATACAGCAAATAGTGTATGTTAAATATTTGAATAGATGTGAATCTACTATTGGAATATGTTTTGTGTATGTAATATGTTCTGTGTATGTAATATGTTATGTGTAGGTAATATGTTCTGCGTATGTAATATGTATAAGTGATGAACTGCAATATATGATGTTAAATTTGCTGTAGTATTACGATAAAACTCGGTTAAATAAATAACGATAAAGCGACGTTAACATTATGGACTATGTAATTTTTCTTAAAGTGGGTATCATTTAATGAGATATTAAATTAATCCAGCTTTTTATATATAGTAAATGTTGTATGTTAAATAAGGAAAAAGATTGAAAACTACACATTGAATCTAGTATGTATGTGTGTGTTAGATGAATCTGTTGTTGCGTATCCCAAAACAATTGTACCAATCTTAATGAAAGTTTTATGAAAACAGCACAGTAGCAGCTTGCAAAGTGTTAAGAATTCAGGTTGTAGGATACAGTTAGTGTTTAATGATGTATATTAGAAATGTTTTAAAGGCGTAAGAGTAAGTTAGAAAATTAATTGGATGATACATCTTTCTCGCACCAACGGTAACCGACATGTTGGTGCTGCCGGTGAACGCGCTTCGTGTCTTTTGTGTCAATTGTTCGTACGTTATATAATGCATAAGTTATTTTTTTTCCAATAACTTTGACAATTCCAGGAAAGTCAGATTTTTTTTTAAACAGTTTTAGAGTAAGTGTAAGTTAGATTTTATAAATTATAGACATTATAGACCGTTGCAAAGCGTATGAGAAATGATCTGATTCTTTTTATGCATACTAATAAATAAAATAAATGCAGATGGTTGTTTATAAAGTTGACGAAAAAATTAAAAAAAGTAAATGGAACTGGGGGAATTGAACCATTAAACTTACGCTTGGTAGCCAGATATCATAGCATCGCGCTATGGAGGTGTCAGTATTTGTAAATTGGTTAGTAGTATACTTTCAATTACTTTTAATTACCTTGAATTACTTTCAATTTAGCGGACCAAACACGAAATACACCTAATTCTGACCAAATCACGGTCTATTGAAAATGCTCGGCTATCATCGTGAAGAAACGCCAAAATGAAAAATTTATTATTTTTGAAATAAATAGCCAGCGTATGTGAAAAAGCGACGTTTTCCTATAATTTAAATCAAGTAATGGTACTTCTAAATCATATTGGTTGAATTGTAATGGAAAATTCCAGAAATTTGAAAGGAAGTATGTTACCATAGATTTTGAAGGTACACGCTCGCGATTTTCCGTTGGTGATCGTTACTTGATTTTGACGTTTGTCGAATAAATTATACAATTTTTAATAAGTGTTTTAAGAAAAAACTGCAGTGGTAGCCCGCAAATGGTGAATTATTCAGTTTTAGAATACGAATAGCGTTGTTTGGCATATATTAGAAATTTTTTAACGCCCGAATACGAATTTTACAAACCAACTCGATCTTTCTTCTCTCTCGTACTAACGTCAACGGAACAGTTCCCGACCTCGTCGCACGACTGGTTCGGTTTTTAGATCGGAATTTTTTGAGGAATCCAAGCTTTTTTAACACGTTAACGAATACGTCGCTTCAAATTAATCTTTTCCCGGAAAATCCTTATTTCTCCGCAAGTTATCGGTTTTCCGCCATAAAAACCGGCCTATCCTAAGCACGCAAAAATTCTCCACCTAACCACCACCCGTCCGCGTCCCCCAACTCTGAAACCCTCGGACGCAAATCCCAAAAAGCGATCGATTCGCACCTCTCAACTCTAACACAAAGACGGGCATACAAAACTTATAGTTATTAGATGTGAAGTTTACACTTTCAGGCACATCATCTTCATTTTGTTGAATCAGAAGGAAATTTTCGATTGCATTATTTTCCTTATAAGTTGAAGTGGAACTCATGGACTCATCAATTTTCATTATAATACCTTGAATATTATCGCCTCGATTATCGCAGATTTTAATATCCTGGATGAAGTTTATTTTGGAATATTACATTTACTTATTTGTTTCTCTGACTCAGGTTAAAAGAATGAAGAAATATTTGTTTGGCTTTTAGCGTTTTTAATATTGAAATGCTTCCTTATTAAATGTGTATGATAATTTGAAAGTATTCAACTTCGTGAAACTTTAGATATTTTACAAGTTCATCCACAAAAGCAGGTTATTGTGCATATTAATTGATTATTTCTAGTTTCCAACGTGTTAATTAAAATTCTGTCAAATGCCTGATTAAAGAATATCGATTGTTCAGAAGTAACTTTGCTTTTAGCCCAAGATTTTAAAATTTTAACAGTTAAATTTTCTGACCCAAAAGTGAAGGTTCACCTCTGACTTAATACCATCGAACACTCAGACAATTCTGCACCAGAACCCGTACCATCAGTGTTCAAAGCATCGGAAGTGTGGTATTTTAATTTTGATTGACCAAGTAGTTTTTGCTCAGATATATATTGATATCGTGCCATTCCAACTTGAGTAATTTTATCTTTGCAATACTTTATTAACATATTAATAATTGTCCGGTGTCCTATAAGAAATTGAAATAACTGTGTTTTTTTTTTGAATAAATCCCATAATGTTTTGGATAATCAGTATCTTCAATAATATTTACAAGGTCAGTACGTACAAAATGTTCAATATTCTTAATTGCAGCAACATCAATTTTAGAAATAACAGTTGCGCACTGATAACCAACAGATATAAAAATTTGTTGTATTTCACAAGGTATTTTAATGTTGAGGTCTTTTTTGGCTTCAGCAAAAATGTCAACTGGTGGTTGGTCTTGAGTTGAGTTGTCGATTTCTTTACAAAATCATTTTCGGATGGATTTCCCTCTCGAGCTGAGTCTTGTTCTTCTAAAACACTAAGCATGCTTTCATCCATCTGTAAATAACATTTTGTTGTGCAATATACTCATGACTAAAAATATTTATTTATGTACCAAAAATAAGATTAAACAGAGCATGTATTAAATTAGTAGAAAAAATTTTAAAATGAAATTTGTCTTTTTTTATTAAACGCTTTTATTGAACTTCACTTTATGGCAGAGCACTTACAAATTTTGTTATCAATTTTTAACCAACTTCCTGATGCCGTAGAGCTTTGAAATTCCACACAACTACTTGTTTCGGCGGGGTTCCCGATGACAATGCAATAATTAGTTTTAGTTCGTTTTGAAATTGCAAAAATTTAATAATTTTCAAGTATGGAAGTCTAATTCATGGCATACATAGGAATAGTTACATCTGACAGTGTCAATGTTGAAAGAAATTCAATTTATTGTTGAGTTTTTCTTGGAGGTTTTAGACCGCTATGCTCTTGGGATTAAAAATGAAGAACAGAAATATATATATATATATATATATATATATATATATATATATATATATATATTATCGTGTAATTAAAAGGGTCAATAGAATACATAAGGACATAAGTGAACTCAATAGGGTTGAGAGCGATTGGATACAGTAAAATAAATTTATTTAGTTAAAAGATTTTCAACAATTATTTTCTATCTTAAATAGATATCGATTTAGTTTAACGCATGATTAATGTAGGAATAATTTATCTTAATTAAATTTAGTTAGGGACTATGTATTATAGCATGTATGTAAATAAAGAGAATAAGAAACAATAATTTGGGGTAAAATTATAGTATATTGGATTGATAATGAAGTACTATGGAACAGTTTTAAAAGCGTTGAGCATGTTAAAAATAACGATTTCTAGGTTTCAAATGTAAAAACCGACATGGTTCAAAGAACAAAGGGATAGATATATTTCTTAGTAGAGTTGTTACAAACAAACTTAATAGCTAGTTGGAAAGAACAGCCGTTGGTTGGAATTAAAGCAGCCAAAGACATAAACAAAACCACACAGAATTGGTGTAAACACAGAATACGTTAGTTAAAATATTGATTTCTAATCTTAGATATAGAGTCGGAAGGAGTAATGAAGAGACCAAGATGGAATAAAAGGCCATGAGTACAAGAGAGAAACATAAAGTATATCCAGAAGAAAGGAATCAAAAATCGATATTTTCAAAGATAGTTGTAAGCAAGCACGCGTCGCTAAAAAGGTGGGAAATGGATCCAAGCAAAATGATTGGTGAAAATTAAATGAGCAGGGCTAAAAATTCAGGTAGTAGAGGCATATGTGTGCGATAAAGCAATATGTACAAGGAAGATAAATGATGTTTGCTTGAAGTTGAAGGCGTGTATCAAGCGAAGAGTAGAGGCTAATCCGGAGAATTTGAAACGACAGGTGATGGTTTTAAATGGATTACCACGTACTGTTGTATTGTGTTGTTAAAAATTACGAGAAATCGACGGTCGTTGGTGATTTTCGGGGAAAATAAAGTATCGGTTAAACAAGTATACGTGCTATTTTGTAAACAGAAGGGGGGGGGCAGTTTGCATTATATAATCAGTAACAGAAAGGGGTCTCGTTCTCTTTTATTCCATCTGTAATACAGTTAGTTTACTTCCAAGTGAATTAGTGCAGTCTAATTAAATAAAGTTGATGTAAAAGCTGATAAAGCGTTATTATTAAATAGTGAAGTTGGAAGTTGAGATGTAAGTACAAAGACTTTTGTTTGGATGCACGAGAAGTAGTGGAATTTGAAAATTGTTTGGATGAGGATAAAAGCGAGGTTTGGGTAGTAGAATTTATTTGCAATAAAAAAAACGAAATTTGGAGATTGGATATTTTGATTGGAATTTATAAAAGAAGAGTTCTTGGAGTGGAGGCATGTATGATACACATGGGGATTCGACCATGGAATTAATGGATAGACGGAGGACCTACCAGACGGCAACATCTAAAAGGGGCTAGTTGGTGGACCGCAGTACGAAGTCAACTACAAGGTAGGAGATAGAATATGACATTTCATGGTGAATATTTTCATAGTGTTTGTGGTGCTTTGATGTGTTCTATTATTATTTGATTTGATTTTTATTTGAACAGACATTTATGGGACTGTTAAAACAAAATTGATTTTTGAGCATTATTCATTATTTTGCAGATAACAAAAAGTTGTAAAGAGGTATAGAGGGCTTTTTGATATTTGGTCGTGCAGGGAATTTATATTCACATCTATAAAGTTTTAAGATGAGCTCATACTAAGACGAAGGGTAACGTAAAGTATGAGGAATGCCCTCTTACTTTAATAAAAAGTTATGTGTTGAAAAGGTTATCAATATGTAAAATGATTGTTATAAAATTTAGTGAACACATGAATGTATATAAAGCGATGGTATTTTAAATTTGAAAAAAATGTAATTTGGATTTCAGATAGAGTGTGATGTTTTGGTTAATTGAGTTATTTTTGAATGCATGATTGATGTGGATTTCTATTTAGGTTTCTATGGTGACAATGAGAGGAAGTTTTTTTAGATGTAACAGGAAGGTGTATGTAATATATAGGAAGAATCGAATTAAGAGAACGATTCAGGAGCAGCCGAGGCAAAATTTGAGCGTAATTACACAGCATTTTTTTGGCACCCAATTTGTGGGGCATGATTTCAGGTTAACCTCACAGTATTTTAGCAGCCCAACGCAGACGTACGAGATTCCAGGAGTTAACCTCACAGTAATTAATATATATATATATATATATATATATATATATATATGTTTTTAAAATGAACGCTTTTACATGATAAAAATGCTCTAAAAAGAAGAAACTAATTTGTATACAGACATGGTTTGTGTAGTTCAATTTCAGATCTATAGTCACTTGAAACTTATTGCCCCAAAAACCAAAGCTTAATTTCTTTTCTTTTGAAATGTAATTTTCATTCTCTTACTGTTATTACAAATGAATGAACACATGACAACAACGCCTAATCTTAATATTTTGTTTACCCCGCCATCTAACAGCAAATAAATAAATTAAAGTAATCGGTAAAAGCACTTTCCTATTATGAAAGATTATTTTATGTGTAATGAATTTATGTCGCACTTCATTTATGTGTAATATATTTTAGGTACATATTTATTATGCACATGGCAAGTTCAATGCGGTGAGGATTATGCAAATGAATTTATGCATCTCGAAAATTATGTGTCGTGTTTGCGTTTTTATGCAAAATGCAAGTTATGCGTAACAACATTTATGTACAAGCCTTATCTGCTGATGGCATCGAAATGAAAAATTTATAAATGAAAATTTATCAGTAAAATTTGTTATTTGAGAAATATTGAGTGTTTTGTAACAACTTTTCTTTACTTTTTGGCTCTATCTTAATTGCTACAATGAGTTTACTCGAAAAATTTAACGCTACCTTCTATTGCAATCTGGTTTAGTTGGTTAACTGTTAACTTATAAAAAAACCCTATTTCTACAAAAAGATGTATTGTTGTGGCTTTGTGACCTACACGACTGATAAAAATTTTATATCGATTACTTTCAAAATAAAATAGTTATTTTGGTCCACTCATCAAAAGTGAAACATGCTGCATCTGCAAAGGAAATAATGAAACAATACGTTTTGCAAAAAGCTGTTAAATATTATATGTATTGTTAAAATAAAATAACGTGTGATGCGTATTGTGCTCTTTTTGGTTATCCTTTCAAATACATAAATTAATTTGAGGCATAAGGAATATTTTTTTTTATATGTGCACAGTATTTATGTGAATCAACAAAAGAAGTTTACTTTACATGGCAATACTAAGGACAATTAATTCTGCTAAACTATTTACTGCAACGCGTCATTTTAGAATTACAATTTTTTATGGAGAACGTTCACCAGAATATCCGAATGTGCACTCTTAAATTTAAAATAAAGGTACCTATACACTGCCATAATCATACTTATCTAGTGTGCAGTTACTACGGTTTTCTAATGAAACACACGGACACGACCTATTGTTTTTAACACCACTTTGTCATTCTTGCATTAACTAGCAGCATACTGAATGTAAGAAGGGAATTAGTACTCTAATCTGGCTGCACCAACATCAAAAAAACGAACTGATGCAGCAAAATTCAAGAAAATAGACTTCCTGTGCCGAATATAAACAAATAATATAACATAATACAGTGAAATTCTTTGTAATACAAAGTAATTCACTGTAATACAAGGCAATACTACATAATTCAGACCACTACATGTAATTCAATGTAATACCGTGTAATACAAAGTAATACAAACGGCTTGTACACTTAATACAAACGGCTTATACACTTAATACAACCAGCGGTTTGCCCCTCGGTACCATCCAAAATGTTCAAGAAAAAGGTATACTTTGTAAGAATATGTATTTTTTATGTTAACTAGGCATATTCTATCCATCTACGTATGCAGTGATTTATTATGATTTACAATTAAAAAAATAAAAACTTTTTGCTCCACTAGGAACTTTATTCTGCTTAAATTTTTGTTCCTCAAAGAGTTAAAATAAGGCTAAACAGTGTTTGAAATGCTTTATTTTAAACAAGTTGTTAAAAATGGTTATTGCAACTGTATGAAAGCAAAAAATAATATTAGGATATTTATCGCTAAAAACTTGAAATAAAAGTATCTACCATGGAAATTCTGCTAATATGTAATTTCTTTCATAATCACCTACATAATAAAAGTGCTTACTAAAGTATTATAAAAATCTATAATTACAATTAAGCCCACACACATTAGCAATTTAAATAAAATTAACATATCAAAAGTGAACAACAATCTTGTTGACAATAAAATACACCTGTATCAACATTTACCCTATATTATATTTCACTAGTAATATGTTGAAATTCGAAATATTCAAGAATACAATGGGGGTTAAAATAGAAGCTTTTGTTTCTGTTATCTTCTTCAGATAGCAGCTTGTCAACTCAAAATGTAAACAAAGTTGACTGACAACCGGCGATTACATACAATTTATTTAGAAATTAATTATTTCGATCATAATGTTTGAGGTAGGCTATGAAAACTCTTTCCGTGAGTCACTAAATCGTTGATAAAAAAAACAAAACTATCATATGTTGTACTTACCTTAATCTGAGTGGGTGGATGGATAATCCTAGGTTAAAATCGCACTTGCTACATGTTCATTTTCTTTTCTTTTTTCTAACCGCACTTGTACAAATGTCTAAACGGAATTATGAGAAATTATAATGTGAAATAACGGTGTTACATAAAATTTAAACAAATTTTGTACTTTCAACGTTGTTATAAAATTTGATTGGTTGACGCCATGTTGCATGTATTTTGGTATGAAAGATACAGATATATCTAGTAACTAGAACGCGGACATAAATAGATCAATTATTATAAAGAGTCACTTTTCAAGTACAGAGAAAGTATTTGACATTTGTGATTACGTACTTGGCAGCAATAGGCAAAAATGTAGTGATCTTCATATATATACTTTGTTGAAAACCTTCATACTAATGATAAAGTATTACTGTAAGAAATTTTTTATCTTGTACCAAAATAGAAAAAAATGACAGGAACAATGAAAAGACTAAACCTTAAGTATTTTAATGTAAAATCCTGTGTAGTCTATATGCCAATTAATGTAAATTATTTAATAACACAAATGTTTTTTCAAAATACAAATATGAATATTGCGTGTTTATAAATTAGGTATATTCCGAAAATAACACCTTTATTATCCCAGCATATTTTCAAAATGCTAACATAGCGAGTCAGAAGAGGAAAACTTAATATGAATTGATGAACCTATTGATCATTTTTTTGACGCGGAAGTAAGCAGGTTGGGCATTTTACAGAAAAAGGAAATGACCAACTCTTTTAAGACAAGAAAGATTAAAGGATATGCAAGTATGAGTTAATAAAGCTCAAAAATTATTATTATTTTGAAAAGTATAGGTATATTTTATAAAATGCAACATTTTTAATATCGAAAATTATGCTTCACTTAAACGGAACCTACATCAACACTACAGAATTCTAATAATGCAGAAATTGCTTCCTTTATACTATAAAGAATGTGTGCAATGTTGCAATTAGATAGGCTAAATTTATACATGTTCTCAGATAACGTTGGCAAATATGTCTGATTATAGGTTCATTTGCATTCACTTGTAAGCCAAATTTGAAATGTAATTGGCGTGCTTGTCAAATCGTAAAGCACAGTAACTACACTGTAATAAATTCGAAGTTGACTAGAAGAACACTTCAAAGGTCGTCAAGCTGCTGGCCGAAGACAAGCAGGTATTAAACTTTAAGGTTAAGAATACAAATTTTAAAGTTATGCTTGTTAGTTTATTCAATTGAAATAGAATCGCTTGTTTATAAAAGTGTAGGTATGCAACCCACGTTGCACTTAACAAACTTCATGGACGTATAGATACGCAAACGTGAACGGCCCTTAATAATAGACTCGCCTGTAATAGTATTTTTCTCTCGTTATGTATAATTTCTGAGATTGGCCTTTATTGAGGGTGTAGTGGCAAAAAAAATATTGCTCTTGGTCTAAGCTCGGAGTCTATTCTTGAGGAGGCATAAGTTGGTCGGGGTTCTTTCTGAGACTAACCTTGTCTTTGAATAAACTAGGGCGCCACTGCGTCAATAAAACTAACACAAAAATTCATCCTAAGGATAGACGCAGATAAACCTTAAGGGAATAATATCTACCTGAATTTAGAAATGAAAGAACATAATTTCTTTACTTATTCTTATCTCAATCAAAACGGAAAGCTGTTGGAAATAAAACGATCGTGAGTTTTGAGTTGTATCTAATAAAAGTTTTGTTTCTTTTCAACTATGTACAAAAAAATTTAAAAAGGGTTACAGTGTAAATACTATATCGTGAAAGCGAATGTTAATTAAAATTGTTCAGTTGGCAAAAATCATAGCTATTAACAGGGTAGACCTGTCCTTAAAAAATATTATTAAAAATCTTAATACATGATTTATATTGCTTGTAATCTAAGATTTTGGATTTTGCTTACAAAGATTTACTTTATATTATGCACTATGTCGTCAATTATATCAAAGCAAAAGTTAATTAGTAAAATAAGTGTCACCTACTTTAAACAAACACATAAAACTTGACTCTTATCCTAAACACATGTTATTTTTGGGTGTTGTTCTTAACAAACATTGTATAAAAGAATATGAGGATATAACAGATTTTGCCAAATTATTTAAATTACTCCAAATAAAAATACGATTTGTTTCAACAAGATATCTATCGTTCATACTCATAAATCAAAAATTCTTAATTTCGTAATTAAGTATTTATTGTTTAGCTAGTTCAGCTTTTCAAACAAAAGGTTCATCATGTCCGTGTTGATTCGTTCTGATCACAAAAAAAGAATTGTACTCACCAGAGTTTCACGCATTAAGTAACAACCAAAAATACTCAACACCTGTTGACAAAACATCAAGCGTTAGCCATCTTTTTCTAAGAATCAGGAGAGCTTGTTTTAACAAAACTACAAATTACATCTTGAGATGTTATGATTGAAATTAAAATAAAAATCCTTGTCGATTTTCGAATCCATAAATTATATGTGTATAGTTTGCTTGCTAAAAATTAAAATTTCTGTTAGCAACAGTTAAAACGCCATATTTTATAATAACAAACCGTCTTATAAATATAATCCGAACTGTGTTCTACCAAAGCTTTCGCTATGGCTGTAACACCACGCCAAACGTATCTGCCCCAAAATTCACACCACTTTTCTTTTTTTTTTATAAAAAACGTGTCTCGTAACTACATCTTGAATACCAGAATAAATGTTCCACGTTCTATTTTTATGCGTATGGTCATCTCTCACTACGACTGCGCTCGACTTCAAGCATGTTTGCGAGGATATATGCGCCTAAATTCAGGCAACTTACAAGGCACGAAATGCAACACGTATTTGCCTAAACAAAAAAACGTTCCACTGCCTCTTTTCAGATAGAAAAAAATGAGAGGTTAACAAAACTTAAACAACCAAAACCGACACATTTTTTTTTTATTTTGACTTCTTAAAATTAACTAAATTTACAAAGAAAAACAAAAATAAAGGTTAATAACTCGAAGTATGACGGCTTCGAAAAATTCAAAAAAAAAACGTAAGGGATTAATTAAAAGGGATATATTACACAAAATTTAATATACACAAAAAGAATAATAATTTGAGTGCTACGATAACTACGCGTACCACACGTCCGTGAGCAGTCATAATTGGGAATACACAATCGGGAAATGACAATTAAGTAAGTACAACACTCAAAAGTTATAAAAAGGAAAAATAAAATAAAAGTGCAAGCCAAAAATACTCAAACAAATACCAAAAAAAAAAAAAATACAGGAAATTGGCCAAACTTGTACCAATAGATACTGATATTAATATCCAAAGAAATGTACAGTATTTTTACAATTCTATTAATACTAACTGTACAATGAATCCATTTACATAATTACAAATATATTCGTCAAAAAATATTACCTATCAATATTTATAAAACGCAAACAAAAAAAATATGTGTGCACTCAAATGCACTCTTCTACTACAAACACTTTCAAAATCAACACAACATCTTCACCATCATTAAGGTAAAAATTCCAGCAAAAGTTTTATTCCCAAGAAAACCTATAAAAAAGATGACCTAAAAGTTGTTCCTTATAAACTATCTTCCAAAGGTATAAATCTAAAACTTACAATATCCACTCAATACTCCAACTAAATGTGAAAACTTTAAATCACCAAAAAAAAAATTTTTATAAGACCAAAAAAATGCTCTAATTAGAACAAACAATAGAAAGGCAAAAATGTTTATTATTTCTAACTAAGACATCAGGAGTATCACTTAATCTTCAGAAGCGTCACTAGAATCCAAAGTAGAAAAGGGGTTTCAAATCTTTAATATGCCCTCTATCCGCTCTTGATCCATCTACATTACTCAAATCGTATACTACACCTGAGCACTTCTTTTTGACAATACTTAATACAAACTTTGGAGCAGGTTTAGCTGTAAACTTATCACCTGCACTAGAGAGTACTTTGTTCACTCTCCGCACTCTATCACCAATCTTAAAAGAGATCTCATGCCTTCTCAAATTATATCTTCTACACAAACGTACATATGCTAAATATAATTTCGCACGAACATCTTTAAATACTTTAAGTAGACTTAAACGGTCCGAAACATATGAAGGGCGACTGTCAGATACAACTTCTATATCTTCTTCAGGAGTAAAACCATCACCAAAAAATTTACCACTCACTGGAACACGTCGACCGAAAATTAAAAAATTTGAGGAGTAACTAGTAGACTCATGTTTAGCAAAATTTATGGCGTATTAGATCTGTGGTAACTCAAGATCTCACGAGGTCATGCTCATCAACATACGAACGGATAGCAGTACCAACAGTTCTATTGAACCTTTCTACGAAATTACACTGGGGAATATACCGCAGTGTACCAAATTTTTTGAATTTCATACTTGTCACACAAAGACTTAAAAATTTTACTTGATAACTGAGAACCATTATCACAAATAATAAATTGTGGAACCCTATATGTAAGAAAAACTTTATCTTCTAAAAAACGTACTATAAGATGTGCTTTGGCATTTCGTAAGGGTCGCAATATGGTGAATTTCGAAAACCAATCTCCAACGACCAGCAACCATTTATGTCCTGCCTTTGAACGAGAGAATGGACCCAAAAGATTCAGAGCAATAGTCTGAAAGGAAAACTTCACTTCTTTCTTTTTTCCCATCATACCCAAAAGACTCAAATTAGAAGATTTCTGCGCACCACACGTTAAACACTTGTGCCCAGAACGTGGGGCCAGATACTTTACAATTTCGCCCAGCGCATGGGGCTAGATTCATTACACTGTCGCCACTAATGTGGGACAAGATTGATTACACTGATGCCACCAATGTGGCCTTCAATTGGTAACGTTGTCATAAGAGTAGGTCTCAATCAAATTTTGACTTGTCTTTGTTAGTTCGATTTTAGTGATGTAATTTTGGTTAAACCTGAAGTCATAAAATTTTTATTATCGCAGTAAATTTTGAGCTGAATATTTTGTCAATATTGCTGAATTGTTGGCAGTCATAAGTGAAGTTTTGTCTTTTTGTAAAGTTTGATTATCATTTTTCTAAATAGTAAATTTAAAAAATGGCATATATTTATCAAATAGTATACTTGCATAAAGAAGAATTAGAATATGAATTAAATATTCGTGGTATAAAGAGTACTAAGTCTGTTTCTGAGAAGAGAAAAATTTTATGTCGTTTAGTAGCAAAGGAAGTTGGAAAATTTGGTTGTTTAATTGATTTTTCAGAATATACAGTGGAATTTTTTGTGGAATGCACAGAAATTAATGCTAGTATTGAGTCAATAAAAAATATTTTGCCTGAATTTGAAGGAAATTCTTCAGATTCTGTTTCTAAAAGAGTTCAGTCGAGGTTGATTCATTTGTCTGGTCGTGTTAAAAGAATGCAAGTTCCCTTAGAAAATTCAGAAGAGGCCATTATATTTAAAAATGAAACGATTGCTACAGTTATTATTTTAGAGGCAGAATTATACGACTGCGCTTGACTTCAAGCATTTTGCGGGGATATATGCGCCTAAATTCAGGCAACTTACAGGACACGTAATGCAACACGTATTTACCTAAACAAAAAAACGTTACACGTCTATCAACACACCTTAAAACTAAATAGACTCGTCCGGAATTTCTGATTATTAGAATACAAACATTAATTATAATGATCAAGGAGGCGAGCTTTCGTTTGTTTTTGAATATATATTGACATACAATAGCCAGGAGCAAGCAACAACTTCTAATCTTCTGAGTTTAACCTTTTATCACGGTGTACAAAGCTCGGAGGTTAAACCAGAAGGTTGTGTTTTATGCACTAAGTGGATATCCCACGCCCTGCCGGAAAGGTGCACCAATCCAACCACCAGGGTTTGGACTTCCACCAAAGGAAGATACTTCGTAGAACCATTTTGATATCAGTATATACTGCTGAACGCGCCCACCGATGCGGGATGTCCAAGACATCCGTGACGCCTCTGTCTTCGCCGCCCACAATTACTGAAGCGGACATAGCGGCCTGGGCGTGTGAATATCACACCCCGCACCAGTTCCGCTGCTTATTACAAAGAATCCGCCATCATTGTGCCGTTCCACGCCTCATATCGCCCGTAAAGGAACCAGTACAAGACACGGCACCTGCGTTGATTGACCTGCCACATCTAGCACCGTAGATCCCAGGCGACACCGTATCTGTAAGTACCTACTCCTGCATTATTTTAGCGTAGACTTTTTTTGAGCAGAGTTTCTTCATAGAAACGCGCGTAAAAGTTCAAAATTAATCCAGTGTGCAAATTTCATTTTTTGTGTACAATGATTACATTCATTCAAAGCCGCACTATAAATTTTCTAACGCTAAAGAACATTTACATTTCTAGCGTTAATAAAATTCGTTCACATTCAATGTCCTATCCTCATGCATAAATTCAAGCACATTTTTATATTGCATATGCATGTAGAATCTTATGTAATTGTTATTTTCAATTTCATGTTAATGTATGTATTTCTTACAGCCAATGTTTAATTCTAAATCTGTAAATAAATTGTACATATTTGTTGTCTTTATGCATCAACGAAACAAAAGATGACCTCACAAAACTGAGAAATCGTGAACTGAACATCCACAAAAGTATTTATCGAAGAAAACTACAATCAACTTTGAATCTGATAGTAAATAAAACTATTGATTGTTGATTAGAATTTGACGAAGAATTGCTTTTGAAGGTTATTTGTAACTACCAATCCATTTAGAAACTAATCAATGTAAATGGCAAAATTTTAACTGTCACTTTCAACTTAAACCTGGTAGTGAATGTAAATATATACCATAATAGCGTTGACAAAACCAAGGTTTGGTGTTGTCATTGTTACTACAACTTTTTGTTGCCCTACCAAAAGAACATTGAGTGACTGATTGCGGGAACCTAGGCCTCCACATATTAGTAAAAGTCGAACTAGTTTACAACCTAGACGCTTAAATAACCGTAACCCTATAGAACAATAGCTGTATGATTTACTATAATTGTACTAACAAGGCAATATTTAATGTTACTGTCGAGACACACAAAGAACTTTTCATCACACTAAACACATATTTAGTTGCACATCTCGTGGCCCAGGATCTTAGCATATATAAAGGTTCATAGAAGCTTATAAGAGAACATTAGGGCTTTTAATTGAAGTGTATTAACAGTACGTGACCTTGAAAAGACTGTAAACTGCCAAGGCATTGTCTAATGGAACAATCATTTAATTTTTAAAAATAGTGGACAAAATTTACATAAGAATCTTAAGGTAATGATTTTATGAATATTAAAAAAATGTATTTAAAAATAGAATTACAAGGCTTGTATAACAGAAACTAGGTTGAGGATTGAATTGTAATCAGAGGGTGGCCTGCAATATGTTATTTAGCTTTAAGGGACAAAAGGAAACTGGAGATGTGCTGCTGACAACATAATAATGCCTTAAGAAAAAGAACTCTTCAATTATAGCTACTCCTATAACACTTGCAAAAGTAATGAAGACCTTCAATATCAGCATAATGCCATAGCTTATATTAAAATGCAAGAACTGTTCTGGTGCTAATAGGCTTAAAGAGGGTGCAATGTAGCAACTGTATAAACAATTCACTACACAATATCAAGCATCCACATATGTTGTACCATTCTTACCTTACTATTTCATCAGTGACAACATGTCTTTACAATTTTGTTACTTATTTAACCTTCGAGCGGACACGCATTTTATTTTAACATGAGCGAGTGCACGCCGTAAATTTTCCGTCATACAGTTTACAACAAATATTCACTATTTAAAAATAACATAGAGTTTGGTAATTATTAATAATAAAAGAAAAATAGTATTTAAGCTTAAAAAATATTTGATTTGCAAAGCTACTAATAAACATAAATAAATAATAACGTAATAAAAAAGAACAAGAAAAAATACAAGAAAAAAACAATTTTTTAATCAGAATTGGACTCATTTATATTCGCACAATCAACACACATAATTTTTGTTAAAGAGTGAAGCCTACATGTAAATGTCTGACAATTGTTGTAATTCATTGATGCTGAGGTTTTTTTCTGTCCCGTGCGCACGAACGACATGCACCGCGTTTTGGAGCTTGTTGTTCTTTTCGAACTCGCTCTTTAGGCATTTCATAATTTATTTTCAAAAATGCCTGCACATCTGATGGTAAGTTCTGAAGGCTCGCTCGGAATGTCAAATGCTCTTTCATAAGAGAGCTAAATTTTTCAAAAATATTCTTCTGCAATTTTTTATCGGACTGGTTAGCAAAAGAATATAAAATTTGTGAATTTATTCCGCCTATATTCATAAGACTGAAAAAATCGCACAAGGCCATCGTCTAGTTATTCTGGAAACAGAATATGTCGAGCACATTTTGTCAACTGTGTCAACACCACCTTTCGTAGCATTATAATCTATAATAACTAGTGGTTTCTTAGTTGTGGGATCTATATTATTTGTGTGATGTAATGTTGACAATAATATAACCAAGCATTTTTCAAGACACATAAGAAATAATCATTTTGTCTTTTTGGAATCCAAATAAACTGGTCTGAATCTCTTTACTCTTATGGAAAAGAAATTCTGGTGGAATTTTACGTTTATTCTTTTTCAAGGTTCCAATAAGCGTAATTTTTTTTTTCAGTAAATAGTCAGCAAGAGGGACACTTGTATAAGTATTGTTTCTCGTCACATTTCCTTAGAATTTTCGATTGGTTCAACTAATCGTTTCACAATGTCTAACGGAGAGTTTGACAATACGTATAGACCACCTGGCTGTTTTCCACAGTAAATTTCCAAACTGGTGGTATAAAAAGTTTTAGCATCACATAACGCATACATTCTTATCCCATATTTAGCTGGTTTGCTAGGAATATATTGAACCCAGCTGCAGCGACCTCTAAATGGATGTAACATTTCATCAATGGTTGTATATTCACCTAATTTGAAGCACTTCTTGCTATTGTGTACAAATGCATCAAAAAATGTACGAATGGCGGCCAATTTATCTATTTTTTGTCTTTCTACTCTTGTGGTTTTATCGTCAAACCTCAGACAGCGTGTCAAAAATAAAAAACGCTTGTAGCTCATTACTGCTCTACAAATTTCTATTCCAGTTCCATCAGTTGTCAAAGTTTCCTTCACATTTGCAAAGTGAGACTTATTTTATACCAATCAAGTAAAGAAGACCCAAATAAGCCAAAAATTCGCTTCTTGTTGTTTCTTTACAGTCTCGTTCTCTGGAATATGTACGGATATTTCTGTTGAACAATGTACATATTTGTAAATGTTATAATTTCGTCTATCATATTGAGATCAATAATTTTCAAAAATGCGTCTAATTCATTACTGATATCTTTAGCACATTGTTGTAGGCCAGTAGATTCTTTTACTATGTTAATTTTTTTATTTTTGAAACATGTTTATTTTCAAATTTGAACCATTTGGTTGTCTTATCTTTTCCAATATAAAAATTTTCACAAAGAGTGTTTTCCTCGTTTTCTTTATTTTGTTCATTTATTTCATCTGAAATACTTTGTTCCGACAAACTATCAAAATCATTCGTGTCTATATTCTCTTCACTAAACTCAGAATCACTTTCCACATTTTCATCATCACTTTTGTCTTCCTCAAACATACGCTGAACAATATTTTCGAGTTCTGCTTCCGTAAGAGGCTTTTTATTATCTGCCATTTTGTCTTACCTATAAAGAAAAATTTAAAAATAATATGTATAGATAAATAAGTAATTTTTATTAATTAATATATTATATATACATACCTTTTTTGATTCACAAGACTGGCAAATATCAATAATTACACTACGTTTATACTACAATGACACTAGTAGTCGCACGCCGTAAACTTTATTTCCAACACATTCATTCACTTATAACTCCATGCAGACTAAATTTTTTGGCATAAAAACAAATAATCCAGACCAACATCACCTATAAGCATTGTTCCAAGAATAGATAAGGATTTTTCTTAGGGTTACACGTGTAAGAGTATTTTATTAGAAATTTAATAAGTTCGACGTAAGTTTTACGGCTGCACGCCCGCTCAAAGGTTAACTTTACAATAGATGTTGCTTATATAGCTTAGGCTTGAGATACACTATAAGAACTATAGTAGGTAACTTCTGGAAGTCGCTGAAAAAAATGAGTTTTAACTATATTTAGATTTGCAAAAGAAATGCACAGCGTAATGATAATACATGTATTTTACAGTGCTTAATAATTGGAAATCTTGCACACTAAGCCAAGTGTGCACGACTACGTCCATTTGAAACTCTGACTTGTGAAACGTTCACTTCAAAACTCCCAATATGTACCACATCTAGTATGACTGACTGTTATTTGATTCAATATACTTTTTTTAAACAAGTCAACAACAGTAGGTAGAGATACTGATTGACAAAAAACTTCTGTATAGGAGAAAGAGAATGCTGACGAACTGGAAATCATCTGTCCTGTTCTTCATAACCAAATGTAGTGATTACAATGTTGCTACTGATTTAGATATAGGGCGTGTTGTAGAAATTAGCAACAGAATGCCAGGGTGCGGAATAAATTTTTAAAGAATATTTGGACGTCTCAAAATCATTCCCCGTTTTCAATTCAAAAGAAAAACGGGCATAACTGTAAGTTTCTATACTCGTGGTTCACAAAGTTTGAATGGTTTTCGTACAGCAGGTTAAAACAAAGAGCATTTTGCAAATATTGCGTGCTTTTTGCTTCTACTGGTGCAGGTACTAACACATGTACACAATACTGAGAATTTTTTTGAATACTTTTATATTTTGAACGTTATCTTATTCTTAATTTGAAGCCACTTAGAACTTTGGGTACAGAAGCAATGTGAAAATATAAAGATGCTATTAAAGACTGTAACAGCCTCATCTTACATGGCAGCCTGTCACCATGGTTTAATAATGATTTTCAATTAATTTCCAATTAAGATACTTACAAGTATAGGTTAAGGTTATTGAAATATTTTCTTTGTTTTGGGTTTATTTAATAATTTGTTAAAGTAGTCAGTGCGAACAAGAAAGAAAAAGTAAACTAAGCACAGAAGTTTGTCCGCACCGAGTACTGTAACAAAAAAGAATCCAACTAAGTATACCGTGCAAAAACGTTATACAGTGGGGTGGCTCACACAGAAAGAAAAAGGAAACTTCAAGAAAGAAAATTTATTTACAAACTCTTAAGAAATCTGCATGTTACAAAAGGAAAACCAACATACATACATAACAACATTTATCCAGCATATCGCGAAGGATTTACATCGTGAAAAACCTTCGTAAAAATAATTAATACCCTTCTTCGATTATCTCTACTTAATTTTCTATCTTAATCCTAGTATTTACATAAAACAAAAATTCAACAAACTTATGTATAGCGGACTGTTTTCAGTCCTGTAGTTACCCCAATGTTAAATCTTTGACATCAAAACCATATACTCGCGTATTGTCCACAAGTAACTCTTGATAAGTAAATAAAAAAAAATGGTAATGGTAAATTACAGCATTAAAGAAAGAAACCATCTACAAGTCGAAATGTATTTCACCGTAGCTGTAAAAATATTAGGAAAAACGTCGTACTTAAATAATAGTATGCTCTAAATTTTATATAAATAGAAATTCATATTTTGTAATTAATACCCAAACAAGAAAAGACATCTTTATTAGCATATTCCGACAGTTTGAGTGAAGTAAGTTTAATTTCAACATTGTATCACTTTAAGTTGTGCAATGAGTAACCTGAAAAACTTAACAAAAAGCAGTCCCAGTTCTTCCTAATGGAGGTCACCAAAGCGACGCAGAAAAGAAGCAGCAATACTTACAGCTTGGCATGACGTTCTGTTGCAGCCCAATGACTTGTTGTAGTCTACATATGTTGGATTACATAGAATACCATACCAAATTCTATTCCTGGAAAACCAAGTGAAGGTGAACAGAGTAACTCTTCAATTCTCTTGGCGGATAGCTAGTAGACAATCATTATCTGACCTAGGATATATGTCTATACACGTTATATAGTCATGGATTAAATTAATTGAGAGTAAATTAGCACCAATTGCAGTAGATAACTTAGTTGTTGAAGAAACTCCATCTTTCAAAGGAACAACTTCATACAAACTAATTTCAGAACCCCATCTTATAAATTTATTAGTTGAAGGAGCCAATTTGTTTATCTGCGATTACTGATAAAGTTGGGTAGGTTTCGACACAATTTGTTTGCTTGATGACTAGTACGTACTACTTCTGTCTTATCACGAAATCCGTGTTAAATATATCAGTGAATTTCCATAGAAATATCTCGTAATTCAGACTGTTGAATGTCATAAGATGGGTATAAAATAACAGTTCGACAACGAATCCTTGAATATTGTACATTAGAAAGCTTAGAGCCAACAACTATCAATAACGAGAAACCCAATTGATAATTTTTATTCCATTGTGATGTGTTATTTTTAAAAAAAAAAAGCCATACACAGATAAAGAAACGGCAAATTTGAATTGAACCGAACTCGCTAATCACATATGCAGAAAATCCATTTTATATCAAATTTGTGGAATATTCTTAAATAATTTGAGTAAGTAAGAAAGTAAACGTTGCAGATAACTAAATACATTTTCAGAGCTATATCAAAAATAGAGATAGATTGAGGAACTTTAAATTATACTCTAAATATACTAATAAAACCTATAGGATGTTGAAGAAACAAGTATTTAAATTGAGAAAGCAGTGGATTTTCTTAATGAATATTCATATGACTGTGAAAAGAATGCACGAAATGTAGAATTTATTTATGCAAAAACAAAAATATTCACATACCGGAACTGCACGTAAGAAATTGTGTTCTTCTGGTATTTAAATTAATGCAGTTACTTTATTTACATTTAGAAATTAAGAGTTCACACCGTAATAATTCAGATTGTTTATGTTTCTAGGATATTTTAAGGTTATATATATTTTCAAGTTATTTTCTTGGTAATTATTATTTAGTGATTGTGGTGGCACTGTTTCTGCTAAATAAATTCTATTTTATTAAAAGATTAGCTTTTAAACCCATTTTAATTTGAAATTCAGTGAGAAAATAATTTATCTTTTAGGGCACAAGGGTTCTCCATATTTAACATATAATTACCTTGATAAATAAATGTGTTCAGATCATAGTATATTTTGTTAGAGGTGTTTCGCTCATGGTTTTGGAATGTATTCTTCAAAGTTGAATGTCATTAAAGATATAAAAGTACTTTTAATAGCTTTCTTTTTTTTCTTCTGCATCTGGAATTTAAAAAAAGTGGTTGTATGGGATCTTCTAATGATCCAAATCTAAAAATATTAATTGTGATATAATAGATCCTACATTAGAAGTTCGGGATTTTAATAGTTTAAGCCTTTTAAAACTTGATTTAATGATGGTTTCAAGTTATTATCAGATTACCAAATTTTTAGTACACTGCGATGTCATTTTCACGAGAGAAGTTTGTAAATGTTTAAAATAACTTTTAATAATTTTTCAATTAAAGTTCTGTATTTTAGGTACCCTTTTCCTTCTCATTTTATTTTTATATGTTCTGTTTACTTGATATGTTCTTTTGGATTTTAACGGTAGTTCTGAAACACTGGTGTTGAGTTGTGGTACAGCAGTCTTTGTGGATAAATTTAGATCAGATTTAGTATCATCTACTGTTACAGGTAGCAGTATTGGATCCTCCTTGAAAATAGGTACACCATGCTGTTCTGACTGGGAATGATTACCTACATAGCATATATCAACATATTATAATTGAAATAAGGGGCCGCCATACTTGCGGCCACGTCCCCAATGCTCCACCCGAAGGTACTACATTGGCATATATCAACATAGCAAGATTTCCAGAATCACACTGCAAAAGAATACTATATGAACTGTTAACCGTGTATTATTCAAACAAGAAAAAGTATCGTTATCGAGTCAAACAAATGTTAATCCTTATTATATTCTACTGTTAAAATAACTTACCACTCAGAAATCATCAAGAAATAGGCTCCACGAATGACAATGTTATAAAAGAAGAAACTTTATTAGGTGATCAAGGTATTTTTAGGGTATTGCTGGCTTTCAGAGTGGAATCAGGGTACACTACACTTATGCAGCACTTTTTAACTGCTCCCGAGAACTATGCAATAATAAGTGGTGAAAACTAAATAAATCCCTCGTGATTATCAGATAGCAAATTGAACCTCCATATACCATAAACGCATACCTTACCTAATATCACAAGGTCGAGAATTTCTTGTTAATGAGGGAAGCCCAAGGTAAAGTTGGATGGAAAACGGCTTGAGGAAAAGAAAAACTCATTAGAGATAAATGGCTAGTAGAGTGTTAGCTCTGGGTAGATCATGAGCTTGGGTCATGGGTTGACAAATGACCAAAAATATAGATAAAGAGCGCCACCGTATTTTTCAATATAACATACGAAGATACATGTACTTGTATTAGGGAAATGCGGAAACCTGAAGTCTACACTGCTTATGTAGCCACAACACCTAAATATCCACCTTGCAAAGCACTTACCACAATGTCATTTACCAGATGTATTACAGATGTCTCTGCATATCCTGTGAACAAACAAATGCACAACAGGGACACCGTTTATGTCAAAAATATTCACCAATAAATAACATTTTATTTTAAGTTTCAAATATATATATATATATATATATATATATATATATATATATATATATATATACTCAGGGTACTTCTTATCATTAGACATAGTTAATCTTTTGCTTATTAAGAACCAAGAAATTTCCTTTGAATTTTTAATAATAAAAGAATTAAGCAAAAATACATTCTATTCAATTAAATTGGTTTAACTTGTTTCAACATTAATATTTACAATAAAAATTTACATGGAAAGAAACTAGTATTGTTCTACTTTCAAAACACGAACATCTATAAACTCAATATTTCAACATATCTTTACTGTAAGGTATTTGTTTTCTTAATAATTTAAATCTCAAATTTAAATATAGCCTTCAGTAGTACTACAGTCGACTTTACAAGTGAGAAACAAGATTATTTTACGTGATACTAAAATATAGCATTCAAACAAAGAATAAGCTTTAACTTTATATCTTTCAAAAATTTATCATGTCTTAAAATTAAATTGCATGACCTCAAAATAATCAAAGATTTTATTAATGTAACATAGAATAGCAGGTGGTAATTATATTGAATAACTAGATATTTTTGACATCAAATGTCAATAACAATTTTTTAATGAAGCTAAAACTGTCTGCTTGTGGAACGAATATAATAGGCAACAATGAAGCCATCTTTAAAATTTTGTGAAGTTACGAGAATAAAACAGGATGCTTGTTACAAAATGAATTTCAAAATAACTAAATCAATGTAGCATATCAACCTTTCATCATACGTAAGACATTTAAATAAATACAAATTAAATTAAGGTTAAAAATCACTCACGTGCTTAAGTACAGTTCAATCAAAAAAACTTGAACGTTCTTACTAGAACCAAACAACATCAGATGTCGACAAATCTAAGCACATCTGCGATGCACGCAACATGAATAACATACCATTATGCTGAATTTTACGCTGGAAATTTTAAAAGACCTTCAGAACAAAATATTATCCAACCAAATAAAATCTCCATTACATATGACCAATAATTTTCATGTTTCCTAAATTTTAAACTAAAGCTTTATTTCAGTGGTATTGCACTACGGAAGACGAATTAATAAATTTTATCAAATTATTTATACCAATTGTTTTAAAGATGGACCACTCCAATGTTCTTCGCATCTGCAGGAATTAACTGACCTCACCGATGGTGGAATACAAAATAAAAATCTTCAGCAAAAGTTGTCAGGAACCACATCATGTCACGAAGGTATTCGTTAATCAACTTTCTTGCGAACGCGACACCAGGCCATGTGCCTGAATATCATGTTGACTTTTCTATGCTCCAGAGAGCAGCTTACTTCTGCAAGCATTAATGGAAAAGTGAAGTCGAAATTACAGACAAACGATTAGTGTAGTATCTTAGACATGGAAAGGGAAGTACGCATAATCCATTATACACTTAATAAACTATTTTTAGTGATCAGACAATTATAAATTATGTTTTTATATTATCGAAACATATTAGATTTATAAGGAATGCATAACTAACTTAAAAAAATACGTTACAGTGGAAAAATATAAAATGATCTTATTCAAGCTATGGCGAATATGTTAATGATAGTCTTTTAACCAGAATAAAAATCACCTTTTTATTCGCTATTATTAGATGAAACTACGGACTGCTCTAAAAAGAGCAATCAACCATTTGCATTGGATATGCTGATACACAAGAGTTTTTATTTCGAGGATATTTTTTGAATTTTTTTAGAAATTAACTCCACCACTGGATCAATATACAAGAACAGTTAAAAGGGAGATAATAAGTATGGGTCTTACAAAACCTTCACAGGCAAGGTTATGATGGGAGGATAAAATATGGCTAGTTGGTTCGATGAAAGGTGTCTTGTTAGGATTCGTTTTAGTATTTAATTATTTTGAAGCGGTACACACACTTATTCTAGAAGAACAACCTTTAGGAATATATTAAACACTGATTTAATCATTCTTTAAATTTATGTTTAACAAAGTTATGTCCAGTCATTGCTGTCAGAAACACTATGGCGATTTTTCCTAACCGCCTCTGCAAAGTGTGTAAATTTAATGCAAAAGCTAATTTCTGAGTTTAAAGAAGTCTGTCAGTGAATCAAGAAAAACAAAATTAAAAGCATTGTACGTGAACAATATGTTGGGTAGAAAGGCACAAATCCAAAACTCATTTAAAGAGTTTCTTCCGGTAATTACTATAACACTAGAACATTTAGAACATGACACCGACGTTGCAAGAACTGCTGTGAGTTACTACATACGCGTTGGAACAATGTATTTTATCATATCTCTGTGAATAATTGCATATTGTTTTGAATTTTCATTTACTTAAGCAAATTGCTTCCGTCCAAGTTTATATTTTTCTTATGCAATGGAATCTAGTTCCTATTTTTAAAAATGTAAGGCTTAATCGTGAAGTTTTTAATGGGATATTTTTAGAAGCTGAGTACATGGCAACAAACCTTAATATTGATATTAAAATGCCTAAGTATAATAATTAAATCATTCATTTTGTAAACCAATATGATTCTACCGCTTTGACAGAAACAAATTTTTCAACCATAAAAAGAAGATTGCAAACTTATTTACGTTCAACATCGTTTAAACGAGTTGGCAATGAAACCCAGAAGAAGGGTTTTAAAAAACGTCAAATGATGAATAAACATTGAAGATTTATATTCATATATTGTATATTTTGACTGTTCTAGAGATTGTACTTTTTGGCAGTTTCGACTAAAAAGGCTATATAATTTTGTAAAAAACCACCATTTCTGCTATCGTCGGACCACTACTGAATCAACCAAGTTATATACGTTAATATAGCAATTTTTGTTTAACCCTTTCGCTGCTGAATTAAGAATGAAACTGCACCAGTTGTGTGCTGAGTTAAGAAAATCTAAAACGTATATATACGGATGTAGCATTCAGAATTACATAGAACATATAATTACTGACATAGCATATATATTATATAATTTGTGGTTCATAGCATACCTGTCAAACTTAGATATTGAAAAAATGCAAATAAATACTACACTTTTTATTATGTAAATAAAAATCAATTGTGCTAAATATTTTAAAACTTTTCAATGTGTGGAATAGTTCAAAACAGGGTACCACGCAAAGTCCGACGTCATAGTCAAGACAACAATATCCACTGTCCTTTCTTTTTTCGGTAATTGCTAAGCTTGCTTATCAGTCAAACCGACATATCCTGCCATTATACAAGAATTTATAACTATACACTACTTAGCAGCAAAAGCACCTTCAACATGATTGAAAATCTGAACACGACTAAATCTAATAAAACTGCAAATACTTGTAATTTACGAAGTTCATATATGCAACTATAAAATAGAATAGGCGAACTTCTCGTATGTATATTTACTGACAACGCACAGATTTTTGAAATTATAAAACGTATATTTACGGACGTAGCAGTTAAAGGGTTAAAAAATACAAAATATCACTTTCACAACATGCATTTTATTTGTACACAAAATTTAATTTAAGAAACAAGTAAACCAAAATCGCAATCGACAACAGTAGAATAAATGAAAATCGCAATTAAAAAAATCTTAGCAAATGAATTTAACTAGCAACTATTCTACACAATAAATATCAATTATACTCTAAATACATATAAATAAATAAATTTATAAATAGAATTGGAACTAAATTGAGAAAATTCACCAAAGTATTAATAGAACAGTGCAATTAAATACGCATTCTCCCAATAATAAAAATATTTGAAAACACATTTTTTAAATATCAATTCAAAAGATGGTCTTCGTCGTTGTTTATTTTAAGATCAACAGAAAATTTATATAGGTATTTATTAAAACACTTCTTTATGTGAATATCTTTGTTGTAACATGGGAACCCTTTTCGTCAAAATTACACATTTTTATTAAAAATATATGCAGCAAAAAAAACAAATTCAGGATTAAAAAAAAGTATTCTTGGTGCAAGTCTAACAATAATAATAAGAAATTATTGTCATCTAACATTCATTAAAGGTGTCAAATATATGAGACGTCCTCACAGTTCTTGTAATTGCACAACAGTCGACAAACACTGGCATATATCATTGTCATGTAACTGCTTTTTTTTCTAGCAATGCAAGTTAATACCCAATAGTAATATTTAAGTGATACGTAAATACTGAGGTGTTTCAGATATGTTAAAATTAAAACTAAGGAAGAGACTATGAATTATCAAAGCATAATTTCGTTTTGATTATGCATAGGAGATATAATGCACTTAAAATTATTGAATGATACAGGAACCATTTAATAACTATAAAAGTAAAATATATCATTTACAACTGGGTTCATCGATTTAACCCTTTCGAAGCTCATGCCACCAAAGAATGTCATAGTCCTACTATATCTAGGTACGCATGATGTTTTAGATGTCATGCATTAACTTTGTTTCAGTACGCTAGTATTCAGTAAACGCATGGTAGAAGTAGATGTTTTTGATCTGAGTGCTTACTAGTAGTGTAATAGTTTGTATTTATTATGCAAGTAGTGTTTCCAACTATGGATTCGTGTACACTTGGGCCATCGGCTGTCTACTCAGCTAAAATACATAATTACCGTGATCCGCAAACGGACGAAGACTTGTTTGAAATATTAAATAATTCAGATGATATAAACGATTCCACATAAATCTTACAAGATAAATCACTCAAAGTGAAGTAGCTGGATTCTGAACACGAGGATGAAGAGGTCGAACAAAAGGATCAGTATAATTCAGAAAATATTACACCTGCACAACTTTCACTTGACTAGTTTTGTAATGCCATCCAGCCCAATACAAGTCAACATCCTCCTACATCTGGCCCACTGAGGGATAACAACTCTATTGTTACCTGGACAAATGATCCACCTATAGCAGTTTTACGACTTGTTTTTCCAAAAGTGCAGAGGCTGCTTATTTTTAGGGCTGGGTCGGCGTATCGATATATCGATACGACCCCCGTATCGACCCCCCCCGATACAGCGAAAAATAAATATCGATATATCGATACTCGATATGTATCGATACGTATCGATATTCGATATAGAATATGTATCGATATTCGATACGCAAAATCCCGTATCGCCCACCCCTATATATATATATATATATATATATATATATATATATATATATATATATATATACTAATGTCACAAATATTAAACTTGAAACTTTAATTATTTTGATAACAAACAATCTTAAGTGAAAGATCAGTAAATACATTATTTTAAAACGATCTTCTGATTTTATTCCCAAAAAAGAGTAGATAAATTATCGATGCGTATCGATTCGTACGGATACGTATCGCTACGTCTCGATATGCATACTTAATCTACACATTCGGATACGAATCGCTATATATATCTATACGTACCGCTACGTATCTATACGTACCGCTACGTATCGATACGAATCGATACGTATCGATACGCACCGATACGCATCGATACGTATCGATACGCACCGATACACATCGATTCATATCGATACGTATCGATATGCATCGATACGTATCGATACGTATCGATATATATATATCGATATTCGATATATCGATACATATCGATATAGAATATGTATCGATATTCGATACGCAAAATCCCGTATCGCCCACCCCTACTTATTTTACCAAAAGGAAACACTCCTCTTGTTTTTTTTTAACTTTTAGTAAATAATATTTTCTATGAACAAATCGCACAGGAAACTAATAATTATTCCATTGAGGTGGTTTTGCAAGAGGGAAGTGTGGAACATTCACGAGTTAGTCGCTGGAATGCAGTAATATCATAAAAACATTCTTTGGGTTGTAACGAATATGATTTCGCTCCCAATTAATTTACGCCTTTTTATAATTGTTAATTTACAAAAATTCCTTACGGTATTGAAAGTGTAAATTTCTATTCCATTAATATAATATTTATTCGTTATCATATCGAACTCCATCTGTGTTTATAAATTTAATGTAGCATTTTGGTTCTCCTGATACTTGCGAATGTGTTGATGTAAGAATCCGGTTCACTGCGCTTGCTCGCATAGTAAAACGCTTCAATCCATTTTAATTAGAGGATGTAATCAGATAGACAGGTTTTTGACGCGTGGTCGAGTAGAGTGTGTTTGAAGTCATGGAGTCCAACAGGCACGTGGCCTGGAGAAGGAGAATTCCTTTATAATTTGAAGTAAAAACGGTCGCTAGGGTATATGCTAGAGAATCAAGAAATTTTGTTCAGTAGTCTTCTTTGATTAGCCGACCCTTGAGATGATTTATATGGTTTTGAAGTAACATCATCATGGTATGTAATTATTTTCATTTTGAATGTAAATTAGCGTTTCTTGATTTTTGTAGTGCAAATTTTTATTGTTATTAAGTATTTCAAGTTGAAATGTTAAGGTGCCCTTGTTGTAAACAAATAAAAATTTAAGCGTTCATTCTCGAATGGAAATCAAGTTCGTAAACCTAGGCATATGTGAAGAAATCGCATATGTTGTAGTTGTACACAAAAATTGATGGGTGACAATACAAGTTCATCCTCAAATAAGTTGGTAAATAGTTGCTACCGGAGTTATATAGATATCATGTGGTGAGTGATTTCTTTATTCAGTTCTCGCTAACCAAAGAATCTACAGGAAATGTAACAGTTGTTTTTTGTAAGTTTATACAGTAGTTTAAATTGGTATAAATATTTTTTTGTTCAATATTTAACAGTTTGATTTGTATAAATGTTCATACGAACGTTGAAAATTTAAAGATAGGTTTCAGAGAATCAAAAAGGTTAAACCAGAATTTGTTTGGCACATTTTATGATCCAGTTTTGTTACTTGAAAGTATAATAATACACAGATTATTTTATACCACAAGGCTATTTGATTTTTCGTTCAAAGTATAAATTTTTATAAATATCTAAATTCAATCTTACATGAAATGAGTCGAAATCATATATCATAATTGTTTGTAAACCAAAACAGGATCCTTTTTCGGTGATAATTAAACAGTTGTTACTTATCATCAAAAAATATTTTCCTTAAAGAACTTTAATAAATAATTAAGTTCATTGAAATGCTCTTAAGTAATGAGAGATTATGTATAATTACTTTGATAGCTTGATTACGAACAAACAATAGTGTATATAAAGTTGCATAAAAGATGTATATAAATTTCTTTAACTGAATAGAAAATAGATTATGTTATTCTAAATTATATATTTTATTGAAGTTGATAATAGTTACTCACAATTGGTACAAACAAATTCACAAAATTCGTGAGTATAGAGAGAAAGACCACCAACATTCTATTTGTAAGATATTTTAGAGTTATATTTTTGAATTGCTAATTTCTGAAATTTGTTTGTGATAATTTGACTAGGCTCTAGTGAAGCCCTAGTTCTATGAATTTCTTGAGGTGGTTATATTTTCAGATAGTACGCGATCATCGTTCCAATTCAAGCTTGCAGTGTTAAAAGTAAGTAAGTATTATGTTTATACATTTTGGTTGTTCAGATGTTTTTTTTCTTTTCGAAGATTTCTGTATCTTATCTTCGGATTGTAGACATTACAGTTATTAGTAAGATACGGAGGCGTTCATAATTTTCTACAACCCCTGCTCATAGCTCTGCCCTAAGTTGAAGAAACTTAGCTGGTTGGAAGATCTTATTTGAGCGTCCTTTTGTATGAAAAGCCGCTTCCCATACATTTTACCCTGGGCTTAAACTTTAAACAGGAACCCTCCTCTGTTGTATGGTGACTCTGCTGCTTATAAGGTGGAGTAGTTACATACAAAAATTAGGTGTAACAGGGTTACCATTACACATGGGGACTATTCAACTTAGTCGTTTACAATATTATTGGAGAAAGAATCCTCTGTTTGATATTCCAATATTTTCTGCAAATATGGGCCGCAATTGATTTTTATCTATTTTTCGTTGCTAGCATTTTGCAAAAAATTCTGTGTATAGTAAACCTACTTCAGACGACACTTTCAATAAGATATGTCAACATATCGATTATATTAATAATCGAATGGAACAGATAGATTATCCAGGTAGGTGTTATGTTTGGATGAATCAATGCTACTTTGGCGAGTGTGATGCACTCATTTTCATTTATACATTATATGCGTAATAATTGAGATGTATTTGCAATTATTAGGTCATTACTTAAATATTTTGTTCAATTTGCTAATAGTTAGTTAAGGGTATTTTTTATTATAATTGCGTTGATTATCTTCAATTAATGGTATGTTAAGTGTACATTGAGTAACAGTAGGTTTAGCTTATTCATAACCATTCGTAGAAATACAGGTTTAAACAGAAAAGGGAAACCCATTAGTAAGGGTTAGTTCAGTTAGGTGGTTATGAGTAAGGGGTAGGAAATGAAAGAGGAATGAAGCGAGCAATCGAGTAGCAATTGTGTGGTGCAGTGCATCTCGATGTTCAGAATGCCACGAGAATATTGATTTATTCAAGTTTCATAATTATTAACCAGGAATAAAAAGCAGATAGTTTAAATAAAAAGTTGAGTGCTATCGTTCTCAGAAGTACCTATTGGAATTAAATAGTGCAAGTAGTTTAAGGGGTTCCTGGTGGGCTATACCGGAACCCATTATAATTATTATAATTTACCTTAATAATTTTTGAAATGAATCCTATCACACTGAAGATAGCTTTTAAGTGATATTTTGTGTTTCGTTGTGGTTGTTTTCTAATCCCAATCATAGGTAGATAAATTGATTTCATTCTGTAAGTGTTCTATGGATGTCTTTCAAGTTTATTTCGATATAACTGTCAATGAGGGAACACCCAGTGTGCACGTGATTCGCCGGTGGTAACATTATTCGGAAAATAAAACTGTGAGTACTTTTGTTCATTTTATTTCAAATTAGTATTAAGTAACAGCACCAAAAAGTTTCAATCGGGTTAAGATATTTAATGAATAGTTAATATTAAAATAATCTTAATTAGGTAGCAACATTTTATTGATGGGAATAAAAAAAAAGTTTAAATATTTTTGGGTTATATAGCAATACATGGTCAAGTTTGTGATCGAATTTAGTACTGATTGCGGTAAAAGGATTTCCTTTCCGGTTGAAAGTTAGCTGGACAGTACACGAAGTAGACTTGTTTTCCACCAATATATAAGAAACAAAAAACTAATATGAAATCAATGCTGTTATCTAACCTGGCGGGACTGTCTTCAAATTTTCTGTGTATACAGGTGCACTTGGTTACAAAGGCGGAAAGGGACACACCAGCAAAGTTGTTATGCATTTGATGGACGAGACGCTAGGTGTGGAGTATGCCTTGTTTAGGGACAACTATTATAATAGTTACAGTTTGGCCGTCCAGCTACTAGAAAGAAAAACTGTTTCTTCAGAAACTGTTTTATGCAATAAGAAAAATACACCATTGGAAGTAAAGAATGCCAAACTCAAAACAGAAACCACAGCTCGATATGCAAATGGTGATGATAGAAAAATGGCATCATAAGCAAGACGTGGCGTGGCATACATATCCACTCAATACAATAATGAAATGGCAGAATTATAAATCGGCAACACATAGTTAAGCAGAAACCCAGACCTGTGTACGAATATCATTGTACGGGTTATACACTTTCCACGATATAGAAATATTTTAAGTAGGACTGTAATTACATAGGATTTTTAACAATTAAATAAAATGAAATATTCAGAGTTGGAGACAATGCAAACAATTGGTTTCTATATAATAAAGTAAACAAACACTCACCTTGTCCTCCCATAAACTTGCATCTACGAGCGCTCGTTTTGTGGACACACATGGACAGCAACCGTGAATTGCCTGTTCTTTAATATACAGCTATAAACCAAAATACACTGACTCCAAATCACACAGTAACCACTACATAGGTTACATACAATAAAAAGACGGTACACACATTTAAACCGTCAATAACATATTTTACATGTTGCTTCCACCAAGTATGGAAAGTAACTCTTAATTTTAGAAATAACAAAAGAGTGGGAATACATTATCACTAATATATATCGGAATTATTCGCGAACTAAACTATTAATACCGATCCGACTAATATACCGGATTTATACGCGAGTTAACCGAACATTCCGCCCACCGTAAAATACCTAATTTTACCCAAATAAAGACGTGTAAGATAAATTCATCTTAATCAAAACGTCAACCAAAGAAAAAAATGCATTAACAAACAAAAAAAAAATACTAAATCAAGATTACATAGTTAATCATTGATTAGGAAGAGGACATAGTTTAATGACAGGCCTCTTTAAATAACCTGTAGAGGTTCTGAGAGTAACTACCCGAGTTTTCCCATCAGACCCGGGATGGAGAGAGACAACCCGCCCCAACTTCCATTGCAAAGGAGGCAAGAGTTCATTGCATATCAAAACGAGCATGCCCTCTTTGACAGGATTGCCCTCAAGAAGAAATTTTGAACGCTGTTGCAGAGTGTTCAAATATTCATTCCGCCAGCGTTTCCAAAATAATTGATGAAGCGCTTGTATTTTCTGCCATCGAGATAAACGTGACATGTTGATGTCCGACAGGTCTTCATCAAAAAAGGTTCCTAAAGGTTCGATCGTTAAAAAATGATTTGGAGTAATAGCCGTCAAATCGTTAGGATCAGAACTATTAGGACACAACGGACGCGAATTGAGCACAGCTTCAATTTGCGAAAAAAGAGTACACATCTCTTCAAAGGTGAGTATGTTGTCTCCAATAACCCTTGTTACATGGCGTTTAACTGATTTAATGCCTGCCTCCCACAAGCCACCCATGTGGGGGGCTGCCGGCGGGTTGAAGTGCCAGACCAAATGTTCGGCTTCAACCGCTAAACGATAATACTGCAAAATTGCTTTATTAGCTGCCACAAAATTAGTGCCACAATCACTAAATATTTGGGCGCACAACCCTCTGCGGGCTATAAAACGACGCAGAGCTGCTAAAAATGCATCTGCGGAGAGATCAGAGGCGCACTCCAGATGAACCGCTTTTGTTGAAAAACAAACGAATAAGCAAAGATAGGCCTTCAACACTTTTGCCCCTGTATCCTCCACCGAACTTAGTAAACAAATATTCCGGTTTACTTCCTCGTTAGTCTTAATCAGATTTGGTTGAACGGGCCAACCAATTCTCGGTCCAATAAGCCAAGGGGGACCCGCCCACCATAGGGGATGCGACTTCAAATGAGAGGGTAATAAGCCTCTCGAAGCACAGTCACAAGGATTATCTTGTGATGGAACATAAAACCAATGATCTCCAGGCAATTGCTCTTGGATTAGGGACACACGATTCGCCACAAATGTCTTCCAAGTATGAGACGGCGACCTAAGCCAGGACAGCACCACTTGCTAGTCAGACCATGCAATTGTATCGGTAAATGTTATTTTTTCTTTAAAAGCCTTTCGGACGAAAGCTATCAATTCCGCCAAAAGAAGAGCAGCACAAAGCTCCAGGCGAGGAATGGATAATCTTTTCAGAGGGGCTACACGAGTTTTGCTAACTACTAAAAAAGTAGATATTGCCTCATTTGAATTGTTGGACAGCCGAAAATAAACCGCAGCTGCATAAGCCGCTTCACTGCTATCACTGAATCCATGCAATTCACAAATAGACGACTTATCTATACCATAAAATCTCGGTATAGACAATTCCTTTATTAACGGTAACTCCGACTGAAACTTCTTCCAAGAATTAACAATTTCAAGGGGCGGTTCTTCGTCCCAACTCAAGCCCAAGATCCATAATTTTTGAATTAGACATTTCGCAAACACCACTATTGGCGACACAAAGCCCACAGGATCAAATATCCGGGCTAATTCCGAGAGGATGTGACGCTTTGTGCAATGTGTTTCCTGGGAACAAATATTATATGAAAAACAATCTGTCGCAGGAGTCCATTCCAAACCTAAGACCTTTACAGATGAAGGTTCATCAGGGCTAAACGATATAGTCTGCTGTCGTGAGACATCCAACCCTTGTAAAACAGTAGAATTATTACTAACAAATTTCTTAAGCTCAAACCCACCTCTAAGTAATAGTGCGACTAAATCCATCGCTAACTGGCGAGTGCTTTCTGACGAGCTAGAACCCGAAATTATGTCATCCACGTACACTTCAGACAGTAAAACCTTGGCTGCTTTAGGGAAGTCCACTGACTCATCCCAAGCTAGTTGCTGGATAGTTCGTAACGCTAAAAATGGTGCAGACGATACACCAAACGTGACTCTATTCATAACAAATTCCCGAACAGGAAGTTCCGGAGAAAAACGCCATAAAAGACGCAGAAAATTGCGATGCTCCTCACAAATGTATATCTGTCAATACATTTGTTTAATATCTGCAATGAGGGCATACCTATGCAATCTAAAAGTCAATAAAATTTCAACAATATCCGTGTGTAATTTCGGACCAGGTAGCAAAGCATCATTTAACGAGATGCCGTTCGAAGACCTACTCGAGGCATTCATCACTACACGCAATTGCGTTGATGATGATTGCAATTTACAAACTCCATGGTGAGGTATATAATAGACATTTGAATTCTCTATGGGAACAGCTTCTGTCATGTGCCCCGAATCAATATAATCCTGCATAGCATTTATGTATAGGCCACGTAATTCAGGATTGATAGATAAACGCTTTTCTAATAATTTTAAGCATCGTAGAGCTGTAGCATAGCTTTCTCCAAATATAGGAGGACAACCGTCTACAAATGGCAGACTTACTGTATAACGACCCTCACTATCTCTTCTATAATTTTTTTTAAAATCTTCTTCACAAGGTTCTACCTGGTTGTGAGAAGGCAACTGTTCCAATTCCCACAACTTTTAATATTTTCCTCTAATGCACTCTCAACAAAATAGCAAGAAGTCTGATTTGGCTCCTTGGCGAAATCTTACCCATTAAAACATACCCAAAATGGTATTAATAGCCGATGGCTCTTTGTTATTGAGCCCGAAATTACATTACCCAATAAAATCTGGGAAACACTTCCGCTCTAGCAGCATATCCACAGGCGCTTTAACATCAAAATGTGGATCTGCTAAGCATAAGTTTTGTATATGTTTCCACGAATTATTCTTTTGTAAATTATTTGCAGGCATTTCACCACAAATAGACAATGAGATTTGAGCACCGAGAGAAATCAGGGGGCCTACTCCCTTTCTAGATTGCAGGGAACAAGTGACAAGCCCTCTACTCTTAACATAGGTTTGGCTCAAACCACGAATAAACATACTTGAATGTGTTCGAATAAAACCTAATTTTTGCACACAATTTTCTGTGATAAAATTGACTTGTGAACCACAATCCAACAAAATTCGAATAGGTACTGGCACATTACCTGCCCTTAATACATTCACAATCGCTGTACCTAATAGAACCGTAGGATTCAACTGGGCCATCCCTGAAAATGGGGTCACCCCAGGAGGATAGGATACTCCACTATCTTCTGATGAAGCCAATGGCTCTGATAAAGTGGAAGAATTATTCATCTCGGACACAGATAACTTTCTGAAATGCAGCAGAGTATTATGACGGCCAGAACATATCGTGCACGATTTCTGGTCCTTACAAACTTTCACGGTATGCGTATCTTTCAAACAAACAAAACAGCGATTCCGATTTCTAATCCATCGAAACCTCTCAAAAGCTGATTTATCTTTGAATACATGGCAAGACGAGATATCGTGTTCCTTTGAACATAAAGGACAACCAGTAGCTGATTTAGCAAACAATACTGTAGATTTAACTTTAGGGTTATATATTTGATCGCCTTTAACAACTTTTTTAGACTTTGAAGAACCTAATGTTCCTAAATTGTCTAAAGCACAACTTTGTTTCCCTAAAACGTTAATAACGAATCAATACCAGGGATTTTCTTCGTTCGTCAACAATGCTAAGCTCAAATTGCTCCTAGTAACTACATCTAATTTCTGCAGTAACATATTAACCAATAACAAATTCAATTGTTCCTCCTGGTCAGGCAATAAAGCTTTGAGCGCGGCCCAATTTTCATTAAATTGGTCCACCAATCCCTTCATCGTGGAGGGTGAACGATCAGAAATATTTTGTATCTTATACAAATTACGAAGATAATTATTAGCAATTAATCTAATATTAAAATATCTATCATTTAATATCTTCAAGGCAATAGGGTAATTGGCTGCTGTCACCTTTAAACTTTTTATAAGAGAGGCGGGTTCAGATTCTAAATGCATGACCAAGAAATGGAATTTTTCTACATCGGATAATTTCCCATTACTATCAATTAAACTTTTAAATAATTCCATAAACGATTGATACTCGGAAATATCTCCAGTAAAACCTTTAATTTAATAGATGGAAGCTTTAAATGTGGTTGATCCGTAGTACCACAAGATTCCACTTCTTTAACATCTAGAGCTTTATTTAATAACCTAACTAAATTTCGATGCTTTGTTCGAATTGAGTAAGAAATATCATCAAACGTTTCTGTTAAAGAATGAACTTTATCCACTAAATTATCGGGAATACCTGACTTCACTACACGCGTTTGATAGTCACAAAACCGCTTTCTAACGTCGGTGAAGTCTTCCGCCAATTATGCAATTTTCGATTTCTTCCCTTATACCTGAACCTTCAGCAGCTTGCATTAAATCCAGTAATTTCACACTGGGTTTAATCAAACCTTCAAGCGTTTCAATACCCTCCTCAAGCTTAGGCATTGTTAATAATAAATAAAGCAATAATCCAAATTTAAACTATAATAAATCAAGTATTTATATGCAATGAACCAATGCGCGTAAATTATTAAAATCTCTGCAATGTAAACAAACACGCATCACCTCCCAAATGGCATGTAACCCGCAAATAACGTCAAAACACGAAGCAAGGTTAGAACGGAATGCCGAGGAAATACGAAGATTTACGATTGCGTACAAAACAACCAATATAACAAGTACAAATTAACTTGACCGTTGTACTATATTTCGTGGAAAATGAACCTAAAATAATCGATATTTAACAGATGTGCGCTCTCAAACACATCGCCGGTTTAAACGATTACAAACCAGATCCGGCTCGAAGGACCAACTGTACGGGTTATACACTTTCCACGATATAGAAATATTTTAAGTAGGACTGTAATTACATAGGATTTTTAACAATTAAATAAAATGAAATATTCAGAGTTGGAGACAATGCAAACAATTGGTTTCTATATAATAAAGTAAACAAACACTCACCTTGTCCTCCCATAAACTTGCATCTACGAGCGCTCGTTTTGTGGACACACATGGACAGCAACCGTGAATTGCCTGTTCTTTAATATACAGCTATAAACCAAAATACACTGACTCCAAATCACACAGTAACCACTACATAGGTTACATACAATAAAAAGACGGTACACACATTTAAACCGTCAATAACATATTTTACATGTTGCTTCCACCAAGTATGGAAAGTAACTCTTAATTTTAGAAATAACAAAAGAGTGGGAATACATTATCACTAATATATATCGGAATTATTCGCGAACTAAACTATTAATACCGATCCGACTAATATACCGGATTTATACGCGAGTTAACCGAACAATCATAAATACAGGGACGGAATAGATAAAAAAGATTAGGCGTGCATATATTTCATATGCTATTATTAAATTCCTACCATATTTTTAAGAATATGGACTGCAGTCACACCTGTAAATGATTTTCGTCTGTATATTATAGGACATTCTTACGTTATCAAATGTTGTTCGAGAACCAAGCCCAGAAACACATGCAGAACACTTTTTAAAAAAGAATCTGTCGATTGTAACAAATAGAGTGTCGCACAGGCACTGCGTGGTATGCTACAAAAACAAACTCCACAAAGAAACAGCTACTGTTGTTCTACGTGCCCCACAAGACCCGCATTGAGTGCTAGTGGTTTATTTTTTTCTAAGTACCATAAAAGCGGATAAATTCGCAATTTTGTTATTTTATTTGTTCATATATGGTTGATGCTATATAGTTTGTATTGATTTTGGAGTTTTTAATAAGTACTCATATTTATTATAGTGATTACATTCAAACAGAAACTTTTATTTTTAGAATAATGAGTATTTGTAACATTTGATTTATTTTTAAATTTTTGTATTTATGTGTTATCTGTGTCTGTATATATTTACCAAAAATACTAAACCTTTCTAAAAAAACCTTTTCAGCTCTTACGGATAGTTATATTATTCTATAGCACCAGTGATAGGGTTAAAATAAGTAAAATGCACCATTGAAAACAAATCAGATGATTGATGACTAGATGCTTCTATAATGTACAAAATTATCACACTGGAAATATTAATCCAAAGCGTAGATGAATAAGTTTTGTAGGATTAGTGCGAGCACAGGATTGGTAAACAGTAATTGTATGAGATTCAGTATGACTTTTCGTATGAGTAGTTGAATTTTACCAAGAGAAAACTGAAGTCAAAACATATCATCAGCTTTAAAAATTGCAATTGAAATATGGTAGCTTATATTGACAGATAATAGAACACCTATAAAATATGTATCACATATTACAATCCAAAACAAAAAAAATCAATTTAAAGAAGTCATAAATTGATGGAGGTACCAACAATCAACAATAAATGTGTACAATTTAATGGAAATTATGGTGTAAAAGTTTATTGAAACATTGATATAATTTAACAAAATAAAAACAGTACAATTCCCATAATAACCTACGAGCAGTCGCAGTACACACTTTTAAATCGAATACCCATACTTTGAGTTCATTTTTCACAAAATTCGATTTATTTTATTAAAGTTATACTATATTAACTTCAGCAAAAACATACAAAAATACAGTGCTAATGATATTTTAAAGACGAAAATAATCTAGTGTTAATTCAACAGTGGTCTGTATAAGAGATGGATACATTAACACCTCCTACAGCAATAGCTAACCCACATCTCTACTAATATGGTATTGCCTCAACATCAATCTGGGTTTCGTGCTGGCCATAGCACTACTACTGCAGTTACTAAAGTTATTACTGATTTGTACATATGACCGATCAATCCAAAGTTACATACCTGATACTTCTATATCTGAGCAAGGCATTTGGTGTCATTAATCATGCACTTTTAATTGCCAAACTTTACTATTATGGACTAAGAGATTCCTCATTTGACTGGTTTACTAACTACCTTGGCAGTAGATATCAATCTGCAAAACTACGTGGCAAGTGCTCTGAATTTCTGGGTGTTTCACAAGGTGTACCACAGGGAAGCATACTTGGACCGCTACTCTTTGATCTTCCTTTAATACTGCTCATGGAATATAATTACCACATGTATGCAGATGATATCCTGCTATATATGTCTCAAATGGTGCCTCTCAGACCAATAACACCATTGAACGTCTAAATAACAATCTCGACTCTGTCAACAATTGGCTTACCAAAATGCGTTGATCTCAAATGCAACCAAAACTATTGCACTGTGCGTTGGTTCTAACAACTCCTGTGCTAAATCTCAATCACTACGTGTATTAGATATAAAAGTCAATGGTACTACTATTGAAGTGAAAAATTGTGTCATATGTGGGTGTATTTATAGACTCTTACCTGAAATTCGACAAACACTTGCACAACAAAATTAGAACTTGCTACTTTAAAATACGATCGCTACACAGATATAAGCACTACCGGACCCCTAGCATCAAATGGAAGCTGTGCAATTGTCTAGTCCTACACCATCTAGACTACTGTAATGTAGTCTACTACAACTTTCTATCACTTCAGCTAAAATATAGAATTCAGATCATGCAAAATATATGCTTCAGATTCGCCTACAATACCCCTTATTCGCAGCACATAACTCCGTTCTATAATGCTAACCACTTACTGAAGTATGACAAAAGAGCCGAATTGTCACTGACAGTCTTCATTTATTCTTTAATTGCTTCTACCTCAGCATACTTGCACACTCAACTTCTAAATTTAAATGTGGTTTTACATATATGGTTCCTTGTTTATATAATAGATACAAAGGGATATTTAGTAGTAAAAACAAAAACAGGTTTTATAATGAACTTAGTGGGGTAGAACTTTTTTCAGATAGTGCTTTAAATTGGTTTCGAAACATTAAACACCAAGTTCACTCTTGGCTTGCATTAGTTATTCTTTTGAAACAGAATTTTTCCACCTTTGACATTGACTACGAACTTAAATCGCAGATTCGTGCTCGTTTTCAAGGTAAGGATGAGAATGTTTTATCTTATATTATCAATATGCAAACCTTGTTTAATAAACTGGATACAAAATGTAAGGAACCAAAAATCTTAAATCAACTTATTCAAAATTTAAATGCTTATTATGCGGAATACTTTGCTTTACAAAAAAATTGAATTAATTAATCAGCTTAAAGACCTTTGCCAATCCTTACAAAAGGCAAAATTCCGTTTAGAAAAATATCAATCTTCAACAAAACCCCCATTAAGACTTTCCTCACAAAATGTATCTTACCGTAATGAGTCTTCACGAAATGTTCATCCTTTCCTCTCCTATATCTAATGCTACCGAAACTAGCTCTTTTTCTTGTTCAAATTGTCAAAAAGGTAACCACAATTACACTAACTGTACTGAACATACAAACATCTTTTGTTATGGTAGTGGAAACCCCAATGTTTATAAAAATAATTGCCCTCATTGTAAGGTGCCAGAAAACTATCGAAGGGACGCTTTTGTTCAGGGTGTAAGCATCCCTATATCACAGATAAAACACCCAAATCCACAAAACTATCATAATCGTCACAACTAAATCCAAAACCCATTATATTTTTACCCTCCAAGCAAAAACCCAATAATTAGGTTTCTAAAAATATCTCTTCATTACCTACCCTTTAAATGAATTATGCCGTACAACCCCAGCTGAATGGTCTACTTGGCTAAAAACAGTTCATGTTTTCTAGCATTCTAATGCTGTAATGGCAAAATTAAAAAAAAAACGTTTGATAATTGTCCACATTTACCAATTTCGATTGCCTCCCTTTCCGTAGATGCAATGTTAGACACCGGGTCTAATTCATCTTTAATTAACTCCATAGGCTTGCAGCAATTAAAAAATCAAAATATAAATTTTGAAATAAAACCCCAAAATACATATATGACTATCACTGATTCTGCTCACGTTGAAGTAACAGGATCCATTAAACTAAAAATTCGTATAGAATCTCTTGAACGCGAAGTTAAAATTCTTAATAGTACCAAATCTAGCTTATAAATTTTTGCTGGGTAGTGATTTCAGTCATCTCTTTAATTTATCGTTAAATTTTCTCGATTTTACTTGGCAAGCTAACCTTAAGAAGAACAAATGTGCTTCTTTAGAAATTGCAAATAAAATTTCTCTTACTGAAAAACAAACTGTCATTAAATAAAACTATGAATAGATTCCGTCAATTATCTACCTCTGAATTAGGTTGTGTAAAGACTGTTTCGCATGAAAGCTTAACTATCGATTCTAAACCCTTTAAACAACGTCAATATCCGTTATCCCCCGCTTTAAAAAAACATTTGAATGCTGAAATAGATACAATAATTCAATTTGGTGTTATTTCTCCTAGTCGTTCACCATGGAGTAGTCCTATTCTATTAGCTAAAAAGAAAAACAGAGATTATCACGTTTGTTTTGATGGTTATAAGTTAAATTCCGTCACATCTCTGACAGCTATCCATTACCCCGAACGGATTCTATGTTAAGTCGAATTTGTAATGCTAAATATATATCTTCTATAGATCTTAAACAAGCTTTTTATCAAATACCTTTGGAACAATCTTCTCGTCAGAAAACTGCTTTTTGTATACCTGGAAAAGGTTTACATGAATTTAATTTCCTACCATTTGGTTTATTTAATGCCCCTCAAACACTTCAACATACAATGGATAGAACAATAGATCTAATTTTACATCAAGAACGTGCTTTTGTATACCTTGATGATATATTAGTCATGTCAAATACCTTTGAAGCACATCGTAACTTTAAATGAAGTAGCAGATTGCTTAGGCAATGCTGGTTTTAAAATAAACTGGGATAAATGTAACTTTTGCGGTTCATTTCTTTCCTTCTTAGGGTTTATTGTTGACGAAAATGGTTTACGTGCTGACCCTGATACAGTAAATGTAATTACTAATTTTAAAATACCTAAAAATGTCACTGAAATTCAAGGTTTAATTGGAATGATATCTTATTATCGAATTTTTTTGCCAAACCTATCTACCATCTCTTCCTATTACCGCATTAATAAAAAAAAAGAAAGAATAATCTATTGACTGGACTATCTTAATTTCCTCCAATTTTGAAGAAATATTTTATATTCAGACTGATCTCTCACTTGCTGGCTTAGGTGCCATTTTATTTCAAGAAAAAGATGGTTTAGAACACCTTATCGCTTATGCAAGTCGTAAATTAACTTCTGCTGAACAGAAATATTTAGCTACTGAACATGAGCTTCTCGGAATAATTTTTGGAATTGAAAAATTCAGGGCTTATGTCAAAGGAACTCAGTTTATAGTAATTACCGATTGTGCTGCCCTTACCTGGTTAAATAATTTAAAACAACCCGTTGGACGTTTAGCGCGATGGAGTTTACGTATTTCACAATTCACTGTTACTGTTCGTCACAGACCTGCAAAATAAAATATTACCGATGCTCTTTCTCGTGATGTAGCTGCTTTAAATTTTCCTAATTTAACTCCCGATACCTGGTACTCGAATATGGTACAAAAAGTAATTCAACATTCTGAAAACTACCATTCCTTCCATATTATCTAAAATCGTTTATATAAATTTGTTAGTTCTTCTACATTTAAATCCACTACTGACCTGAATGGAAATTAGTAATCCCTACCTCTAATCGACCTGAAGTTTTGAAAATGTTTCATGATGATCCTACCTCTGCACATTTGGATGTTATAAAAACGATATCAAAATTTTCCGATTTTTAATATTGGCCCAATTTAAGACAAATCTGTTTGCCGTTACATTAAAAACTGTAAATCTTGTGGTGCAGAAAAAAGTTCAGAAGAAGCTTGTCCCGGTTTGACGGGTGTCTTTAAAAAAGTATATTATTCATTCCAATTAATTTGCTTTGACTTGCTAGGACCTCTTCCTCGATCCAAGAAAGATAATCAATACCTACTAGTTGTAACTGATTGGTTTTCTAAATTTGTTTTCGTTCACCCTCTATTAAAAGCTGCCTATTCCGCAATTAAAAGTTTTTTAGAACAAGTTTTCTTGTCTTCAATGTACCTCAAATTATGCTTTGTGACAATGGTTCACAATTCCTTTCAAAAGATTTTCAAGATTTCGTAAAAAGTTATAGAATTCGAAAGATATGGTTTAATGTCAGATATCACCCCCCAAGTAAACCCAACCGAATGAGTTAAACGTGTTATTATTATCGCTATCTCTTCATATATCGAATCTGACCATACTAAGTGGGACGAAAATATATTTCAAATTGCACAAGCTTTGAGAACTTCGAAACATGATTCCACTCTCTTTTCTCTGTCATTTTTAGTCTATGGCTATTATACCCCAATTGATGGTAGTTATTATGTAATTGAATTTGATGAACAGGTACGTGGGATAAAGATCAACAACGATTACCTTTAATCTTTGCAGAAATTTGAAAAAATCTATTTAAAGCCTATGAAAAGAGTAAAAATCATTGCAATCCCTGTAAAAGAGATATTTCATTTGCCTTGGGCGAACGAGTTTGGAAGTAAAATCATTTATTATCCGATGCTACAAAAAATTTTCAGCTAAACTACCTCATAAATTTTCATATGTATAATCACTCCATTGGTACATGAATCACAAGATTTAAATGGTAAACCTCAAGGACGTTGGCATATTAAAGACTTAAAACCTTTTTCATCTGCCCCTAACGAGTAATATAAACTTACTTTTGTTTTCATATCTTTATCTAAACACTTCTTTTTGATTTCCCATCCTTGTTTCATCCAAGCTTTCTTTAAGTTTTATCTTCTGTACCTAAATGTTATCTATTTACCGAACCCCCTTATACCTAAATAATTATTAACCCTTTAACGCAAAACTTTTTAAACCTTATTATGCCACCAGCCTTTTGTTTTTAAAAATAGCCTCCCATACATAGTACAATTTCGTTTATATGATGATTACATATATGTATATTGAATTTTCCTCGAAATTCTTATCTTTTACTTAGTTATTATTCCAAAATTTACTAGTTATTAACCTAGTTGACTTATGCTTTGTGTGAACAACCCAGCAAATCGTTAAAACTTGTCCTAAGGTGACATATAGGGCTGATGCTTTGCCAAGGGAAGACACAGCAAGCGCAAGCTACGCCTCTGTAGTAAAAAGTCAGTTTCCGCAGTTGTGAATACAGGAAATTCTTATTCGATGTGTTTTCTTAAGCATATACTTCACCGTGTGTATATAATTCCGTTATCAGCCATTTCTATTATAGAAATGCTAAAGCATTCTTTTGTTTTCCTGAACCTGTTGGTGAGAGGCTATGGCTTTTTCTTAATTATTATTTCTATCTCATTAATGTACCAAAATTTCCTGTTTTTGTCTTTAAATAACAGTTTATCGTACAACTACCATTGTGTTCTCATGACAGTTATGTTTTTGAAATTATCGTGTGGTATAGTAAACTTGTTTACGCTATCTTTGTTTGACCATCTTATTGCAGCAAATGTGCTCTGTAGAAAGATGATTTGTTCAAGTTTATTTCTAATTTAGATGTTTTCAAGTACCTACGTGGTGATAAAAGTTTTATTGTATAGTTAATATTCCAGGTGGTCCTATAGACCTATCTGTATTAATAGAGACATTCTCTTCTCTCTACCGCCTCTATAGGATGCTAATCCAAAAATCTTGAGTGTTTTCTAATCCCGCTATAACCATTTTAATTCTTAATTTTCTGTTTGATGGACCTGTCTTAAATCCTGAGACAACCGTTCATCGCATAAGAGTGGTGTTCCTTACATGTGATTTTCCAATGCTCCACCCAAAGGTACTACATTGGCCAGAAAGCAAGTTTTTTTTACCTGGAAAATTTCGAATTTTTTTAAACCCTTGCTGTTCCAAGCATTGTAACGTGCGTGACAACACTCACACACGGAACCTCCATTTTACCTCTCATCTGAACGAGGGTGTATTTTTGTGAAAAATTCTCGCCTAACATTTTTCAAGCAGACCGTGCCAGGATTCAAACCCGGGACCTTGGGCATGCTAATCACACACATACCATTATGTCACGGAGCCGACTGAGAGTGGTGTTCCCCTAGTCCAGGCTAATGACCTCATTTTGGCTGGTTGAGTACCGCTTGGCTATCCACCATTTATCTGTCGCTTTTTGCTCAATGCGAGCCATTCTTCCCACCTCTTCTACCTGGGTTGCTACATAGCTCCTAACCTCCCACTTCCCTCTTTTATCGTCCCCTATTCCTCTTTAACCTTTTAATTCTTTTTGAAGCCGCTGCATGGATAGAGGGTTGTTAGTTGACAACATTGGGCCAGGTTTGTGAAAAACGTCCGTTTATAGTCATGCATCGCCACTGCCTACCGTCGACCTGTCTGCCCGACACGGGCGCAGAGATGCAGTCCAGAGCTAATTGGTCCCGCTTGTGTTCAAGTGAAAAAGCCCGCTTCACGGAGCTCCTACCTTCTGGAGGGCATGTGTAAGAAACTCCCAAATTTGAATTCTTCAATGTTTTGTTATTACATTTATAGGGGGGTGCGATGTGCCTCAAAATAGAGGGCCCAAACGAAAATTAGGTTTTATATTTCAAAAAATCTCTTTTATCGTACCCGAAGTTTTAGATTAAATCCCAAATGTTTAGTCTCTATCGTTTATTAAAGAGTATCGTAAGGACTTTATGTTACCGACATTATGTGGACATGATTGGTTCATTATCTTTTTTGAAAATATTTTGGAAACATTATCGTCGCTTATGTAACGCTTCAGCCCTTAAATGGTTAGGTTTTAATCGATACCTTTGTCTTTATCTCTGAAATGTTATCTTTACCGTGCCGTTACCAATAAGTCAATTAAGAATATCTTTTTTAAAATAAAATACCTTGAGAAATCACTTTATGAATTTATCGTTCCAAACCCTTGATATTCATGAACAAAGGTAGGATTTATTATTATTGAGTGAAGGTGCAAACTCATATGTTAGTATTGTATTTGATAGGATAGGTTAAGGAATTAGGTATTGTAATTGCGGTAGCATTGTTAATTTGTTAATGTAACATTGTCGCTGCCGCATTATACCTGCTTTATTTGGCTAAAGCTATTTTAAATGTCAAACTTGAAGTTTTTATTATTTTGATAATCCTAGGTCATGGATCGAAACATAAATAAAGATGATTTTAAAAACTATGGGTGGTTTAATTCCAAAAGAAGATTAAGAAAAATGCTAAACAAACCACAACAAACATACAGGGACTATTTTAAATTGGTTTAGCTTTCAAAAATGTCTTTAGCAAAACAGATGTAAATTTGCACGCATTCATAAATTAAGGTGCAAGCAAAACTTTTGTAATTAGATTTATAGTGTAGTAATAAGTATGTGAGTCTCATGCCTCTGACAAAATTTGTGTGGTCTGTAGTGCAACGAACAAGATCTGTGTACACTCAGTTCAATTAAGTCCTAACATCGAGAGGTTGCTTAATTCCGTTTCCTAGTATTGCAAATTTTGCTACAGTTAAAACACAGGTGGCGCCTATAGACAAAAGTAGTTTAGCTCCCCATGAAAATGAAAGTTCTTGAGCGAAGAGCCTTTTCTTGTTTTCTTTTTGAAGCTTTATAGCGATTGTAACGTTTTATTTTAAAGCATTCAGGAAGTAAAATTTCTAATTTACAAGTCAGGGACTTTACTTTAGTACTTATGAAAATCCCCTAAATGGTGCAATTCCGCTGATGTTGTGAAACTCTGGGATTAGAAACATTCACACGAATTCCGGCGCCAGGCTTATCATTGCAAACATAAGCACTGACACCCGGCGCCAGGCTTATCATTGCAAACATAATCACTGACACAGGATGCGGCGTGAAAAAGCATTTACCTTCTCATGAACACCAGTGCAAAGTGTCGACCTTGGTTGGTGGGAGAAGACGTAAATAGCTAGAACCACCGATTATTCGAAAACTCTCAATCTTACCGCTACCTCTACTGCTTCGATAAGCTATTGTACCGAAGTGCTGACACGAGTGCTGTCATCCCACTACCTTTACCTTTCCTTTAATGTCTCATACGAGGAGCTCTACCGTCGTAAGCAACAGCAACTCTTAACATCAGGACCAGGCAGAATGTACCGCGCCACCATGAGATTAAGAACAGTACGATAAAACCACGTTAAGTGGTTTAATATTTTTAAATCGTTTGCCGGGGATTTATTGATAGTACAGAGCAGTTAATCATAATTAATTTGAGATTGTGTTCGTTATAAATTTAATCATCGACTTAGTAGTAGCAAAATAATTTTAGTTTGTAAAAATTACTTTAGTCTGTAAAGATTTTATTACTATACCTTTTGGGGTACAGTTCTTAAAAATATTTTAGTCTGCAAAATAACTATTTTACTGTATAATACAAACAGACATTAATAATTCTGAAAATTTATGACCTACCATTTTACAATATAATGTAACAATTTTCTCAAACAACTCATATAAATAATCCGTTAGTTATGATGATGTCCATTGTTATATAATTATTAATTTAACAGTAGGGTTAAAACCACAAGTCAGGATATCACAGTACTCGTTTGTTATGGTGTGCTGTTTGGAAAACATCACTCACTTTTAGGAACACATTTTTAATTCACTGCATCAATAACAGTGAAATTCAGGGACATTTAAAAAATTAAATCTTTGACAATATTTTGATACGCTATTTATACTTTTATACTCCACTTCAATTAAGGAGTAAATTATGAGACGATTAGTGTTGCTTTAATAAATTAATAGAAACGAAAATTTTTTGATAATTTTCTGCACTTGTTTGTTTTATACAATTATTTTAGGAACACCATAATAGCAGATTAAGTGTCATGACATTAATAACATTGATTGGTGTGTCATGACGTTAATAACATTGATTGGTCATTGTTGATAAAGTACAGTATTTCAAAATGTACAATTTATACATTTGGGGATTTCTAATAATAATTGCACTGAACTAAAATTCTAACTATACTTATTGAGAATAATAGTGAACACGAACTTCATCTATAGCTCGGCACCATTCCAAAGCATAGCCTTCAGGATCTTCCAAAGAATAAGTACGATTAGGCTGCAACAAAAAATACTTGTTTTTAAAATTTCTAAGTACATAATAAGTTATCAGTAGTCATACATAAAAAATAAATAAAAAATTTCTGTATACAGTGTCTAAGATACAGACGCTATATGGAACTAAAATGACAAGATACAAATCTGATTAAATGGAAAAATATGTAATTAAGGCATCAACAAATTGGTGATAGAAATCAATGTGTTTTCCTTTAAATATTTGAAGATTTCGTAACTTAAAATTTCTATTTTATTTTTCCTTGACACTATTATCAGTGCCAGTGCACAAAAACAGTACTTTTTCGTGACAACATTTTATAGACTTTTAATATACCTGTTGGATTCCGACTTTATCAGTTGCTCGCAATAAAACACAAGATTGTTGTGCGAACGCCTCCCTTTAAAAAAGAATAATTCAAACAGAGATTAATGTAAATATGAACACTAATTTCATATTACCTACTTTGGTTTCGCAAAAGTTTCTTAATTAAGGACAATACTTACAAAACTCTTTTATAAACAATTCAGTAGTGTTATGACATATATCAATTAATCACCAAAGCAAAACATTTTTCAGGTACCCAGGTATTTAAGTAGGAAAAAAGCAGGTGGCTAAATGTTTGTACATGGGGTTGTTGCCAATAATACCCCAATCAGTTCTCTCAGTTCCATATATTTTAAAAACGGTTCAAATTTTTTGAGAACAGATTTTTAAAGAATTTCTTCATTACAAATTTAACGCTTTTCAATAATTTATGGACCAACACTAAGTAGATTCAGTTAATCTTTCCCACGTGTTAATAACTTTATAAAACAAAATAAATCACTAAACTACAGTTAATTATGTAACAACATAACCAACAAAATATTTGTTAAATTATTGCTAAAGTTATACACTTATTTATTTATTTATTTTACATGTTCAAAAGACAAATGCCCATATTTCAACAGAAATACAACAAAATAAAATTAAAATTAAAAAGAAAAAAAGAGAAGCTATAAACAGAAATAAAAAGATTGCAGAATTTCACAATTAATATTACTGCAAGAGTAAATAAAAACCACTTGTATTGTTACAAGTTTAATTGTATTAGGTCCTTGATTGAGCAGCTTGTTATATCAATAATTACACGTACATCTTCATATGCAGTACACATTTTGGGTAATGGTGAAAACTTGAGCCTATTGGTCCTAAGTGTTCTTAAGCAGAAATAAGTAGGATAACGTACAGATAGGTAAGATTTATTGCGTTCTAACATATATGTGCGATATCATCACAGTTGATCTGTTGAGTATGGAGCTTGTGTAGAAAAGTTAATAGATTAATCTTTCTTCGGTTGTGGAGTGATTGAAACTGGAACTGTTGTAGAAGTAGAGTGTGAGAAAAGCCAATTGGAGGATAAATACCACTAGATGTAAAAGATAGAAACTTTAAGAACCGACGTTTTACAGCTTCAATGCGAGTTATGTGATTTTCATAATACGGTTCCCATACTATTGCTGCATATTCTAGGTTAGTTCTTACATATACGGAGTAGGATACTATAGTTGTGTTAACATTGAAGTCTCAACAGTTTCTTACAATAAAACCAAGTGCTTTGTAGCCCTTGGAAATAGCATGGTTAATGTGCTCATTAAATGTTAGTTTGGAGTCAAATGTCACTCCTAGATCATGAATAACTTGCGGTCTTAATAAAACAATATTATTGATTGTATAATTGTACACTATTGTATTTTGTGCTAAGTTATAAGACATACTGAAGCATTTTTCACTATTCAAGTTTAAGTTGTTGTTGTCACACCAAATTAATATAGAACCTGACAATCAGCAATGTTAGAAATTTTCGAAAATAGTTTAAGGTCATCAGCATATAGGAGACACTGTATAGTGTTATCAAGTATGTCAACTATATCATTAATAAAAATATTGAAGAGTAGTGGTCCCAATACAGAGCCTTGCGGTACACCGAAGGTTAACCTTTATAATGTTAGATTTACAGTTATTGATTAATACAAATTCTTGTCTGTTCGTAAAATAAGATCTAAGTAGTATGAGTAAATCAGTAGGGATATCATAACTTTGAAGTTTTTTAGGAGAAGTGTGTGGTCAAGACAGTCAAACTCCCTAGTAAAATCCGTGTAAATTACATCGCACTGCATTCTATCATGATCTTTACAAAACATTCTTGCTAAATACTTATGACAAAGAAATTAAGAATTATTTACAAGGTTTATAATACATATTCAAAAAGTTCTCTATCACTTTCCAGACATAAATAATGCTATATCATTGTGAAAATCCATCACATTGAAAAGCATTCGAGACGTGATACTTTCAAAAGATTGGAGAATAACAATCCTTGTAGTGTACAGATCATAGGATACTGGGTATGCCAATGATTCAATAACACCAAACATATATCTATTGAATTCATTACATCCATAATTAATTAATATTTAATTAATTAATTAAATTAATATTTAATTAATTAATAATTAATATTAATATTATAAAATGCAATAACATCCGATTACTGTCTTTTGAGACACTTGATGTCTACTGTTTTTCTTGCTACCTTCGCGTATCTCCATAAAGCAAAGTATACCGTATACAAAATACTACTTTCCCCTATGATGATCAAGTTGCAGATTTAGCCTATCTGGAAACTAGCAGACTCTCGATGAACCCTTAGGAAAACCCATAGTAGCGCTCCGTTCAGAGTTTGTATCGTAGGACTTGCCAAATTTTCAAGCCCGTGTTAGGTAAATTGAAAGTAGCAATGGTAGGAGCAGTAGTTAATGTAAAACTAACACTGTTTTTGGGATATCGTCTGCTTGGTCTAGTGTGCTAGCAAGTGGAGATAGTAACTTTTGTGATAGCAATTCTAAAAATAAAGATTTGTCTAGCAGTTCTTGCGTAACCTGTTACAACTGATATGTATGACTTTTACAGTAGGTGCCTTCCTGAAAATGTAATAAGTATTATGTGTTTCCAGAGTAGAATCGACCGTGGCTACTTTCCAAAAATTCAAAAAGTGATAGTTTCGAACCTGGACACTTCATAAATCACCTACTTTGAACAGTAACTAGGTAAAAAAAATTCAAAATAAATCTTCAGTCTTCATCCTGACATTAAGTAAGCTGAAGACGTCTGTAGTAGTGTGTGATACCATTCTGTACGAGGTTAGAAATGTATTTAACGCATCATCTAACAAAAGTTCCAAATATATGCTGCTTTTTATGGAGCGCTTATAGGTATCAATTAGATTTTCAGCGGCCCTGTTTGCAAATGGACAATGTGGAGTGGATGTATTGTGACCAATGCCATTATTACTTAAGAAAGCCCCAAATTCTGCAGATGTGAACCCCGTTGGATTATCAGAATTGATAACATTAGGTAACCCAAAATATGAAAAAAATTGTCTCAATTTATTCACAGTAACTGCAGTGAAAGTTAAGGTCACTGGAAAAATTTCCGGCCATTTACTGTATGAATCAATTATGACTAAGAATTCTTTACCCTTCAACGGTCCAGCATGATCCAAGTGGACTCTTTGCATTGTCAACGCTATGGATATCAATATTTAATCCCTAGTTTGAGTTTATAAATTATATTTAAAGATTAATTAATTTAGAAGTCGGATTTATATGAAGTATATAAATATTCACATTTAAACCCAATATAGTACTTTCGAGTGGAGCATTGGGGATGTAGCCACAAGTGTAGCAGTCCTTATTCAAATTATACAGACTTTTTGCATTGGATGCATAGCAGGTTCCTAGGGATGCAGAATTGTTTTGCTTGGATCCTTCTGAGTTAGAGCACAGGCCAAAAAGCTTTAACCATGCTCTCAATATCACTGTCGATATTGAACCAAACATATTGTCAAGCAAGTCCTTTCATATGTACAATTCCTACACATACAGAATGTAACTCCTCTAATAATTTGAACGTAATTTAGTAGGTATAACCCTATTTCCCCATAACAAACACCCTTGTTCAATAGTTAGTTCAGAAAGTTATTTTAAAAACAGCAGTAATTCCATATCTACCCCAACCTGAACTTGTAACAGTAAACGCTTTAGACCGAACCGGATCTATACGAGTAAAACGAGTCATATCGGCAGAAGTGTATAGTAAGGTGGATCCTACTGTAGTTTTTATTTATTTTATTTACAACTGACCAACAAAATAATTTCCAATTACAGGTGCAGCAGCTAACTATGCAAAACAATAATAAACAAGTATAATGTAAAGATAAAACAAATATAACTAATCGCAGAATTGATCACGAGCAACAGCAAAAACAAATTTTAAATTGCGAAAAAATATATCACAGCTACTACAACTTCGGTTATAATAAGAACGCATAGCATAGATGGGAGATTTGGTTAGTGCATTTGTTCTAGCAACCGGAATAGAAAATGATTTGTGTTGTTTAGTACTAGACCTAGGAACTTGTATGTTGATGTATGGTACTAATTCAGGAGAGTCTGTGGCATTATACAGTAGTTTGTATAAGAAGGTTATACCAGCCATTAACCAACGGGTCTCCACGAAAAGCATGTTAAATTTGTTTAACAAAAAGTTTCGACAATAATCTACATATAGGTAGTAACCTTCAACTTTTAAGAAAAGGAACTGATAAATGGGCGACCAGACAATACAGCAATACTCAAGCTTTGACCGAACTAAAGCTTAATATAGCATTTTCAATGATGTAACAGAAGAAAATGGTTTAGCGTCATTAACATATAGTAGCTTACAGTAGGCTAACGATTTATAAACATCGTTTTTGTAGAGAATGAACAGCAGTGGTCCCAAGTTAGAACCCTGTGGTACATCTGAGGTAGCAGTAAATGACAGATTAAAACCCATTATATGAAACATATTGAACATTTTCGCTTAAACAAGAGATAAGCAATGGTAGTACTAGGTTGCTACAACCATAGGAGCGTAATTTGGATTTTGATATGGCATGATCAATATGATCAAAGGCTTTGGTTATGTCTGCATATATATATATATATATATATATATATATATATATATATATTGCTGTGAAATGCTCCTTTGAATGCGGGAACTGGTCCTAAAAAAAAACATTCGAGCCCCACAGATTGGGCGTAAAATTTGCTGTAAAACCTCCAAAATCCGTGAACTACGCTTTTCGCCTCGGCTGCTCACCTAATTTTATAAACCTCCTCATTCATAAAATTAAACAACACATTCCTACCACAAACATCCACGTCAACTCTATTTACATCAATATTCACAATACATTAAAATTTCAAAATTAATATTCAGCATAGATTTTTAATATCGGAAAATTTCAAAATTAAATTTATTATCATTTTAATGTGCATCCAGAATTAAAGTCCTTGTTGGATGCCTACTAATTAATATAACAATATAAGCAGACCGAGTCTGAGTATAAAGGAGCATCTACCACCCCTTTACGTTAATTAACCAGGTTCGTCTAATTGAGCTCAAAGACCTACCCATATTTTCATCATAATTCAGAATATCAATACTAAATACCCTTTCTACTTAAACAAGCAAATTTCATCTTAAAATTAAAATTTTATGGTTAGTACAATTTCACTAATGTCCATTTAAAGTAAATCAATTATAAAGTTATTCAACACACACAAAATGTCAAACAAAATAGTATAATTTACCTGAAGGTTACTGTCCTCGAAGCTTCAATGTACATCGTCCCTTTAGTAATCACACCATTCCAACAGGATTATATTTACGGCTTCTAATTCTCAACGCTTTTAAAATTTTCTCCATCCCCATTTATTTAAAGTTGTTTCTGGGCTTTTCCGGAACTCATCTGTGTATATCTGACCCTGGTTTTGTGGATCCAGACACGTATTTGAACCATTTAATTATTAACACCCCCGAAAAATAGCAAAGAAATTCATGCGTCTTTCACCAATATACACCAAAACTGCCTACTTTTGTGTATACATTTGTCGTTGTAAATTTTGCTAATTGGTACAGTGATACTAAATTTTATTACCTTGTATCTAAGTGCACTGAAGTACATTCATGTTAGCACGTAAATAACAAACTATTTTGAATCACTAAAATATACGAGCAAAATTTTAAATTATTTTATCAAACTAAAATGCACTGTTTAACATCTTGAATCAAGTCGCGGATGTAAGAGCTTTTAACGCATCGAATAGTCAAAAGTCTAAGAGACCGAAATTCTTATTACCACCGGTATATATAGCAAAAAGCCTGTCTGTCGGTCTGTTCCCCAAAACAGACAATTCTTAAGAATTTCTCATTCTATGTTCCCAGTCCGTCGCTCGCGCGTCGGTTTTTACGAAATTTTCACTCGCCCCATTTAAATCTCAGAAATTCTCACACGGCACGCAAACATGTCCGAGAAAAACTAATTAATTTTGTACAGAAATTGTTGTTTCTACCTCTGATATTTGCATCCTATTTTCAACCAATTGTGACCCTCGTGACGTTGCTTAAATCACGCCTTTTACTATATGTGTCTTTGCTTGACGCATTTTCTCTTTCCTTTTCTAACCTGTTCGTATTGGTGCAAATTGATATTCTTTATTATCGATTATATTTTACTCCATGTGGACTATCTGGGTTTAATAACCCCGTATCGCACATTCTCGTGAATATTAAGCCCCGGTTTCTCCAAGATTCTTTGAAACCATTTGTTATCTACACAATTTTCGCCGTACGTGATATTTAAACCACGCAGGTGTTCAAAATAATACCAATTCTCAGAGCTTTTTAAATAAACCCTGTTTTGTATTTCGTGCAAAGCATCTGACCGTTTCCAATATCCTTAGAATCGACATGTTTATCTAAACAAATTAAACTGAAATTGCCTTTTAAAATACGCAGGTGTGTTCAAACATCCTACTTCTAACTAACACTTCTAGGATTTGCATTTCATTGGGTTTTACAAGTTTCTATAGATATTATCTGTTACTAACGATTCAATACCGGTTACTTGAAATAGAGTTAATTAAGATAAATTTTGCACGTAATTTCCATTTGTTTAGGAATAATTACATTACACGCAGAGCTTTCCAATACTGCTTCTTTTGATATAAAGCGTCTTGTACATGATTTAAATCTCTTATGTTTAATGAAACTAATAAATTTTTATGCTTCACGGTTTTAATAACGCGTATTATCTAATAATATTCATTATACACGGTGATTAAAATTATTTGATGTGATTATTTAATTTTCTACCCTGGTCTAAATATGAGTATTTTCCCCCTATTTGAATACAAATAATCCCACTTATTTGAATGCAAATATTAAGCATTTAGACAAAAAAATTACAAAAAAAATTGCCTATCTCTCTCTACCCTTATCTATCTAACTTACCTACTTTGTCTCCAATCCAAAAAAATATTTACACCTATCCTATATCCCTATCCTATTCCTAACTCTCACCTCATTCTATAAACTGAAATTATCCCTAACTTCATCCTACTTATCCATCTAATCCTATATACATCCTATATACCTATCCTATTCCTAACTTTTAACTAATCTTCACTATACTTTACTTCCCCCTACCTAATCCTATATGCCTATCCTACTCTTACTCTTTATTCTTATCCTAAACCTATTTCTAATTATCTCCCATATTTATCCTATACCTAGCTTTATTTTCTATAACTATACTAAAATTCACCTATCTCTATCCTTTGTTCATTAAGTTATTTAAATCTAACTCTCTTCTATCTACACCTATTCTATCCCTATCCTATTTAAATCTAACTCTCTTCTTGACCCTCCAAGTCTTTCTTCTCACCATCCTAATACTCTTCATCCCTATTTCTCCCCCTTCTATATCTATACTTAACATCTCTATTATCTCACATACAATAAACTTATCATCCCTCTTATCCTGACTCTTAAATATTACTTCTTCTTCAGTCCCTACACTTGTCTGTTTCTCATTTATTATTGTTTCCCTTTCTGCCGACAAACCAAACGATACTACTTTAAAATTATCGATTTTTCCCTCTATGGAAAATCCTATGTACCTTCTAGAATTCTTATGTAATGGAATCCGCCAGAATGAATTCCTTAAATCTACTTTATTAAAAACAAACTTGCCACTTAACCTCATCAAAAATAATTCTGCCTTCACCTGCTCCCGATATGCTGCTTCTACCCCCACTACTTCTGCATGTTTTTGTATTAAAGCTTGAACCTCTACTCTCCTATCCTCTGGACATATTATCGTGTTGATCTGTTTAACTTCATCATCCTCTAACTCTACTACATTAATACTAAACCCCGTGTCATCCTCTGTGACTTCATAACTGCCCTTCCATGGCACTACCCTATCCTTAATCCTTATTACCTTCCGTTCCATATCTATCAACACCCCTAACTTCATCATACAGTCAACACCTAAAATGCTCTGAAACTTCAGTCCAGGCACAATTACAAACTCCTGTTCACAGCTTAAACCTCCTATATCTATCCTAAGCACCACAACACTATTTACTACAGCAAACTTCTTTTTATTTGGAGCTACTAAATGGCTACGCTTTATAGGCATAATTCTATCACAAACCTTATCCCTAATTTTGCTGACGAATTCCTCCGATATTAAACTCGCCTCTGCCCCTGTATCAAGTAATACTTCCACACTATTCTCAAAAATTTCTAAATTAATAATTGGCAAACATAATTTTTCCTCAGTTTCTGGCTCTACTTCCTCCTCAATTTTGAAAAATTCACGTGGATGTTCATATACATTTACACTGAAATCTAGTGGTCTGTCGCGTTCTAAAAATCCGGTCCAGGTCTGTTTTCCCTACTCGGTCCTGGTCTAGCCGTCACCTCAGCGTATGTCCTAGGCGTTTCCACTCGTTCCATGTCTGTATTAGCAGTCCCGCTCATGTCTGGTGAACTATTCATTCTGGTAGGTCCCGGTCTCTGTGCAGGTCCCCTTCCTAAACTATTACTCCTAACATATGGTCGTCTCTGTTCCCAATTCTGTCGCTGGTATCCGTAATTATTCCCCCGTCTAGCGTAGTTGTCCCGTCTATTGTCAAACCTAACTGTGTTGATCTGTCTTTCCCTGTTATCCCGAGGTCGTCCACTACTTACGTCGTCGTACCTCTGCAGGTATTCCAAAACATTTCTCTGTCCACTATGTTCTGTAGTGCTACGTGCTGTCTTATGTCTACCTCAAGTGTCTTGATAAATACTTAATAATTTGTCGGTCCGTCAGTGGTGGGTTCAGTTGCTTTGCTATGCTATACTTGCGTATAGCATATTGCTCTACTTCCTGAAAATTCTCCTTAAATTTCCCTGTGATTAAGTCGTCTCGTACCTGATCTTGTCTGTGGTCACTCCAATAGTGCTTTAGAAATTTGTTTTCAAAGTCCTGATACGTGTCTATGTCCTGTCCTACTAAATTGTACCACGCTTCCGCATTGTCTTTTAATAAAGCCTTTATCGTATTTAGTTTAGTCTGTTCGTCAAATAAATTTCCCACTAGATTTCTTACACTATTAATAAAAATTTGTGGATTTACCCTGTTATCGCCATAAAACTTCATGTGTTGGTCCAATGATACTCCACCTGTAGAAAATCTGGGACCATCCCCGTTAAATTTGACATGTTGTATTTGATACCACTAACCGCGTTCTACCCTGCCTAACTGATCCCTACATGAGTCCGTCACTTCAGTCATTTTACATTAATCTCTTCTTCACAAAAATGCGTACTTGACCCTTAAATGTTCCATTTCCTGTCGAAGACCTGTAATATCACGCTCATTTTTTCAACCCTATTTTCAACTTCCCCATCTTTACTGTAAGACTATTTTAAATTCTGAAACTTCTTGATTCGTCTTATCTATTTTCTGACTAATTTGCTCAAACTTACGATTCGATTCCTCACTCATTTCTCTAATCTCTTCTAACTTCCTGTTCGATTCTTCCCTAGCTCTATTAGATTCATCGCTTAGCTGTTCTAATTTTCTATTGGATTCTTCACTCATCCTCTCTAACATTCTCAATATCATCTCGTTTCCTTGATCCCTGATTCCGTCCTCGACTGATCTCTACTGCCTCCAGCTTCTTCCATTTTAGAATTTTTCTCACACAATGCACTATCGTCACTTCCAATTTCCACTCCTTGACTCCTTAACCACTCTTTTCTCTGCATACGTTCTAATCACTCACACACACTCTAAAATACTCTTAAATTTATACACACACAAAAACTCTCTCTCTCAGATCGCCAGTTTCCTGGAATAAAATCACAAAAATTTTATTTGGAACTCGAGCCTCACTTTTGGGTCGCCAAATTATGCTGTGAAATGCTCCTTTGAATGCGGGAACTGGTCCTAAAAAAAAACATTCGAGCCCCACAGATTGGGCGTCAAATTTGCTGTGAAACCTCCAAAATCCGTGAACTACGCTTTTCGCCTCGGCTGCTCACCTAATTTTATAAACCTCCTCATTCATAAAATTAAACAACACATTCCTACCACAAACATCCACGTCAACTCTATTTACATCAATATTCACAATACATTAAAATTTCAAAATTAATATTCAGCATAGATTTTTAATATCGGAAAATTTCAAAATTAAATTTATTATCATTTTAATGTGCATCCAGAATTAAAGTCCTTGTTGGATGCCTACTAATTAATATAACAATATAAGCAGACCGGAGTCTGAGTATAAAGGGAGCATCTACCACCCCTTTACGTTAATTAACCAGGTTCGTCTAATTGAGCTCAAAGACCTACCCATATTTTCATCATAATTCAGAATATCAATACTAAATACCCCTTTCTACTTAAACAAGCAAATTTCATCTTAAAATTAAAATTTTATGGTTAGTACAATTTCACTAATGTCCATTTAAAGTAAATCAATTATAAAGTTATTCAACACACACAAAAATGTCAAACAAAATAGTATAATTTACCTGAAGGTTACTGTCCTCGAAGCTTCAATGTACATCGTCCCTTTAGTAATCACACCATTCCAACAGGATTATATTTACGGCTTCTAATTCTCAACGCTTTTAAAATTTTCTCCATCCCCATTTATTTAAAGTTGTTTCTGGGCTTTTCCGGAACTCATCTGTGTATATCTGACCCTGGTTTTGTGGATCCAGACACGTATTTGAACCATTTAATTATTAACACCCCCGAAAAATAGCAAAGAAATTCATGCGTCTTTCACCAATATACGCCAAAACTGCCTACTTTTGTGTATACATTTGTCGTTGTAAATTTTGCTAATTGGTACAGTGATACTAAATTTTATTACCTTGTATCTAAGTGCACTGAAGTACATTCATGTTAGCACGTAAATAACAAACTATTTTGAATCACTAAAATATACGAGCAAAATTTTAAATTATTTTATCAAACTAAAATGCACTGTTTAACATCTTGAATCAAGTCGCGGATGTAAGAGCTTTTAACGCATCGAATAGTCAAAAGTCTAAGAGACCGAAATTCATATTACCACCGGTATATATAGCAAAAGCCTGTCTGTCGGTCTGTTCCCCAAAACAGACAATTCTTAAGAATTTCTCATTCTATGTTCCCAGTCCGTCGCTCGCGCGTCGGTTTTACGAAATTTTCACTCGCCCCATTTAAATCTCAGAAATTCTCACACGGCACGCAAACATGTCCGAGAAAAACTAATTAATTTTGTACAGAAATTGTTGTTTCTACCTCTGATATTTGCATCCTATTTTCAACCAATTGTGACCCTCGTGACGTTGCTTAAATCACGCCTTTTACTATATGTGTCTTTGCTTGACGCATTTCTCTTTCCTTTTCTAACCTGTTCATATTGGTGCAAATTGATATTCTTTATTATCGATTATATTTTACTCCATGTGGACTATCTGGGTTTAATAACCCCGTATCGCACATTCTCGTGAATATTAAGCCCCGGTTTCTCCAAGATTCTTTGAAACCATTTGTTATCTACACAATTTTCGCCGTACGTGATATTTAAACCACGCAGGTGTTCAAAATAATACCAATTCTCAGAGCTTTTAAATAAACCCTGTTTTGTATTTCGTGCTAAAGCATCTGACCGTTTCCAATATCCTTAGAATCGACATGTTTATCTAAACAAATTAAACTGAAATTGCCTTTTAAAATACGCAGGTGTGTTCAAACATCCTACTTCTAACTAACACTTCTAGGATTTGCATTTCATTGGGTTTTACAAGTTTCTATAGATATTATCTGTTACTAACGATTCAATACCGGTTACTTGAAATAGAGTTAATTAAGATAAATTTTGCACGTAATTTCCATTTGTTTAGGAATAATTACATTACACGCAGAGCTTTCCAATACTGCTTCTTTTGATATAAAGCGTCTTGTACATGATTTAAATCTCTTATGTTTAATGAAACTAATAAATTTTTATGCTTCACGGTTTTAATAACGCGTATTATCTAATAATATTCATTATACACGGTGATTAAAATTATTTGATGTGATTATTTAATTTTCTACCCTGGTCTAAATATGAGTATTTTATATATATATATATATATATATATATATATATATATACATATTCACGTGATCACGAGAATTCTAGAGACTCAGAGATAAATTGTATCCTTAGAACAAGACGAAGTAGCTGATCTTATGTGAAGAAGCCATGCTGATTTGGCAATATTAAATTTGAGATAACAGTAAATATTTTGCCATGAAGAACCATTTCAAAAACTATTGTGAAGTTGAACAGTAAAGATTAGCGACATAGCTTGGATCCCCACTCTTCAGGATAGGGCAGATAAGGAAAGTTTAACAGATGGTGAGAAAGATAGCATTTTTAATCAAAAGGTTAAATATAAAAGACAAAGGATATGCTAGAACACCAACGCAGTCCTTCAAAACGAATGCCGGAATACGAGATATACTAAAGAAAACTATTTTTTGAGCTTGCGAATTATCTTTCCAACTTCGGAAGAAGGGATTTTATATATTATATATTAGCTATTCAAACAAGATCAGATCAGAATGTGGCAGATAACACTGTTGAAGTGATCCTTAAAGCCGTCAACTATTGCCGAGGGTGTTTCAAATATTTTATTACGATAACAAGCTTTACCCAAGATTCTGGTTTTAGGTAAGCCCAAAGAGATTTTGGGTTTTTCCTTCAACATATATTGTTTATGTGATGTCCGAATTTGGAGCTTGGACAGTACATGCTGTCTTTTAAATTGTTGTAAGAGTTCCTTCAAGCTAAGAAGTTTATATTTACGAAAAGCTGTTTTTTTTGCAACCCAACCATGTAAATAGTTTCTTTTGAGTACCACATAGGATATCGCCTTTTCTTGCTTTTATAAACAGGAACGTATTTATGCAAGATAGAGTAGAACTTAGGATAGAAAGCATTGCAGGCATTATCTGGATTATTAAACTGTGCCACAATAGAGTAATCAGGTGTGCAAGAGACAATTATATTATTGCATTCAGTCAGCTTTCGAAAAATTATAGGATTTAGTGAAATTCGTTGAAAAAACAGATTTTGTCCTAAGCTGTATAAAGAAAGGTGGATGGTGTTTATCCTTTATCCTTGGTTAAGATACAGAAGTTATCGGAGTAAACTACATCCAGTAGTCTATCAATTTGATTTAACACTATTATTTATTTATTTAGTTACTCCACAGGTGATTGATCCAATTATAGAGTAGGAAAAATAATAAAAAAAAGAAAAAATGTAACTCATTAACACTCGGAACAAATATGTCATTATATTAGAACAATATCTATTGCAATGCACCCATAAATTGCTCATAGTTCAGAAAAATTGACATTTTTGAGTCCATTACACTACCGGTGCTGTAAAAAGTGATACATTAAAATCATCCATTATTAAGACACTGCGTGAAGCAAATTGTTCTAAGTATTCTAACATAATTTTAAAGTAAGTGATAGCTATGTACGTAACAAAGATGTATAAACAATTAATTTTCATCTTGAGTTTGCAGCCTACAATGTCTATTGTAAGTGCTGCAGAACATAATTCAGTAACCTCAATGGGTTTGAAAGTAAGACAATTTTTAAGAGTCAGTAGTATGCCTCCTCTGCGAGAGTGACAGATTTTTGCAAATCTTCGATCGGCTCTGATAACATTGTAGTGGTTCAAAAATAACTCGGCTGATGAAATAGAATCGTTTAGCCATGTTTCCACAGATGCAATAACATCAAACTCATATTTGGAAATGCACGTGCAAACATTCACTATTTTAGTTCCTACTCCGCAAACATTTTGAAAATAAAATTGCAAGAATTTGTAGCATGCCGTTTCAGTATTTTTATTGTAAGATGGATTATAAACTATGTTCACAATTGTTTTTATTTTTAACCGCCTTACTAAGACCACCATGTGTAGTAGATCTGTTTATATCACCTGTGGAACGAGTTCTGCTTGAAAATTTTTTATGGTTTTTGTTTAGAATAAATCTTGTGACTGCTATACCGTATGGTCAGAATTCCGGGTTAAGTAAATAGCATGATAACAATGATGCAATTGTTATTTTAAAGGAGCTATAAACATAAGGAAATTTAGATTTTAAGGGTGAAATCTCAATTTTAGTCTTAGTGTTATCTGAAGATGTTTCCTTTCATTTACTTTGTATATAAGTTAGTATCCTATCATCTACTACTTTAGGGTTGACACAAGTTAAATGGACATTAACATACTTTATACCTTCTAGACCGCAGTAAACCCATTAAATAAATCCAACATTCCCTCCATATTATCAACAGGTTTAGCAGTTCCAATTACTAGAGGATTTCTATTTTGTTGACCTTCATTTTGCAAAATGTGTGGCATTTCCTACCGTATCAGCAACATTTAGTATATTTATAATTGCAGGTTCTTGTATCCTTTTACTCTTTGCTATTGTGTTGAAAATTCAATCATTGTGCTTGTAGTTTGACTATCAACATAAATTGATGAGCATGTGTACCACTAATCTTGCTTATATTAAGACAAAGCTTATTATCAGCAAGAAGTTCGATTAAGTCTGTTACTTTCCTTTAGTATCCTTTCTCTTTTCATATCTACTGGCTCCCTGTACAGTGTTAAAGTTTCTCTTTTTATTATGGAGGCTATAGAAGAACAAAAACTCTTCACTCTTGAGAAAATTAGTAATGACATTATTATTATGAGCGATTAAGTGAATGTGCAGTCTTTTAAAAGACCCTTATCATCTCGGCTATTATCATATAAAAATGTTGCTCTGTTTTCTATGCTTGAATTTAAGAACTAACAGTTTTCACAGAAATATAATCATTGATCTTAATCATATATTTTAAAGGTACCGATTCTCCAGTTACATGATGTACGAGCTATTGATTTGCATTTATTACACAATGCAAACTTGTTAACTGCAATTTTATCATAAAAATAACAAATATTAGACAGCTCACCAGGAAGTGGATTAGCACTAGCAGCCGTCTTAGTTGAATATTTGATAAATGTGATAATTCGTCTAATTCATTGCACACCAGATCATGTTCATCAAAAGGTGATCTTAAAAAAAATTCTGCAACAATGTTATCCTCAAATTTTTTAGTCATACGTAGCCAAAACATTGCCATCTAGCTGTATTAGAAATTCTCTTATCAGGACTGCAAATTGATATTAGTGGTTAATGATCTGACTGTATTCTAAACCTATTTCCATATAAGTATTGATAGAAATGACGAACTCCAAATATTATCTTTAATGCTTCCTTGTCAATCTGTGAGTAGTTTGCCTGAGATCGATTAAAACTTTAAATGCATGTGCAATTGGTAGCATTGCATCTTCATAATTTTTTTGAAATATTGCTGCACCAAGCCCATAAGACGAGGCATGACACATCAATTCTACTCTGCGTTTAAGATCGAAGTGTGCCAATACAACAGCTTGTGTTAGCTTGGCCTTTACATTTTTAAAAGAATTTTTGCATTGGTCTGACCAAACACATTTAAAATTTTTAGTAGGTGAAGCAGGGTTGCCACTTTAGATGAAAATTTTGAGTAGAAATTCGCCAATTAATTAAAAGAACGTAATTAACCAATCTCTTTTGGCACAGGAGCATCTACAATTTATAATGCAGGTGCGTTATGCTAGATACGAAAATTATAAGGCAAGAAAAAATTAATCTTAAACGAACAAACTTATTATTGAAGCACTCTGTATAATGCTGATTTCATGTATAATAGTGTTGAAAAGGATTGCGTTCCAATGAAATTGGTAGTGCTATTAAAATCATAATCTTAAAAATCACAAATATAATTGTTTCATCTCTGTCAAATACAATACAAATTAGGTCAAATTTTAAATTAAATTAAATTAATTAAATTAATTAAATTCTTTTAAATTACAAAAATGTAAACGAAACATTTTATAATTGTAAACTTTGGTAATGGAATCATGTCATATTTTTAAAGAAAGCTTTAGTTTTATGATATAGCAGTGAATTCATTAATATGCATCCCAAATATGTGGTTTTAAAAATTCTAGTTGAATAAACTAAATGCACTGTTACACAGCTTTAATATACATTGTATCGTAAGAATTTAGATCGATAACATTATTAAACCGCAAACAAAAACATCTCGATATGACAAAACACTGCATATACATACAGTTCCCATAGATAAATACATTGTAATATACTGTTGCAAGACAACAAACTGTGTATTAAGCATCGAGTGAACTTATACATTGTATTAACTGGAGGCGCTGATCCTAATTAATATGATTTACAGTAGGAGGAATTAGATTTGGTGATTACTCCCTGTATGTTTGTTGTGATTTGTTTAGCATTCTTCTTAATCTTCTTTGGAAATTGAACCACTCATAGTTTTTAAAATGTCAAACTTAAAGTTTTTATTATTTTGACAACGATCCTAGATCATGGATCGAAACTTAAATAAAGATGATTTTAAAAACTATAGTGGTTTAATTCCCAAAGAAGATTAAGAAGTAGATTTGGTGGACCTGATGAAAAAAAACCGAAAATTTGTGAAAATCTAAAATAAAGTTAGTAAAAAAAACGTACCCCCACAGCAAATTGCAATAAAGGGGGTTGGTGTAGGTAAGAAGTTGAACGTGAGCTTAACACATCTGGAAGAAATATAAAGTAAAGATTGATGTTCCCGCAAGGACAACAAAAATGTGGCATACAATAAAATACCTGATCTTAGTTTCATGTGGGCGAGGTATTTTCCAGCACCTGTGGGTGGAATTATAGCCGTTGAAAGCGTTTAAAGAAAGTCGGAATTTGGATAGTTTACTTTGCCATTAATTTGAAATTTTGGGTCAAGTTAGGATTATGGTAGCTGTTGTTTGAAAGCTGAAGAATGGAAATATTTAAACACTGAAACACTGGAGGTCTCTGGACGACCTGAAAGTTTTGAAAACTGAGAGCAGAATAAGCTTTTATGTTTATGTTGTTTATTTTATGTGTATGTGAGTTTTTAACTTAACAGGATCGGTATTTATAAGATAAAAAATTAATGAAACATGGAAGTGATTAATCTATTATTAATGATTTACCGACAGAGTGTTGATTTAAATTTAAGGCATATTGTTAACATTGTCAAATATTAAGAAATATGTATGTATCGATTTTTAAATTATTTTGAAATGGACAATGAAAGAACGGAATGGAAAAGTTGCTTGCTATGTGTTATTAAGCGCATTTCCAACCAAATTGGAATTTATAATGTCAAATGATTCGTATGAGAAACAGGAAAACTTTGAAATAAATTATTATTATTGAATGTAATTTAATGTTTTCTTTAAGCTTTCATTCTCTTAGGGTTCATTTTAGCAATATCTGGCCAGATTTGAGGTTATTAAATTGTTTATTTTTTGGAAAGTAAATTTGTATTTTTATTTAAATTCATTTAAGAACTAAGTAAAATCAGCTAATTATAAAACATATCCAGCTACCCCAGTGGTGGAATTTTGTGGAAGAGGCATTTTATTTTGAGAAATTTCTTAAATTATGACAGAATGGATAACTGTTTTTAAGGTATTTTCTAGAAAGGTAGGATATAAGGTTATAAAGTTTAGGTTACAAAAGCAAGGGAGATTTATACAGAATAACCGATGTACGTGTTGGGATAACTTCAACGGAATCGCTGTGACAGACGATTTGGCACACATTAATTTTGACAGAGTAAAATCTTTCAAGGTAAGTGCTAACGTAACGTATTTTTGCTGGTATTTTAGCTCTTTTCTTTATTATGTTTGTATTTGTTTATTTTTTGTTATTCTCTTTTCTCATTTTTCCAGAGGAATCCACTCTCGCACCACTGCAGTTAACCGACTAACGTTTGGGCAATATGGGAAATAAAAATCAGATGAAAAAGTGGGAAAAAGTAATTTAAAACGGACAAACTTATTATCAAAGCATCCTGTACAATTTTGATTTTATGTATAAGTGTTCAAAATTAAAACATTGTAGAAAAATTGGTAGTTCTATTCAAATCATAAAATTAGAATCACAAAAATAATTGCTTGCCTCTGCTAAATTCATGTTGAATATTAATGTAAAATCAGACATAACTGTAAACCATAAAAATGTAAACACAATATTTTTAACTGTAAATGTTGGTAGTAGAGGCATGTTATTTTTTTAAATAAAGCTTTATCAAGTAAATAACAGTAAATTTATTGACAAATGCATTCTGCATAAGAGCTTTTAAACATTTTAGTTTCATAAATATAAATTTAATATTATATGGTTAGAATACGCCATTTCGAATGAACCTGCACCTTGCCGAAGTTCTAAATTACTAGAACAGGTGAAATGGCTTGCGTGTTCTAATGAGCTAAAGAGCCAAACTACAGGTCCAACCAAAGTAGTAGGGTCGTTAGTGAGGAACCAGACTAAGACAGGTCCCCGAAAGAGGGCAGCGGCTCTTTCGGTACTTAGATTGGCAGAGACCATAGGGGTTGGTATGGCAGTCTAAGACACACTACCGCGATGTGGAAGGCAACGGGAAACCACCACATTATCTCCCAAGTACACAACGTACTTAAATTGTAACAAACATGATGGCATTCTCTGGGGTAAAAGATTCCGGAGTTAAAATAGTCCCACATTCGGATCTCCGGGAGGGGACTACTTCGGAGGATGCGATCGGAAAGTTAAAAATAAGAGTCGGGAACATTCTGCGAGTCGGAGCGTGGAATGTTAGAAGTATGAAGCAAGTAGGTAAGCTAGAGAACCTAAAATCGAAATGAATAGGTTATCACTAGACATAGTAGGGATCAGCGAGTTCGGTGGCCAGAGGCGGGGATTTTGGAGTGGAGACTTCAGGGTAATTCATACAGGAGCATAGGACAGAAATTTGGGTGTGGGGATAGTTATGCGGAAAAAGATAGGATACTGTGTAGAAAATTACTTACAAAAGAACGAAAGAGTACTCATGGTTAGATTAGAATCTAAACCGATAAACACAGTAATAATACAAGTATACATGCCCACCTCTAGCTACAGTGACGAAGAGGTAGAAGCCATCTACAAAGATATCGAAGACATATTAAGATATGTAAAAGGACATGAAAATTTAATAATTACGGGGGATTTTAATGCTGTGGTAAGTGAGGGTAGGGAAGGAGCGGTAGTAGGTTTATTTGGTTTAGGCACAAGAAACGACAGGGGAAATAGGCTGGTAGAATTTTGCGACAAGAACAATTTAATCATCACAAACACATTATTTCAACATCATGCTAGAAGACGATATACGTGGAAGATGCCAGGAGATATAGGAAGATATCAAATAGATTACATTCTTGTTAGACAAGGGGAAATAGGCTGGTAGAATTTTGCGACAAGAACAATTTAATCATCACAAACACATTATTTCAACATCATGCTAGAAGACGATATACGTGGAAGATGCCAGGAGATATAGGAAGATATCAAATAGATTACATTCTTGTTAGACAACGGTTTAGGAATCAAGTGAAAGACTGTAGAAGCTACCCAGAAGCAGATATAGATACTGACCACAACATCGTAATTATGAAGGCCGCACTTAAATTTAAAAATCTGAAAAAAAGGAACGGAAAAAGGCACTTGGACTTAGAGAAACTAAAAGATAAAGATATTCAAGTAAGATTCGAAAAAAAGTCAAATGAATTGCTGAATGATATCGGGAAAATATCTGAAACTAAGGAAGTAGAAACAGAATGGAATAACATTAAATCCAGCCTAGACATGGCTGCCAGAGATATTTTGGGGTATACACAAAAAGAAAATAAGAAACCATGGATAACAAAGGATATCGTGAATTTAATAGAAGAAAGACGAAAATACAAAAATAAATCAGACGAAACAGGAAAACAGAGATACAAAGCCATAAAATGGGAAATTATTCGAAAATGCAGGAAAGCTAAAGAACAATGGATTGATGAAAAATGAAAAGAAGTACAAACTAAGATGGAAATAGGAAAGACAGACGAAGCATACAAATTAATTAGAATGAATTTTAGGGATATAAAACCGTATAGCAAAAATATAAAGGGACGCACAAGGAAACGTCATTATAGAAAACGAGAGAAAGTGGGTAGATGGCAAGAATATATAGGAATTTATATGCAGGAGAGGAACTAACTGCATTAGAACAGGAATCAGACATTGAAAATGATGACTTGGGATATCCTATACTTGAGACGAGTTTGAATTAGCATTAAAGAGTCTGAAAAATGGTAAGGTGCGGGTACAGATAAGGTGCAAGCAGAAACTCTAAAAGCCGCTGGACAAGCAGTAACAGAACGTCTCTTCCAACTTGTATGCTATATGTATGAGACAGGCGAGATACCCAAGGATTTCAAACGTAGCATCATAGTAACTATACCAAAAAAGAAAGGTGCGGATAGATGTGAAAATTTTCGAACAATAAGTTTGACAGCACACGTGTCAAAAATATTAACTAGAATTGTGCAAAGACGAATGGAAAAACGAGCTGAAGAAATACTAGGAGAAGACCAATTTGGGTTTAGGCGAAACAGGGGAACACGGGAGGCTATTTTAGCTCTGAGAGTGATAATGGAGAAAACAATAGAAAAAGGGGAAAGCATGTATATAGGGTTTGTAGATCTGGAAAAAGCATTCGACAATGTAAATTGGAAAAAAATGTTTAAAATACTCAAAAAGTTTGGAATGAGTTATATGGATAGACGAATAGTACATAGCTTATACAAAGAGCAAACAGCAGTAATAGAATTATAGCAGGAACGTAGAGAAGTAAACATTAGGAAATGGGTGAGACAGGGATGTGCCCTATCCCCATTGATTTTTAACTTGTACATAGAAGAGGCAATGAATACTGTCAAATGCAGGAAAACATTTGGGATTACTATGCAGGAACAAAAAAATTGATATGCTTAGAGTTGCAGATGATATAGCGGTATTAGCGTCTAGCAAGGAAGAGTTAGAAGCTGCTCTTAATGAAATGGAAACAGTTCTAACAGAGAGATACGGTATGAAAATTAACAAAACTAAAACTAAAGTTCTAGTTTGCAAAGGTGAGGAAAATAAATCAAAAACAAGAATACAAGTATTTAACACAAACTTACAAGAGGTTAAGGATTTCTGCTACCTAGGAAGCCAAATAACGCAAGATGGGAAAAGCACAAAAGATATAAAACAAAGATTAGCACAAGGTCGTGCTACATTTAACAAGAAAAAGCAACTACTGTGCTCAAAGACCACAAACATAGAAACAAGGAAAATATTGCTTAAAACATATGTGTGGAGCACAGCACTGTACGGCTGTGAAGCCTGGACAGTAGGAGAAGCAGACAAGAAAAAGGTAAGCCTTTGAAATGTGGTGTTACAGGCGTATGATGAAGATATCATGGACAGACAAAGTTAAGAACGAAGAGGTACTAAAAATGGTAGGGGAAGAAAGAAATATGTGGAAAACGGTAAAAAATAGGAGAGATAGGATGATAGGCCACATACTATGGCATGAGGGAATAGGGCGGAATATATTAGAAGCAGAGATAGGAAAAAAGAGAAGAAGAGGCAGACCTAGATTAGACTACTGCACACAGATAGTAAAAGATGTAGGCTGTAGAGGTTTCAGGGGAGATGTGTAGGCTAGCCCAGAATAGAAATCAATGGAGGTACGCATCCAACCAATCCCAAGATGGATAAACTAATGACAAAAAGATAACTGTGCTTAAACATGAAGATTATTATAAGTAACTACAAGAATTGGTTGGGCAATATTCTCGAATAATGTTAAGTGTGTGAAAGGATTTACTGGAAAACCATTATTTCGGGCAAATGTCTAAGTGTTGGGGGATCTTGGTAGCCACAGGTTGCTTAACCTCCTTAACTGAATCTCGGTAAAATAGGGTATAAAATTAGAAAACAACAGAAAGGGAACGAGCTGAATACGCATACTCCCTGAAAAGAAGAAAAAGAAGAAAACCACCAAAAACGCAAAATCAAAGAAGCTGCTTATATAACCCTACATAAAAATAACTGAGTTGCAAACGAATCCGTGACTTTCAGTAAACAATGGATTCCATTACTAAAAGAAATAACAAATGAAAATCAAATGCCCACAATATCTAGGTAGCATTGCAAGTTTTTCCTGGGTTTTCCTTGCAATATTAACATGAAATACAGCCTACATACATGATTTCTATTTATACATAAAATAACTAATTACATAAAAATAAGCATATTAACAATCCTTGTAAAACAGCATTGGTATCTGACTAGTATAAATCCACAATAAGGTTACCTCAAAACCATATACAATCTGCGTTGAACAGTATTGCTATCTGACAAGTGTAAACCCGCCATAGGGTCGCCCCAGATCCATATACAATCTTCATAGAACAACATTGGTATCTGACAAGTGTAAACCCGCCATAGAGTCGCCTCAGAACCATGGTAAAATCTACCAAAGAGGTAACTTAAATCATAATGAATTTTCCCCCTCAAAATAAATATAAAAAAACGACTACTTAAGCCTTTCAATAATGCAATCGCACACTTCTTTAATAACCATCCTCTCAATTGTATAAATAGAAGCATGTTAAAAAATGTTTTCCAATTCCAAGTTATTGAATTTATATAAAATTCACCAATAAAAATTAATCAGCTGATTTCACGTTAAGTGTATTGACTACCTAAAGAAAGCCGATCCCAGGTCGCAACACAAATTGAAGGCAATCATTCTGTTAAACTTTAAAAATTTTTGCTTAGTATACTCAAACCAAATATTTCAAACATCAAAAAATCAAAGTCACCTTCAATTTATGTCATAAATGTCAAACTTGAAGTTTTTATTATTACTTTGACAACGATCCTAGGTCATGGATCGAAACGTAAATAAAGTTGATTTTAAAAACTATGAGTGGTTTAATTCCCAAAGAAGATTAACCTGAATACACATGCTGTGTGAGAATTTCAGGGAACTATGTAGGCTAGCTCAGAATATAAATAAGTGCAGGTACGTGTCCAACCAGTTTTGAGATGGAAAACCTAATGACGAAAAATAAGCGCAGATAAATCTGATGATTAGTATAAACAACTAGTTGTTGGTTGCGAAATACCTGCAACTAATGTTGACTGTGCGAAAAGATAAATTGGAAAATATATTAAATCGCCAAATGGTTAAGTGTTGGGGGAACTTGGCAGCCACAGACTGCTTACCTCCCTTCACAACCATTGAAGGTCGGAGAAATAGGGCATATAACTGTAAAGCAATAGAAAGTGATCGAACTGCATCTAACAAGAAAGAACATCGCCTATGAGGAAAGACAACAAACATAGAATAAGAAGAAAATTGTTGAAAGCATATGTGTGGAGCACAGCACAGTATGCCTATGAAATACGGGAAGTCTGAAACGCAGACAGAAAAACGGTAGCAGCCTTTTGAAATGCTGTGCTTCAGATGTATGAGGACGATAGCATGGACAGACAAAGATAATAACAAATAAGTTACAGAAATAGTAGGGGAACAAGGATATCTGGGGAAAAAGAGAAATAGTAGGGTGGAATACATTCTAAGGCATTTTTGGGGAATAGTATGTGATATATTACAAGTAGAGATAGGAAAAAAGAGGTAGATGTAGACCTAGATCAGACAGTATAGATAAAACTGTGCATATTTCAGGGAAATCTGTAGGTTAGTTCAGAATAGGGAACAATGATGGTACGCGTCTAACCAGTTCTAGGACTGAAGACCTAATGATGATGGTTAGAATACAAAGAAAACCACAGACACTTTGATCATATTTTATAAAATAATGTAACAACCAGACGCTATGTAAAAGAAATATACAAGTTCTTACGTTTTCCCATGTTTTATACTATTGCGCAATCGTTAAATATAACATGATTACATGGCAAATTACGCGACATTTTTATCAAATACCAAACACGTTTAAAAGTGATACAATTCTCAATTTACAATATAAAGAAAGCAATGTACTCACTTAAATCGCACCGTACAGCCAAATCCCAGGGCCATCTCGTCGTTGGTCCATCACGCCGTCGTTGAGCCAGACTTATTCGTCTATCCTCTTTCGTTGGTTCGAAGGTAGTGCAAGAAGGATACAGGTAGAGGTACACGAAGATAAAGATAGAAGGAAACCTACATTCTAAAAAAGAGAAAAGACAGACACGACGCAGGTAGCTGTTCTCGGCTTCAGGCCTCGTAGTCTAATGACGTCTCATCACGCACTCCGCGCACTTGCGCCATTCACTCCGCGCCTGCGCATTCTTTTGCGCAAACGCAACTGTCCGGAATGACAAACTGACAAGTTTATTTGAAAATATTTATGGGAATTTATCTACATATTTAACAATGTACATTACCAAATTTGGAATGTAACAAAGTATAAGGTTACGGGTGGTTTAATTCTTTTCATACAAAATAATTACAATTTTTAAAACAGTCTACATATAAAAACCAATTGGCAAACAAGCATCCTTCACATGTTAGGTACATTAATGGCATATCCCCTAAAACAGAAAATGCAGGGATAATAACATTGTTAGACAGCCATCCACCGGAACTGAACAATCAATTTCTTGCAAGTCATAAACAAAGCCAGATGCAGGTTTAAACAGTAAAAAGTTTGGTTTGACATACAGCTCCCCAATAATTATGAAATGAAGCACAAGAGATCATGTGGTAACCACGGAGTTTGACACAATATACAAACATTGAAATAGACTGGGACGGTTAAATTTCCAGCAACTTAGTTGGCATTAAATGCCGGAATAATAAAATAATAATCTCTTGACTTCAATGGACTTGTGTCACTTGAAGATAAAACTGTAAGTTAACCTTTTCTGTAGAATTAATTAGATACTGTCTTAATGGTATTGATGTATGATAATTGTTGTCTAAAATATAGTTACTTGTATAGTGTTACATGATTAAAGTTGTAAGAATTAGACATTTCCAGTTGATGGTAAAGTGAAGGTGTATTGTAAATTATAAATCTAGTAAAGGATCAATTTATGAAGAATTACAGATGAACGGATTGTGCAATTTTCCTATTGTTTTGTAAGCATTTTGTTATAGGAATGTCTCTAGGTCACTAACCCAACTAATAATGTAAGTACATTTAAAAATTGTTTTGTGCCTATTTGTTCATAGAAATGTTCACATAATGTTATGTTAGAATAGATTTAAGCATGGTGAGTTCAGACTTGTTTTATTTGTTTAACCAGACAGGTGACCTTGATAAAGAAATCCATTTCATCAAGAGAATACCCCGTAATTAAAATCCTCCAAGCTACTTGTCGTGCAGAGGAAATGTTATTAGACTAGACCTAGTTGGAACCCTTTAAACCGACGGGTAGCTATAGAGATCCACTCCCTCATCATTATACTTGGCCAGTGCGCCTTTATTTTGTTGCAGGATTTCCACCCATTCTGGGCAATTCCACATTTAATAACGTAATGCTTCAAATACCAGTAATACGATGCATCCTTATATTATTACAGGGTCCTCACCCCTTCTGATCAAATAAAAATTTATTAGCTTCATGCACATTTTACCCATAACAAAGTTCTTTAACTTATCTTTTGTAAGACAAGGCTTGTTTGGAAATAGAATAAGTTAAAGAAGGAGCTCTACACCATTCCTTTGTAGAGTTAAGAATACCTTCGATAGAATTTGCAAGTGCTCTGTAATAGTAGCATTGGTCACAATAATACTATCTTGTAAAACATATATTCACAGATTTTCAACCATAGAATCAAGTGTTTACCAGAAAAATTTCTGGTACTAATTCAATGCCAAAAAAAAGTTGTAAAAGATTTGTAAAAATCCTTGTGAGAAATGAATTCAAAATTTCAAAGCATAAAATTTACGTATGAATTAGAGAATAATGGACAATTACCCTTTTTAGATACATTAGTAATTAGAAATGGTAATAAATTAGAATTTGACATTTATAGAAAAGAAACCAATGTAAATCGCTTTATTTTGTCTTCCTCTAATCATAGCATACAACATAAGTTGGCTTCATTTAACTTTTTAATTAATAGATTATTGAATTTCCCTTTAAATAAAAACAGATTTAATAAGGAATTTGCTCTCATTAAACAAATAGCGAATTACAATGGTTTCCCTTCTGATATTATAGATAATATTTTTAGAAAGTGTAAAAATAGGATCAACATCCATAAATCAACGACTTTGCAATCAACCACCTCTAACGATAATGTTAAATATCTTAAACTTCCGTTTCACAAAACCACAAAGGGTCTTGATAAAATATTCAAACAGTGTAATTTCAAAATTGCTTTCACTAATACTAATAAAATTAAAGATTTGCTAGGTAATCCAAAAGACAAGGTGGAAAAATTGCAAAAGTCGTGGATTTATGAAATTGGTTGTGCAGAGCCAGGGTGTTTTCAAAAATATATTGGTCAGACCAAGAGGAATATAACAACAAGATTTAAAGAACACATTGCTCACTTCAAATATGATAAATATGAAAGGTCTCAGGTCGCCAAACATATATTTGAAACCAGCCACCCCGTTAAACTAGAAAATGTTAAATTCACTTCAGCCTAAGTGGTGAGGAGAATATCCTCTGAAGTGTTTGAGAACAACAGCTAATTATTATTATTATTGTTTTTTTTTAAGAGGTTTCCTACTGATGATGACCACATAGTGGTCGAAATACGTATCTAGTAATTTAAATATTTTTTGTGGTTAAGGGTTTTTATTTAATTTTATTTTACTTGTGAGTAGTTATTAACTCTTGTGATGCTTCATCTAAGGGTAGGTCAAAAAAATTGCATTAAACATGTTAAGTATAGAGAACTGGGAATCACCAACAAGCTTTGCAAATATTTCTTCAGCAGTAGATAAGGCGTACTTTTCAATAATTAATTGTGGATTGGTAGTAATGTGGTAGTCGCTGCATATCCCAATGCACCCGCTTATCTCTTTTTTTAACCAGAACAATATGTATAGTCAATTCAGATGAGCTCTACGTTATAGTATACCGTCATTTGTCAAACAATTTAACTGGTCTTTAATTTTTGAATGTAACACAAAAGGTGCAGGCATTGCACGCCAGAATTTAGGAGTAGTATTTTCTTTCACCCGTAAAGTAATTGATGGTTCCATGAAATAGCCTAACCAGCGTCAAAAAAACTGTACTTGGTAGTTTTTCAAAGTTGACCCAGTTATTCATCGTGTTGTTATGAAACAGTTCTGCTTTCATAAACAATTCATTTATATCAATATCAAATTGCTTGACAAACGATCAACCAAGTAGTAAGGTTTGCTATTTGCAACTAAAAAGCTGTAAGTGGCGATTTTATATTTTGCCTGTGCTTGGAACGTCCCGTTCTAAGTTTTATAACTCATTGCAACTTTAGTATCTTTTTAACATAATGCTCTGTGGTTAAGTATTCTGTTATGGTTAGAAGCCTTTGAATCTCTCCTTTGGTTAGATATTTCACTGAATTGACATTTGTCAAGTTGTTATTGTAGTACTGTATTAATGTGATGCACATTAATTTGCTTTTGTTCATAAAAAGTGGTTTAATTGTGGGAAAATGTTATCTCACCTAAGGGTGATAACGAGCCCAGGTGGTGGCTCTTTCTTCTTGATCCAGCCTTCGAATCGAAACGACGAACTTGGTGCGTTAGCAAAATTTATACCGCTTATTTTAGCGGATTCTAGCTTACTACCTTGGATAAAATTAATCTTTCTGGTGTTTGTGAGTAAGAAAGTTAATTATTACGCCTTTGGCGGATTTCACGTCGTTTTTATTAATACTATTGGTTTGGCCTTCGCTCAATTAGAGAAGCACATTTTTGTGATATTTGTTATATTCTACCCACATTGTTATGTGGTAAGTAATTGCTTTGTAGCACTTCTTGTTCTATGTGTTACATGAATTTTAGGGTCCAAATTTAAGTCCAAATTTACGTCTAAGACTACGACTATGTTTAGCAGTTCCAATTTAAGTAGATGCACATTTGTGAAGATTTGTTTAAGTAATCGTTCTGGTGGTATTACGATTACCCAGACTCGACAACTTACTGAAATAGATGGTATTGAAGCTCCCGACGAAGAACTAATTATTGATACAATAAGTTCCATCTGCTGGACTACCGAAATATTAATCGAAACCTGTTGGAGTTATTCGTGGATGAATATTACACCTGAAGCGATTTTGTGTGACCATCTGTAATTGCTGTAATCCCGTTAAGTTGGATTTGGAATCCTTGACTGCTACTGGTGCATTGGAATTACTTCTTGAGGTCGTATACTTCCTTATTTAAGTGTGTTGTGTATGTTCTGTTGAGATTATTGGATTAATACTTTTGTGTATGAAACCCTATATTCACCCTCTTATTATTTTGCTTTGCATGCAACCATACTTACACCTGTGTGTACGGTGGGTTGCGATAATTAACGTAAAATCTGTATTTATGATAAAATTATTTAGGTATTAATGTTTGAATGCTTCCTTAGTAAGTGCTAGGTTCTTATGATTAATGCTAACAACTCGTTAATGCGTTCTAGTGATTTATACATATTGATTGTAAATCTAGTCACGAGCTTAGACCCTTGGTTAAATTATTACTCACTTGAGTTATGCGGTTATAGCGTGCTTAGTGGCCACCAAGTCTGCGTACCCGATTATTACTTAGTACGAATTATTTTTGCGTATGGGCTCGTGCCCGGATATTCTGAACACCATTGTGTTATTACTGTTAAATATTATTTATACAATCACCTGGAGTAAACATATATTTGCTTATTGTGAGCACTTAGCTTGGTTAATTTTCTCTTGAATCATTTAGGTTTGAATCTTGTAAGTATGATTATTTGTAGAATTATTTGTTCTAGTGAAATTTATATTTATGTGTTTGATTTCATATTTGGCATTGTAGTTACTTCAATAAATTCAGGTTTATTTCTGTGCCCTGTTAATTTATTGATATAGTGAGTTACCTTGGGTTTCGCCCGAGAATAGTGGAACATTTCGTTGATTCTGCTTGCTCCTGTTCCTGGCGCCCATTAATAAAATAGTTAGTTTTGACTTATTGGACCTTTCTAGTGGTTCCTTATGGTCCCTGAATGCGATTCTTTACCCACCGCCCTGATGAGTCTTTTCTGATATATATATATATATATATATATATATATATATATATATATATATAAAATAAGATGTATCTGTAAACAAACTCTATGAAAATAATAGAGTCTATTGACGAATACAAATCGGGCTGGTAGTCATATAGCCATTACATCTTATTTTATATATTGTTCTACACAATTTCTTATTGCGGACTGCAAATAACCTGTCTTTTATATATATATATATATATATATATATATATATATATATATATATATATATTGAAATGTTAGTAGGGGCTAAAAGGGTTCTAAGGGTTGTTTTGTTGAAGGTAGTGTATGCCAAATAAAGAAAGCCAAATATCAGATCCCGTAACTGAGAAATTTATGTGTGCCGTACTTTACAAATGTTAAAGTATTTGAAATATTAGTGGATAAGTGCCAAGATAAAAAAAAAACAATGACTTGATGACGTGATAAAGCACAGTATTCAAGGATTTACACTGAGTTGTATGTTGAATAAGCCATAGAACGTACATTTGCTAATCGAGAAACCGGATGCGTCTGTAGAAATTACACTATTCACCACGCAGATCCAGGTTTATATGTGTAACATTTCGGCATTTATTTTAATAGAATCAACCTTTGGACAAACATGTAATATCAAAATTATAAGTAAAAGTATTGTCAAATATGATTGAAGGGTTGTGCGATATTAAGGACCAATGATTGAACATTTATATATGAAAAGGGAAAGCGTAAAAGAAAGATTATAAGGTATGAGTGACACGAACTTGTTGGGACGATATTATTGGATGGAATTTGTATAAAATGTATTAAAGAGTAGGCATATTTGAATTGTAATAATCACCAAGGAAAAGATAAACAAGAGGTCGATATATAATAATTTTGGTAGTAAGACGTATTTTTGTAAACTGCGCTAAATTTTGAACATTTTAAGAATTAATAAATGAATTTGAAAGTTTAAGAGTTTGATTAATATATAAAGAAGAGTACGGATAAGCAAGAGTAACAATAATTAATAGTAACGACGAAGTGAAAAGGTTAAGAGTGGATTAAAGTAACAGTGGAAAAGGCGTAGTAAATAGTGGGATATTGGAACGAGATTGAGAAAGGCAGAAAGGCATTGAATGGTATTTATGAAACTGAAGGCGATATTAATGGAATAGATTTGGATATGGTATTAGGAGGATTAATGGTATTAAATGGTAATTAGAGGACAGCAGTGAATTGGAAAGAGTGGACTTAGGAGGAAAGCATTGAATTTGGAACGAGCGGAATTTGGAACAGGAAAGCAGTGGAGTAGCAGGAGGATTAATCCGAGCAAAGAAGAATAAACATCAGGAAAATTAGCGCAGGGGAAGTTATATAAAAAGGTAGTCAAAATTCTAAATTTGGGTATATTTATTTTAGATTTGGGGACATCAAAATTCATTAAAAGAAACCTGGAAACTGGACAGCAGATCTTTCATAGTGATAGTGCCAGCATTGTAAAGACGCATACGGCGAGTGAGATTGTTGAGCCAGTTTTCAAAAAGGCCGACGACGAAGTGTAAAATAGGTGAGTACTGTGTGTTTTAACGCCAAAGTCATAAATTTTGTAATATTAATTAATTTAGCACAAGGCTACGTGGATCTTATATAAAAATTTTGCATATACAAGTGTAAAATATCACAGGTACAAAACAATAGGTAGTGCTGTTTGGTTGGTGCATTGCACATCTACTTACCACTGAACCCACGGTAAGTAGGTGGATACCCTGGGAAGAACGAGTTTTCAAATAGTCGAGGCATATTAACACAGTTTTGTTTTATAAACCAACCAAACGTAGCTAAAGCACGAATAAAAAGTAAATATTTTCATACATAAAAATAAAATTAAATAATTAATAAAAAAGGCGCAAGGGGGTAGCATAAAAAGGTGGCAAACCCAACGTGGGGCTAGACAGAAGTAGTAGTAGATTAAGGGACACCGAGGTTAGGTGGGGCCCGTAGTTAAAAAAATTGTTTTTTAGGAAAATAGAGTGCGAAAAAAGCAGCAGAGATGACGGACGCGGACACGAAACGGATAACGAGGTCAGGAAGAATGTACGGAATTGACGCGGAATTTATGACACAAGCCGAGGAGCTAGACGCAGGGAGATGTCCAGGAAACGGAGGTGAGGCAGGTAGATCCGGAGGTGATAAACATGGAAACGGACCAGGCGACGGTACAGGAGGTCAAGGTAGCAGAAACCGCCGGAAACCAGGATATAATGCGATTCCTGATGAGTTTGAAAGACGATCTTATGACTTCACGTACGGAACAAAAAGAGTCACATACGGATTTAACGAACAAAATTGCAGATACACATACGGAACTAAAAACAATTAAAACGGAATTAACAAACCAAATTACAGCACAAATGGAATTAACTAACAAAATTGCAGATACACATACGAAACTAAAAACAATTAAAACGGAATTAACTAACAAAATTGAAGAGTCGCTGACAGATTTTAAGACGGCACTTGCCGAGGTGCACACGGAACTAAAGACGTCACACACGGATCTGAGAAATGAGTTTAGAACGGCGCACGCCGAACTGACGGCAAAATTAGACTACACCCAGGACTAGTTACTCACGTCGATACAAAATGTAAAGGACGAACTAAAGACTGAATTACAAGAAAAGGTAAACTGAGTAGACATAATATTACTACTTGCGGGACACATGGAACCGGAGGTAACAAAGGTGCTTGTAGTACAGAACATAAAAACCCTGCGGGAATTTTTAGGAGTAATGCGAAATTTTGACTTAGCGACGGCACTGGAGGCAAAGACGCGTGGAACTTACTGGGAGCAAAACCGGGGTTATAAGGACGAAAACCGACGACACGTATACCACAATGAACACAGACCTAGCTACAGACATGAAGGTTTCAACCACGGACAGCGTAATTATTGGGGACACGACGGAAACAGACGACAGTATTTCAATAGGGAATACCGGGGAAACTAATACAAAGGACAAAATAGGTACCAGCACAGCGACAACGAGGATGACGGCCGATTACGGAGGCGGAACGCGTGACGGATACAGCCGGACTGACAGGGACATAAACGTCCAACATATTACGACCAGCGCGGCGACAAAGGACACGGACAAGATCGAGGTGGTACAAGTACACGAGGCACCGACGATTAAAAAAAAAACGTCAATTTTCGGAAGACAGAGTTGTTAGGTTTAGATATAGATTTATGTTATAGTTTAAGTAATTTGTTGTTGAATAATTATACCGTTAATAAAAAGAATTTGTTGTTTATTAATATAAGATTAAGAGATTGTTTATATGTTGCTTTAGTTGATAGTGGTTCACAGTTGTCGCTGGTAAATGAAAGTGTGGTGATAAAACATGCAGAATTTTTAAAAGGACGAATAGAAACAATTGATGGGGTTAATTTATGGTCGGCAATAAACAAGAAGCTAACGACGATTTATAGGGTAGTCCGTGTACCGATATTTGTAGGGAATAAAAAGGCTGGAGATGCAGAGTTCTTGATAACAAAGGGGGTGCAGTTAGATTTTATATTAGGAATGGATTTTATAGAGGATTTTGGATTGAATATAGATGGAAATGATAGGTTGATTCGGATATTAGATAAAGATAAGTTATGGGTGGTGCCTACGGTTAGTTCGGAATATAGGGATGGAAATGATATAGATAAGTCAGGATTAGGAGTGAAAAGGGCAAGTAATTATAGACAGGTTGAAGTGAGATTATGTAATATGTTTGCGAGAATAATTGATGATGGACAGATAGGAAAAGTGAGTATTGATATTAAAGAGAAGCTGGGGGAATTATTTAATAGATTTATAGGGATGTTTAATGAAGAGCCGAGATTTGCGAAGCGATATACGCACAAGTTAGAGGTCACGGAAGACAGCGGATTTTGTACCAAGGTGTATCCAATTCCGTTTGCAATTAGAAATAGGGTTAAAGCCGAGATTAGGAAAATGTTAAAAGAAGGAATCATCGAACCAGCGAAGACTCCATATGTGAACCCGGTAGTTATTGTACCTAAACCTAACAAAAGAGATATAAGAATTTGTTTGGATGCGAGGAAGTTGAATTCAATTACGCAAGCGCAGTACGAACAACCACAAGGGTTGGATAATTTGTTATATAAGGTGTATGAGATGAAGATTTTTAGCAAGTTAGATTTAAAAAAATTCATTTTGGTTTATTCCGTTGCATGAGGATAGTAAGAAGTTTACGGGGTTTAGTATTGAAGGGGAGATTTATATGTTTTCTGTAGTTCCATTTGGTTTAAGTAGTTCTTCAGCAGCACTTGTTAGGGCCATGCAGAAGCTGTTAAACGAGTATGAATGTTTCTGTTCGCACTATGTGGATGATCTATTGATTTTTTCCAGGAACGAGCAAGAACACATGGAACATTTAGAAAAGGTGATCCAAAGGTTGGACGAAGGGGGGTTGAAGTTGAACGTGGAGAAATGCAAATTGTTTAAGAGCCAGGTCACGTATTTAGGATTTGAAATTAGTGAACATGGTATGAGAATTTGTAATAAGAGGCTGGACGAGTTGAAAAATATTGCGCAACCAAAGAGTGTAAGAGGATTGCGAGGATTTTTAGGGGTTTTAAATTATTATAAACGGTTTATACCGAGATATTCTGAGTTGCGTGTGCCATTGGTGAGTTTGTTAAGGAAAAACGAAAGATGGAAATGGACTGCTGAACGGGAGAAGGCGTTTCAAGATTTAAAACGTGCGTTTTATGAAGAGTTGTCGTTAAAGTATCCAAATTTCAGGGACGAATTTATTTTGAGGACGGATGCGTCGAAATATGCGATTGGGGCTGAGTTGGTGCAAATCCAGGACGGAGCTGAGGTACCAATTGTATTTATTTCCAGGGTGTTAAAAGACTGCGAAACCAGATATGCGACGACAGAGAAGTAGATGTTGGCGATAGTGTATGCAGTAAAAAAGTTACGATTTTATCTGCTAGGAAAGAAATTTTTGATAGAATCCGACAACACGGTTGTAACATTCATGAAGAAAAAGGAGTTTTTGAACAGTAGGTTGTATAGGTGGGCACTAGTATTGCAAGAGTACGATTTTGAAATTAAACATAAACCAGGAAAGGAAAATGTGACGGCGGACTCCCTAAGCAGACCGCAGGTAGAGGCGAATAAAGAAGACGTAAAGGATTGTTTAGTTGCTTTGCAGGAGTTCAGGGATGTTGGTCGGTGGACAAACGACAAGCTTATGGAGATGCAGAGGCACAGTGAGGTGAGCTCGATACGCGAGAAATTAACGAGGGAAAATGTGGAGGAGTACCGTGGATTTACCATTGTAGGGCAGTTTGTGGTAAAAAGGATAGGTGATGCAGAACTGTTAGTCTTATCCAGAGACACGGCTGTGTAAATTATAGACGAAATTCATCTAAAATTTGGACATATAGGCATTAGAAAAACATTTTTGGTATTTAGAGAGGCGTTTTATACAAGAAACGATATCACGGTAGTTAAAGAACGGATTAATCGTTGTAAGATTTGTATTTTAGGGAAAGACAAAAACGTGGTGTTGCAGAACATACCGATGAAGGTGAGCGTGAGTGGACCGTTAGAATTGGTAGCTATTGATTACTTGAGCAACCTAATTACTAGTGAACAGGGGTATCGGCACATATTGGTAATAGTGGACGTTTTTTCGAAATTTGTTAAATTATTTCCGGCAAGACGAAGTAACACGGTGCATGCTTTACAGTCAATTAGAGAATTTGGAAGCCAGGTTGGGAAAATGGAAAGGATTTTGGTAGACAACGCGACATATTTCAATAACCAAAGATTCAGAAACGGGTTAAATAGAGAACATATTAAGGTATCATTTAGCAGCATACGGCATCCGAAAGCAAATCCATGCGAACGTTATATACGAGAGGTCATAAAATATCTACGGTTGGCAACGCAAGAGCACCATGATAGATGGGTTAGATATCTGCCACAGATAGAAAATTTTATGAATTGCGTACCGAGTTCTGTTACAAAAACATGTCCGACAACATTGATTAGAAAGATTATACCAGCTAGGCCTTGGAGGGAAGAAGTCGAGGTGCAAGACATCACAGAGTTGTTGGGTAGTGTTAGGCGTAGAATTGAAAGGATGCAGCGTAGGGACATCGAGCGAAGGCGTAGTAGGATTAAAAAAAGGACGATTTTTGAAATAGGAGATATGGTGGTAGTAAAAAGATTAAGGGTTTCAAACTGCGAAAGAAACATTTGCGCGAAGTTGTTGTTTCCTTACGAAGGGCCGTACAAAATCACGCGTATTTTTGCTAAAGGAAATACGTTCGAATTAGATACTATGACAGGGGAATGTCGTGGGCGTTTTCACTTAGAAAATTTATTTCCATATAAAATTGTACAAGAAGAGGGTTTAGCATGATGAGAGTACATGCGACGGAAAGTTTAATTTTGTTTTATTTTATAGTGTAAGTTATTATATAGCGTAGTTAGACAGACGTGAGAGAAATGAAATTAGGAGTTGAGTAATAATTAATATGTAGAAATGCGTGGAGTGGTTTTAAATAAAACTAGAAATTATGCACACCAAGATAAGAGTTATAAAGACAGGCGAAATTTCCACTTTTATTCAAAACCAGTGGGGCCAATGAAATGTTAGTAGGGGCTAAAAGGGTTCTAAGGGTTGTTTTGTTGAAGGTAGTGTATGCCAAATAAAGAAAGCCAAATATCAGATCCCGTAACTGAGAAATTTATGTGTGCCGTACTTTACAAATGTTAAAGTATTTGAAATATTAGTCAAAAGATAAGTGCCAAGATAAAAAGAAAAACAATGACTTGATGACGTGATAAAGCACAGTATTCAAGGACTTGCACTGAGTTGTATGTTGAATAAGCCATAGAACGTACATTTGCTAATCGAGAGACATATTAACACAGTTTTGTTTTATAAACCAACCAAACGTAGCTAAAGCACGAATAAAAAGTAAATATTTTCATACATAAAAATAAAATTAAATAATTAATAAAAAAAGGTGCGAGGGGGTAGCATAAGAAGGTGGCAAACCCAACGTGGGGCTAGACAGAAATAGTAGTAGGATACGGGACCCCGAGGTTAGGCGGGGCCCGTAGTTAAAAAAATTGTTTTTCAGGAAAATAGAGTGCAAAAAAGGCAGCAGAGATGACGGACGCGGACACGAAACGGATAACGAGGTCAGGAAGAATGTAAGGAATTGACGCGGAATTTATGACACAAGACGAGGAGCTAGACGCAGGGGGAGATGTCCAGGAAACGGTGGTGAGGCAGGTAGATCCGGAGGTGATAAACATGGAAACGGACCAGGCGACGGTACAGGAGGTCAAGGTAGCAGAAACCGCCGGAAACCAGGATATTATGCGATTCCTGATGAGTTTGAAAGACGATCTTATGACTTCACGTACGGAACAAAAAGAGTCACATACGGATTTAACGAACAAAATTGCAGATACACATACGGAACTAAAAACAATTAAAACGGAATTAACAAACCAAATTACAGCACAAATGGAATTAACTAACAAAATTGCAGATACACATACGGAACTAAAAACAATTAAAACGGAATTAACTAACAAAATTGAAGAGTCGCTGACAGATTTTAAGACGGCACTTGCCGAGGTGCACACGGAACTAAAGACGTCACACACGGATCTGAGAAATGAGTTTAGAACGGCGCACGCCGAACTGACGGCAAAATTAGACTACACCCAGGACTATTTACTAACGTCGATACAAAATGTAAAGGACGAACTAAAGACTGAATTACAAGAAAAGGTAAACTGAGTAGACATAGTATTACTACTTGCGGGACACATGGAACCGGAGGTAACAAAGGTGCTTGTAGTACAGAACATAAAAACCCTGCCGGAATTTTTAGGAGTAATGCGAAATTTTGACTTAGCGACGGCACTGGAGGCAAAGACGCGTGGAACTTACTGGGAGCAAAACCGGGGTTATAAGGACGAAAACCGACGACACGTATACCACAATGAACACAGACCTAGCTACAGACATGAAGGTTTCAACCACGGACAGCGTAATTATTGGGGACACGACGGAAACAGACGACAGTATTTCAATAGGGAATACCGGGGAAACTAATACAAAGGACAAAATAGGTACCAGCACAGCGACAACGAGGATGACGGCCGTATTACGGGAGGCGGAACGCGTGACGGATACAGCCGGACTGACAGGGACATAAACGTCCAACATATTACGACCAGCGCGGCGACAAAGGACACGGACAAGATCGAGGTGGTACAAGTACACGAGGCACCGACGATTAAAAAAAAAACGTCAATTTTCGGAAGACAGAGTTGTTAGGTTTAGATATAGATTTATGTTATAGTTTAAGTGATTTGTTGTTGAATAATTATACCGTTAATAAAAAGAATTTGTTGTTTATTAATATAAGATTAAGAGATTGTTTATATGTTGCTTTAGTTGATAGTGGTTCACAGTTGTCGCTGGTAAATGAAAGTGTGGTGATAAAACATGCAGAATTTTTAAAAGGACGAATAGAAACAATTGATGGGGTTAATTTATGGTCGGCAATGAACAAGAAGCTAACGACGATTTATAGGGTAGTCCGGGTACCGATATTTGTAGGGAATAAAAAGGCAGGAGATGCAGAGTTCTTGATAACAAAGGGGTTGCAGTTAGATTTTATATTAGGAATGGATTTTATAGAGGATTTTGGATTGAATATAGATGGAAATGATAGGTTGATTCGGATATTAGATAAAGATAAGTTATGGGTGGTGCCTACGGTTAGTTCGGAATATAGGGATGGAAATGATATAGATAAGTCAGGATTAGGAGTGAAAAGGGCAAGTAATTATAGACAGGTTGAAGTGAGATTATGTAATATGTTTGCGAGAATAATTGATGATGGACAGATAGGAAAAGTGAGTATTGATATTAAAGAGAAGCTGGGGGAATTATTTAATAGATTTATAGGGATGTTTAATGAAGAGCCGAGATTTGCGAAGCGATATACGCACAAGTTAGAGGTCACGGAAGACAGCGGATTTTGTACCAAGGTGTATCCAATTCCGTTTGCAATTAGAAATAGGGTTAAAGCCGAGATTAGGAAAATGTTAAAAGAAGGAATCATCGAACCAGCGAAGACTCCATATGTGAACCCGGTAGTTATTGTACCTAAACCTAACAAAGAGATATAAGAATTTGTTTGGATGCGAGGAAGTTGAATTCAATTACGCAAGCGCAGTACGAACAACCACAAGGGTTGGATAATTTGTTATATAAGGTGTATGAGATGAAGATTTTTAGCAAGTTAGATTTAAAAAATTCATTTTGGTTGATTCCGTTGCATGAAGATAGTAAGAAGTTTACGGGGTTTAGTATTGAAGGGGAGATTTATATGTTTTCTGTAGTTCCATTTGGTTTAAGTAGTTCTTCAGCAGCACTTGTTAGGGCCATGCAGAAGCTGTTAAACGAGTATGAATGTTTCTGTTCGCACTATGTGGATGATCTATTGATTTTTTCCAGGAACGAGCAAGAACACATGGAACATTTAGAAAAGGTGATCCAAAGGTTGGACGAAGGGGGGTTGAAGTTGAACGTGGAGAAATGCAAATTGTTTAAGAGCCAGGTCACGTAATTAGGATTTGAAATTAGTGAACATGGTATGAGAATTTGTAATAAGAGGCTGGACGAGTTGAAAAATATTGCGCAACCAAAGAGTGTAAGAGGATTGCGAGGATTTTTAGGGGTTTTAAATTATTATAAACGGTTTATACCGAGATATTCTGAGTTGTGTGTGCCGTTGGTGAGTTTGTTAAGGAAAAACGAAAGATGGAAATGGACTGCTGAACGGGAGAAGGCGTTTCAAGATTTAAAACGTGCGTTTTATGAAGAGTTGTCGTTAAAGTATCCAAATTTCAGGGACGAATTTATTTTGAGGACGGATGCGTCGAAATATGCGATTGGGGCTGAGTTGGTGCAAATCCAGGACGGAGCTGAGGTACCAATTGTATTTATTTCCAGGGTGTTAAAAGACTGCGAAACCAGATATGCGACGGCAGAGAAGTAGATGTTGGCGATAGTGTATGCAGTAAAAAGTTACGATTTTATCTGCTAGGAAAGAAATTTTGATAGAATCCGACAACACGGTTGTAACATTCATGAAGAAAAGGAGTTTTGAACAGTAGGTTGTATAGGTGGGCACTAGTATTGCAAGAGTACGATTTTGAAATTAAACATAAACCAGGAAAGGAAAATGTGACGGCGGACTCCTAAGCAGACCGCAGGTAGAGGCGAATAAAGAAGACGTAAAGGATTGTTTAGTTGCTTTGCAGGAGTTCAGGGATGTTGGTCGGTGGACAAACGACAAGCTTATGGAGATGCAGAGGCACAGTGAGGTGAGCTCGATGCGAGAAATTAACGAGGGAAAATGTGGAGGAGTACCGTGGATTTACCATTGTAGGGCAGTTTGTGGTAAAAAGGATAGGTGATGCAGAACTGTTAGTCTTATCCAGAGACACGGCTGTGTAAATTATAGACGAAATTCATCTAAAATTTGGACATATAGGTATTAGAAAAACATTTTGGTATTTAGAGAGGCGTTTTATACAAGAAACGATATCACGGTAGTTAAAGAACGGATTAATCGTTGTAAGATTTGTATTTTAGGGAAAGACAAAAACGTGGTGTTGCAGAACATACCGATGAAGATGAGCGTGAGTGGACCGTTAGAATTGGTAGCTATTGATTACTTGAGCAACCTAATTACTAGTGAACAGGGGTATCGGCACATATTGGTAATAGTGGACGTTTTTTCGAAATTTGTTAAATTATTTCCGGCAAGAGCAGTAACACGGTGCATGCTTTACAGTCAATTAGAGAATTTGGAAGCCAGGTTGGGAAAATGGAAAGGATTTTGGTAGACAACGCGACATATTTCAATAACCAAAGATTCAGAAACGGGTTAAATAGAGAACATATTAAGGTATCATTTAGCAGCATACGGCATCCAAAAGCAAATCCATGCGAACGTTATATACGAGAGGTCATAAAATATTTACGGTTGGCAACGCAAGAGCACCATGATAGATGGGTTAGATATCTGCCACAGATAGAAAATTTTATGAATTGCGTACCGAGTTCTGTTACAAAAACATGTCCGACAACATTGATTAGAAAGATTATACCAGCTAGGCCTTGGAGGGAAGAAGTCGAGGTGCAAGACATCACAGAGTTGTTGGGTAGTGTTAGGCGTAGAATTGAAAGGATGCAGCGTAGGGACATCGAGCGAAGGCGTAGTAGGATTAAAAAAGGACGATTTTTGAAATAGGAGATATGGTGGTAGTAAAAAGATTAAGGGTTTCAAACTGCGAAAGAAACATTTGCGCGAAGTTGTTGTTTCCTTACGAAGGGCCGTACAAAATCACGCGTATTTTTGCTGAAGGAAATACGTTCGAATTAGATACTATGACAGGGGAATGTCGTGGGCGTTTTCACTTAGAAAATTTATATCCATATAAAATTGTACAAGAAGAGGGTTTAGCATGATGAGAGTACATGCGACGGAAAGTTTAAATTTGTTTTATTTTATAGTGTAAGTTATTATATAGCGTAGTTAGACAGACGTGAGAGAAATGAAATTAGGAGTTGAGTAATAATTAATATGTAGAAATGCGTGGAGTGGTTTTAAATAAAACTAGAAATTATGCACACCAAGATAAGAGTTATAAAGACAGGCGAAATTTCCACTTTTATTCAAAACCAGTGGGGCCAATGAAATGTTAGTAGGGGCTAAAAGGGTCCTAAGGGTTGTTTTGTTGAAGGTAGTGTATGCCAAATAAAGAAAGCCAAATATCAGATCCCGTAACTGAGAAATTTATGTGTGCCGTACTTTACAAATGTTAAAGTATTTGAAATATTAGTCAAAAGATAAGTGCCAAGATAAAAAAAAACAATGACTTGATGACGTGATAAAGCACAGTATTCAAGGATTTGCACTGAGTTGTATGTTGAATAAGCCATAGAACGTACATTTGCTAATCGAGAAACCGGATGCGTCTGTAGAAATTACACTATTCACCACGCAGATCCAGGTTTATATGTGTAACATTTCGGCATTTATTTTAATAGAATCAACCTTTGGACAAACATGTAATATCAAAATTATAAGTAAAAGTATTGTCAAATATGATTGAAGGGTTGTGCGAAATTAAGGACCAATGATTGAACATTTATATATGAAAAGGGAAAGCGTAAAAGAAAGATTATAAGGTATGAGTGACACGAACTTGTTGGGACGATATTATTGGATGGAATTTGTATAAAATGCATTAAAGAGTAGGCATATTTGAATTGTAATAATCACCAAGGAAAAGATAAACAAGAGGTCGATATATAATAATTTTGGTAGTAAGACGTATTTTTGTAAACTGCGCTAAATTTTGAACATTTTAAGAATTAATAAATGAATTTGAAAGTTTAAGAGTTTGATTAATATATAAAGAAGAGTACGGATAAGCAAGAGTAACAATAATTAATAGTAACGACGAAGTGAAAAGGTTAAGAGTGGATTCGAGTAACAGTGGAAAAGGCGTAGTAAATAGTGGGATATTGGAACGAGATTGAGAAAGGCAGAAAGGCATTGAATGGTATTTATGAAACTGAAGGCGATATTAATGGAATAGATTTGGATATGGTATTAGGAGGATTAATGGTATTGAATGGTAATTAGAGGATAGCAGTGAATTGGAAAGAGTGGACTTAGGAGAAAAGCATTGAATTTGGAATGAGCGGAATTTGGAACAGGAAAGCAGTGGAGTAGCAGGAGGATTAATCCGAGCAAAGAAGAATAAACATCAGGAAAATTAGCGCAGGAGAAGTTATATAAAAAGGTAGTCAAAATTCTAAATTTGGGTATATTTATTTTAGATTTGGGGACATCAAAATTCATTAAAAGAAACCTGGAAACTGGACAGCAGATCTTTCATAGTGATAGTGCCAGCATTGTAAAGACGCATACGGCGAGTGAGATTGTTGAGCCAGTTTTCAAAAAGCCGACGACGAAGTGTAAAATAGGCGAGTACTGTGTGTTTTAACGTCAAAGTCATAAATTTTGTAATATTAATTAATTTGGCACAAGGCTACGTGGATCTTATATAAAAATTTTGCATATACAAGTGTAAAATATCACAGGTACAAAACAATAGGTAGTGCTGTTTGGTTGGTGCATTGCACATCTACTTACCACTGAACCCACGGTAAGTAGGTGGATACCCTGGGAAGAACGAGTTTTCAAATAGTCGAGACATATTAACACAGTTTTGTTTTATAAACCAACCAAACGTAGCTAAAGCACGAATAAAAAGTAAATATTTTCATACATAAAAATAAAATTAAATAATTAATAAAAAAAGGCGCGAGGGGGTAGCATAAGAATATATATAGTTATTAAGATGAAATGAAAACCCAACTTTGTATTTAAAGTTGAATTGCCATTTCAAATCGAACTAGTAATTGAAAACCACTAAAAGAACGGCTACAGCAGGATTTGAACCTGCAACCTCTGATTCTCCGGATCAGTGCTTTAACCAATTGAGCTATCTAGCCTAATTGTTTAGATGATGTTATACTTAATACTACTGAAGCTTGGCCCTTGTTAATGATTTTCAATTACGTCTTGAGATAGCTCAATTGGTTAGAGCACTGATCCGGAGAATCAGAGGTTGCAGGTTCAAATCCTGCTGTAGCCGTTCTTTTAGTGGTTTTCAATTACTAGTTCGATTTGAAATGGTAATTCAACTTTAAATACAAAGTTGGGTTTTCATTTCATCTTAATAACTATTAATATATATTAAGCATTCATTTGCATTCCAAATGTGGATTATTCTTCTCTATATAATATATATATATATATATATATATATATATATATATATATATATTATAAGTAGTTTTTACACAAGGTAAGTTGATAAATACTAACGTATTGAAATTAATAAGATGAAATAATAATTTAGACTTTTTAAGTAAAGCCCTAATGATCATTTCAAATCGAGCTAGTAATTGAAAGAAGGAAAATATAAGGCCTTGGACAGGATTTGAACCTGCATCTCAGTTTTGCCGGAACTGTGCGTTTACCAATTACGCTACCGTGGCCGATGGCTATAATTGGGAAATTTACAAATCCAAATCGTGTACAGTACCATATATAAACTTAACTTTCAATTACGTTTAGCATTTTTGTCAATCATATCTGAAATTGTCAAGTTTTTGACTTATGTCAGATATAGACAGGAAGCAACGCTCAAAATCACGGCTATAAGCCAAGTATTAATATATAAATATTATAAGTAGTTTTTTACACAAGGTAAGTTGATAAATACTAACGTATTGAAATTAATAAGATGAAATAATAATTTAGACTTTTTAAGTAAAGCCCAAATGATCATTTCAAATCGAGCTAGTAATTGAAATAAGGAAAATATAAGGCCTTGGACAGGATTTGAACCTGCATCTCAGTTTTGCCGGAACTGTGCGTTTACCAATTACGCTTGGTTGGGTTTTCATTTCATCTTATAACTGTTAATATATATTAATAAACATGCATTTGCATTCCAAATGTGGATTATTCTTCCTCGAGAATAAGATGAAATAAGAACTTAGACTTTTATGCAAAGCCCAAATGATCATTTCAAATGGAGCTAGTAATTGAATCGAATGTAACAACTAACTATCGGTGGCTTTTCAAGGCTCCGACATGATAATGTAATAATACAGATGGCATCTGTTATATTTTTGACTTGTTGATAGTTCAAGGTTATAATTGTAAGAGTAACATGTTTGGAGACTACTTTTTATGTACAATTTTTGAAAAAACAACATTCACACTTGTGCCATATTTTATGTACTCTAATTGCTAGATTTGTGAAATAAAAAATTCATTAACTTTGATTAATTATCAATTATCTTTGAAACATTTTGAGTGAAGTCAAACTTCAGTAAAGTGTTTTTCGCTTATTGTAAATATATTGTAATCATAAAAAGAAACCTTAAGTATTCACTATAAGTTTAAATTGGACAATATTTCTTTTTATTGGCAAAGGTTAAAAAACTAATGGTGTACTTGAGAATTAGAGAAGAACATTGGAGTATGATCTGAATTTCTTTAAATTCAGTTAATGTTTTTGAAAGATATCAAGTATAAAACCCATAAGAATTCCTCACAAGAAAGTAAGTTTATTTGAATGGTTCTAATATGAACTACTGCTTGGATATTGCTATATGTATTTTATGGCACACAAACAGTGACCTCAGTTATTGTTTTTCTTGTATGTATTTTTATATTCCAGATTTAACTAAGATAATTATTGTCATAACCTAAAGGTTTCTGCATCTTACCAATTAGGTTTATCTTGGAAGTATTCTTTGATACAGTGGTGTCCCCTCCTCTGCTTTTGCTTTGGTTATTTCATCCCACAACCACTCTTATGCTCATATGTGACATAAAAATCAAGTTAGTCCGGAACAACAGACATCAATTCGGTTACTTTCAAAGCTACCCTTCTGCCCTGTCCAAATGCAAGGCTTATCTTAATTTTTAAGGGAACCGCTGAACCACACCAGGTATTCTATCCTATCTATATGTGGGACACTCTTAATCTTAGAAGATTAAATATTACTTACAACCTACTACAGTGCTTTTTTACTAAAATAGTTTTATGTCTATTTCTTTGTTGACATGAGTTTTTTTGACACTCATTACTGTTTATATTCGTATTAATTTTTTTAGCGCCTTACTGTTTCTGTATCGGCCAGAATGTTACTACTAATGTTTAATTATTAGTAATTGTCTAACTTGATGGAGTAATTTCGTGTCCCCAAATCGGTACGCAAATCTTTTCATTGGTAATTGCAATATGCATTTACTTATTTGTATGAATATTGTAACCTAGTTTTGTAGTATACATTATTTTTTAAACCTTTGAGCAAACATGGAAGATGAAATTCAACTAGAAAACTTTGTGTATGCTAGTGTATGAGTAAGCACATAATATATATATAAAACTATTTGCTTGTTTGACCAACACTTACCGTATGAACATAAAAAGTTTTAAAATTCTTGGGTTTTGCTCGTATATCAGTGCTCCATGGAATTTCACCTTTAAGTACCATAGCTACAGGATCAACGTAATACAAATGGGGTCCTAATGTTAATAAAAACATTCGTCTTTTTGCAAACAATCCCTTTCGTTTATCTATTAATCCCTGTTTAATAATTAAATTTCCTTCAACAAAATTGTGCCACTTATCAGACCTCTGAATTTCTAGCCTTCGTTCGATTTCTTCTTTTGGTATATCTGCCATATTTCTCATGTCAGACTGTTTTCTTGATCTAGTACTACTTGATCGACAAATTAAATCTAATTGTAAACGTGATGCTTTTTCTCCATCAAGACCAGGTTCTAGATTATCTGGTATTTTAATATCTTGTATTCCATCACTAACAGTATTTAAGTTAGGTGAAATTTTAGGTGGTGAACCAATGTTATCCCAATCAATATCGCTAAAAAATTCATGTTGTCGAATACTAACATAAGGTTCGGCATCACAAGCACCTAAACGATTACTAGAATTAATGACTAATAATTTTTCAACTAAACTTTTTGCAGCTGGATCAAATCCCTCTGGGAATTCATATTCGAGCTTAAGAATTTTTTGAAAAATTAAGTATTCACTACCAGCACGAAAAGGTGGAACTCCAGCTATCATCTGATAAATTATACACCCATATGCCCATAAATCTGAGGCATAAATAGCTTCTGAATCTCTTAAGATTTCAGGACTTACATACTGAGCAGTGCCTACAAAACTATTTTTCCGTTTTTTATCAGAATCTTTATCAGTACTTTCTTCATTAGAAGATATAATCTTTGCGCTTCCAAAGTCTGTGATCAAAATATGCCAGTTTTCATCAAATAAAATATTTTCAGGCTTTAAATCTCTGTGAATTATTCCTTTGGTCTTCAATACTTCTAAAGCTAATAAAAGTTCGGCTGCATAGAATTTTGCACAAGCAATGCTAAATGAACCATTATGATTTAAGTGTGGAAATAACTCCCCATTTTGGGCATATGTAAGAACAAAATATAATCGCTCTTGATCTTGAAATGTACAATATAATTTTACAAAATAATTTATGACGCCATTTCCAGAAAGAATCTGTAATACTTTTTTCTCGCGCAGCACATATTCCATCTTTTTCTCACGAATAATATGCCGCTTCTCTAATACTTTTACTGAAACAAATATTTTAAAATTAAAAATTAATGAAATAAAATAAATGGATTATAATTTTACACAGAATTATATGCAAAAATTGTACGTATATCATGATAGAAATAAAAAATACACCTGCTAAATAACATCAATATTAGAACTATACATTCTTAACGTGTTGACTGCTAAATACGAGATAACTCGCACTTGGCATTCTAGACTCTGACGCCAGCTATGAGATATCTTGTCCCTTGCAATCTCTTATTTGTTACAACTATGACTTTATTCATAGTAAATGCATGGGATTTGGGTGCGTGGGTAAAAAATTTTTTTTATTAATCTTTATTATAGATCTACAAAAAAGTAAAAAATGAAACGTTCCTTAAATTACATATAATAATTTTTAAAATATAGTTACCCCCACAAGGCCACTTTTTCATCACATACAGCACAATGATAACAAGTTTTTTCTCTAGCATACAACTATAAGGCTTAGTGGAACGCTGTTTTTTCAGTAGGAGGTATGCTTTCCAGGGGTATTCTTTTTCACCTGTTTTCTTGGCATTTTATTACTGATTTAAATGTGCTTTAAATAATCCTCTAAACTTAAGGGATTTCATGTGTGTTCCATTGGTATTGCAAAACAACAAATGCATTTTGGAGATATATTTAACAAATATGTATACAATTTTTTTGCCACCCCAATCGTTTTTCGAAGAGCTGTGTAGTACGGCAGCATTTGATAGGGTTCGTTTATACCCGACACTCTGTTATTGTAATATTTGATTACATTTGATTTTAGGGGCTCCATTTCTGTTTTGCACAGCAACAATTTGAACTATATGCATGTTGAAAATAATGAGGCCATCTCTCTTATCTTTTCATTTACAAGCAGATGAGCCCAGATTCTCCACAATAAATTTTTAATTTTAGTACATACTTATGAAAAAGCTTTCAAAAACTATGTAAAACACCAAAAGACCAGGAAAGTTTGACATCAACTAAATGTGTAAGGTTTGTTATTACATCTGATTTAGTCCCAGCCTGTTTTGGGAATTAAAAATGGTGCTGAATAATTGATATGGAGATATCTGGAAAACGGTCACTCGGAGAAACATTTACAATGTATACCCTTTTTGTTGCATAAAAGATGGAAAATACATAATCTTTAACATTTAGGCTAATACACTGTGACACAAAAGTTAGGTCATTTTAAAGAATTTAATGTACCATAAGTGGTATCCTATACAAGTGACATCCAAACTAAGAACGAATTTGAATTTCTTGCCTCAGAAAACCATCAAATGTCTAATTTCATGTCGACATCCTGTTGATGAATTATTAAGAAAAACGAAATGCAAATTAAAACTTTGACACACTGTATCTAGGTTATTATCAACCTTTGGGCTGAGGTAAGTCTAGCCTAATCTCAATATTTATACTCAAGAAATCTATAGTTTTGCTGTGTACCATTAATTAGTGTACATTCTATATGTATATCACTGTGTTCTATAGATAATTCTAAATGAGCCCGATGTTGCGCATCAATAAAAGTACCGTGTTCTGAAGATGCCCAATGTTGGGAGCCAATAAAAGATTCTGTGAACTGAAGTGGTTAATAAAAGTGTTGTCCTAATTATTTTGCTAGGTTAATTTAAATAAAACCACTAAGATCAGGCATCAGATTTATAATGACATGAAATATTTTAACAATCTTTCAGATAACAATTACTACATCCACAGCAGCTTTTTTCGAGCAAGCTACAACTTACATATAACATAAAAAAACACTTTCATACAAATATCAAAATCTAAAAGTAGAGTCCAATATTGCCACAATGGCTTTTCCTTTACAAACAATATATTAAGTCTAACAAAATATAACTTTTGAGTAGTCAATCACTTATACATTGTTGAACAACTAGAAAGGAATATTTTGTTAAATCAGCTATGCAGAAACACTACACAGCACAAACCAGGACCAGTGATGGAGTAGCATCAAAATTCAAGTAAGTGCAACAGAGTATGTTCTATAAATAGTATATATAGTAGGAAACAAAAACACTTCCTTATTCATTGCTCAACTTACAAAGCCCGAAGATGGCAGATGAGATTTTGCCAAAATGTCGGAATAATAACAGGAAAATTGACGAAGCAGACAAAGTCCACAGAAACCTCAAGATTAACTTATATATATATATATATATATATATATATATATATATATATATATAGATGTGATTAGAGGTCATATTACATCATAGAATAAACATCCAATGTTGTAGACCTGAAAATATTCGAGAAAAGTCAAGAAAAGTCCAATTATGTAGATTTTTATTTGTATAGAAAAACGAATTTGTGAAAAAGCCTGGTATAGGAAGTATAAATGCATAAACTGTAATTTAAAAAAATGTTTTCATTTTTATTACATAACGTAAGGACGAAGGAACAATGTTCTAAGATAAGAACAGTAGTATTTACTTTATTCTGCATGTAGGAAGACGCTTTTCGAAGAGTTTCATCCACATTTTGTTTATCAAATGTGTGTATAAAGTACGTGTAAATCCGTGGACATATCATGAAAAGACATTCATTTGCGATTAATAAAAAGATCCTATATGCTGAATTTATGTAAAGCTGTGTGTATAACATTCATATGAAAAACAAATTTTCATTTAATAACAAACGCACAACGAAGCGTATTTTTAGTTTTACACCGTACCTCTAAGTGATAGGGAAAGTGTTCATTGACTTTTATTCTAGAACAATCAACTGCTAAAATAAAACAAACTGAATGATGTAAAATAGCTCAGGGTCACGATAAAATTCGCGAAAGCAATAAACTAAGGCTAATTGCAGCAACAAAACCTTGAATATTGATGATAGGTTAACAATGTCAATTACTGATAGCACGAGGCAACAAAATGATAAATCTTCGAATGTTGCATCACACGCCTTCAAGAATAAACCTATTAAGATGTTTGGGAAAGAGAACAGAAAACTCTAGATGCTGCACACCAGGTATGTCCGAAAGAATTAAAAAATGTTTAAGAAACCATAATATACATATTGCCCACAAACCAAATAATTTTACTAAAACATTTTTTACCAACCTAAAACCACAAATAGAAAATAAGAACAAAACACATACGATTTATAAAATCAACTGTCTTGGCTGTAGGGGATGTTATATAGGAAATTCAAAACAATATCTTCATAAAAGAATATACGAACACAAATACTCAATCCAAACAAATAATAAAAAATGCACAGCACTTGCTAACCATGCAATAGAAACATCACATAATATCGATTTTAAAAATGTTAAGGCTTTAGGTACTAATATAAACGATAATAAAAGAAATATTTTAGAAACCATTCACATACAACGCGACAGACATTCCATAAATTCCAAGTTGGACCATGAACAATTCACTAATATTTACTACAGACTAATACAAAATAAATAGTAACCTTTGGCGTTTCAATAAAAATACGCTTTTACATAATTCACATTTCTCATATTACAATTTGCTCCAATAGTATACATATTTTAAATTATCAACAATAACAAATCATTTGTTCTAACCATTTAACTTAATCTAGTCATCCAATGTAACATTTCTAAATCTTTACGACGTACAATAGTCATAATGTATCTGCTATCTATTTAAAAATGTTTTAGTGCAAGTATATGTTTACAGTGTATAATTTTAAAGTATTTACAACAATGGTTATTTGGAACCGAAACGCGTAATAAGCATGAAAATACATGAAAACCAATAAAAAACAAATTGAGTTGTTTTACTTATACCTGACCATTTTCCAGGAACATTTATTACTATATATATATATATATATATATATATATATATATATATATATATATACTGTGATACCTCACCATTATTAGTGAACTAAGGTTTTCAAATCGAGCCCCAGCGTTGGGCCGTCAAGAATGCTGTGAAACCTACAAGAAGCCTCACCAGAGTAAAAAAAAAAAAATTCGAGCCACTCGAACTGGGCACCAAGATTTGCTGTGATTCTCGCCCTGTTGAATCTCTTCTGATAATCGCCTCTTTACTCTTTCCGCCTCGGCTGCTCACCTAGTTAAAACTTTCATCCTCATTCATAAAAAAAAACAAACACATTCCTACCACAAACATCAACGTTAACTCTATTTACATCAATATTCATAATACATTAAAATTTCAAAATTAAATTTCAGCATCATAAAATTTCAAGTTTAAATTTGTCATTGTTAGATATTAAGAGTGGACTGTAAGGGTTGGTATACTTGCTAATTGCGGGTAAAATAGGTAAAAGAAATATGAAAGGAACTTATATAATCTGTGGTACTCACCGGCACATTGATGTGGGTAACTATAATGCAGACAGTGAAGATAGTGTAGTTCAGGATCGGCACGGGATCCTGGTCTTCCACACTTACACGAACACGTTTCAATAGACAATAATTGTTATTATACTACACTACTCGCACACGCGCAAAAGTATTTGAACCACATTTTCTAAGGAAGGGAAATGGTTAAACTACTAGGAAAATTTCATTCTTATTGCAATCGTAAACATTCCCCCCACCGAAATCAAAGGATTTCTAATAAAATAAAGAAAAGTTTTCTATTAACTATAATTAATACTGTGCATATATCGCATGTTTCACAAATTAAAAAAAATTAGAAAATTCACACTTTAAGAAACGAAGAAACTTAATCAAATAATAAGAATGTTAACATGTGATACTTGCACTTACTTTAAGAGTAGTGGACATAATTTAACTACAGGCGGGTGAATACACGGTTGCAGTTTGGACAAAAACAACACGGACGATGTTGTCTGAACCTGGGATAATTTCTTTGATTCTGCCCAATTTCCAATTTAGTGGCGGTTGATTTAGATCGATAAACAACCAAATCACCAATTTTTAAATTGGCTGTATGAATATCCCATTTTGCACGTTGTTGAAGGGTATGAAGGTACTCTAAACTCCAACGATGCCAAAAATGAGACTGCATTTTTTGCAGTAACTGCCATCGATTAAGACGTGGAGGCGGTAAATTTGCCATATACGGGTTTACAGGCTTAGCTCTCAATCTAATGCAGACCGTGCATTTTGATAAGTTCGACCTGATGGCATTTTTAATGCCTAGAATCCAGAATTTCTGGCAAATAGTAGCTTGTAAGCTGCGAGGGCCTACGTGTAAATAAAAAATGTGATAATAATCGATAATAAGTTTAGATAAATAACAATTTTTTTGTAATAACAAACGATGCTTAGCATCCTGAGTCATACGGGTATGTTGTAATCTACCCCCCACCCTGAGGAGACCTAGGAGATCTATCCAAACACTTAGTTTTTGAAGCGAAGGAGGCGGAGGTTCTCCTTTTGATAACAAAACGATTTCATTGCTAAAATGTTCTTGAGTTAGCTTTACTATTTTAAACGTAGCAATACGTATTTCTTCAGAAGATACGGAAGCGAAATTATGATTCGCACGATTGACACGGCAATTTAATATAAAACGAAAACACCAGGCAAAAACCCGCTGCAAACGTAAAAAATTAGAGAAGCGTCGAATAATGTTACAATCAGGTGGTTTAATTTCTGCAATATAACAATCTTTATTCAGCGCGTAGGATTTTAATTCCGTATTTATTTTAGACGCATTCAATGTATAAGCGGTTGAAGTCCGCCACTGAGAAACAGGGTACTTAAGCCAGAAAGGCCCACCCCACCACAAGGGATGATCTAATAATTGTGATGCTGAGATGCCACGGAGCCACAATCCGGGATTCTCTTTTGAGTCGACGTGGTGCCATTTTATATGAGGCATATTCTCATTAATTTCAATTACTCTGTTTGCTACAAAAGGTTTAAGTAAATGAGGCGCTGTTCGGATCCATGTTAAAACAGTTGTACTATCCGTAAAGGCACGGCTAGGTTGAAGTGATAGTACACCATTCAATGAATTAATTACATATTTAAATAATCGAGATAGCAACAATGCTCCACTGAGTTCTAAGCGGGTGTCGTCATAGATTTTAAGGGTGCTACACGACTTTTGGCCATAAGCAAATTGGTTTTAACAACTATACCCTTTTCATTAAAAATGACCAAATATACAGCTGCGCAATAGCCGCATTCCGACGCATCAGAAAACCCTACTACAACATTATGTGCCACCGATTGCATAGAAAAATATCTGTCGAATTTTATATTTTTTAGGAAGTCATATTCTCGTAGAAATTCTGACCATTCTACCTTTAAGTTGTCAAGAATGGGATCATCCCATCCTAATTGGGCTAACCATAATTTTTGCATAAAATGTTTTGCCTTAAAAATAACTGGAGTAAGCCATCCTAAAGGGTCAAATATTTTAGCAATGTTCGATAATATTGCTCGTTTAGAAAAAATTGGAGACAACGAATGCACCTTATAACAAAAGGAATCAGATTTTGCATCCCATTGCAAACCTAAGAGGCTATAAAGTGTTTCGCTTTCTTCAAGTGAAACGGAAGTTTCTCTGTGTTCGGTGAAACTGTTTTCAACAGTTGAGGACAATTAGAAGTCCATTTTGCAAACTAAAACAACCTGAAGCTAACAGGTTTGACAATTGTTCTTTTATTTCTAAAAGGGTATCGATTGATGAAGCTCCGGTTAAAATATCGTCGACGTAGGTGTCTCTACGTAATACTTGTGCAGCTAATGGAAATTTTTCCTCCCCATCTTGAGCGAGTTGCTCTAAAGTTCTCAGCGCCAAATATGGGGCTGACGAGACACCGTAGGTTACGGTTTTAAACGGTAAGCCTTAATTGCTTGTGTGGGGTTTTCGCCACAAGATAAACTGAAAACCTTGATCCTCCTGTCTTAAATGGATCATCCTGTACATTTTACTAATATCTGCGCTAAACACAAACGGATGCAGTCTAAAAAGCATGATAATTTCAACAATATCGCGTTGTAACTTGGGACCTACATATAACACATTATTCAACGACTGACACTTAGGTAAATGAGCAGAGGCATCGAACACCACCCTTAACTTAGTGGTGCTGCTGGACTGCTTTACGACACAGTGATGTGGAATGAAGTATCGTGCGTCCTCACTATTTTTAGAAAATTCCATATGACCTAAACTTTCATATTCGCGAAGAAGATTTATATAATCTTTCTTAAGATGCGGTTGTCGAGCAAGGCGCGTTCTAAATTATATAAACGGTTGAGTGCTAGATCATAAGTATTTCCAAATTGATAATAGTTTGTTTTGAAAGGCAAGGGTACCACAAATGCACCTTCCTTCGTACGAGTATAAAATTTTTTAAACACTTGTTCGCATTTCTCTTCATCTGGATTTATAATTTTACGATCAGGAATATTTTCAATTTCCCAAAATTTTTGTAAAGAATTTTCTAACGAATCTGCTAGTGATGTAAATAATACAGTTTGAATATTTGTAGAAGGGTCACTATAGCGTAGATTAGTTTTGCCTGTAATAACCCAACCAAAAACACTATTAAGTGCCCATGGAGAATCAGCACTGGGATGCAACCTCTCGCCGTTAAACAGGTCTGGATATACGTCAGCGCCGAGTTACAATTCAATTCTAGACGGCAAATAAAATTTTGAATCCGCCAAATGTAAATACTTGAACTGATTTACAATATTAGTAGGTATTTCTACCGAGGGCATTTCGGCAGTAATACTTGGCACTAATACAGTTTTTAAATTAAACTGAGGTTTCTCGCTACTGTAAGGTTTAATTAAACAATCAGATGTACCTTTGACATTTAATATGGGTTTTTGACCCAAGCTTGCAACAGTAAAGTTGCAATTTTGGATATGTAGACCAAGTTTTTGAGCGCAAGACGCGGTTAAAAATGAAGTTTGAGCACCCGAGTCAATCAACGCTCTGACTGGTTGAAAGACGTTGGATGAATCTTTTATGTGAACAATAGCTGTTCCTAAAAGGACAATTTGATTTTGTAGTGGTACTAAAGCACAAGATGACGCATGGGTCAAAACAGTAGATTCGGAATTAACAATATTTTCACTATCAGAAGCGAATGACGCATGGGTCATAATACTGGGTTCAGAGTTGGCATTATTTGCGCTATCCGAATCGAATGTAGGATGAAGCAATGAATTATGCCTCGACCACAATGAAAACAACTAGTTTTCGATTTGCAATTATAGACACTGTGGTCCTCTTTCAAGCAATTGAAACACAGGTTATGAGCCTGAACTTTGGCCTTTTGTCGGTAAGAGACAAAGACAAAACTTCGGGCACCTGTAAATCGTATGCGTATTTTTGCAGCAAGGGCACGGTTTCGAATAAGAAGTAGTAACAAACGACCTCCGTAAATTAGAATTTGGCGTTAAAATTGTGTTACCTTTTATTGTTTGTGAAGGTTTAACATTTTGAGTAGTATTTGGAAATTTTGACAACTAAAAAATCTGAATTTGATTTTGTACAAACTTAACTAATTGGTCAAATGTAGGAATTTCCACGCCTATATTAGACGCTTCAAATTGTTTTCTAGTGTCATTGGGCAGAATTCTGAATGCCAAGTGAAACAGAATAAAATCATCAAGTTTGGGTATTTGCAAGGCCCTTAATGACACTACTGCTTCATAAAATGTTTGGATAAACTGCGTAAAATTGTTTAGATTTTCCGTATGAAATTGCTTAGATGCAAGCATACTATCTAGCAAATCGCCGGCTAATATTCTTTTATTTTCATATTTTGCAAGCAACATGTCAAAAACAATATCATAGTTTATTTCTGTCAGTGGCAAACTTTTAGCAATACTCAATGCCGGTCCTGAAAGAGCATTAATTAAGTGATGAAACTTTTCTATTTTAGTTAGGCCTTGATTATTATGAATCAAAGATCGATAACTATCATAAAAAACCTTCCAGTTTCGTAACGAACCGTCAAACCGGGGTAGGTTAATTTTTGGTAAACTGCTACTGGATATATGAGACGGTCCCGAAGTTGATATTACAGTAGGAAAAATTCTCTTTGCTACCGCTTTGATTTGAAAATACAGATCTTCAAAAGACAATAGAGGTTTCATATCAACTTCTTGATCAGGTGAAATACGCAAAGTTAGATCCATAATTGCATTTTGAATTTTTTCAAATTCACGGTAAGTATCGTCTAGTTTAGAATATCTACATTCAAAATTATCAATTTTACTTGGATCATTTAAAACGTTTTTTGACAAATCAAAAAGAATTTGTGCACGGACGTATAATTTTTCTCTATTAGCTAACAAAACTTTTAATTCTCTTTCTGACATTGTAATCAAAATAAACAAGAATTAGTTACCAAATAGAAATTGGAATACACTGTGTTTATTAAGATAAACTCAGGTTTCTCTAGAAGTGATAAAACAGCTGTGTAGATAAATAGCGTTAATGCCCACACATCTGTTTCTGTACTTAAATGTAAGTTTCTAATAATTTGTATATCACTTGAAAACATGCACAGATTATCAATAATTTTTAATTTTAATATTTAATGCAAATATTTTAATACACCCACAATTAAACAAAATGTCTTTTAATAATTCGGCTCGAAGGACCAGAACTTTTGTTAGATATTAAGAGTGGACTGTAAGGGTTGGTATACTTGCTAATTGCGGGTAAAATAGGTAAAAGAAATATGAAAGGAACTTATATAATCTGTGGTACTCACCGGCACATTGATGTGGGTAACTATAATGCAGACAGTGAAGATAGTGTAGTTCAGGATCGGCACGGGATCCTGGTCTTCCACGAACACGTTTCAATAGACAATAATTGTTATTATACTACACTACTCGCACACGCGCAAAAGTATTTGAACCACATTTTCTAAGGAAGGGAAATGGTTAAACTACTAGGAAAATTTCATTCTTATTGCAATCGTAAACAGTCATCATTTTTAATTTACATCCAGAATTAAAGTCCTGGTAGGATGCATACTAATTAAGTTACAATATGTGCAGACCTAAGTCTGAATAAAAGGGAGCGTCTCCCACCCCTTTACGTTAATTAAACAGGTTAGTCTAATTGAGCTCAAAGATAGACCCAAATTTTCATCATAATCAAAACATAAATTGCTAAATACTCCTTTCTACTTAAACAAGAAAATTTTACCTTAAAATTCAAAAGTTGTCGTTTATACAAATTCACTACTGTCCATTTTTTTATCAAATAAATTATAAAGATATCCAACACACACCAAAACATCAAAGTTCGAACAAAATTGTATAATTTACCTGAAGGTTACTGCACTCGTGGCTTCAATGTACATCGTCCTTGCTAATTTCACCATTCCAACTGGGTTATGTTTCCGTCCTCAGATTCCTGGTCGCCTTTTAAAATTCATCTACAACACCATTCGTTTAACAAGTTTCAGGGCTTCTCAGGAACGCATCTGTGTATATCTAAATCTTGTTTGTAGATCCAATCACGTTTACTAATAACATTTGATTACTCACTCCCGAACAAAATAGCAAAGAAATTCATAATTCGTTCACGCTATACTAAAAACTGCATACTTCAATGTATCTATTCATCGCTACTAATTGGAATAATTGGCACAGTAACACCCGCAAATATAACTAGACTTTATTACCTTATCTATCTTCCGTAGGTGCACTAAAGCATAATAACTTGTATCGTAGCACGTATTCTGCTTGAAGTATGGTATAACAGCAAAAATAAAGAGCAAAACTGTTTACAGTATTGAATAAAAATCGAAAATCTAAGAAAGCGAAACTCCTATAAACACGGGTTTATATAATGGCTCGCCTGCACGTCGGATTTGTCCCGCGACGGCCAATTTTTAGAATTTCGCATTCTCTGTTCCCTTTTCGACAGCTCGGCACGCGATTCTACAAAATTTGCACTCGCGCCAGTTGAAAATCTAAGAAATTTTCACACGGCTCGCAAACACGTCCGAGAACAACTAATTAATTTTGTATAGAAATCGTTAAGTTTACACCTCTCATATCTGCATCTTATTTCCACCAATCGCAAACCCAGTGACGTTGCTCAAATCACGCCTTCTATTAGCCGTGTCTCGGCTTTGCGCGTTTCATCCATCTCTTTCTACCCTGGTCTGAGTGGTACAAATCGATATTCTTTATTATGGGCTATTTCAATCCACGTGGATTCCTATTTGAGTTAAATAACCCCGTATCTAGCCTTCCCGTTAATATAAGCTACGGTTTATCCGACCGTTTTCAATATACGCAGATTTTCATGTTTATCTATTCAAATTTATTAGAACTTTGATATTTAAAAATACGCAGGTGTTCAATCGTAATACTTCTACGATTTGGATATTCTGCGTATTTTAACCTTCTTGATAGATTTGTATGCTAGCAACGCGTCTCATATTTGGTATTATTGGGTTTTTAAAAGCTTTTATGCATATTATGTATTACTAATGGTTCAATTAACTCCAATTAAAATAATAATGAATGGCATTGACTTCTACCCTTTAATTTTTAGCGAATACTAATTAAATATTAATTATTATTTGTACACTTTGTTTAATACCCGTTACTTAAAAATTGAATTAATTAATATAAATTTTGCACGTAATTTCTTTGTTTCTTGGAACAATTAAATTAAATACACGTTGAGCATTTTAATTCTGCTTCTTTTTATAGAAAGCGTCAAGTGAATAATTTAAATCCCTTATTTTTAATGAAACGAATAAATTTTTATGCTCCACGGTTTTAATAACGCGTATTATATAATAAAATTCTATACAAACCCTACATTCTAGTTGAATGATTTAAATCTTCACACTAGGCATTTTAATTACGCGTACTTTTTCCCAAAGCTTCCTTATACACGGTGATTAAAATTATTTGATGTCGTTAATTAATTTTCTACCCTGGTCTAAATTTCAGTAATATATATATATATATATATATATATATATATATATATATATATATATATATATATATATATATATGTTTTACTACTAACACAAAATAATCAAACTGATGCATGAGTAAACATATAGTCTTGTGGCATAAATAGTGCTGAGGCGAAAATAGTGTTGTGGTGTCAACATAGCTTAGAAGTCGAAATGTTTTACTCCTAAGACAAAATAATCAAACGGGTGCATGAGCGGACACAGTGTTGAGGCATAAATTGTGCTGAGGCGAAAATAGTGTAGAGGTTTCAACTTAGGTTAGTATTTGAAATGTTTTACTACTAAGACAATATAATCGAACGGGTGCATGAAAGGAAATAGTGTTGAGGTATAAATAGTGCTGAGGCAAAAACAGTGTTGAGGACTCAACTTAGGTTAGTAGTTGAAATGTTTTACTACTAAGACAAAAAATAGAACGGGTGTAAAAACAGAAGTAGTATTGAGGTATAAACAGTGCTGAGTCGAAAATAGTGTTGAGGTTTCAACTTAGGTTAGTTGTTGAAATGTTTTACTACTAAGACAAAATAATCGACAGGATGCATGAGCGAACATATAGTCGAGGCATAAATAATGCAGAAGCGAAAATAGTGTTGTGGTTTCAACTTAGGTTAGTAGTTGAAACATTTTACTACTAACACAAAATAATCGAATGAGAGTAAGAGCGGAAATAATGTTGAGGTATAAACATTGCTGAGGCGAAAATAGTGTTGAGGTTTCAATTTAGGTTACTAATCGAAATGTTTCACTACTAAGACAAAATAATCAAATGGGTACATGAGCGAATATATAGTCTTGAGGCAAAAATGGTGCTGAGGCGAAAACAGTGTTGAAGTTTCAACTTGGTTAGTAGTCGAAATGTTTCACTACTAAGACATAATAATCGAACGGGTGCATAAGCAAACATAGTGTTGAGGCATAAATAGTTCTGAGGCGAAAATAGTGTGAGGTTTCTACTTAGTTTCGTAGTCGTAACGTTTACCACTAAGATAAAACGATCGATTTGGTACATGTGTGAAAATACTGTTGTGATTTCATTATGGGTCACTAGGTGGAACATTTTACTACAAGGTAAAGTAATCGAAGATGGGTTCAGCACTAACTGCGTGGGACCGCAGCATATCCTAGCAATATATCTATGACTATGCTGTATAAAGCCCTCTCGTTGCAAGTCTCCTACGACAACGGCTTTGTTGTGTTGAAAATACTCATCTATATCAATGTCGATGAGAACTTGCACACGCACGTACGAAAGTAACGTTCGGCAATTGATTTGTTTTGTAAAAGAGTTCGGAATAGTTAATACAATAAGTGGATATTATATGAAAACATATAAACAAGCAATTAGGAAGCAGTGCCAATTTGTATGTTTGACATTTAATTGCTGTGAAGTTTGTTATATTCGTATAATTGTTGACGTTACAATAGTAACACTATTGTTCGATAAAGAGTACGAATTTATTTTAAAGAAGAAGCCATACATGTATAAAATCTGTAAAAACTCTGTTTTTAATTAATATTTCATTTTAAGGTCTGCTGCATTAGTTTTCAACTTGTAAGCGTTGTCTGTGTTTCCACTCAAAACCTGCAAAACTTCTATCGTATTATCAATAGCGAAATAAGATCGACAATCTCAGAACGATAGATCGAACTGAATGCAGCCAATATTTTTTATAAATTATGCTATGTCAATGACCTGTTCGCAAATTTTCAATCTGTGTTTAAAGGTTAGGTTAGGTTAGATGTTCTATGTGTGTTTATAAATCAATCTTTGAGAGCCTTTGTTGTGGCTCGCATTGATATTTAAATTACACGAAATATGTTACTGTTCCGTCTCAAATAATGTCAAAAGCTCTTGCAGCTGTCAAAGATTACACAAGGCGAGGTTATAGTTCTAATAGTATCAAAAGCACTTTGTATATTCATCCGCGATCTATGGTCGTGTGATATTTCAGTAACAAGTATAGTTCCAGATTTCGGAATTTAATTAAACCAAATTTACTGAAAAACCCGCAAATTTTTCATTAGTACTTGAAAATGTACGTGTTTTTGTATGGTTTCTAATAATTTTTAATTATTTTTGACAGGTCACGTAGTGTAAACCGGACCCCTCAATTGTATACGCAAATGTTGGATGTTCAATAAGGTCAACAGACACTAAAAATGGTTACGCAATTGCTAAACCCATAACATATTTCAATCTTTCAACTATTTGTGGACAAACTGACAAACTATCACCATACGGCCATTCTTCTTCTTGAGGGTGATATAAACTATTTTGTATTTCTTCGGATAAAACAGATACAGAATCGCCTGCATTTTGTGGTATACTGTCTTTTCTAATAGGTTCCAAATCTAAGGGAGTCATACTTTAAAACTCGCCACTATTCCATCATGTACTTCAAAACATAGGGAAGATGACTCGGGGTAATCAAAACATACAGCCAAATGTTCCATTATTTCGCCAGTCAACAAAAAATCATCAATCATACACCGAAACTTATCCCTACATTCCAATTCCTTGAAATAGACATATCAAATACTTACTTACGTACAAGAAAAATTGATAACATCTCACATATCATGATACTCTATTGTCAACATGCCTCCTGTATGTCTTTTGTCAGTGCCTAATACTAAAAGCTTGAAACACACAAAAGTCGTGGAGGTCTTAATTCGTTAGTTAGTTGCAGTTTTAAAAAATAAATTATAAATGTACATGTATTACGAGCATAGTTTATTTGTTAACTTTCTAAACAAATAATTGTAAGTTTTTAAGTAAGCATTGCCAAGTACTCGAACACTCTGTAAAACCACTTGGCAATATTTTCAATCTCAACTAGAAACTTTTTAAAAAAAATTCAACTTTTATTACACGAAAAAGCAATTATAAGCAAAATATAGCACACATATTTCTCAACTTACTGGCAAATTCTTTGTTAGTGTGAATATCCTTTGCTAAGTACACAGTACTAAAGCTGCCTTCACCGATAACTTTTCCAAATATAAAATCGGATGCCGACCGCTTTCTGGCATTATCCTCAGTTGGTGGTGGTGTCATCTTGTTTGTTTAGTACTACTAGGCTGGAATTGTTTATTGTACTGCATAATATTTCAAAAAATGATGTAAACTTACATGCTTATTACAAACTTTAGACATATGAGGTAGAACTATGTATAGTTTTTAAAGATATAAGAGCTGCTTCTTCCAGCATTAATTCCTTCAGTTAAATCTAATTTCATACCGGCCCTAAAATTAAGTAGAATCTTGATTTTAACTATCGGTTACGTCATTATAAATGCAGAACGTCACGGTATTGCCCCAATAATTTTAATATTGCAAACTTAATAAAGAAACGGTTAGAGTTTAATGAACTTTCAAGTATTTCAGAAACTTCACTTTCTGAATTATGCTTGATTCACAAATCGTCTAACATAAGAATATGTATCATCAACGCTATTCTCACTTATTCAATTTCTTAGAATTTGACGTTTGAATATTCTACACTTTGTTGTTATTCATATAACCTATAAACAAACTAAACGATGCAAAGCTGCATTGCCAAGCCACACGAAAATTCCTCCTTACACATGATTGCCATTTTCTAATAAAATTTGCTGTAGCAAATTTTGCGATTGGTTAATGCATTTTTTGTTTGAACGTATTATACCGATACAAATTTAAAATATTCTCTATAGAAGTTAGCACGTTACAAAAATCAGTTTTATTAATATATAAAACCATAGTTAATATGCACAATGATAAAGATTAATATGTATTATACTACATATATTCTAGTATAAGGTAGTCAAGCTAATTAAAATGCCCATAGATAAATTATAACCGTATCATTCTCAATCCTTAAAATAATCGGTATTTAAAGACGACATAGTTGCTGAAAACCTATAATTTCATAAAGTTTAATCTAAAGTAAGTGGTGAGAACCTCTATAACTTGGTTACGATACCATTTAAAACATTATTTAAATCTGGAATGTAGTCATTCATAGTTCTTGTTTAGCCTTATAAAATACTAAGTTGCGCATATAAAACCGGCCCGAATCAGATAAACCAGTTTAGTTGCCGCGCATGCTTAGTAGCAACTGTTTAATGAACCTGTACAGTGTAACTGTATTTAGATGAGTATTTGTAGTCATTAGTAAGCCTGTAGCTTTTAGTCGTGTATATTTCATTGAAAACGTGTGTTTATTGTCGAAGAGTATATGCGGTCTCAATCCATTGAAGTTGTTCATGAAAAGTTTCCTGAAAATGATGTTCTAGCAAAATCAACAATTCAAGATATACAAGCCCCAACAAGTCAACACGATGGTTATCACAGCAATGTGGAATTTCTCGCAAGTCATGTCTACGCGACGTTCATGGCTTATGAATGAAGCTTTTCCGCATAAGTATTGTTCAAAAAATAAATCCAGTGGATAAGGGAAAGCGCGCAAATTATTGTAATCGGTTGCTACAAAATGTTGCTGAGGGAAATATTGATCCATTTCTCATTATTTCAACGGATGAAGCTTGGTTTCATCTATCGAGTTATATTAATTCTCAAAACACAAGACTGAGCCGCAGAAAACCCTTACGAGTTCCGGCAAAAACTATTACACGATTTAAAAGTTGGTGTACAGTATGCTCTTTCTGGTAACAGAATAATTGGTGCAAGTTTATAATGAATTTTCTGCTCAGGTAACTCCACACGAAAAAGCTGGGTCTATTTCCATCAAGATGGGGAAACTTGCCATAAAAAAGTCTACCGAAACAATCCCAGAACACTTGACAAATTAAAAAATAACACAAGGAAAAAGATTTCTAACATCTTCAACGTGCACAACTTTATTTGGATGTTGGAGAACATTATGAATACAGGCTTTAAATTTATTTCTAATACGTTCTTTTAATTAAACTAAAATAATAAAACGCACGTAGCATATTTAATGAGAGTTTAGTTAACAACTAAAAATGAAGACACACTGACTTCGTTTATTGATATTGTAACGAGCTACTATTAGGCAACCCGTCAAACACACACAAGCGCCGTAAGCAATGTATATACTACAGAAGCCTAGAATTTTCTTGAATATACTGGAGTATGAATCATCCTTTTAATTCAGGGTATATATAAGACCACTGATAAATGCAAGAGTTTGTCTATATCAGAATGTCGAATATAAATTATATCGTGTAAAGTTAAATAGTTAAGCTTTTGGAAGTCTAAGAGTAAACATAAATTTATATTATGTGAACGTGTCTATTGTACAGAGAGCTTGTAGAATACATAAATAGACAAAAGTGTAATAAATAAACAGTAGTGTTTAGTGTTGTTAATAGACCTATGGTTAAGAATTTAGTTTAAGAAGATATTAGTGCTTGTAAATAGCATTAGTGTGATACTGCTTCATTGTTAATTGGACTGAAAACATTTATAAATAAGACATATACTGTTAATTAGACTTGTGAACAGTGAGTAATAAAGACTTTTATTAGTACTTGTTTTAAATTAGTGAAACGCGTTAGTGGTAGCCCGCTACAATATTCTTTACGGAAATATGACAATGAATTATAGGGCCGGGTTTATGTGGGCCGTTCTGTATATGTAAATATTAATTTTGTAATAGTACATTAATTATTGGAACACTCACAGTGGATTCTGCGGTTGAAGTTATGATTAGTAACAATACGTATTAAGATTATGAAATATTAAGAACTAATTAAGTTGATGGTATTTTCGATGTTGTAAGAGGTGTCATCAGCACAAATCGTAGAAAACTACTTTTAACAGTGCACATCCGCATGTCTAATTAACCCCGAGCGGTGTCTTGCAGCAAAGTAATCAATGCCCAGGAGGTTACCCTTGAATTAATAGACTCACTATCCCAATCAATTTGAAAGGTGTCTTGTGTCAGAGTAACGTTCGTTTAAACGTATAAATACAGCTTCTTATCTCAATTGCTCACACATACTGCAAGTCCTGAAGTCTGTATGAACCGGAACCTTCCTATTTTTCTTCCTTTTTTAGTTACTTTACCACAAGACCCCCTTTGGCTTGATTGGACTAGCGAGTTTCTAGTTTATAAACGACTTCCTTGCATTTATTACTTTTCTGCTAAACTCCTCTCGGTTTAATTGGCAGTATAAGTCGGCACGTTTAAAAGTAGTGTTTTAGATATTGTCCTTATGATGCTCATCATGACAGCTTGCGAAATGTCCACTTCTTGGTTTCTTGTACAACGTGTTCTAAACTTAAAACATATGTTATTATTAATCATGTTAATAGCTACATATTTATATAATTGCGGCAGCTCGGATATTAATGTTGTAGTAGTATGCAACCAACCATACTCCTAACTAACTGACTAATAAGCCCGCAGTATGCAAACAAATAGCATGCACGCTTAAAACACCTCTCAAACTATAATGCACTTGTCTGACACTCCTCGAAATATACTATAATAGAACCGTCCAAACGTACAATACAAACTCACCCACAACATAAAAGGAGCTCCAATCGCTAGAACAAATTACCTCTTAATTGTTCTCGTTTTAAGATAGTCACCAAAATTTTTGGAGATGGCTTAAGAATAGTGCAAAGCGGAAGTCGCCAAGCTCCTTGTGTACTAAAGGTGTTTTTTTAGATTATCTCGTTTTGAGCACTCAATCTAACGGGATATAATGAAGTAAACCTTTATAACCACACTACGAACGCAACAGCCCGCCATAACACAGCTTGATTCCTGTCCACCTCCGAAGCCAAGAGGACCACCTCCTAGAGCATCTGACGCCAACACGCACGCCAGGATTAGGAGCATTCTACCATAAACTCGCTTTAATTTCTACCAACCAAGGATGTCGCCAATATACCAGCATCTACGCCTACCAGCCGCAGAGTACCGAAGAATGGAAATCCTATCCCAGTCACCGCTACTAGGTACCACACTGCATTCACGTAACGATGGACATCATCCTCTACACACCACCAGATATAGGCCTTTGTCGTGAAGCCACCACATTCAATTCTTCACCATAAAAATACTTTTTGCAACTTTACAAATTAAAGCGCTTTCAGTGTTAAACGACATTTGCAATAATTAGGCACACAGAAACTTAGTAAATATTTTTTTTGTGTAGCATGATTTTAATGTATAATTAGTTCGTATTTTTAAATGGTAAATCAATGTTATCTTTGTTGCTACGAATCATCCAGGTTACTCCAGACAAATCATAAGACCACATTGTACAGCATCCACTACATCTGCAAACTTTGCAACGGCAAAAAAAACTCACTTAAAAAATTTATTAAGTATTCTGTAAAAGGTGAATAGTAAACAGAAAACACCGGTTCTGGGACCGCCTTCACATCCTTCCAACTACCTTCACATTCCTCCATATCCCTCCACATCCCTCTACATCTCTCCATATCCCTCCACATTCCTTCGCATTCCTCCACATCCCTCCACATTCCTCCACATCCTTCCACATTCCTCCACATCCCTTTACTCCCTCCACATCTTTCCACATACTTCCACATCCCTCCACACACCTCCACATCCTTCCCACCTTCACATCCCTCCATATCACTCCACATCCCACCACATTCCTCCATATCACTCCACTTAGACATAGGTTAGATAGCAGTAAAAATTAATAGGGTAGGTTAGCGCCGATAATGCAACATAATTTATATACAACTTTATTAAAACAATACATATATTTAATACAGACATTTAATCTAATAACAAATCTGATTTCGAATAAAAAAACAACATTCTGTCAAGCGCATGTTAAATTGTTATCTTTGTGTAGTAGGCAATGACAAACCATCATCCTTCGTTTACAGCTGTTTTACTCATTTTTGCTTAACATGATGTTAAATTAATAGAGCGATCGTTGTCTAGTTGCACTTTAGACATAAACTGAAGCTTTGTAGTATTTGTTTTTTATAGCTGCTGGTGCCGCCTCGTAAATTGATGATAATGCGAGACCAAGCTCCTTTTTGTTTGTGTCAAAAACCGTAGTCAAATTCATAAAAAACCGAACAAGTGCTTTTACATCGGATACAATTTTATCACATTTTTCGTCTACATATTGTTTGGTTGCTGCGTCTGATTTTTCAATCGTAGGACTAAGCTGTATGATACGGTGGTTTCTTGCATTGTATACTACAGCTTTACGCTGAACATCTTCTATACTTTTTAGACAGTATGAAAAGGCTTGATTCACGAGACTAACAACAAACTTTTTAGAAACACAGTCACTATTGTCTTTCGGCTCCATTAAATCAACTAGTCTTTTTTTACGAAAACTAATTGTTTCTTCTCCAGACTTGAATACTATAGTGCTTCTCTGATTAACTAGATCATAATCTTCTTTCGGGTCTGATAAATTCACTAACCTTCTTTGCTAGGTTAGGTTAGTTCACGTTGTTTCGACTTAGGTTAGGTTAGTTCACGTTGCTTTGACTTAGGTTAGATTAGCTCATGTTGTTTGGACTTAGGTTAGGTTAGCCAGACTTATCTGGGCTTAGGTTAGGTTAGATAGCACGAAAATGTGGAAGGATGTGGAGGAATGTAGTGGGATGTGGAAAAATGTGGAGGAATGTGGAGGAATGTGGAGGAATGTGGAGGAATGTGGAGGAATGTGGAAGAATGTGGAAGGGTAGAGGGATGTGTAGGTGGGTGGTGGGATGTGGAGGTGGGTGGAGGGATGTGGAGGCGATCCCAGAAACGGTGTTCTTCGTCTACTGTGAATGATAAGTTTCTTTGCAATTAGTATTGTATGTAATGGGTCACTTAAAATAGAAAATATCTATCTTTTGCATATGGATATTATTCAATATTTTTCTGGTGTATTTATTAAGGCGAAAATGTGACAATTTCTAACAAATAATTTTAATTTAACTAATAAATGTATACAGAACTCTGTAACGTGAAATTATGGTTATTGGCAACCTGGAAGTCTGTTGAATTCTACAGATTAAAAACTAGAAGAAATTGTATTTTTCAGCTATAGGATAGTAAAAGAAAAGTAACGGGAAATAGTCATTTGTAACTAATTTTCCGAGTAGAAAGGCTGTTTTTCTTATTCCAATTTTTTTGACACTAGCGTTCTTTCTACAGCTATCCTGTTTACTATATTTCGTTATCTTTGCTTTGGTATTGCCGATTTTTATGCTTAATGCTCTATCTATCTAATATTCAACTTATTTTATGTAATCTTATTTCTAATTTCTGATCTATTTCTACTAATATTATCATATTATCCGCATACCTCACATTAGAATTTTCTCGTCTTGAATAACGACTTCTTTTTTTTCCATTTACTTTATTTTATTTATTGCCTGCACCTTTTACAATTTAAATACGATTGATGATAAATCACATCTTCGACTTATATCCATACCAATTTTAGATTCCGCTACCTCGTTCTGTATTTCTATTATAGCACTTTATTTTTTATATAAATAATTAATTACTAGCCTGCTTTTGTAATCTATTCTTGTTACGTTTCAAATCCTAAACAGTGTATAGCAATTTACATTGTAAAAAGTTTTGACCATGTCTGTAAAGCTCATTAGTGCAGTTTTTCCTACTCTTAACCTTTCTTCTAAAACTAATCTTAGTGTAAGAATTGTTTCACTAGTACCACTATTCTTTCTAAATCCAAATTACTCATCTGTTAATCGCCCATGTAGTTTATTATTTAGCCCGTTATATATTATTGTTGTAAATGTTTTGGACAATGTTCTAACATGTTTTTCTTCCTCTGATACTGCTTTCTTTAAAAATATTATCAATTCACTCTTTGCGACTTAACTTTTGCTGCTTTTCCAAATTCCATTCTTGGTATTTTGCATTTTGCTTGCTGATCCTCTACTTGTCGTCAAGCTCTACCGCTATAATCCCATGCAATGTACTGAGCGAACTTCAACACGTAACTTTGACTATATCAGAGTACACGTGCTGAAAATAGAACAACATGGAAAAATTCCAACTAAAATTTGTGTTAACCAATTTGCATAATCTTGTTACGAAATCTAAAATCGACAATGCAATTCATTGGTTATAGCTCTGATAAACGTTTTTCAACACAGAAAGTATAGCGACCTGAAGACTATAAATATAAATTCGATTTCTGCAGAAGACAGTCCTGGTGCTCACCATAGCCTGGGATTCTCCTCTTCCTCTACAGCGCTCAACATAGCCTGTAGGACCTTTCCAAAGCGGCGCTCGCCATAGCCCGCTTAATCCTAGCGCAGTGCTCACCATAGCCTGCGTCCTGTCCGAACGTTTTCACTATCCGCCGCCGTACCTGGAAGCCGTTATCGTAATTCATCAATCCACAACTAACAAGCACGTACGAACGCTCAACTCCGTTCCATACTGCACCGACGTCGTTATTGTGATTGCCTCCGTCAAGCTCTACCGCAGAGACGACATCTCCGTAGAAGCTCATCCCCACGAATCCGCCGAAGACTTCAGAAGACACCGAATACGTTCTGAACCCTTTTCTTTTGTATATATTGTAAATAGTAGTTTTTAAGTGCATATAATTTCATTTCATAATTTCTTTTAACGTAACTTTGACCCACCACTAAAAACACGAAGATTACCGACGAGACCTCGCCGACCTGTATATATGTCCTAATCTTCATTGTTCGAGTTCACATTGGGCCTCTTAAGCAACTTCCGAAGAAAGCCGAAGATTTCCGAAGACCCATACACCCCATTAAATGGTGCATACAGACATTTAACAAGTGTGCAAGTTTAATTCTGGCTCCACAGCCACCATGAAGCCATCCGAAGCCATTCTAACTGTTAAATCATTCAATTTCACTTTTATTATTATGTAAATTTGGAACTTATAATGATTTTGCTTATGTTTATTAAACAATTAACTAAGCCAAGCCTACTTGCTTACAGACGCCGCCCCCTTTGAACGATAACAAATGTCGCCCAACGTGTCTGGGCCGTCTTCATAAGAAGATTTTGCAAACAGCGCGCTTGCAAGAACCATCATCATGCACGAGACGAAGAGTCAAACCACCTGTAACGTCCAGCCGGACACCAACCAGCCGCCTCCAACACAAAAGGTCACTCAACCAACAGTTCTAGGACTGCAACAACCCAGTGGCGCTCAACAAACACAACCGATCGACAGAATGGTTACAATCAAAACGCTCGTGGAGACCTGTACCACGTCACCACAGCCACCTCCGAGTCAGAGAAACCTACATTCTCTGGCACTCTCCTGGAGGATCCCACAGACTTCCTCCAGCAAATGGAAGCGGTGAATGCGGATTTTACCAACAACAACCGCACAATTTCGAGGCCAAGCAGTCAAATGTTGAGAAGCATTCGCCGTATTTCAGCCCACCTACATCGAGTTCAGAAGGTTATTCCTGGACACGTATGACAGTCCAGCCATTTGAGCCAGAATAACCTCTGATTACTATGGACAGAAGCTGACGGCGGCTCAAACAGTAACCGCCTTCCTGGGCACGAAGGTACAACAAGCCCGCCGCCTAAAACTGGACATCAACCGAGACACACAGCTGTTTACGGAACTCCTCCTACCGGCACTGAGGACCCCAATTCAGTGTCATATGCCGACGACAGTATGGGAAATGGTCAACCGCCTCACGAGAATGGAGGAAAACTTAAAAGAGGCGACGATAAAGACGACCGCCCCCATATCAGCTGCCAGACGTCTACCCACAGCAGAAGATCTGCCAAGATGCCGCTTCTGCCCTCAAAGACACTGGCACCGAGATTGCCCTACCAGGAACTTAGAAAAACAGCACCCCGGCCGAGCCACGCCAGACTACAGGCCGGTCGAGCGCAACGAACTGGTACGATTAAACATCGCCGACGATGACCCACTACCAAGAATCTCAGTCACGATACAAAAAATAAACTTTGACGCATTACTAGACACAGGGGCCACGACGAGCATGATTAAGGAAGATTGCATACCTACAGGTGCACGGGTAGAATCCTATCATGCCTTAGCCTGTCTAGCCGAAGCAGGGAGAGAAATGGCAATCAAAGGCAGGTTTCGCACGCCATTCACCCTCGGACAAGTGGCGGATCACGAAACATTCTTGGTAGTCGCAGACCTCGCTGAGGATGTCATCCTGGGCGAATCATGGCTACTACGACAGAAGGCGGTGATGGATTACGAGTAAAACTCCATACATTTCGGAGCACATAATCGGAACACACTCCACTGGAACTTTACACGCAGACCACGTGCTACCCACACAGCCCGTGGCGATCTGCCGAATGTTGTGCAGGGCGCACAACCAGAAAGGAATACCTATGGACGGATGTCCCAAGAAAAGTTTCAAACACAATTATCGCAACAAGCAGCAAACGACCACAGAAGGGTCCAACGCCGCCACACGACGGTGACGCCCGACGCCGCCACACCAACTGCTACTAAGCAGTTCGCAGACGAATTCTTGCCCAGAAGCCTTCGGGAAGAATTCCTACCAGTGATCAATGGGTCAGCACCGCCTACTCCTGCCACCGGCACCATCCCATTATCACTGAACATATAAAAATGCAGACCACGAACTAACCACACAGCCCGTGTCAATCTGCCTAATGTTGTGCAGCGCGCAGAAGAGGATAAATATAAATTCGATTTCTGCAGAAGACAGTCCTGGTGCTCACCATAGCCTGGGATTCTCCTCTTCCTCTACAGCGCTCAACATAGCCTGTAAGACCTTTCCAAAGCGGCGCTCGCCATAGCTCGCTTAATCCTAGCGCAGTGCTCACCATAGCCTGCGTCCTGCCCCAAACGCTACCATATCCGCCGCCTTACCTGGAGGCCGTCATCGTAGTTCATCAATCCACAACTAACAAGCACATACGAACGCTCAACTTCGTTCCATACTGCACCGACGTCGTTATTGTGATTGCATCTGTCAAGCTCTACCACAGGGACGAATCCCCGTAGTAACTCACCCCCACGAGGCCTGCCGAAGAGCTCAGAAAACACCGAATTCCTTCTGAACACTTTTCTTTGTATATATTGTAAATAGTAGTTTTTAAGTGCATATAATTTCATTTCATAATTTCTTTTAACGTAACTTTGACCCACCACTAAAAACACGAAGATTACCGACGAGACCCGAACACCACCGAAGATGTCGGGACCTCGCCGACCTGTATATATGTCCTAATCTTCATTGTTCAAGTTCACACTGGGCCTCTTAAGCAACTTCCGAAGCTTCCCGAAGAAAGCAGAAGATTTCCGAAGACTTATACACCCCATCAAATGGTGCATACAGACATTTAATCGTTGTTCAAGTTTAATTCTGGCTCCACGGCACCATGAAGCCACCCGAAGCCATCATAACTGCTAAATCATTCAATTTAACTTTTATTATTATGTAAATTTGGAACTTATAATGATTTTGCTTATGTTTATTAAACGATTAACTAAGACAAGCCTAATTGCTTACAGACACCGCCCCCATTGTACGATAACAAAGATAATAAAGACTAAATTTTTAATTTATTTAAACTTAAATAACATTTTGCTGCTGCTAAACTGTGATCACTTGTTACGATATTCTGTGCGGACAAGAAAGAAAAGTAAAGTAAGCAAAGAAAATAGTCCGCACTGAATACCGGAACAAAAAGAAAAGGAATCTAAAGGTGACCGTGCTAGCTAGAAAGTCATAGAGCGGGGTGTGTCACACGAAAAGAAAAAGAAAACCTCAAGAGAAAAAATTTATTTACAAACCTTTAAGGAAAAAAGAACATGTTATATAAGAAGAATGAACTAAAAAAAAAATCCTTTATCCAGAACATCCCGGAGGACTTACATAGCACAACAGTCGACGCAAAAATAATAAACACTTTTTAATTACCTTAAACTAATTTTTTACTTTAATTCTAACACGTTCATAGAGCAAAATTAAACAAGAATATATAGTAGACTGTTTTCAATCCTGTGGTTACCGCGAGTTATAAATCTTTATATATGTAAAATATACATTAGGAATACTATGCACTTACCGGACCCATAAACAGTGGTTCAATACTAACATGTACATAAAGGAAAAATGAAACAATAATATACCGGGTCTTGTAACAGTAAGTGTTTCTTTGTAGTTCTTATAGCAAACATGTTAGGAATTTCATTCTTTTACAGAGCTTTAGTGTTCTCCAGATTGCTTCTCAGGAAAATATTTTTACTTATACAGTGTGGCCCAAAAAGGTGTGCCACTTTCGATTTTTTTTTAATGAAATCTATATATTTTTTGGTTTTTTGGATTCTCCTGAGATTCTTTAAATATTCCTAGAATATTATCAAAATGGGTTCAATATTCTCAGAAAAAAAAAAAATTTAAAAAAAGGATTTTGTACCACTGAGTTTGAAAAACTTTAAAAAATATGAGAAATATTTTGAATTCGAAACTGTGTGGGAAATTTATTTGAGAAGATCTCTAGTTGTTGCTGATCTAAATATCTCAGATTTAGGTTTCACTGGGTGTCCAAAAATAAGTGCTATTTTTTTATTTCTTTTGCAAATTTGATGTAGTTGGTACATTTTAATTTTTTTAAATTCGTTCAACAATGGAAAGCGTTCAAAGATATTATTTTTCAATTGAGATTCAAATAACAATATTTTTCTTAAATGCTTTGATATGATTAAATGTATCGATTATAAAATTATCTTTTCTTTGTAATGGTATATTTAATTGATCGAGCTGTTCGATGATATTCACTAAAAAGCATAAATACAATAACTACTCATGAGTTTAATGGTCTAAGCATATTCATCATATTCCCCTGCCTCTTTTCCTTTGTGACAAAACTGAATCCTTGAACTGGCTGTACAAGGTATATCTCTAGAATTGAAAACAATAACAGACTACATATACTATTTGTAGAGTAGAAGTCTATTTTCTGTAGGATTCAACCAATAAGTCGTTAAACAGATGTTGCTGTAATAACCGGCGTCATCGAAACCTGTCGTATCTTTAAAAATGAATTATCCTTGTATATTGCAGCAGGGACATCATGTTTCGATTGTGGGAAGGCAAAGCAAACTAAAATTCGTCAAACGCGGAAAATATATACATTCTGGAGATGATTGTTCATAGTTAAAAATTAATCGAACAACAGCACCATAAATTCTATTATTTGCGACTATTTCAGCACTAAGAAATTTGCAACTTATACATTTTTAGTATTTTTTACGTCTAACAGTTTGTAATAAAAGTTTTACAAAGATATACAAGGAACTGGTATTAGTTTTTTGCTGCACACCATTCCATTCTTTTACGCCATTTTTATTCAATATCAAAAATTCATTTCTTAAAAGCCAATTTCACATCGAAAAGCTTTTCTGAAAGGGCTTTTCCTTCGACATCTTTGCAGACAGTCTAAAAATAGAATATTAAAGTGCATTTTTCTAATAACGTGTTTTTCTGCAAATCACTATGTCACACATTCTTAACTTTACTCTAGTTTCTTTAGTGCTTTACTATTAAATAGTTTTGTCATTTTTCAAGAATGCATCAGCCTGGACAAAGACATGGCGTACTTAGCTGTATTAAAAAGGAGCATTTTGCAAGTCAAACAATGTTTGCGTTACTCGTTATTTTACTACTATAGTCGTTTCGTTGTTACGGATAAAAGTGACGTTACGTTGAAAATTTAGATTTGTCCTGAAATGGTGGAAACCCCGTAATAACTTTAAGGGTGCATCAACTAACTACAGTGATGCGGGAGTGAGTTCCTATGTAAGAAATAATAAGAATAAAAATTTGAAATGGAGGAAATACAAAAACTACGTTAGAATAACCACTTACCCTGAAATACTTTACTTGTTCAAAATTAAGAGGCGTTAAGCCGTCTTGTCACAGCAATCTTTTAGGTATTCCCTTTATACGGAAGGCAGTTATTCTGAATAGGTCTTCTTTGCTTTTGGTTTTTTAAATCTGTCACCTTATACTCTTCATCACTGAGGTCGCTAGATATCCCCTCACAAATTACTCTACTCTAGCCTATTTTTTAAGTAAGTTCAAATAAAATTCACATAAGCTTAACCTCTATTAACAGGAACTTGGGGAATGCAAATGCACGTACATTGATCTTAAAAAAAAACAATCCTATATTCTAACTTCAAAACAGCCAGGCATTACTAAAAAAGAAAGAAATCGATTGTTCTATTTGCAAAGAATGACAAGTAACTTTTTGAATCCCGTTTCTGGCAATCTCACATTTAACAATAAATACAAACTTTCTATGTCCACATTTTATATTTCCTTAAAAGTACGAACATTGTTCATTTCTTGACTGACACTACACCACGGATAAAACCAGTTACGCTTCAATTAAATCCACAGATTCTAGTTAATAAATAATTAATCTAGTAGTACTACACATTGAAGTTCAGCTAGAAAATAGGTCGATGGAATTATCTCTGTTGTTTTTAGAACTAATTTTATTATTATCCTTTTTGTGGAAAAGGAATGTTAATTATGGTCTTCGACCAATAAGAACGCAATACGTAGAAAGGAGTGGTTTACAAGATGAAAACAACGATGGGCATAATTTACTCTACACGTAACTACCTTATCTTGAAGAACTGAGAGAATAGTGCTTTATGACTTACAGTAGTGAAGTTCACCTGTTGATTTCCTATCTTAATCCTTTTGTATCTCTTATCTGTGTTTCCCGTTTAATGTTGTAGGTAGACAGTGAACTTCATTACAAAAATCTGAATTTAGGCAAGAAATCCACCCACGTTCTGTATCACGTCAACAAACAATGATTATGGTTTGTCCAAATGGCCAGAGTGCTGTGTTCCAGAAGATTGATTAATTGGCTTTACATTATCTTTTAAACATTCAGATGGTCGTCAGATAAGCAGAACCATAATCAATTTGCCCGGTTGATTTGTAAACCAAAATAAGTATGGTGTTTATAATTCACGTGAAACCAACTACGCCCACTGTACGGGCAAGCCGTTAACTATAGCACCGTTTATCTTTGCATTTGATCAGTAATAAATCTACTTTAAAAATCAACGTGCACATCCTGATTAAGCATTTAAAAAATGTTCTAGTTTCCTATACTTGCATTCTTAATACTAGATAAGCTCTAGTTTCAGGCAATTTAGCCCACCATTATTCAAATAGTCTAACCAAACAAATGTGTTAGTATTATGCCAACTTCCTATAAATGAACAGAACCATCTACAATTCGCATCTCAATTTGATATTAACATATTTCTACATCGTTTAAGGAAAAGGTTCAGTTACTCAAAGTTTATTTTACAACCGCCGAATAAGGACTCCAGGAGCACAAGCTGCTTTTCAGTCTCCTGGCATGCACGCCTCGTCACTAACTTTTGGTCACGTCTTTAAGGCGAAGAACAATTTCCAAAATTTGGCTGGGTTAACTTTCTAGTTCCACACCTTTTATAACCGGCACGACTGTATAATTCACGCTACGCGCGTGTGATATATTTAATGCATTTAATCCGCAAATAAAAAATCGAACAAAGGCCGCGCGCGGTCCCTCCGCAACCGGGTAACTTTAATAGATCCACATAATTAGGCGTTACATTTCCACTACCCATTTCATAACTTTTCCGACTTTCAAGTGGTTTTTCTAATTCTCATACTCCACGGATTGGAGTAGTATCCAATTACTTCTCGATTATAATGTGGGACTTACATTCATCACACGTAAAACGCGCCTACCTTGTCCATTTACAATACAATCACGTATCTGTTATGTTAATCGTTATTTCTCCCGATTAACGCATTTGACAATTTGGTACATTGTAAAAATTAACATTGTTTCATATCGTGTCGCTTAATTCTGTTGGTCACGTTTTATTTTGATCTCATGTTATTAAATTTCACTTAAGTTATTGCGCCTTCTGTCTATACTTCTCTTAAATACTTTGTATAACAATTGATTTTATTCCATCCAGTTACAATTTAAACAGCAACTACATTTCTTTTTTCCAATGTAATTTTAAAACTAATTATTTCTAATGGAATATATAGGAAGATTTCAGTAAATACTCAGTCATTCTACAGAAGCACCTTAATATTAAATAAGTATAGATCATCCCATTGCTATCTAACCATTAATTATTTCAAAGGTTTTGATGACAAGGTTTATACAGGTTGTATTATAAACTATCAACCTTATATTTAACAACTATGTGTTTAACCCGTATGTTCACTTTAAAATAACGCGATAGTGTTACATTGTACCAAAAGGAACTAATTTTTCCAAGCAAATTGTTTCAGGAAAAGCAAAATACGAACCACATTGTAAAATACATCAGTTATACGTACGTACATACGTGTGTGTGTGTGTGTGTGTGTGTGTGTGTGTGTGTGTGTGTGTGTGTGTGTGTGTGTGTGTGTGTGTGTGTGTGTGTGTATGTGTGTCTGTGTGTGCACGCGCGCGCGCGCGCGTGTGTGTGCGCGCGTGCGTGTGCACGTTGCGTGTGTGCTATACGGTCGTTTCAAATCGAGCAAGTAATTGAAAGTAGAAAAATGAGCTCACAGACAGAATTGGGTGGAATTTAAATTTGCAGCATGCCAAATGCTTTCAGATGCTCTAACCAACTGCGCACCTGTGACAAGTAATTCAACTGGAGATATGGTCAAATTTAAAACGCGTACGTCACTATTATGTCAACCTAACTTTTAACTACATTTGACATTTTTCTCTATCAACTAGCAACATAGACGTGTAACAATTATTAAATGCATGGTTAAAGTTATTTAATTATTAAATAAAATGAGGGCAATTTTTTTCTAACCGTTGTAAACAGTGAGACTTGCTAAAAAGTGCCGTGTGTATGATATCGAGAGATTTTCCATGTAGAGGAAGCCAGAGGTTAATTAGGGGTGGAAATTATGGTCAAGATAATTAAAAAACTCTAGAAAAGGGTATGGCTAGCTGGAGTCAGGTCCATGGAGAAATGAGTGAAGGAAAGTAAGTAAAAGTGGGGTTAATTTTTACGAAGATGTGGGCACCACTTAACCAGTAAAGAAAGAGAAGAAGGAAGGTTTGGGACCCTTCTAACAAAAGAAGATTTTAAACTCAAGCAACATTAAACAAACTACAAATCCCTCGACAACACAAGAAATCTTAAAATAAAATTTACAAGCATATGGAGATTTTCACTTTTCCGTACAGGTATATTACAAAGCTAAAATTGTCTCTCACCTTTAAGTCGGTTCTTGCTGCAAAATTTAATCTTCAAGTGAACTTTGAAATTTGCTAAATTTTTATTTGATAAATGAATCAAAGACGAAAAAATGCACACACGCTTATGTTTAATAATTTTTATGCTTTAAAAAAAGTATTAATGGACATTTGGTTGAATTCTTGGAGTATCAAATAAAGTTACCAAGAAATTGACATTATATTTCATACAATTGCTGAAAATCAAAATAATACTTTAAACCTTTCTGTAGCTTTATTTCTAAAAAAGGAAATTTATATAGAATTAAATTTCACAGAAGAATCATATTTTGTTAAGAAGAACGCATTTCGTTTACAAAAATCTTTACAAGCCTGAACTTTTATTTAATTCATTCATCAATTTTAATTATAAAATTTGTTAGATAAAAAAACCCTTGTGTAAGCAAAAATGTTGTACAATTTATAACTTCGTCAAATACGATTTATAAAATTACGGCATATAATTTCAAAAAATCAGACAGTTCGAAATCACATCACAAATTGCTTGCATCATTTGCTCCAAATAATATTTAGTAACAATTTCTGTAGTGGGATAGGTCTATACTTATCATCCACAGAAGCAAACCAGATTTATAGCAAGAACTCACCATCCTTGCACTTGACAACGTTGTTAACTGTTATCGCACATGCGCTTCACATATTGGTTTTACTATTCTTTAATAAGCTTTCCATTCTCGATTAAAAATAATATTCAAAATAAAACGTCCTCCACCTTATACATTAACTATGACAAAATCAGCACATAAATTCTAACACTTGAAATCCAAATAAATTTAGACATTATATTTGTAAACCTGTGCTAAAGTATGGACCTTCATCGGAAAGAATTGAAAATTTTAAAAATAACCGCTGATTGTACACAGTTCGAAATTAAATCACTTCACAAAGGAGGAAATCACTACGGCCACGCTACGACCAATAGGCAACAGGAATGGCTTTGTATTTATTTTAGGGCAATCAATTTGCATTCGCATTTAATGCGTTTTAAGGTATCTTAAAAGTAATTATTTCTATATATACGTCTTACATTATTTGCTATGTATTTACAATATATTTATATCATACAGGGGGATTATTTATATACGCGGAATTGGATTTTTTGCTTGTATTTCAATGAATTAAGGTACGCTTGTATTATACAGGGTTTAACCATGAATTTTGGGAAATTTTCTATTTTTTCCGGCTTCTTTCATATCTTGGTAGAATTTATTTGTAGAATTTGGGTTTCAATGACCTCTTGTGATCCCTTATCACGTCTATATATATATAATATATATATATATATATACACTATATATACACTAAAAGAGTGCTGTGACAACGCCGCGTTGGAGCGTCACTAAAAGAGTGCTGCGACAACGCTCCGCTTTGATGCGTCGCTAAAAGGGTGCTGTGATACAGATACAGCAAATTGTAAAATTTGAAATTGTTGATTTACCTTCTACCACACAAAAGCATATTAAACATTTACAACATCGTTTTTTTCAAACATAAAATTATTTCTAATAAATACTTATTTACTTGGCTATGATTCTCACGCTTGTAAGGTTTGTTAAGCCAAAAAGGTCCTTGACAGATAATCTATTGAGAGTGTTTCGAAGTCTGATCACAAACTTTCTGGTAAAGATCCTAACAAAAATAGAATGATTAGGACTTATTATATCTTAAACTAGATGATAAATACTCAAGCATCAGTTACAAATAATATTTAAAAAAAAATTATACTTGCAAAAATTTACGAAACGCTTTTTTCTCTAATTTGTAATTAAATATTTTCTTATTTTAAATTGACGTCCAAATCAGCTTATAAGATTTCCATATTATTTGCATCTCCATTTAGAAACCAATGTGCATTGTAGCTTTAATTATTCAATAAAAATTAAAATAGCTTTTTATATTAAAGCATTTTTCATCTTTTAAATAAAAATATTTCCATTTTTTATGTAGGTTACGTTTAAAACATCACATTCATTGTAACATCGTAATTTTTAAATTAATGTATGCGTACTGTATACTTCAAATATCATTTCCGCAAAGCAACAACTCGCGACTTAACTAAAATAACATATCGCGATCGAATTCATGAATGAAATTTTTTAATAAAATTTTTCATTTAAATACAAAAATTATCTATTCTAGAATGTAGTAGTATTTACGTGATTCTATTCCCAATAATACACGCCAATCTTATGTAATTTTCTGAGAAATTCTCATTAGCGTTTAAACTCGTCGAGTTTTATTACTTCGTTAGTATTGATTTATAATAGTGACGCGCGCTGTCTCGTCTTTGTTTAACACCAAAGGTTATTGTGCCGTCTCATACTAATCCAGTAATTGCGAAAGGTAGTAAATAATTTCTACCGGTTATTTTATGGGTTTTTTCAATAGTTTCGGACGTTTCGTAGAATAAACATTTATTTATTAATAAATTCAACGAAGTTTACGTATTTCTTCTCAATTCCTCTTGAACTTTCAAGAACATGTTTTATTTACGTTGAATTTATGTAATACACAGGATAATTAAAATGATTAATTTAAAGCTTTATGGCTTTATAATGCAAGTTAGTTCAATTTTTTAAAAAAATATTTGCTTTTACGGCAAAACGTGTTTTAATACCCAAAATTAAGGCACAAAATTATTTATTTTTATCCACGGAAAGTATATTAACGAATAGCTTTTGTATTTATCTTAAAATGATCGATTTGCATTCGCATTTAATGCGTTTTAAGGTATCTCTAAATTAATTATTTTATATATACACGAGCTATTGGATTTTTCTTTGTCATTTTAATGAATATAAGTACGCTCGTATTATACAGGGCGTAACCATTAACTTACGGAAATTTCTATTTTCTAGATTCTTTTATATTTTGGTGAGATTTATTTGTAGAATTTGGGTTTCAATGCTCTGTCGTGACCACTTATCACGTCAATATATATATATATATATATATATATATATATATATATACAGCGTGATCATAATAATAGGTAACAAAGGAGAAACTTTTTTATTATGCATTTTAGAGAAAAAAGTTGTTGGGCAAAAAGTCCTGCTTTATCTCAAATTAATAATAGCATATATATTTTCAACAAATTTTAACTCGTTACTGAAATATTTCTGTCCGTCTGTTCAGTTGTTCGCATATTTTTTCGAATTCTAATATTTTGAATTCTAAACCTTAACGGATGTGTATGGATTGCAGCGGAATTTAAAAATTCTGATTTCAGATTTGAATTTAACATGAAAAAATGAACAAAAAAATGTATTACGAAAACTTTGTGTCTGTTAAGATAAAAAGTTATGGGGTTTAAAGATTCTCCTGGTGTGCTAGCGTATTCACATTTAACTGGTAATACTTTTACTAAAATTCATAAATCATGTTACCCGTTTTGTCAGTTTAGTTTTTGTTTTGTAATTTAGTTTTCTGGTGTCATTGTAATAGAAGTTACTTTACTTAAATGCCGTAAACCAACCAAAAAAAAAGTTGAAATTGTTTTAATCGTTGGGAATAATTACAGAACATGTAGAGAAGCAGCAAATGAATTTAATTTTAATCATCCTAACAAAACCATTAGTCATAAAACCGTAGTAGAGGTACTACGTAAGTTTAAACAATGCTCGCCAAATTTTTGAAGCGTATACTGAACCATCTTAATCATAACGAAACCAAATTACAAGTTTTATTAGCGAAAAATTTCAATAAGAGAAATTGGCCGGAATTTAGGTTTGTGTTATGGCACTGTTCAAAAATTTTTGAAAAAGCACAAGTATAAACCATACAAACCGAAATTTATACACACTACACTATAAAGCGATAGGGATTTATGTTTGGAGTTTAGTGGATGGTTTATTGAAAAACTGCAAGAAATTTTTGGAATCAAAGTATGTATACAGATGAAGTTACATTTACCACTAACGGGATAGTTTGTTCCCAAAATTTAAGGCATTAGAGTAGAGGGAACCCTTAGTGGATTATTGAGTATCACAATCAATATTCAGAAAAAGTCAATGTTTGGTGTGGCCTACTGGGGAATTTGAAGGATTCCCGACTATGTATACAAAATTTCTACACGAGAATACTCTCTGTTTGGATTTTAGTAATGGGGGGAATTGCCTAATTGGACCTTTCTTTTTTGAAAGAAATGTTGATGGTGCGACGCTTTTACACTTTTCGGAAAATAAATTTGAAGAAGTGCTGGATGATCTGCCCCTAACAAAAAGGTACAAAATGGTTCTACAGCTGGATGGAGCACCTGCACATTTTTCATTTCCAGTAGGAGAATGGCTTAACAATCATTTCCCAAACAAATAGATTGGCCTTTATTGGGATAATGATTTAGCAATAGTTAAATGGGTAGCCAGATCACCAGACATAACCCCACTAGACGACTTCTTGTGGGGTTATTTAAAACAAAAAGTGTATGTCAGCTGACCACGTTCAAGAAATGAGTTGATAGAACAAATACTTCATCAAAATCATAATATGCCACCACAAATGATAAAAAACGCTTCCCAGGAAATGCGAAAGAGAACTGAAAAGTGTATTCAGGCAGTTGGGAGATCTGTGGAAGCATAACTTTTCATTTCTGTTTGCAATTAGAAAATTTGATTTATTTAAGAAAAGTTTTAAATACTTCAACAGCAAATGTAAGACAATTACAATTTAAAACTTTAAAATCACTTGTTTAACCCAAAGGGATGTTTGGATTTATGTGTGCTTATTAAATGTCTTTCACCCCACCGGGTTTCTTTAAGATTCTAAAATCAAAAATTTAGATTCGAAAAATGTGCGAACGACTGAACAGATGGACAGAAAAATTTTAGTAACGAGCTAAAGTACGTTGAAAATATACATGCTGTTATTAATTTAAGATAAAACAGAACTTTTTTTGCCCAGCAACTTTTTTCTCTAAAATGCATAATAAAAAAGTTTCCCCTTTGTTACCTATTATTATTATTATTATTATTATTACAAAACAAAAACTAAACTGACAAAACGGGTAACGTGATTTATGAATTTTATTAAAAGTGTTACCACTTAAAAATGGGTATGCTAGCATTGCCAAGAGAAACTCTAAACCCCGCATAACTTTTTTATCTTAACAAGTACAAAGTTTTCGTAATACAATTTTTTGTTTATTTTTTCATGGAAAATTCTAATCTGAAATCAGAATTTATAAATTTCTCTGTAATCTATATGTATTCGTTAAGATTCAAAAGTCAAAATATTAGAATTCGAAAAAATGTGCGAACAACTAAACAGACTTACAGTAAAATTTCAGTAACGAGTTAAAATTTGTTCAAAATATACATGCTGTTATTAATTTAAGATAAAGCAGAACTTTTTTGCCCAACAACTTTTTTCTCTAAAATGCATAATAAAAAAGTTTCCCCTTTGTTACCTATTATTATGATCACGCTGAATATATAGATATATCTCGCACTTTAAATTTAATTTGTTTTTATGGTTATTCAAAAGCTCTCAAAATAAAGCGATTTCAAATTTAAATATCTACACGTTATGCTAGAAGCTAGTAATTTTCGTACGTATGTCACGTATAAATTAATTTATAATGCAACCCCATCCGAAAGTGTTTTTCTTTAAATAATTCAAACAAAATTTTTTGCGATTGGATAAAAATAGCACAATATAGATATTTTTTATGTCTTTTATGTCTTTTATGTCTTTTATGTCTTTTATGTCTTTTATGTCTTTTATGTCTTTTATGTCTTTTATGTCTTTTTTATGTCTTCAGTAGCTCAACGCTAAAGCACGAAGCTACCATTCTAGGTTATTCTGAGTTCTAACCCACAAATTAATCCGTTTTTTCTGTATTACAACTGTGTGATGATTTTTAAGTAGCATTAGTAGAAAGGTCAAATAATATGACTACAGACGTTCCTTGCTTTCAATTGGGTCCCCCTATAACGTGATCGGTATACACTAAGGCGTTTCTGCATTACGCTAAGCTGTCCGAGCGAGTATGATCTATTAGGGCGTACTCTGTAGGAAAGAGAGAGGTAGGGGTTATCAGAGATTGCTTCAGAGCGCTTATGGGGAAAAGCAAAGCCTATTTACACGGACCTATAGGAAAAGACTAGTGGGAGGAGGTGATTGTGAGTCAGAAGCCTTATTTTTTGTTCTCTTTGTGGTGTGTAATGTGCAATTATCACAATTGTAGCATAACTGCGATGACGTTACCTGATTTAAATAGTAATTATAGAAAGAGTTGAATAATTAGACGTGAAACGTTAGACATCCTATTGGTTCGCTGTAGAAGATGGACGACACACACTGACAAAATAGCTCGACGTTTTAACGGAGTTAAATAGTTCGATTGCGGGATTAACTGAATAGGTAATTAGATGTGTGGAGATCGCCCCTTCCATAATACAGGTGGTGGTGGTGTCCCAGCCTTGCTATAAACCATCCACTGGCTTATTCACCTAAACAAAAATAACGCCATTCTGTTCTGAAAGGAACAATTTTGAATGCAAACAAGAATTATATACCACTATCGACCTCCATGCTTAATAAAATATTTCACCTAAACATTTGTTTGCTATTATTATTTGATTTAATCGTACGTACATCGGTGTTGTGATCACTGCTAACCGACCTAGTTTAATTATTAACAATGCCACTCACAAACTTGCAGAACACCTTTTCTAAAAGGTTTATTGTGTTCAACTACTAGAAACATAATAAAGAGATAAGTTGGGTTTTCAATGGGATGATACTTCACCAAACGTGCCATTGCGTGTTACTAGATAAAACGAAATCAGTACAAAGGGTGTAAAGCAGTATACGTGTTATCACGCCACACTTTCCGTACGATTACGATACGACATAAGATTTAAGTACCATTTAGGCTTTAATGAAAGCTTCTTTTATATAGTTTTAGACTAAAATTACAAGTAATTAAGTCAAAAGTAATAATTAACGCTGTTGCAACCGTGAATTTGGTAACATTGCAGTGCAGCGCCTGCGAATCTAAAATATAGAACGACTTTTTGAATAAAAGCTTGGCGTCGGCGTCGAGTATTTAGTAACGTTGTAGTTGGTAGCAGTAGTACGTGCTCTCGTGTTGTAAAACTTCTCGCTTTCGTTAAATTATTTATTCACTTACTTATATATAGAGAACAAATAAAATCGCAGTTTTTAAATGAGACTTTTTTATTCAGACAAATTAAATTATACAAAGTGCATACCCAATAATTTGAAAAGTAGCTAAAATGCATTATAAGTTTTTGTTCAAGATTCTAAGTAAAATTCGAATTTATATTTCTAACAGTTTTGATAACCTGTAATGAAATATAATGAGTTTGAATAGTTGGAAGAAATGGTTGTGCATGACAAAAGATATTGAAAAGACGTCAAACTTTCAAACAGAATATACAAATTCGGTGGTCGAATCGGTCCCGGCGCCAAGTCCTGTAAGTTCCAGTTCTTATGACGATTCCATTCCGCCTCCTAAAAATTGCTTCCGGCTGGTTATGCTGGGTAAAATTTAATCTCTTGAAAAAGTTTTGTTAGTAAGCTATATCATATAGGTTCCGCAAGAGTTGGAAAAACGAGCTTGGTTCAACGATTCTTGGGTGGTAAATTTCAGGATAGTTATACACCAACAATTGAAGATTTTCACAGAAAACTGTATCGCATAAGAGGAGAAATATTTCAGCTTGATTTACTGGATACATCTGGCAATCACCCCTTTCCCGCTATGAGAAGACTATCGTTTCTAACAGGTAAGTAGTTTGAATATTTAGTACGTATTGTATTATCGCCTTCTAAATGTATTCTGGATGAATTGGGATTAGATTTCGTTTACTTTGTGTGACCTGAAATTATAAACTTGTTAAAGTACATTTATGAATTCAAACCTTTTAATTTAAGGGTATTTTCTAAAAGAAATAGTTAGCAGATAAATTTTAGGTTATGGATTAATCATTTATTTTCCTGTAGGCTTTACGTTTTAAGGCAACCATAAATCGCAATATACTATGTGTAAACGTTCACATATGAAGTAGTAAATCATAGATTAATCTTATCATAAATCCACATTTGTAGATAATAAATTGCGGTAGATCATGCAGCTATGCAATCAAAAATTTGTCCAGGATTAAGAGCAAGCTTAGTAACAGATACTATAACTCCAAGAGCTCATTGGTTTATATAGTTTCTTAAATGCAGTTGTACCTATTAGTTACTCAGTTTTTAATCAACTTCTCTTATCTGGTATATACTTATACTGTATTGCTTTTATACCTACCTATGATAAACAAAGTACATATAGATAGGTTCAATAATATCAATGAATCAGCTTAATTGTACAATGAAATGTGATTAAAAAAGTTTATATATTATCTTTGACATTTGATTTCTCTTAAAAACATGCACTTTCTATTTTAAACGTTAAACAACTAGAACCACAAAAGACAAATTAGTGAACAATTTGTAACATTAGAACAATAATAATGCACACTTGCTACATAGGAAAGCAATTTTCAATTTTAGTTAGTTTAGAAGCAGACGTAACAAGCTACACGAATAATTTTATAGAAGTTTAAGTAGTTTACAGTTTTGAATGACACTGTTACATCATATTGTTAAAATATAATACTGAAATCCATAGAAAAATACGTAGTACATTCTTTCTTAACCAGCAATTAAGAAATCGGGACTTCACACTAAACGTATTAAAGCCAACAAACATCAACATATTTTTCACTACCCAAGTTAGGTTTTGGCCTTTGGGAGCTGCTTTTTTAAAAAGTCTTCTTCCAAAAACTCTTCTAACAATTTTATTTAAACAGAAATTACAAGTGGAAATTTAATTTACAAGTACTGTATCAAAAATACTCTAAGTTGAAATTACTATTAGGTAGCGGGTATTTGTCGTCTACCGTTTTCTCGTTAAGTTTTCTGTAGTCTATCACCATTCTGTACTTGCGTTTGCCTGAAGCATTTAATTTCTTCGGTACTATTAATACGGGGCTGCTCCATGGTGAGTTTGAATTTTGGATGATGTCCTGCTTCAATAGATCTGCTACTTGTCTATCTGCTTCTTCTTGACTTGCTTGAAGTAGTCTATATGCTTTGGTAGGCTTGTTGCCTGTTAATTCTATGTTGTGTTTAACGGTGTTAGTAAAGGTTAAAGGTATTCCTTCATAGTGGAATATATCCCGGTATTCGAAACATAATTCCTTTATTCATCTCTCTTCTTCGCTATTATTTTCATTAAAACGGATGTTAATTGAGTTTTCTTTTAACATTCTGTCGTGTCTCGTAGGGTTTGAATCGTTTTCATATTCTTCGCCAATTTCCATCTCGTTAAAATTTACTTCTTCAATATCTAATTGGATTTGTCAATGATAGTTCTATGGGGTAGTCATTTGAGTTTAAAATTGTTGTAGTGGCGTAACTGTATTTTATTTGTACTATTGCTGTGGGTGTTTCTACTCCGGGTTGGAATGACATGTGGTTTATAATTCCTACGTCGTTTTTCGAATTTACTAAAATTTTTACTCGTTTCTCTGTCCTGGGTTCGATGGTGTATTTTTGTTCGGTTCGTATATTACTGTTTTTGAATTTAATGGGATTTGTCCGTGTTTTGTTCTTAATAAGTGGTTTTTTATAGCGATGTTTGCTTCTAATTTTCTTAAAAAATCCATGCTTATTAATCCGTCGTATTTGTCGTTAAATTCAAAAATGCAAAATTTATGTTTCGTTTTTACGTTAAAAGTTTTTGGTAAAGGTTATGTTCACTATAAATTGATGTAATGTTGTTTTGTGGGCTGTTTTGATTTTAACGGGTTCTCTTTCTACAAAATCTAAATAATGTTTTTGTACGGTTCGGGGACTAATTAATGTGTTTGAAGATCCGGTGTCAATTAATAATTTATGTTCTGCGTAGGATATTTCTATGTAGGTAAGATTTTTTTGATTGATGTTATTTAAATTAATTACGTTTGCGCGTATTTGAATCGGTCTAATTGAAAATTTGAGCACCCGTTTTCCTCATCGTACTCTTCGCAATTTTCACATGGATCGTCACGTTCGTAGTTTTCTAAATGGTTTGGTTCATCGTCGTTACTGGAGTTTGTATAATTATTCTTGTTATGATTATTATTAAATTCGTCTACTTCTTGGTGGAATAGTTCTTGGGAAGTGAAGTTTCGTTTTTGATTATAATTTGGTTTTATTTGTGATATTTTTGTGTTTTGTCTGGTGTTACCAGATAAAGTGTCCGTAGGAGTTGGTTTGTAGTTACTAGTAGGGTTGTTATTGTTATTTGTCATCGGCGTGCTTCTGTTGGAGTTCGCGCCTAATGTTTGCCTTGGCTGGCTTACGTGTTGGTTAAACCTTGGTGCAAATGTGGGTTTTGTAAAATTTGAGTTAAATGTTGGTCTCGGAAATTGTTTAAATTGGTTGTTGAAATTTGTGTTATTAGAGTTCGAGCTGTTAATCCGTGGTTAATTCGTGGATAAATGGTGTAAAATTCGGTTGTGTGGATATTTGTCTCGCGGCTTGTATGATTTTTATTGGTGAGTAGTTTTTATTTGCGTTAGGGTTATACAGTCTGTTTCGGTAATACATAACGTTTTCCTCCTCAATAATCATGTTCATTGCCTCCTCTAAATTTTGGGAATGTTGGAATGTTATTTTGTCTGATATCCGTTCAGGTAATTCGTTTATGAAGGTGTCTAATGCCATTTCGTTGTACATTTTTATTTTCAATAAACGGATAATTTGGTCGGGTTATTCGATTTTTAGCTTCGTTAAGATCAAGCTCTTTACATCTTGGCATCTCATACCGAATTATTAGGGTGATTGGTTGGGTTCCATTCGAAGGTTTATTAAATCGCGGACCAGACATTTGATGTTTCTCTGATCGCCAAAATACGCTAAAAGTAACCGTTTGAAGTCCTTCCATTGCTTAAGATCATCGCGACTTGCAATTAATGTTAAAGCTCTTCCTCTTAGTTTTCTGAGAATTAGGCGTAAAAGCATGACATTACGGTCAATGTCGCTTTATTTATAAAAAGATTTTAAAAATATTGCACAAGCCGTAATAAAAATACCTTGTATTGTTTGATTTCCGTCGCATATTTTCCATGTTTTGTGTTTTTAATATAAATTTATTCTATAATTACTTTTCAGTCGAGTTTGTATTGCGATTAAATTTAAGTTGGTATTTAGTTATTTAAAGAATCATTTATCTTTTCCGTATATGCAATTACAAAGAGCTATAATTATTTTAAAGAAATTCTACTTGGTAATTGTGTCGTCAATTACTGTCGCATTGAATTGTTGTACATTTTTAACTTTACAGAGGTTACAAATTGTTACTAGTTGAGTTCCTATTTTCTGAATGGTTTCTCATAATAACTGTATTATAATTATACGCTTTTATTCAGATTTGTGATGATTAATTAAATGTTGCAATAATAAATGCGCGAAATGCTTCTTTACAATTACTTACCTCAGTTGCCTTGAAAATGTCTAATTATAAAATTTCAGGTTTTCTGAATGATTTCTATTTTAGTGATGAGTAATTCGTTTTGTTACAATAAAGTGCATAAATGTTTATAATTAAATACCTTCGTTAATTTGCTGTGCTGAAAGCATTTAATTATAGAGCTTTATTTAAAAATGTGATGAGTATAGAATTGTTTCAGTAATAATTGTTGTAATAAAAGAATTGCGCTCTATATTTATATACTAATGTTTCAGACTTGCTGAATGAATGGTTTTATTTATCGTAATAAATTGTAATAGTTGTGAATATAAATGCGTCTTTATAATTCCTTAGTTAAAATAGGTTCTCTGAGTAAATTCTTTCAAAAATGGTAAAATAATAAATTGCGGTAATAAAAATTGTTCATAAAATTTTTACCAGCTAATATCAATAATTTGAAAAAGAATATGGTTAGGATAAATGAACTTACATAATTTTCATTGCCAATTTTATCTGTTTTCTTGCTTTGGGTTTGGTCGATTTTGTACCTTGTCCAAATTTTGTTGTTTGTTATTTCAGATTAAGAATTGATATTCCAGACTACCAGTTCCTCGAATTTGAATTTCCTAGTGCCCTTTTGGATTCGTTCCGAATGCGCCAGTTAGGTTTTGGCCTTTGGGAGCTGCTCTTTGAAAAGTCTTTTTCCAAAAACTCTTCTAACAAATTTATTTCAACAGAAATTACAAGTGGAAATTTAATTTACAAATACTGTATCAAAAATATTCTAAGTTTGAAATTACTATTAAATGAAATAAATTAGGGCGAGTAGCCTGAACAACCAATAATGCTAAAGTTGTGAGGCTCAAGACTGCCTGACCATTTTGGGCTTTCCAGGGTATTTATGTTGTCCATGCCCCACACTACTTGTAGGAACTACAGAGCTCATGTCTGCTTATTTCTTTATTCAGTTATACAATACAAAGTAACAATCTTAATTCTAGTAATTGCGGTTTTATAACCTACTGTGACCTGCACCTGCAGTGTCACGTTGCGTCTGGAATACAAAGTATTCACATACGTTCTCGTGTCTTCTGTCTGACTTCTATTAATTTTTTATTATCCATCCTTGAATTATACAATGTTGCAAGTTAACTTAAGATTCAAGAATTCCATTTAATTATACATATATTTGATTTGAAGATATGTAACTCGCATCAGCTTATAAACGTCGAACTAAAAATATTCTTAAGCATTGCACGTTACCATAAACATAGTAAATGATTTAAATAGACAAGATCTATAATATGTCATAAAATTTAAATGCGAAGAAACAAACCCCGACATAGACGTTAATATTAAATAATGACCGTGTGAACATTTTGATATATAATTTTCTCATGCACTAAGACAGCTCTGAACATTAGCCACAAGTGCAAGCTTGAACAAACTTGACGTGAATTAGTTCAGCACGAAAACCCCTCAGAGGATGTTATAACTTATACATACCATCGAATAATAATAGTAGGGAGCATTAAAGCACAATCGATCAGTCGTACTGTTTTAGCGGTAAAAAGTCGACGATCAATCAAATGGAGCTATGGCAAGTGTTAAATAATCAAAGTACGGTAGTTTAAATTCGGGCTTGGCAGTGAAAAGCTCCCCAAATACCCGTTCTTAACGCGGAACTAAACTAATTCCCGTATAGGTCAAATTGAACGGAATTAACAAAAAGCTTTCAGCAACATAGTTGGATTAAAATGCATTACTTATTGACAGCAAAGTTTGTTCTGCTTTGCAACAGGGTGGTCACACTTTGCATTGAATCGGAAAAGTGATAAAATTTATAACTTTCTGTTTGCTATACTTTGTTGACATGCAACATTATTTCAATAGTACTAAGATTTTTACGCCGATGCACGCTTTATATATAAGCGAAATGTACAAAGAATAAGCACCACGATTGTGTTAATAGAAATTTATATATACAATCAAACTTTTTGAATAATTAATAAATTTCAAATGTTCTTTTTTAGATATATGCAATTTGGCCAAAGCTAGGGTTAAAATTTAGCTTATTTGTATCCGATTGCTTGTTTAAACTTATGATTTTTCACGTCTGCTAATATAGATTAAGTGAAAGTCTTGCCGTTTCTTTTATTTGTGCTTAGGTTAAAGTAGTTAAAGAAGTGAGTGTGAGTATGGTTTTATCAGCCTGGCAAAAAACTCAGAAATAATCCTTTAGTCGTCACGGAGGTCACTCACCATCCACGAAATAAGGTTAGAACTAGGTGAGTTGAGGCTCAACATTTTATGATTAGATGTCTTTTTCCAGGTAGGTTGTACGTGTTAAGTTGTACACCCCTGAAAGAATTCCTTTCGCTACTACTAAACTTACTCCTCGCCACTAAGCTAGCTGGCAAAAATCTTTCTGTTACGTTTCAGGTCATTAGCGCTATAGTAGCAATAGTAGTTAGCGCAATAATTATACAAACATTGGTATGTAGGCAAGTAATTTTCAGTTTTAGCTGTAGTAAAAAGCTACATAAATAATTTTATGGAAGTTTAAATAGTTTACATTTATCATGACACTGTTCCATGATATTGTTAGAATATAATACTAAAATTCATGAAAAATACCTAGTTCTTCATCAACCAGCAATTAATAAAATTGGGACTTCACTCTAAACGTATTAAATCCAACAAATATCAACATATTATTCATTACGCATCAGGTTACAAACATCGAACTAAAAATATTCCTAAGCATTGCACGTTACCTTAAATATAGTAAATAATTTAAATAAACAATTAAAACGCGTAGAAATAAAACTCCGACATGGATGTTAATATTAAATAGCGACAGTGTGGACAGTTTGGTACATAATTTTCTCATGCACTAAGACAGCCCTGGACACTAGCCACAACTGCAAGGTCGAACAAACTTTACGTGAATTAGTACAACACGAAAACCCCTCCGGGGATGTTATGATCTTTATATACCATCAAATAATAATAATGGGAGCATTAAAACACAGCGATCAGTTGTACTTTTCTAGCGGTAAAAAGTCAACGATCAACCAAATTTAGCGATGACAAGTGTTAAATAATCAAAGTACGTTAGTTTAAATTCGGGTTTTGAAGTGAAAAGCTCTCCAAAAACGCGTTGTTAATGTGGAATGAAATGAATTACCCGTACTAGGTCAAAATGACCTGGATTAATAGAAAACTTTCAGCATCACAGTTGGAACAAAAAGGAATACTTATTGACAGCAAAGTTTGTCGTGCTTTGGAACAGAGTGGTTACACTTTGCATTGAATCCGAAAGTTGTAAGTGAAAAAATTTCCATTTTCTACTTGTATATTAACATTATTTCATATTCCTGTAAACAAATACACGTACAAAATGGTAACATTTCATCAGTTTATCTTCACTTAATCGTATCTTTGATCACTAACAAGAACGATAATCTGTAACACACTTTTAATTGGTCATTCACTTGCAATGTCAAGATTTTATATCTTTCATGATTTAACACGATGCATTTAACAATAATTTATACCTTAATATAATACATAAATGCAACCAAAACCAACATTTAATTCTAATACAGTATAACTTGCAGTTACACTTTCAAGTGACAATAAGAATCCATTTGTGCCAAGAGTAATTTAGCTGGTCATCGAGGCTTATTTCCAAATTGTCCTTCCTCAAAATCAAACCGTCTCAATATTATATTATATTTGTATAGTAAGTTCTGTCAAAATTCGTGGCACCACATGCTACGCTCGTTTATTATTTCACAATCAAAGCGTATATTTGACTACGAACTTCACACTATTCGCCTTTACATAGGTTTTGATCTATGACCTGTAAGTAATTAATTTGTGTTTTTTTTGCATCGGATGTAGCTGTTGTCTTATACGTCCATTTCCTTCTCGCGTTCGGGGGGAGTTTGTCATCCTTTGGTCTGCATATGAAGTGTATGGCATAAAATACGCAATTCCAGTGTGAACCTATAGGATCCTAGCACGAAAGAACCACGTGTTTATGGCTTGTATCTTTTTAATCAATTTGAATATATAAATTATAACCCTTTTTAATTCCCAAAAAAGATTAAGAAAAATACAAAACACACCAAAACAAACATACAGGGAGTATTTAATTGTAATCTTTGTTGCACTGTAGGGAAAATATATTATCTGTAATTTAATATTTGTGAATCTTACCAATCTTACCAGTATAAATACTCTTTATTACATTATATTAGAGCGTGCTTGAGTGTTTGAGGTTTCTTTATATGTAACATTGAATTTAACTTATTTAACTAAAATTTAAAAAAGCTGTTCTATATTCGAGATGCACATTAATAAATTCAATATTATTTACCTAATAATTCTAAAACTTTCTTAAAACTGACACGATTCTATTATCCAAGTTTACAGTTATAAATATTTTGTTTACACTTTTGTGGTTCAAAATAAGTTATGAACCTAAGTTGCGCTCTGATATATATATATATATATATATATATATATATATATATAAATAAATAATTTTCTGATTTCGTGGTTACAAATATTTTTCTTTGTTTGTAACTTTACCTTAGAGTGTGTGTGGTGAACTATGAAAATCCTTTCTTAAAAAAAGTAGTTAAAGGATAGTCAGCTCTTCGACGTAGCTAAGATTCTACTCCATGCTAAGGCAGTAAAAAATAGTCATATTACTTACAAAATGTACTTCAAGGGAGAGTTTAGAAACTCTCAGAAAAAATATCGCATTTTCTGTGTAAACACGGTTATCAAGAAAGAGCGCGTAGCACCTGTAATAGAACAATATAGTAAGATCTAAGAAAGGGTATAAGAGGCATGTTCTTACTACTTGTTATTGCAAAAGAAACAACATATAAACGCTGGTGAAATATTCTTTGGTTGCTATATATATATATATATATATATATATATATATATAATCACTTCTTGTAATTATGGTATCTGCTATCGAGCCACACTATTCGAGCTACTAGAGCACTACTGTATGACAACACTACAAACGTGCTTGTCGTTTTAAACTCTTACCTATAAAAAGTCCAAGTAGTATTATAGACCAAACCTGATAGAAAACACTATAAAATTCATTTTCAATAGCTCATCCTTAACATCTCACCTATTTATGAATCTAAATCAAAGAATTGCATTAAGTTTCCTGTTTTTGGACGTACTTGTCCAAAATAAAACAGTAAATTTAGTTTAAGTTATTCGTTTAATAAATCTGTTTCTATATTTAATAATTTCATTTACAAAATATACAACAAATATGCATAAAAAACAAAAACTTTTAGAAAACCGTAGCAGATTTAGTTTTAGTAGGGTATACATTCTCTACTAAATTTATGTGCAAGCTGTAATCTTTTATACAACCGCATTTAACAACGTTTTTTAATATCTAGATCTGTATATCTAGATTGACAACAATACTACAAATTTCTGAAATACATGTTAAACATCAGTTCAAAATGAAATTGCGGAACAAATATTGAAGTCACAAGGCAACACGACGGACTCATATATTTTAAATTGAAGCAAGCAAACTCCTTAGAGAAATTTTACGGAATTGCATATTACCAAGAAATTGAATATTTATGCTATTTTCTTTTATTCATGAAGATAACTTTCTAATTACATATATTATTCGCTTTTCACAAATCAGTAAACTAAAACGACGTAATACGGTACGTTATATTTACCCATAAAGATCGACCTCGTGGCACAACAATCTTCTTGAAACTATCCCTTAAGAAAGAGCTTTAATTAAAATCAAATTAAAATAACAAATTAAATACTTTTACCTTATTACAGTTAAGAGAGAAACCAAACCTTGTGGTCTTTTCGTCTAACGGTACAAACAAAAATGGTGATACGCATATCGCTCGATTGATTCTTTTCAAAACCCATGTTACCTGTTTCACGAACAGAGAGCGAATACTCTCCGATTCGACAAACTAACAAAACGGCTTTATGTTGCTTGTCATATTAAGCACAGTTTAAGCAACCATACGGTAAAGCATGAATCTTTATTATTCGTTTTAAACAATACTCGATTCTTAAGTGGATAATATTGTAAACGTTTGAACAGGAACTAATTTTAGGAAATTAATTTCCGAATTAAATAATTGGCACACTAAGTGTAGTGAACCAAAGAATCAAGAAGCTGCATACTTATAAATCTTGTCAAAGAATATGTTGCAGGTTTAAAGTGATTGCTTTAATTATACTAACTGCTCTTATTTTAACACGTTTAATCTTACTTAACGCATTTTATAATGAAGAAACGTAACACTGGCGAAAACTAACACAACATTTTATAATTTTCTAAAGATTAATTCCATTATAAAATATTGAATATACTTACCATTTCAATCTTTTCGCTATCTACAAAAACTTCACAGATGCTCTTCATTACTACAAGTGCACTTTTTGCTTCATAAATGAACCAGAAAACGCTTTATTATGTAACTGACAGGGGCGAACGCAAGAGGGGTTTTGGGACACCTCCCTCCCCTTATTGCAAGAAGAAATTTGAAAAATAAATTACCTGACGTACAAATTTATAGTTATTTCAAGGTTTCCTGTGAAACCTAAAAATTAAATAAATGCGCGGAGAGAAAAGTCATTTTTGATATTACAATATAGACCATAGGTTCCCAACCTTTTCTGAACCACCGCCCCCTCTACTGGAAAAAAAACTTTCAACGCCCCCCTCCTCATCATAGTGCATTATAACGAATATTAAAATATTGTTGCATATTATCTATCTATCTATATATATATATATATATATATATATATATATATATATATATATATACATAGATACTCATATACGAACGTTGCACTTTTGACTGCTATTACAAGCGTTCACTAAAGCGTTGGACAAGGTATATATATTAAAAATCGCAAAAGTAAACCTTAATTAAAACGACTATCAAATGTAGTACAAACTTGTTTATTAAAAACTTAAATATGAATACATAATGAACAGAAAAAGATTAAGAAGAAAAATTAATGAGATAGTTGAGGCTGGTGAAGTTTTAACAATTTGCTAATGTCGGGTTCCAATTTCGTTAACATCAGCCGCAAATCGCCACGTTCAGTAATGTGCAGTCTGTTCCTTTTCTTAGACAATAAATTAGCTACTGCACTGAACCCACGCTCAGCCAAATAAGATGAAGGAAATGCAATTAAAAATATCTGTACTCTTGACCACAATCCAGGGTAAAGAACTGGTATTGGTTTTGAAGCCAGAACTCTTGATATCCATTTCTGAATTTTACTTTTAGTTCTTCGTTAGTTGTGAGTTCTACGAGTTCCTCTTCTAAATTTGATGATTCTGCTGTATCTGCATTTGCGAAAGGATCTAAAACCCAACCCGGTATATTCATGTTTAAAATATCCTGGAATCGCTCCACACAATCAACATGAAGAACGTCCAAGTGTTGGCAGTAAGTAAGTACATCTTCATGTTTTGCAGAGACTGTTGATAATGTGGGAAAGTGGCTGTATTCACCTCTCCCTAGATTTCGTTTGAATAGAAGAAGTTTTCCCACAAAAGCAGCTATGACGTTTTTTGTTTTAATTAAATTCAATTCGTCACCTTGCAATTGTAAATTGACTTCATTAAATATTTTAAACAAGTCTGTCATATAAGCGATGTCATTTTTATGTATAATCAGGTTTTCGCGCAATTTTTCGTTTCTGTTTTCAAGAAAGTCCAGTACTGAATCAAATAGTTGAAAAATACGGTTCAAACAAGTACCTTTTGAGAGCCAACGAACTTCTGTGTGCAGCAGCAAGCGATTGTAATCTTCATCATTTTCACTACAAAGTTGGCTAAATAATCTGTCATGCAATGAATTGCTTCTAATCGTATTTACTGCTCTAATAACGTAATGAAGCGACGAATGCAAACGTTCGTTCAGATTTTTTGCAACCAAGTGCTGACGATGAATAATACAATGTATAGCGAGTACATTTGGTACTGCTTGTTTCAAATGAGCTATGAAACCCTTATGACGTCCCGTCATTGCTGGAGCACCATCAGTAGCTGCCGACAAAATATTATGCATAGGTATTTCTTTCTCTTGAAAAACGTACTCATGGTATTAAATATCGTTTCTCCCTTTGTATCAGTTTCCAAATTTTTGCAAATAATAACTCTTGATAAATGTTTTCGTCTTTATGAACCGAACGTATGATAACAGCAGTACTTCGTTATTTGGTAGAGTGGATTCATCAAGTTGAATGGAAAAATTGCAAGTTTTTAAGTAATCGCATAATGATATTTCAACGTCTTGAGCCATTTCGTCTATTCTCCTTTGCACTGAGTTATTACTCAGAGGAATTTTTCTGATGACATCTGCCGATGTCTTATGATGAAGAACAGTTTTATTACCTCTCTGACTGCCGGCAAGATAAGTTCCTCGCCAATGGTATGTGGTTTTCCGTTTTGCGATTAACAATGAAATGTTATATGATGCTCGTAGTCCATCATCTTCTTGTTTAGAAGACGACGCAAATAGGTTTGATATAGTTGGCTGTTTCAAATATTTCTTCTGCAGTTCTTGAAAATAGGACAAATCTTTGTCCTTTTATCAGTATGCATTTTATTTAAATGTTCTTGTAGCCTAGAAGGCTTCATGGCTTCATTTGAGAAAACTTTTGGCAAAGTAAACACATGGGTAATGATGGGTTTACAAGAGAGTGCGTAAATCCATATTTCAAATACAAAAGACTGTACTGCCGGCATTTCTTCTTAGCTTTAGACATTTTGAAATCCAAAACTTGCCACGGTTTAAAATAAATTAACTTTTCAACGAATTTATAGATAATTATAAAATTAATGGTTATAATGACTTATATAACTTATCACTCACGAACATGGATTATTTGCGAAGCACACAAAATAATAACACATTCCTAGAGCTATCCCTGCCTTTTATACGTTTGATTTCATACAAGCATCAACTTGTATGTTTTATCTTGTTTGCGATGCCGGTGCACTTTGTAAGCAAGTCATATTGCGTCTTTGCTTATCAACTTGCAAAGACTTGTTGCGGACAATATTAAACGGAATTAGGTATTCATAGACCTAATGCTGAATTAAATGTTTTAAAGTATATTTTCTCGATAACAATAACATAGGCATTTTAGATAGCTAAATAAACTGTCTATTCATGCCAACTAGGTATTTTCAAAGTATTTGAATATATTTATTTTCTAAAAAGGTAAGTACGTCACAAACGCCCCCCTTGATCCTCCTAACGCCCCCCTTTTGCCCCTGTACTCGCTACCGCCCCCTTTGAAAGCTACAGCGCCCACTGGGGGGCGGTACCGCCCCCGTTGGGAACCTTATGATTAAGACCGTAAATGTCAAATATTATATAGAACCAGATACTTTATATACTAGATACTTTCTTACCGTAATGCCTTCAATTGGTAAATGAGAATTGGTATTTAAGAAGATTTGTTACTACAAACGTTAGATAGTTATTACAGATTTTACATTACTAATAATGGATCGCAATGTAGATGTTAAAATAAAGAGTAATACAGTATGATATTTATGAAGATTTTACATTTTTTCAAACCCCCCACCCCTCCCAAAATTTTTTCTTGCATTCGGCCATGGTAACTGGTAATATTAACGTCAACTGAAAACTCTGTGCAAGGGCTAGACTCATTTTTTTAACACAAAACCTTTAATTAAAGAAACGTCAAAATACCAGACCAACTACCAATCGCGGTGAGTGGGGGGGGGGATTTGCCTAAATACCAAAAAGAAAACAAACAAAAAACATATAAAGCACATCACCCACGATTATTTATTAACAAATTACAACAAAAATAACTAAAATTTTTTGATTCACATAGACAACTAAAAATATTGAATTTAAGCTAGTGGATCCGCGAAGTGCGCATTTCGCAGCTAACACGTAAGAAAACTCTGTGAACAAAAAAAAGGAAAAGTAATGCTTAGCATTTGTCAATAGCAAGTGTGTTATATTTAAAAATATTAAATGTAAATTTAGGATGTCCAGTTAGTACAAGTGTTAAATTTTAAAGTATTAAATATAGGTATACTTCATAGCAAGAATTAAATTAAAACATTAAAGTAGTCAAAATTAATCTAACGCATTACAGGTAGACCACGTTGTATTAAGCATTAAAGAAATATACACAGCGGCACCAGCGTAGCCAGCGGTGAAGTAAAAATTTTTGACATGTAAAAAAAAGAAACGGGTTACATACCTCTTTGTGCCGGGCTGTTTATCTTACCAACCGTCGGGGGAGAGGCGGAAGTCGGCATAGTAGCGTAGCTGCCATCGTAACTCCAATGGTCCACGGCAAGCAACAATCAGGTGGGCCTACACCCAAACAAAAAAAAAACCAATTTGGCCTCCCGTCACAACCAGGGGACGACCATTTTCCGGGACTTCAAGGCCCCCGGACGAAAGCTAGAATAATTAATAAAGAGCAATTAATTTAATGTCGTCGAAAATGTTTTTATAAAACCCCAAAACTTATCACACAATGTGTGCGCGAGATTTCTACAACGCAAAATGAAACGGGAACAACCAACAATCTGTTAAATGTTTTCGTGTTCAGAGTCAAGAGCCAATATTAAATATTAATTTCGTTGTTAACAAACGAGTACACTGGAAAACCCGAATTATCGAAGTAAGAAACAGCTTTATCGGATAGCGCGCGACCTTATTTCCAACAAGTTACTTTGGGACAACAGAGAAAATCCATTCTACGTGGTCGTAATATCTAATAAATTGAAGGTTACTTAACATAGTTAATAATAATAACTTAGTTAAAATGAAGTGTAAAGTAAAATTCAAAAAAAAGGTTAATAGAGAGGGATGGGATCTAGGTAAGCTTAATGATAGTAGAGTAAAAGAGGAATATAAACAAGTATTAGATAATAAGAGTAAAGAGATAGCTGTAGGAGGGAACGTAGAAAATAGATGGAAAGAAATAAAACTGACTGTACATGATACAGCAACACAGACTATAGGTAAGAAAAAAATAGAAGCGAGAAAACCGTGGGTAACAAAGGAGATATTAGATTTAATAGAGAATAGAAGAAAGCTTAAACCTTTCAGAGAAGTAGATAGTGAAAGTAAACAAAAATATAATACAGTTAGAAATAAGATAGTACATGAGTGTAGAAAAGCTAGAAATAAATGGATAGAGGAGAATTGTAAGATAGACAGGGTTTACAGGGCAGTTAAAAAGCTTTTCGGGGAAGATAGGAAAAAATATAATGGTATTAGAGACGAGAATAATGAGCTTCTAATAAATAAAGTTGAGGTAGCAGATAGATGGAAAAGATATTTAGAAGATTTAAATAAGGGAGACGATATGGATGAGTTAGAGAACGACCAAGAAGAGGATGTAGAAATAGGGTTCTCAATATTAAGAGAGGAATTTTATAGAGCTGTTCGGAATCTTAAACTAAATAAAGCGCCAGGGATAGACGATATTCCCGCAGAATTAATAAAATATGCAAGTCAGAAAACTTTAGACAGATTATATGAACTAGTAAAAGTAATATACGACACAGGTGAGGTTCCAATAGATTTCGAAAAAAATATTATTATCCCAATCCCAAAAAAGTCAGGAGCTGATAGGTGTGAGAATTTTAGAACGGTTAGTTTAACTTCTCATGCTTCCAAAATACTAACAATAATAATTAAAAATAGAGTAGAAGCTTTGACTGAGAATTATTTAGGCGAAGACCAATATGGTTTTCGTAAAGACAGAGGACTAGAGAACCGATACTAATGATTAGGGTAATTATCGAAAAAGGTTACAAAAAATAAAAGACTCATTTCGCGTTTGTAGATTTAGAAAAAGCATTTGATAGAGTTAATTGGATTGTTATGTTCAGGGTTTTGCAAAAAATAGGAATCTCTCATAGGGATAGAAAAATTATTTACAGTCTATATAAAAACCAAAGCGTAGTAATTAGATTTGATGAAATAGAAAAGGAAGCTAAGATTAGAAATAGTGTTAGACAGGGTTGTATACTGTCTCCCTTGATTTTTAATGTTTATATTGAGGAAGCTTCAAACTTAGCTAGAGAGAGAAAAGAAATAGGTATTAGTGTACATGGACAGAAAATAGACATGTTACGTTTTTCAGATGATATAGCCATTATAGCAGAGTCTAGAAAAGAGTTAGGAGAGTTTTTAAATATTTTAGATGAGATACTACGGAGTAACTATAGTATGAGAATTAACTCAGTAAGGACAAAGATAATGACAAGTGAGTTACAGCGTAGTTCTAAACCAAAATTAAAAATAGGTAATATCGAGTTAGAGGAGGTAGATGAATTTTGCTATTTAGGTAGTATAATTACAAAGGATGGACGTAGCAGAAGGGATATAGTAGCTAGAATAGCTCAAGCTAGAAAAATGTTTTTAAAAAAGAAAAACTTACTAATAGCTAATAGTATTAGTTTAGATAATAGAAAAAGTTTCTTAAAGTCGTACGTATGGAGCGTTCTACTTACGGTAGTGAGACTTGGACAATTAAAGAAGTAGATAAGAAAAAAATAGAAGCTTTTGAAACTTGGTGTTATAGGAGAATGTGAAAGATTAGTTGGACAGATAGAGTAACAAACGAGGAAGTTTATAGAAGGATAGGTGAGGATCCCTGTATGTGGAAACAATTGAAGGTCAGGAGAGATAGAATGATAGGGCACCAGTTAAGACATGAGGGACTATTTAGTAAAGTCTTAGATTATAGACTACCAAATAAAAATAGAGTAGGAAGGCCTAGACAAAGCTATATTAGTCAAATTATTAGAGATTTAAGTTGTGAAGGGTATGTAGACCTTTTTAGACTAGCTCAGAATAGAAAAGAATTTAGAGCTGCGTCAAACCGACTTTAAGTAAGTTCGAAAACAAAACAAAAAAAAAATCAGTTAACTAAATGTAACCAGGACATAACTCACAATTAGTTAGCAGTCTGGCATGTTGGTAGCGATTCGTTGCTTAAGCCTTACCATAACATATAATTTAACACTTTTCCTTTTTAAAGCGGATAAGCAGGTTATATTTCATTTCCTTATAAATGGAAATCATGTAAACATGTTAGAGTTTTTTAACAACCATTAGGTTGCTAGTATCTATATAGAGCCAGGTGGATAGAAAAAAGAAGGATATAGGAAGACCTAGACCAAGCTATGTTAGTCAAATTATTAGAAATTTAGGTTGAGAAGGGTATGTAGAACTTTTTAGATTAGCACAGAATAGAAAAGAAGTTAGAGCTGCATCAAACCGACCTTAAGTAAGGTCGAAAACAAAATGATGATTACGACATGATACGAATTATTTAATTATCGCATAACTTTCGTTCTAAAGCAAATAGATTTGAAGAATAGCAACGTAGTTCATGTAACCAAATTTATCGTCAAGCGGACTTATGATTAGCAAGAGAAATTTTACAGGACTTAATTATCGAATTTTCGTTTTTAACAAAAAAAAGGGTTTGGTGACAATTATTAATCAGCGTATTGTTATTCGCAGGTTGAAAGATTTATAAGTGGAACGGAATTGATTGAAATGAAATAACCAATTCACCGACGAAAATGAACGTAACAATGTTTATAATTAAAGGTTGTATATCGTCTCTTTCAAAAACAACTTCTCTATCTTACCACTTTTGTATTTTGATTTCAGGGATTATTTGATGCAAAGTTTCGCTCCATGTAGCCAAACATTCACCTACAGGATCACCACTTTTACCAACATGAGCCCAAACTTTTTGCAATTGTCCATATTTGCTCAATAGCATTAAACATACAAGGGAAGGGAGGAAGGTGAAGCACCTTATACCCATATTGTTCAGTCGACGTATCCGGAACATACAATGACGGAAGTTTATGTCTAAAATTAGAAAACAAATATTAACTCTATTGAAAACTCATAAATATTTACCACATTTGAATCAGATATAGTAATTATGCCTTGAACATAGCAGAATTGTAAGCCAATGACGAATAGGTATTGCATTTTTAGAAGCTGTTGTGGGTACCGTTTGTAGTACGATTCTATGGCAACTATCATTATTTATAATGATTACAGATGGATTTTCCTAATTTGCTAAAAGTTGCTTCTCAAACTACTGCAAGAAATATTTTTAGTTCATTTCTCGACGATGATCTGCATTTAATGATTTGGAAGCAAACATTAGTTCTGCACGACCTATAAATCCGAAGTTACAACCAGCATGCACAGCAATATATTTGGCTCCACCAATTTTATTTTTGAATACTTCAAACACTAGTGTTTTGCCATAAACGGCCAATCGTCTCATCTTTAAGAAATCATATTTCGCCAATAAAAACAAATTGATAAATTCCTTCGTTTTTCAATTTAATGAATTTACTTTAAAAAAATCACAGACTCCAAAGTAATTTGAGGTAGTTCCACGATAAGGGGCATCTTTGCGATACTTAAATCCAATATTGCTAATAATTCTCGGCAACGACAACCTGTTTCCCTTAAAAATTTCACAATCTGCAAGCATTTGCCGCAATAAATTCAAACTTATGTGTTACTCTAAAACAATTTGCAACTATTTAATGCAACAACAAATAGTGATACTTACTGTTTTAGTACATATCATAAATAAATTGTTTTGGTGCAAGGGGTTATAACGACTACGGGTTTGTAACGCGATCTTTTTCGTCTAGGGTTCGTTGGAAGTTCTCCTTGATTGGCTTTTGCTACAATGTTGTGCACTGTAGTAATGCTTATATTTAAAGCGGTACCGATGCGCTGAAACAAAATGTAGGTTATTATTAATTGGTAACGAATAATTTTGTCTGATATTAGGAAAGTAATTCGAGTATAGTGAACGAAAATTAATATAAAGTGTTGGTTATTTTACAAAGAGAAAAGCCAATGACCGGTTTCGCTGTTGTTGCAGCTCGTCAGACTGGCGCAGTTTTCTCTGCAAAACAACCACTCAAGTTCTTGAATTATACACAACTCATGGTGTATTAATAAGTGCAAAACCTATCTTATGTGCACTCAATGCTCGAATGTAAACAACTTTTTCAAGTCTACGATATGATAGTATAGATGGCATTGCCGGACAAAATTTTAATAGCTAGTCAAAAAAAAAGATAAAGATACAAAGACAGATTAACTACTTAACACGGGTGCATCATCTAAGAAAATGCTACACCCAATGCTAAATGAATACGTTGGTCAACGGAAGCTAATACGCTTCCAGCTAAATAGTAACGAATATGCATATTTATTACTATTTATCTAGAAACGTATTAGTTTTAGTTGACCAACTTCCACATTTAGCATTGGGTGTAGTGCTTTCTTAGAAGGTTCGCCACTGTTAGGTAGGTAATCGGTCATTCGTTTATTTTTATTTTACTAGTTGCATTGCACTTCTTTAAGATATACATAATCTCAAATTTTTACAAAACAAACACAAATGTTAAATTAGCTAGAACAATAGCTGTATTGTAACGAATACAATAAAGACTTACTTATATTTCGACAGCATGTAGAGGATGTAACAAACCGCCATTATTAAGTTCCGATTCAAAATAAGCAGTAAGTAAGCTTTAGAACCATTTCTTTAGAACTAATGTCTAAAGTTTTAGGCACGTTCCTCACGATAAAATGTGGAAAAATTATTTAAAAAATGAAAATAAAATTTTTAAAGCAAATTAAACAAATATAATTCGCAAATTAATAAAAAATCAGGTCTGCCAATTACAGCTGACAGATACATTATGACAAGTACTAAAAAATTAACAAAAGTACTAGCAGCAATAGTCCTAAGCGTTACCAATGTAAACCCCCTCTTCATCATTTACAAATTTTTCATAGAAATCTGGGAATCCTCTACAATTGAATTCTTCCATTTTATAACATATTAGTTCTCGCAAATTTATTAGCTTGAAGCACTTATATTCATTCAAAATAAGAATATTTCGGTCTCTCTCAATTTTTAAATAAAACCTATTCTCATGTTGAATTTTATTTACCTCCCATATATTACATGTTTCGGTAATCAACTGCAATTTAAATTCTCAATCTAGTTGTATGTCAACAACACCTACACTAGCTAGTTCATTTAATCCTGTGTTTGGGTCTTGTGTAAATTTAGGGATGGACACGAACCGAACAGGTTCGAGGTTCGGTTTGAGGTTCGGTTCGATTTTTCGAACCGAACCGAACCGAATCGGACATTTTATTTTTGAACCGAACCTCGAACCGGACCGGTAAATTTTTCGAACCGAACCGAACCTAGCTCAAGGTTCGGTCCGGTTCGGTTCGAAAGGTTCGATTTTTTAAATAAAAATTTAGTTTAAAAATTTAATTTTCACTAAAAACATGTCATTTCTCCCAAATGCACATTTTAAAAATTTCTAGTCGCAAACATATAAGAAATACAACGATTTTCTAATGTACATGGTTTCGAGCTTTAAGCCAATAGGTAAAAAATGTAATAGTGTTACATATCTAATAAATTTTGTCATCGAGGCACGTTTGTAGATCAAAAAATCCCAGATTAGTTCGATTTGTTTAATTCTCCTTATTTCAAATTGTTGTTTGTTTATAACTAGTATTAGATATTAAAGAAACTCGAAATGATTTTAAAAATTTGGTTTTAAAAACAAGTTTATTTTATTTAATGAACAGAAGTCGTGTTGAAAACCATCTTAAACATATACAAGCCGACGTCACGGTCTAGAGACTACAGAAGTTTTCAGAATAAACGAAACAATTTAATTCTTAATTAAGTATGCATTACTAATCCATCATTTTGAATTTTTTACTTTTGTATGAAATCAGCTCTTTATTAATATTAAAAAATGTGACCTTGTAGAAAAACTAATCTCCTTTTCTTTTGTACATAATCGCTCAACAAATGTTGTTACAAAATGCTTGGTACCATACTATTTACTGTTTATTTAGTGTGACCATTACCACCAACGTCTTTAGAAGTGGCCGATACTCCAAAAGGATGACCCTGAACTTTCTCTCAAATCCAAGGGTTGAAGTTTATGAATCATGGCGACATAAACTTTTTAATCAATGCCGACATAAAACAACACAGTATAATGCAAATAATAAGCAGACATAATGCCCGTGCCATAAATACTGTTATATTTTAATATGAAAAACGTAAACGCTGTTTGAGGTAGATTTACGATTCTTTCCGAGAATCATCTGATATTGTCTTTTAAAAGAAATAATATTAATAATAAAGATAAACTGACAAACAGCTTTTTGTTTGTACCGTATAAGAAACCAGCAACACCTTATTGTTTTGATACTCTTTTTATACGAACTAAAACTACAATAAAAGTAATCGCAAAGATTGTGTGATTTCGTTCTTGCACGGTAAAATGACATTAGTAAAAATCATCAATTATTAACACATTCTAAATTTTAGAGGTGACTTTCACTATTAACCTAATTGTAATTACGCTTTGTTAACGATAGTATTGAAAAATCAAACCTGGACAAATAATATAAATATGATTTATGCTACTAAAATCTAAAGCAAATTAATGTTGGGTTTATTTAAAACTACTAAATATAAAAACTACATTAAACATTTAAATTGTTGTAGTTGAACGCACTAGTTGTTTAAAATATCAAAATGTCGAACCGGTTCGGTTCGGTTCGAGGTTCAGTTCGTTTTTTTCGAACCGAACCGAACCGAACCGGAATATATTTTTTCGAACCGAACCTCGAACCGAACCGAACCTAGGGCAAGGTTCGGTTCGGTTCGAATCCATCACTAGGTAAATTGTCTAATTTGAAATTTCAATTGAAAATTGCAAAAATTCTTCTATTCGAAGTAGTTTGCACATATTTGAATACAGCAAACAAACTTGGATGACGGGTTGAGGACCACCGTATAAAGCAAATCCAACTTCCACGACATGGTGGTGAGAATTTGGTTTAAATTACTTAACAAATAGCTTGTCTTACCAAATAATTTGTGGAGGTATAATTGCAGCACTAATACATCACTTGTAACGTCAACACCAGCAAAATCCACATCTTTTAACTTGGTCTTCCCGACACGATAATATTTAGTAGACTGAGGATTTACAAGTTGTCACTTCATTAACGAAAAATTCGCTTGTTTTATATAGGAAACCTTGTATATCCAGGAAGTAAGCCATGTATTTTTTTGAGGTCTGACTAAAATGTACTAACTAGAAGTCAAATATACCCAAATATACTAACTCAAAGTTGTCGCATTAAACCAGCTTCTCTCTTCTATCCAACCATACAACCAGTAGTTCTTGTCGATGGTTCGTTTTAGTGTAGCTTTATCCACAAGGCATGCATCGGGTGTTGCTGTAGACTGAATCTCTCCACCATAAAAAGCACCTAGGATTGACGGCCTTTCCAAATCTTCCAGTAGATGGGTTATAGGTATTGTTTGTTGCACTTTAACAATCTTCAACAGTTCCGTGCTCCAGTACAGATGAAATTCTCTGCCAAAATCAGCTTTATATTTGGAAATACAGACAATGTCACCAACCTTAAGCAATTTTCTCCGGTTTGTTGCATCACTGTCAGCGGTGAAAAGCCTCATTCTTGTCGGACGTTTTTCTGCTTGTACGGGCGTCATTCCAATAGACCTGTGCTTGGTGTTGTTATATTCTTCTATAACTTTAGGCAAAACTTCCAGTCATCTGTAACTTTCTTGAAAGTAGAAAGTCTAGCAGAGTTTCTTTCTAATTGTTCTGATAAGCCATTTTGTCATAGAGGCTTTGATTAGAGTATGTGTGGAATAGTGGTTTATCTTATACTGTTGCATAAGTTTTTTAAACCAGCAGTTATAGAATTCCTGGTGAATTAATTTTCCTTGCAATATTCTCGTTGTCTGGTATTGTTCTCAGTATGCTTTTCATTGCATTTGTAAATTTTGTACCTGTTTTATTTTTGAAAGGTCTAGCAACTGCGTACTTGATACGGCAATTTAAACCGATCAGAATATACTTATAACCTTTATTATCCAGAACTTTCACTCATCATTTTTCTGAAATGTAAGCAATATTCTTAAAAAACTTTACCCTTCATACGGTCACCAAATCATTAAAGTTCTTTACAATGTTTCATATAATAATTAATACGGATACGCAATTTTCTTAACATTGAAAGTTCTACTTACATTTTACAGCTTCTGTAGAACTTTATACCAAGTCGACATTTGCTTAAACTCACTTGTTCCGTTGTTAACAACTGTAAGAATAAAGCTGTTTAATTTAATTTATTCAAATTTTATGTTTTTATACATGCACGGTGAAAGGTAAAATGTAGAATTTAAATATGTGTACGGCGAAAGGTGGAAGATGAAAGGTAAAATATGAAAGGTAGAATGTGGAAAAAAAAGTGTGGAAGCTATAATGTGAAAGGTCGAATGTGGACGAACAAAATGTGAAAAAGCTATAAGATTTATTTTAAACTAGAAACAAATTTTAAGTTTAGATCTTTATAAAAACAAGACCTATAACTTACTTGCTTCAAGATTTAAGCAATAACCAATCTTGGGTGCGTTTACGATGAGGATCTGTAGGCTACAAATTTTTAAGGCACTTATTTGGTTAAAAAAGTGCTTAAGAAGAGAAACAAGGATCGAGAATTGCTGATTAAATAGTATAGGTTTAAGGACGCAACGTGGGAACTAAGAATAGCATTCTCATTTCCACACACATCTGGACCAAATTTACATGTAAATTCCCATAAGGAGGAAATGAGGAAAATTAATCTTCTCCTTGCTCCTCCTTGTGGACCTCCTTGTAAGTTTTTTTTACCCCAACCATCCCTACCCTAAAAAATCGGTAATCTAACCCCTAACATTTTCGAGATTCCTCTCGGTGCCTATTGGCACCGCACCCACGAGATAAATGTATATTGTTTGGTATCAATTAATACTAGAATTTTCTCAGCTACCTGAATTTCTAGGAATTTTTTTAGTTAGCATCACCCCCCAGGAAGGTACCCCAATTTTAAGATTTTTTTACCGCTAACATTCTGAATCAAATAGTTTTCTTCGACTAGCCATTTCCACCCACAAGATAAATGTACCCTGTTTGGTATCAATTAATATTAGAATTTTCTCAGCTACCTGAATTTATAAGAATTTTTTTAGATAGCATCATCCCCCAGGGAGCTATTCTCATTTTAAGATTTTTTACCAGCAACGATTTCTGACCGCCCTTATAGATTTTTTAACTATGCCATACATCAAATTAGTCTAGAATTTTATGCAGAATCTGAATCTGTAAACAGATTTAAAATAGAACCACCCCTTACAAAGTTACACATATACCATCTGCGAGATAAATCTTTCTCCACATTTCCGCCAACGAGATAAATCTATATTGTTTGGTATCAATTAATATTAGAATTTCCTCAGCTACCCGAATCTCTAGGAATTTTTTAGATGGCATCATCCCCCAGAGAGCTACCCTCATTTTAAGATTTTTTACCGGAAGCGATTTCTGACAATCCTTAAAAATCTTTTTATACATGCGGCACATCAAATTAGTCTAGAATTTTACACAAAATCCGAATCCGTAAACAGATTTGAACTACGACCGCTTCTTACAAAATTACACATTAAAGTTTCTCTAAATTTTTTTGCTTGTTTATTTAGCAACCACTTAAAAGATTATTTTTGTTTCTTTTAATATAAATGTACTTTATTTTTAAGCATTATATAGAAATTCGAAACTTATTCTTTAATAAAGCATTCTAAACCCAACACACCTTATCATAAAACATGAGGAGTTTTTATGGGTAAAAAATTTCACCAATCCCCCAGATTTACATTTTAATTTCTAAACACGTCATAACATAATTATGTAGTCAATGCTAAATAGGTACTTGGAAAATATAATTCGTTTCCGAACTAATTTCTTCACGATTATGGATTACCCAAATTACATGTGAGAGCGCTGTATAATTTCTTTTTAAAAGTGTGTATCTTCCCCAAACAAATGCGTTAATTACAGAAAAGAAGTACGCTGAATGCAAGCCAATTAATAGCAATTTAATACGGCTTACTGACCTAAATGTTAGTTTACGGATAGCTCGAACGTGTAATTGATCTCGACTTATAGTAAATATCCTGGAGACAACAAGTTTGGTATTCCCTTAGTAAAGGTTTAAAGTGTTTTATTCAGTTTTTGTTTATAGTAGCACTGCATCTTCTACCGCACGACTTGCAGCCAATTTGTGCACGTGAGCTACCACCCTTTTGGATTTTTAATATGCACACGATGCGATTGCTGACTCGTATAACATGGAAGACGTTTCCTGTGTTTCTACTAACTGCATTCGCAGCATGGACGATGTGAACCGGGAGCATGCATTGGTGCTAAATGTACTGGACGAGTAGCATGGGTTGGCATAAGATGACGTTATTTAGTTCCTCGCTGAATCCTTAACTTCGTTTGGGTGTCTTTGGAAACCTTCGGTTTGCATTCTATAGGGTACATAAAGCAGGTACGCTAGAGTAAACTTTTTAGTTATAAATTAGTTCGCTTACAAGTTTCACCAAAGTCCTATAGTGCGGATTTTGTTTTGTACTAAAATGGTGCCTGCAAACGTTTTTAAATACGAGCCCTGTCACGTCTACTTTACCAGTAGGGATGCCTTCAAACGGTTAAGCTTATACATCCGTCAGCAGCCAAGTACTTAAACTGTGGGTCTTGCGGTATCGTTTTTACAAGAATGGACAACTTACAGCGGCACAAGGAAAAACAGCACGGTATTTCATTAAGCCGTAAACGTTTAGCTCCGCCAGCTGCTAAAGGGTCTTGTACAAAACAACCACAAATTATGTGTAAAGTATGCGATTTCGAAATGGAATACTTGAGAAGCAACAGACATAAAAATGCAACAGTTACCGATACTGGCGAAGATGGTGTAGAAATGGTTAGCACCGCGTTTAACAATCGTATGGCTAGCTGTCGCATAAAGAACGCCAGTGTCGACGATGGAGTGTCCGAGTTTCTTTGGAAGCAAAAAGAGCGGTTTATTCGATTACTTAATATAAAAAGAACACAACATATGGCAATAAAAGTCTATGGCAAACTCTACTGCATCTACACAAAAAAGGGAGAAGAGACTACTGATGTGAAATCCTTTAACACAAAAAATATGGTTATAACATCTTCTAGTAATCTGGAAAATATGTACGAGGTCTTAAGCGAAACCATGAGAACAAAATCAGAGGAATTTGAAACACGTGGGTCCGGTTGGTCTTTAGAAAAGGTGCTCTATTTAGAAATAAATATTAATAAGTAAAAGCCGATATGAAGAGTTCTAGGTTAAGAATAAAAATTGTGAATATGTATTTAGAAATGTGGTTTACAAAATATAAACTGTATTAGTAAAAATTGTCTGTAATAAAAAATTTTAAGAATGGTTTTTAAATTTTCTTTGAGGTATGAGCTGCAGGAAAGTTATAATTTAGAGGGTGTGTTTGTAAAATGGTAAGGGGTGGTCCGATTTTAAACCTATTTACAGATTCGGATTCTGCATAAAATTCTAGACTAATTTGATGTATTGCATAACTAAAAAAGGACGGTCAGAAATCGTTGCTGGTTAAAAATCTTAAAATGATGGTAGCTCTTGGGGGGGGGGGTGCTATCTAAAAATTCCTAGAAATTCAGGTAGCTGAAAAAATTCTAATATTAATTGATACCAAACAATATAGATTTATCCCATGCCAATAGACACCGAGAGGTATATCGAAAATTTTAGGGGTTAGGTTACCGATTTTTTAGGGTAGGGATGGTTGGGGTAAACAATCCCACAAGGAGGTCCACAAGGAGGAGCAAGGAATAGATTCATCTCCTCATTTCTTCTTTATGGGAATTTACATGTAAATTTGGTCCAGATGAGTGTAGAAATGAGGATGCTGGTGGAAATGAAGTCACAGATACCCTGTCAACCATCTACTACCATAGTTATATGAGGCCTTCTTTACAAAGTTTAGTTATTTATAAATTAGATCTAGAAGGGGGATAAATTGTTATATTAATTTGATTCTTTTAATTGAAATGGGTTTAGTAAAGCATGTATTAAGAGCGGGTATGTAAATACAAATTTAAAAAAGTTACTTCTAGGTGTGCAGACTCATACGCCCATTTAAACCTAAAGGTGTCTGGCGGCAAAGCAACTTTCAACTTTTTTAATATTTAAAATTGTACTTACAGTTTACAGCTTCTGGAGCACTTTAAACAAAGTTGATACTTCCATAAACTCACTTGTTCTGTTGATAACAACTGTAAGAGTAAAGCTATTTAAATTATTCTAATTTTATGTTTTCATATATGTAAAGTGAAAGGTAGGATGTGTGAGTATAAATATGGAAGGTGGAAGATGTACTGTGGACGGTAGTAAGAAATATGTGGAAAGTGGAAGATGTAAAGAGACAGGTAGAAAATGGAAGGAAATATGTTGAACGTGGACGGTGGAATGTTAAAAGTAAAATGTGGAAGTAAAAACAAATGCCTGAGATTTAACTACGTATTCTCATCCACCAGTATATAAAGAGAAATCAAGAATTTGCAGATTCTCAGTTAATTAAATATTATTGGTCGTTGAGAAGTTCAAGTTAAAAAATGGATTTGCTGGTATTGACGTTACAAGTGGTGTAATAGTGGCCAATTAAATCTCCGCAAATTAGTTGGTAACACAAGCTACACGTTAGGTGACTTTAAATCAAATTCTCACCACCATGCCGTGGAAGTTGTATTTGTTTTATACGGTGGTCTGCAACCCGTTATTCAAGTTGTTTGATATACTGAGGTGTGTGTAAACTGTGCAGTAAAAATGGGGCACCTTGAATGGAGAAAGTTCTTCAATTTTAAATTGGAATTTAAAATTAGATATTTTGCTCAAGACTCGGAACACATCATATTAAATGGGCCAACTAGTACGGAAGGTTTGTTGACATACAATTGGGTCAAGAATTGAAAATACAACTGATTTTAGTAACATGCAATATATGAGAGGTATTCAATTGTGAAGATGAAAATTGCTTCTATTTAAAAATTTGAGAAAGACCGAAATATTTTGTTTTGAACAAGTATGAGTGCTTCAAACTATTAAATTTGAGAGAGCTAATCTAATAACTATAAGTTTTGTATGCCCGTCTTTGTGCTAAAGTTGAGAGGCGCGAATCGATCGCTTTTTGGGATTTGCGTACGAGGGTTTCGGGTGGTTAGGTGGAGAATTTTTGCGTGCGTTGCATAGGCCGGTTTTTATCGCGGAAAACCGATAAATTGCGGAGAAATAAGGATTTTCCGGAAAAAGATTTATTTGAAGCGACGTATTCGTTAACGCGTTAAAAAAGCTTGGATCCCTTAAAAATTTCCGATCTAAAAAACCGAACGATACGTCCAACGAGGTCGGCAACTGCTCGGTTGACGTTGGTACGAGAGAGAAGAAAGATCGAGTTGGTTTCCAAAATTCGTATTCGGGCGTTAAAAAAATATCTAATATATACCAAACAACGCTATTCGTATTCTAAAACCTCAATTATTACCAGTTTGCAAGCTGGTACTATAGTATTTTCTTAAAACAGGTTTTAAAATTTGCATAATTAATTCGATAAACGTCAAAATCAGGTAATGAACATCGCCGTAAAAGTACGAGCGTGTACCATCAAAATCTAAAATGACAAACATTTTTTTAAATTTGTTAAATTGAACATTACAAATCATGTAAAATACCTTATTAGTTCTGATAATTGATTATTGTTGTACGAAAGCATCGCTTTTTAATATACACGGCCTATTTATTTCAGAAATAAGTAATTATTACATTTGGCGTTTCTATACGATGATTTCCGAGCAATTACACAAAGCATGATTTTGTCAGAAATCGGTGTATTTCATATGTGTACCTATCAAATGAAAGTATACCACCAACAGATTTTTAATAAACGTCACCTCGGTAGCGTGATGCTAGGTTGACTAGCTACCATTCGTAAATTGGGTGGTTCGATGCCCAGTCAAATTTTACTTTTTTTTTATTTAGTGTCCACTTTTTAAATAACCGTAAGCATTTATTTAACATCAATATGCATAAAAAAGAACCAAATCATTTTTTCATATGCTTTATTCAGGTCAATAATTTCTAAATTGTAAGCTTTAGGCGAAGGTTATGTTTAAGATAAGTTGCTATTAGCGAACACGTTATTAAAAATATGTTCATATGTAACATTGGCTACATTAACAATTAATAAATATTGCTTAATTTTGATTGGTTAGCATGTATAGTTTTTATTTGTTCTATTCCATTTGTCACACACAACAAAACATATACACTTTTAGATGGAGGCAGCACGGCGTTGATTCGTCAAAATAAGACTGAGAAGGTAAAACCAGTAATTGCCTAAATTAGCTGTAAATATATTTACAAGGACATTCTTAGCACTTGAAATAAGCTAAGCGCTTAGCTGATTTAAATAACTGTGCAGACCACGGCACGTTCAGAACCAAGACTTGAGTTGTTAAACAACAGTAGGTTAAGTTTTCTACAATTACTGCTTATTACAATCGATTATTTAACCACTCTGCTAGAAAACCCTTCGAATGCTATGTTTGTAAAATATTTATAAACTGCATTTCCATTATTTACATTGTATACAGCTTTTAATTCTTTCTATGAAGTTTACTAGGCCAAAGTGATCTAGATACGCTAGGCTACTCCAAGTCGTTTTAACGAAATGTACTAGAGCGAAGTGGCCTTGATCCGATTAACTCCCCATTGATGTTTCGGCAAAGTCTACTAGGATACAGTACTCTTGATCCTACAAACTTCTTGAAATCATGTAAACGCAGTCTACTTGGGCGAAGTGATCATTATCCGATCGACTTCCCGAAGTACTTTCGACAAGGTCTACTAGGGCAAAATGGTCTTGGTCCAATCGACTCCCCCCGAAATGAATTTCGACAGAGTCTACTAGGGCCAAGTGATTTTGATCCGATCGATTCTCCAAAGTGATTTCGACAAACTATACTAAGGCGAAGTGACCTTGATCCAATGAACTCTCCGAAGTGATTTCGACAAAGTCTACTAGGGCGAAGTAATTTTGATCCGATCGACTCCCACTAAGTATTCTCGAAAAAGTCTACTAGAGAGAAGTGATCTTTATCTGGTCGACTTCCCAAAGTGATTTCAACAAAGTCTACTAGAGCGAAGTGATCTTTATCTGGTCGGCTTCCCGAAGTGATTTCGACAAAGTCTACCAGGGCAAAGTAATCTTTATCTGGTCGACTCCCCGAAATGTTTTCGACAAATTCTACTAAGTCGAAGTGATCTTGCTCCAATCGACTCCCACTAAATGATTTCGACAAAGACTACCAGGGCGAAGTAGTCTTGATCCGATCGATCTTCAGAAGTAGTTTCAACAAAGTCACTAGGGCGAAGTGGTTTTCATCCGATTGACTCTCCAAAGTGATTTCTACAAGATCACTAGGGCAAAGTGGTCTTAATCCGATCGACTTTCTAAAGTGATTTCAGCAAGGTCACTAGGGCGAAGTGACCTTCATCCGATCGACTCACCGAAATGATTTCGACAAAGTCTACTAGGGCAACGTGGTCTTGATCCGATCGACTCTCCGAAGTGATTTTGACAAGGTCACTTGGGCGAAGTAGTCTTGATCCGATCGACTCTCCGAAGTGATTTCAACAAGGTTACTAAGGCGAAGTGACCTTCATCCCATCGCCTCACCGAAGTAATTTTGACACAGTCTACTAGGGCGAACTGAACTTGATCCGATCGACTCCTTCAAGTGATTTCAACAAAGACTGCTAGGGCGACGTGGTCTTGATCCAATCGACCCTCAAAAGTGATTTCGACAAGGTCACTAGGCCGAAGTGGTCTTGATCCTATCGACTCTCCGAAGTGATTTCGACAAGATCACTAGGGCCAAGTGGTCTGAATCCGATCAACTCCCCGAAGTGATTTCGACATGGTCACTAGGGCAAAGTGACCTTCATCCGATCGACTCACCGAAGTAATTTCGACAAAGTCTACTAGGGCGACGTGGTATTGAGTTGATCGACTCCTCGAAGTGATTTTGACAAAGTCTACTAAGCGAACTGATCTTGATCCGATCGACTTCCTGAAGTGATTTCGACACAGACTGCTAAGGCGAAGTGGTTCCATGTAGTTCCAAGTGAGTTCTGGTGGGTCCCGGTGGGTCCCCGGTGGGTCCCTGATGAGTCCTCGGTGGGTTCCCGGTGGGTCCCGGCGGTTTCCGATGGTTCCCGGTTATTCCCGATGAGGTCCCGGCGGTTTCCGATGGTTCCCGGTTATTCCCGATGAGTCCCGGCGGTTTCCGACGGTTTCTGGTTATTCCCGATGGTTCCCGGTTATTCACGATGGTTCCCGGTGGTTCCCAGAAAAAGAGGCGGACCGCTGAAAGGGCGGGGCGCTAAGAGGGCAGGGGACGGGGCGCTAAGAGGGCGGGGGGCAGGCCCGCGAAGCGGACGTATCGCAAAGAGGGCGGATTGCAAAGGGGACGGATCGCAAATGAGGTGGAGCGCAAAGAGGGCGGGGCGCAAAGAGGGCGGGGCGCTCAAAGTAGTCCCGTAGGGACTACAAACCGCTTCTAGTATGCTATAAAATGGAAGAATTAAATTTAAGAGGCTTACCAGATTTCTATGAAGTATTTGTTGATAATGTAACACATGTAGCTGGAAATACAACAAATGAAGAGCGGGTCAATATCATTTTGGGTAGTGAGAACCGTGCGAGTAATTGTTTACTTAACGATAGCAGCAATGTAAATTATTTGACGTTATTGGAAATAATTATTTACCATACATACCAATTATTAGAAGATGCTGGTGTAAAACAATCCCTCGCGCAATTATTTAAAATATTGGATATCCCAATTCCGAATATTACAGTAGATACTACTACAAAACTTGTATATATTTAATAAAATTATAATATTTTCTCATAAAGATTGTTTTACTTTTGTCAAAAAATTTATGGTACTTTTAATAAATTTTAATATATTTATTCTGTTTTTATTGTTATGTGGTATTACATTAAAAAATAAAGGCAGTCGAAAGATAGCGTATTTATAAAAAAATGGCATTTGTGACGTATTGACAAAAAATTAGGTCCGTAATTACCGGAAAAAAGTGGGGTAATTAAAAGTAAGTTAAACTTTAAATTGTTCGGTCCAAAAGTGTCTGTCGACCGAAAAAAAATGATGTGGAAAGTAAGTTGTGGAATACGTTGGGTGGAAGGTAGAATATGGAGAGAAAGATGTGGAAGGTAAAATGTGGAAAGAGAAACGTGGCAAGAGGAAAGTGAAAGGTGAAAGGTAAAGGGTGGAGAGTAGAAGGTGGGAGGTGTAAAGTGGAAGGTGGAAGAGGGAAGGTGGAAAGTGAAAGATAAAAGGTAAAAGGTGAAAAATGGAAAATGAAAGACGGAAGGCAAAAGGTGAAAGGTGAAAGGTGGAAGGTAGAGGGTGGAAGGTGGAAGGTGGAAAGTGGAAAGTAGAAGGTGGTACGTGGAAGGTGGAACGTGGCAGGTGGAAGGTGGGATATGGAAAGTGAAAAGTAAACAGTGAAATGTAAAAAATGAAAAGTGAAAAGTAAAAAAGTGAAAAGTGAAAAGTGAAAAGTGAAAAGTGAAAAGTGAAAAGTGAAAAGTGAAAAGTGAAAAGTGAAAAGTGAAAAGTGAAAAGTGAAAAGTGAAAAGTGAAAAGTGAAAAGTGAAAAGTGAAAAGTGAAAAGTGAAAAGTGAAAAGTGAAAAGTGAAAAGTGAAAAGTGAAAAGTGAAAAGTGAAAAGTGAAAAGTGAAAAGTGAAAAGTGAAAAGTGAAAAGTGAAAAGTGAAAAGTGAAAAGTGAAAAGTGAAAAGTGAAAAGTGAAAAGTGAAAAGTGAAAAATAAAAAGTGAAAAGTGAAAAGTGAAAAGTGAAAAGTAAAAAGTGAAAAATGAAAAATGAAAAGCGAAAAATGGAAGATGGAAAGTGGAAGTTGGAAGGTGGGAGATGGAAGGTGGAAGGTAAAATGTGGAAGGAGAAACCTGGTAAAAAGAAAGTGTAAGGTGGAAGGTAAAAGGTGGAAGAAGCAGAAAGCAAAAGAGGAGGCAGCAGACTCACCCATTTTACCCTACTTATGTCAAAATTCAAGTTATACCGTTTTATTTCTGTTTTAGAACCGACTTAACGGATTGGCAATGTTGGTGATACACTTAAAAATACGCGCCTAAATTTTGTTTTATAATTACATTTGATGAATACAAACTGTTGACGCAAAAAATGTAAACAGCAAGGCTTTAAATTGTTATCATGTACCGGTCGTGTATTATTTTGTATTGCAGTTCTGTCCACGGGTGGTTTATCAGTGGACAAGAAGCAAGAAAGTTGTTTGCGGTTGCTTTATTAGGAAAGACATATCTGTCTTGAGCGTTCGTCTTATTAGAAACTATAAGTTTGCAGTCTAAGTACGTGAAAGTATAATCTCATTCTTTTTCCATTCCATACATAATTAACGTGTGTCATTTTTCGTCAAGTCCACTAGCGGAGCTTGCACTATCAAAGACCAGTATTCTAAAAATATTGTTTTTATTCAGTAGCTTTTAATATTTGCATTTTCTTCATACAATCTATAAAAAACTCAAATAAACGGTTACTAAAGATATGGATTGGGCACCAAGCACGCGGATTTTCTTTTATTATTGTATATTCCTCCCCAAAGTCCAGCTCTGGCTACGCCACTGGTAACCATTACCCTTTAATCATATTCTACAAAAAGTAAGGTTCAATTATTTTAGACGAGAAAATGACGCACCAAGCGGTTTCTTTCGGACTATGTAAAGATGACGATACATTTGGCGTGAATATTCCTGAACTTAAAGCACTAGTTCTTCTTTTTAAGATCGATTGCTAAGGCAAAAGTGAATTTTGTCACTAATGGAAAGGATTTTTCAGTACCTCAACAATTATTTTGAATATTGTTACAAAATTCTATTTACTAATCTTGCCTGAATCATTTAATTCCTGACCCACAGCAACTTTATATTAACCAATATTTTTTATTTTCACTTATTTTTTTAATTTAAGTTTCTTATTTTATTGTATTTTCACATGTCGTGATTTAACAAATAAAAAACAACAGCACGTTTACGGTCTATCTTTTTGAACTGCGGTAATTGCGTTTTATGCCCGTTCTTCATTATAATCTAAGTCTTCCCGTTGATCTTTTTGCCTGTGATTGATAACAATTTTCTTCGCTCATAATCTGACGTTGAACTAGTCCATTGAGAATACTGACAACACCATAGAGCAGAAGTAATGGAACTAAACACAATAGATTCCTTAAGCAAAAAAATTTGATGCTCTATTACCAACACTATTTTGACAACCATAAACAACGGTTAACAAACTCGCAAAGTTTACTCTACCCGGTAAAAATATTACCAAAGTGAATAAGTAGGTATTCTTACAATGAATAACAAATTTTACCGAATCCAGAACAAGCAGCGTCATGAACGAGTTAAAACAGTATGGAATTAGGTAAGCAATGCATGAAACTCCCGTAAATCACAATGTAAAACGAAATAGAAATTAACTCGGGCACAACTGAAAACAGAAATATTTTTAATTATGGTATTTTACGAACTGACGTTACCTTACAAAAGTCCAGTTAATTTGGTTTCGGATTATTTTTTCCAACGTATTATAATTACCTTTGTGCCGCAGAGTAATTTAATTTATGCACATCTTTTACATAAAGTACGCGTTGGTAAAGTATTCAGGGAGATTTTAATAGGTCGCGTTAAATTTTCAACAATTATTAAGAGATTTTTATTTAGTATGTATAAAATTCGATATAAATATGTAATATACATTTACAAGCTCGAAAAGTATAAAGCAAAGAAATACCCGTATACAGTACATAAAAAAAATTAAGTGTGGTAAAGCACAGTAATACTAAACGTCATACATAAATGCGAATAAGCTTCGTTTACTTAAGTAATGAATTAGAAACGTCAGACAACCAATATTCTATTGCGTAAATCCATAAACTTTATTATTAGAAAGATTATGGCAGTCGAAATAAGGAGTTGGCCTACTAAGGACAATTGGAGTAAAATGGATATGTAAATAGCAGCTATGTGGCCTTAAAAAGGAAACCGAGGTGACCAAAACATGATGTCCAGTTCTAGAATAGCTTTGGTTGGTTGGGAGGGTCTGCTGCTTCGACAAAGAACAAGTAGAATTTTTGGAATAGATTTTATGAAAGAATTATTTGGACAAGAGTTATTAACAATAAAATGTTAGTAATGGTTTAAAGAAATAGATATATTTCCAGTAAAATTACAAGAATACCTGAATAGTTGTTCGGTTATATTTTGAGACTTAAAGAAATAATTAAAATAATATCAGAAGGTAAAACAGAAGGTAAAGAGCTTAAAAAATTATGGAGTAGATTAATATATATGAATATTTAATAAAAATATCAACTTATCCATATATTTACGTTTGCTAGAAAAGAATCTCTATATTTGTGTATATATATATATATATATATATATATATATATATATATATATATATATTACTGAAGTTTATACTTGGAAGTTGGTCAGTAATATTTCTTTTATGGTCAAGAATAATTTCCTGTTATATATATATATATATAAATCGTTAATGAACTGGTTAGCTTAATTATTTTGGTAACAAGATGGTAGTATACTGGGTATGAAGTCCAAATAATAATACTTTATGTAAAATTCAAAATTTAATTTCTTCTGCTTAACGTTTCGGCAAAACTTTTTGCCTTTGTCAAAAGCATCTACAATTAGAAGTGTTGTAATATAAAACTAACATAATATAATAGATAAGTTCCTTACTGTATAAAATCAATATTTGTCAAATTTAAAAATAGCAAAATTGTCAAAATTTAACATTAACATATGATTACGTTGATCAAAAATTATTAATAAAATTTATTTAGTAGGAAACAGGATGTACATCTAGTTACAAATTGAGTCTTAAAAACTAATATGTTGGAAGATTAATATGGTTGAAGTAGATGATGTAGATTTAATGTTTATGTGATTATCATGAAAGAAAGCTCATAATGAAGCGCATTAGATTGAAAGTGATTTAAACTGTATAGAGTAGAATAAAATCTGTGTGTGTCTTCTATATCTTGTTTATTATTTAAACATTGTTCTTCTTTGTTTATATACTACGATTCTAGAAAGAGTCTGGTTTTGTAATTGGATTCTTTGTCTAATATTTTAATTTCTTCATATGCCGGAGTATGTTTGATTGTATGAACATGTTTAGCTAATGCACATTTGTTAGAATGTTTGACCAATTTTGGATGCCTGATAGCTACACACGATCTTGTAAATTAAGTTACTGTTTAATAATTTAGGGGTAGGGTTCTTTATTCTAGTAAATAGGTTGTTAATGGTATTGTTGTATTCAAATGCAATGGCAATACCAGGTTGCTTAAGAACTCTTACTAGTAACTTAGCTAAACCCCGAATAAATGGTAGTTTTTTTGTATATGGTGGTATTTAAATTGTTAATGTTGTTAGGTGGTAAGCTATTGTTGTTGTTATTATTGTTATTGAAATTGTTGAAATTGACATTGTCTAGGTTATTGTTATTAATATTTTGAGATAAATGATTGTTAATATTATTATGGAAGCTATTGTTTATATTCGAAGTGTTTACGTAAAAATTGTTTGGAGTAACCATTGTTTAATAAGGTATTGAAAAGAATTCTTTTATTTTTATTTAAAAATTGAGGATAAGAAATATATATATATATATATATATATATTATTGCTGTGATATCCTCCTTTGAATGCGGGAACTGGGTCCTTTCAACAAAAAAATTCTAGTCCCACCGATTGGGCGTCATAAACTGCTGTGATCCTGGTTTCGCCTCAGCTGCTCACCTAATTTTATAAACCTCCTCATTCATAAAATTAAACAACACATTCCTACCACAAACATCAACGTCAACTCTATTTACATCAATATTCACAATACATTAAAATTTCAAGATTAAAATTCAGCATAAATTTCAGTTTTAAAAGAATTTCAAGATTAATTTTATTATCATTTTAACGTGCATCCAGAATTAAAGTCCTTGTAGGATGCCTACTAATTACTATAACAATATATGCAGAGTAAAAAGGGAGCATCTACCACCCCTTTACGTTAATTAACCAGGTTCGTCTAATTGAGCTCAAAGACATACCTAAAATTTCATCATAATCCAGAACATCAATACTAAATACCCTTTCTACTTAAACAAGCAAATTTCATCTTAACCTGAAAATTTTATGGTTAGTACAATTTCACTAATGTCCATTTAAAGTAAATCAATTATAAAGTTATTCAACACACACAAAAATGTCAAACAAAATAGTATAATTTACCTGAAGGTTACTGTCCTCGTAGCTTCAATGTACATCGTCCCTTTAGTTAATCACACCATTCCAACAGGATTATATTTACGGCTTCTAATTCTCAACGCTTTTAAAATTTTCTCCATCACCATTTATTTAAAGTTGTTTCTGGGCTTTTCCGGAACTCATCTGTGTATATCTGACCCTTGTTTCGTGGATCCAGACACGTATTTGAACCATTTAATTATTAACACCCCGAAAATAGCAAAGAAATTCATGCGTCTTTCACCAATATACGCCAAAACTGCCTACTTTTGTGTATACATTTGTCGTTGTAAATTTTGCTAATTGGTACAGTGATACTAAATTTTATTACCTTGTATCTAAGTGCACTGAAGTACATTCATGTTAGCACGTAAATAACAAACTATTTTGAATCACTAAAATATACGAGCAAAATTTTAAATTATTTTATCAAACTAAAATGCACTGTTTAACATCTTGAATCAAGTCGCGGATGTAAGAGCTTTTAACGCATCGAATAGTCAAAAGTCTAAGAGGCCGAAATTCATATTACCACCGGTATATATAGCGAATAGCCGGCACGTCGCTTTTGTCCTCAAAACAGACAATTCTTAAGAATTTCTCATTCTATGTTCCCAGTCCGTCGCTCGCGCGTCGGTTTTACGAATTTTCACTCGCCCCATTTAAATCTCAGAAATTCTCACACGGCACGCAAACATGTCCGAGAAAAACTAATTAATTTTGTACAGAAATTGTTGTTTCTACCTCTGATATTTGCATCCTATTTTCAACCAATTGTGACCCTCGTGACGTTGCTTAAATCACGCCTTTTACTATATGTGTCTTTGCTTGACGCATTTTCTCTTTCCTTTTCTAACCTGTTCGTATTGGTGCAAATTGATATTCTTTATTATCGATTATATTTTAGTCCATGTGGACTATCTGGGTTTAATAACCCCGTATCGCACCTTCTCGTGAATATTAAGCCCCGGTTTCTCCAAGATTCTTTGTAAACATTAATTATCTGCAAACTTTTCGCCGAATGAGCTTTTAAATAAACCCTGTTTTGTATTTCGTGCTAAAGCATCTGACCGTTTCCAATATCCTTAGAATCGACATGTTTATCTAAACAAATTAAACTGAAATTGCCTTTTAAAATACGCAGGTGTGTTCAAACATCCTACTTCTGACTAACACTTCTAGGATTAGCATTTTATTGGGTTTTACAAGTTTCTGTAAATATTATCTGTACGTTTTGTTCAATACCGGTTACTTGAAATAGAGTTAATTAAGATAAATTTTGCACGTAATTTCCATTTGTTTAGGAATAATTACATTACACGCAGAGCTTTTAATACTGCTTCTTTTGATATAAAGCGTCTTGTACATGATTTAAATCTCTTATGTTTAATGAAACTAATAAATTTTATGCTTCACGGTTTTAATAACGCGTATTATCTAATAATATTCATTATACACGGTGATTAAAATTATTTGATGTGATTATTTAATTTTCTACCCTGGTCTAAATATGAGTATTTTCCCCCTATTTGAATACAAATAATCCCACTTATTTGAATGCAAATATAAAGCATTTAGACAAAAATTACAAAAAAAATTGCCTATCTCTCTCTACCCTTATCTATCTAACTTACCTACTTTGTCTCCAATCAAAAAAAAATATTTACACCTATCCAATATCCCTATCCTATTCCTAACTCTCACTTAATTTTATAAACTGAAATTATCCCTAACTTCATCCTACTTATCCATCTTATCCTATATACATCCTATATACCTATCCTATTCCTAACTTTTTAACTAATCTTCACTATACTTCACTTCCCCCTAACTAATTCTATATACCTATCCTACTCTTACTCTATTCCTAACTCTCCACTAATCTTATATGAAATATCTATACTTAACCTATCTTCTTTTCTTCCTACATTTACTCTTTATTCTCATCCTAAACCTATTTCTACCTATCTCCCATATTTATCCTATACCTAGCTTTATTTTCTATAAACACTTACTTCTACTCTTCTATCTACACCTATTCTATCCCTATCCTATTTAAATTTTACTCTATTATACACCTATTTCTATCCTTTGTTCATTAAGTTATTTAAATCTAACTCTCTTCTTCACCCTCCACGTCTTTCTTCTTACCATCCTAATACTCTTCATCCCTATTTCTCCCCCTTCTACATCTATACTTAACATCCCTATTATCTCACATACAATACACTTATCATCCCTATTATCCTTACTCTTAAATATTACTTCTTCTTCAATCCCTACACTTGTCTGTTTCTCATTTATTATTGTTTCCCTTTCTGCCGACAAACCAAACGATACTACTTTACAATTCTCGATTTTTCCCTCTACGGAAAATCCTATGTACCTTCTAGAATTCTTATGTAATGGAATCCGCCAGAATGAATCCCTTAAATCTACTTTATTAAAAACAAACTTGCCATCTTTACTTAATTTCGCCTTCACCTGCTCCTGATATGCTGCTTCTACCCCCACTACTTCTGCATGTTTTTGTACTAAAGCTTGAACCTCTACTATCCTATCCTCTGGACATCTTATTGTGTTGATCTGTTTAACTTCATCATCCTCTACCTCTACTACATTAATACTAAACCCCGTGTCATCCTCTGTGACTTCATAACTGCCCTTCCATGGCACTACCCTATCCTTAATCCTTATTACCTTCCGTTCCATATCTATCAAAACCCTAACTTCATCATACAGTCAACACCTAAAATGCTCTGAAACTTCAGTCCAGGCACAATTACAAACTCCTGTTCACAGCTTAAACCTCCTATATCTATCCTAAGCACCACAACACTATTTACTACAGCAAACTTCTTTTTATTTGGAGCTACTAAATGACTACGCTTTATAGGCATAATTCTATCACAAACCTTATCCCTAATTTTGCTGACGAATTCCTCCGATATTAAACTCGCCTCTGCCCCTGTATCAAGTAATACTTCTACATTATTCTCAAAAATTTCTAAATTAATAATTGGCAAACATAATTTTCCTCAGTTTCTGGCTCTACTTCCTCCTCAATTTTGAAAAATTCACGTGGATGTTCATATACATTTACACTGAAATCTAGTGGTCTGTCGCGTTCTAAAAATCCTGTCCAGGTCTGTTTTCCCTACTCGGTCCTGGTCTAGCCGTCACCTCAGCGTACGTCCTAGGCGTTTCCACTCGTTCCGTGTCTGTATTAGCAGTCCCGCTCATGTCTGGTGAACTATTCATTCTGGTAGGTCCCGGTCTCTGTGCAGGTCCCCTTCCTAAACTATTACTCCTAACGTATGGTCGTCTCTGTTCCCAATTCTGTCGCTGGTATCCGTAATTATTCCCCTTCTAGCATAGTTGTCCCGTCTATTGTCAAACCTAACTGTGTTGATCTGTCTTTCCCTGTTTTCCCGAGGTCGTCCACTACTTACGTCGTCGTACCTCTGCAGGTATTCCAAAACATTTCTCTGTCCACTATGTTCTGTAGTGCTACGTGCTGTCTTATGTCTACCTCGAAGTGTCGTGATAAATACTTAATAATTTGTCGGTCCGTCAGTGGTGGGTTCAGTTGCTTTGCTATGCTATACTTGCGTATAGCATATTGCTCCTACTTCCTGAAAATTCTCCTTAAATTTCCCTGTGATTAAGTCGTCTCGTACCTGATCTTGTCTGTGGTCACTCCAGTAGTGCTTTAGAAATTTGTTTTCAAAGTCCTGATACGTGTCTATGTCCTGTCCTACTAAATTGTACCACGCTTCCGCATTGTCTTTTAATAAAGCCTTTATCGTATTTAGTTTAGTCTGTTCGTCAAATAAATTTCCCACTAGATTTCTTACACTATTAATAAAAATTTGTGGATTTACCCTGTTATCGCCATAAAATTTCATGTGTTGGTCCAATGATACTCCACCTGTAGAAAATCTGGGACCATCCCCCGTTAAATTTGACATGTTGTATTTAATACTACTAACTTCGCGTTCTACCCTGCCTAACTGATCCCTACATGAGTCCGTCACTTCAGTCATTTTACATTAATCTCTTCTTCACAGAACATGCGTACTTCGGACTTTAAATGTCCCATTTCCTGTCGAAGACCTGTAATATCACGCTCATTTTTTCAACCCTATTTTCAACTTCCCCATCTTTATGGTAAGACTATTTTAAATTCTGAAACTTCTTTATTCGTCTTATCTATTTTCTCACTTAGGGTTTCCTAACTCCTGTTAATGTCTCATTCATTCGGTCAAATTTTCGATTTGAGTCCTCTCTCGCTCTATTCGATTCATCGCTTAGCAGTTCTAATTTTCTGTTAGACTCCTCCATCGCTCTATTCGATTCTTCACTCATCCTCTCTAACATTCTCAATATCATCTCGTTTCCTTGATCCCTGATTCCGTCCTCGACTGATCTCTACTGCCTCCAGCTTCTTCCATTTTAGAATTTTTCGCACAATGCACTATCGTCACTTCCAATTTCCACTCCTTGACTCCTTAACCACTCTTTTCTCTGCATACGTTCTACTCACTCACACACACTCAAAATACTCTTAAATTTATACACACACAGAAACTCTCTCTCAGATCGCCAGTTTCCTGGAATAGTTAAACACTATCTGGAATTCGAGCCCTCACGTTGTGGTCGCCATAAACTGCTGTGATATCCTCCTTTGAATGCGGGAACTGGGTCCTTTCAACAAAAAATTCTAGTCCCACCGATTGGGCGTCATAAACTGCTGTGATCCTGGTTTCGCCTCAGCTGCTCACCTAATTTTATAAACCTCCTCATTCATAAAATTAAACAACACATTCCTACCACAAACATCAACGTCAACTCTATTTACATCAATATTCACAATACATTAAAATTTCAAGATTAAAAGTCAGCATAAATTTCAGTTTTAAAAGAATTTCAAGATTAATTTTATTATCATTTTAACGTGCATCCAGAATTAAAGTCCTTGTAGGATGCCTACTAATTACTATAACAATATATGCAGAGTAAAAGGGAGCATCTACCACCCTTTACGTTAATTAACCAGGTTCGTCTAATTGAGCTCAAAGACATATCTAAAATTTCATCATAATCCAGAACATCAATACTAAATACCCCTTTCTACTTAAACAAGCAAATTTCATCTTAACATTAAAATTTTATGGTTAGTACAATTTCACTAATGTCCATTTAAAGTAAATCAATTATAAAGTTATTCAACACACACAAAATGTCAAACAAAATAGTATAATTTACCTGAAGGTTACTGTCCTCGTAGCTTCAATGTACATCGTCCCTTTAGTTAATCACACCATTTCAACAGGATTATATTTACGGCTTCTAATTCTCAACGCTTTTAAAATTTTCTCCATCACCATTTATTTAAAGTTGTTTCTGGGCTTTTCCGGAACTCATCTGTGTATATCTGACCCTTGTTTCGTGGATCCAGACACGTATTTGAACCATTTAATTATTAACACCCCGAAAAATAGCAAAGAAATTCATGCGTCTTTCACCAATATACGCCAAAACTGCCTACTTTTGTGTATACATTTGTCGTTGTAAATTTTGCTAATTGGTACAGTGATACTAAATTTTATTACCTTGTATCTAAGTGCACTGAAGTACATTCATGTTAGCACGGAAATAACAAACTATTTTGAATCACTAAAATATACGAGCAAAATTTTAAATTATTTTATCAAACTAAAATGCACTGTTTAACATCTTGAATCAAGTCGCGGATGTAAGAGCTTTTAACGCATCGAATAGTCAAAAGTCTAAGAGGCCGAAATTCATATTACCACCGGTATATATAGCGAATAGCCGGCACGTCGCTTTTGTCCTCAAAACAGACAATTCTTAAGAATTTCTCATTCTATGTTCCCAGTCCGTCGCTCGCGCGTCGGTTTTACAATTTTCACTCGCCCCATTTAAATCTCAGAAATTCTCACACGGCACGCAAACATGTCCGAGAAAAACTAATTAATTTTGTACAGAAATTGTTGTTTCTACCTCTGATATTTGCATCCTATTTTCAACCAATTGTGACCCTCGTGACGTTGCTTAAATCACGCCTTTTACTATATGTGTCTTTGCTTGACGCATTTTCTCTTTCCTTTTCTAACCTGTTCGTATTGGTGCAAATTGCTATTCTTTATTATCGATTATATTTTAGTCCATGTGGACTATCTGGGTTTAATAACCCCGTATCGCACCTTCTCGTGAATATTAAGCCCCGGTTTCTCCAAGATTCTTTGTAAACATTAATTATCTGCAAACTTTTCGCCGAATGAGCTTTTAAATAAACCCTGTTTTGTATTTCGTGCTAAAGCATCTGACCGTTTCCAATATCCTTAGAATCGACATGTTTATCTAAACAAATTAAACTGAAATTGCCTTTTAAAATACGCAGGTGTGTTCAAACATCCTACTTCTAACTAACACTTCTAGGATTTGCATTTTATTGGGTTTTACAAGTTTCTGTAGATATTATCTGTACGTTTTGTTCAATACCGGTTACTTGAAATAGAGTTAATTAAGATAAATTTTGCACGTAATTTCCATTTGTTTAGGAATAATTACATTACACGCAGAGCTTTTAATACTGCTTCTTTTGATATAAAGCGTCTTGTACATGATTTAAATCTCTTATGTTTAATGAAACTAATAAATTTTTATGCTTCACGGTTTTAATAACGCGTATTATCTAATAATATTCATTATACACGGTGATTATATTGCCGTGGAAGTCTGGGATTATACTCTTAAAATTCTCGTCCCACAAACTGGGCGTCATAAAATTGCCGTGAAACCTTTTTACAATCTCGCTCACGCTTGGGCCAACATAAAATTTTCCGAAAAAAATAATAAAAATTTCTTACCCCTCCGTTTTGATTGTTTCTTTATTTCTGCTCACCCTGGCTTGCTCAGCAATCGGCTTCTTCTTAAATACCTACCATTTTAAGTACATACCTTTCCTCTCTCTCACACACACACACACACAGTCAAATAAAATTACCAATCAAATAATACAACAACCATACAACCTTTTTATTTACACATATTAACAAGTTTCCATTATTAATAAATTATTTACACCTTCGTACAGACAGTTTGTTACAACTGTTACCAGCTCTATCATTAAATACTTTAAACTCCTTGGTTTTAATATATTTTAACAAATTCTAAATAATACGAGTAGATGGGCCCCACATGCAACCCTAGTTTGACTTTATTCTGGTTTATTTTGAGCTCATTGTAACCCAGTTTCTGTAAATGCTTTTAAACCTTTCTTTTTATTGAAAACAAATTTAAAAACCCGTTTACTCCTTACAACAACAATTTATAGCTTGAATAAACCTTTATATATAATCAATAAACCCTTTTTAATAATCAAAATTAATTGTCCTGCACATATACCTCTTTAAACAAGTTTTAAGGCAGTAAATATACCCCCAATAAGTCAAAACACACAAACACAAAAAACACCAACACAAATGTTTGTACAAAAATAGGAAATTAAGTTTCTTTACCTGGAGTCGCCTTCATTCCTCGTCACTGCTGAAGATGGTTACCAGAAACCCTCGTCGTTGTGTCTATATACTTCGATTGTGCCAGGATCCAACTGATCCCCCACTATCCAAATCTCAGCGACCAGCTCTATTCTTCTATCCAGATATTAGCCTTGTCTTAAACGTAACATTCCATACCAAATATACAAATTACGCTTTAGGCTTCGCTTACCCAAGCACCATCCCTTCATTTAGTAGAATCGTTGTAGTAACGGCACCTTTTATCTAAACAACAGCACCAACTCGTGCAATATCACTTTTACAACTTTTGCGGTACGTTACTACAGCTTTCATAATTTCAAAACAGGATGTTATATGCAACTTTATCGAATACACAATAATTAATACCCGTAAGAGCATTTACTATTATTACGTTGCAGATCTAAGCACGATCTCAGATCTAAAAGGAGAGGACCTCAATATCTTTGTTCGAGTATTTATACGCTTTTCTAAACCCCCTATGGAACCTAGTTCCATAGAAAAGCTTATTTTCTAAACTGATTCTTAAAATTTTGAACGTAACGAACTCTAACTTTTGAAAAATCTCCCGTTCATCGTGCTGTTACATAGAATTTTGTTCGATACCCTCTACGGACGCGGGCTTCTTGAAAACTGCTAGCCATCGACCAATTATATAATTTTCCCTCGTCACAGCGCTCCACCTGTCAGCTATCTATCTCCGTTCCACGCATATTTGTTGACTCCTTTAGAACCCCTCTTAAGTTACAGAAAATCGATATTATAGTTGGCCTTCACATTTGCCCGTGTATTTCGTACGCGACTTGTACCTAACGCTTTGTTTATGCTTCTCTGTCTGTCTTACATTATCGATTGTTTATTCCACGTGGTTTTCAAGGCACGTGTTATCGTATCAGCTTATACATTGACCGCTGTAAACACAATTCTATAGAATTTTGTGCTAACGTTCGTTTAAGTTTGCACGAACCTGACATATAACCAACAGGTGTTCCTCAAAGCAACCGACCGTTTAAAATAACAATTCCTAGTTTCTTTCCTTCTTAGTATTTGTATAAATGAACGTTGGCTTTTATATAAATGGAAAAATTTGCGTTTAAAATTATTGATTTTCTATACATGCAAGCTCACTTTTTGCTTCCATGCGTTTGATTTAAAATTATTCTAATTTCTTATGCGTATCCTTGAGTTTTTATGTACTAAAAAGCTTCTTCTCTTATGCAGCTTTAACATTCCAATATACAAGTAAAAAAATATTTTAATAACCGTCCGTTTTCACTATACAAATTAATTAATTAAATAATTTGCTCATATTTCTTATATACACAGTTGATAAAATTTTATTGTCTACACCTATTTAACCTATAATTCCACATCTATATATATATATATATATATATATATATATATATATTACGTTATATGTAGTGTATTGTTGCGGTTACACTGTTTATAAAAGCAATACATGGATGTTGGACATTATATTAAAATACATTACAATTAAATGTAAAGCACTTTCTAATAAAGGATTTGACAATTTTGCTATTTTGGCACTGTTTTTTTGTTAAGAAAAAAACCTCTCCTGGTAGTTGAAGTATTTGGAAATAAGTGTAGCATGTATAATGTATAACTGTCTTATTTAAAGGCTGGTTCTATTACTAATAAAAAAAAATATATGTTGTAATATAGCATCTAGGGCAATTTAAATGAACTATACAAGTTGACCAAGTAATTAAATTTTGTATGTAGTATGTGAATACTGAATTGTAATCAAGGTTGTCTATTTAGATATAGTTTCTGTGCTTGGCTATGGAGATTGTTTTGTTTTGTTTTTTATATAAAAATAGGAGATAGATGACAGATTAAAATAAATTATTTTATTTTCTAATTGTTCCTCGAATTTATTTATGTATGAGAGAAAATTAAAGTTTTGAAACTAATAGAGTTTGTACAAGGCATAAAACAGCTATGATGATCACAGAGCATCCGCGGAAATAAAATATTGACGTCAGTTATAAGCAAGAATAAGACGTGAAGTTATTTATTTGAAGAATAGCATTTGGTTGAGTAGCGTTTTGTCATCAAGGATCATCAAACACAATTTAATTAGGAACCAGCATTCAAAAGAAAGAAGAGGAATCGTAGCCTGGCATAAGAGACAGGACTTGACCAACAGGAGACAATTTCTGAGATTTCAGAGCCGATTTAAGTATTGATAGTATCAGCATTTCATTCTTAATTATTCAAATATACTTCTGTGTACTAAACATTTAAATTGATCACAAAATAATATATATATATATATATATATATATATATATATATATTGCTGTGATATCTAGCCGCCGCTACGATTGGTGCAATAAAATGCTGTGATATACGAGCTCCACGACTTGGGCAGACCATAAAATGCTGTGGTAACCCCTGTTACTCTCTCACAGCCCCTTATACCACCCAAACACTTGTGAAATGTTAATTTATAATTTTCTTTTGCCTCGACTAGCTGATGCAATTAAATAAAGCACTTCTCTAATACACAGTATAATGATTGAATATTTAAAACTCCTTTAACTATCTTCTTCCTTTTTATATCATATACGTCTGTCAAATTATTACAAAATCAAGCCAGCAAAACAAACTTTTTATTACCTTTAAAGACTTATTGAAACGTTTCAAGCTGTCTGTCACTTTTCATGACCTTTGATGAGATTTTGAAACTATATAAAAACATTATTAAACGTAACTGAACAGATACGTTTAAATCTGATGTTAAAGGGAGGATATTGAGTTATCTGACTTACTTTGACAAATTTTGTACATAATAAGATTTCATTAAGGAGAACGAAATTAAACTTAGAGTGTGCTCATCTTGACTATAAAAGAGAATTTGAACTCTACGTTTAGTATGAAGTGAGGATTATTTAGAAGTTATATTTTTTTAGATTTAAGATATTGTTTGAAAGGCAAAACCGTTAATAAAATAAATGCAAACCCAGAAATAAATAAAATATATGATCCTGAGAGTGAAGTAGAATTTTCAATACCGCTATAACGAGAAGATGCTCAGCGGGCTTAAGTAGATATGCAATTTGCCCAGGGGTGTATTCTCGATTAGATGTGATATTTATCGCATGCGATATTTTACGATTTTCGCATGAAAATGTCAAATGTGTATTCTTGAAAATCCACCTGACAAATTTATCGCATGGCATGCAACGTGCGGTGTTTATTACCCGATATAATTATATCGCATGAAACAAGTGTCAATGTCAAGTACTGTAAATATAAAAGCTTATCCTAAAAAAGTTCTTGGGTTAATTTCTCTGTATTGTAGTCGTCAAACATGGCAAATGTTGATGAGATTGGATTGTTGACCGTTTTAGTAAGACTATAATTAAATTTTTCGTATCTTAAATTTTCTTTGAGTACCAATAATTCTGCAAGTTTCTGTTTTTGCTCATTAGATACATATCCCTTTCTTACGTTTGGCTTGACCGACATTTCAAACACGTAGCATTATGGTCTAATTCTTTATACTGTGGCCTATTATCTTAACATTTAAAAACTATCAATAATACCGAAACAAGCACGCTTTGATAATTTAAGCTTGGGGTATATTGTGTTAATTCTACTGTCAATGCTGTCACGTGATAGCTATGTCGGCCGGCTATTGGTTGTTTCTGGGATGTACGTACGAATCTATTTACGACACAACGCATACCACGCGATATTGAAAATGTCATATCATTTTCCGTCGAGAATACCACTTTCGCTTCCAACAGTTTCGCATGCGATATTTTTCGGTGATAATTATCACCAGTGAAAAATAACGCACAAAGTCGAGAATAGACCCCCAGGCGTTATTATTAAATATCAGTGAAACTCGTGCTTTAGAAGAACAAGTTGAAGTACCAGGTTCCACGTCAGAATTAAGTCTAACAGATATTGACATACTCAATGAAGAATATGAGCGGTACCAAAAACGATGATGGTCATACAGCTGTACGCTATTGTGGATATCGTCAGTAGAAAGTCACTTTAATGATTTGCATCATTCTCAAGAGCGGAAACCGGTGTGGCAGAATATTGTCAATGATCTCGTTAGTGCTACTGTTGAAGTGTCTGCAACATATCGTAAGACCATTGCTGACCCACCTCGAAAAAGAAAGCGTTACATGACGTTGGATTATCTGAAAGACAATAAAAACTATGTTGAACTGAAGCAAGAGCAATTGAAATCTCAAAAACGTGACGGGCATAAAGCAATAGCACTTTTTCAAAAGAAAAAATGGGATTGAGGAGCGGAAAGCCTTGATAGAGTTTGTGAAAATTTACGAAGAAAGAAAATAAATCAATTTGTATTAGAGTGAGCTGGTTACGTTGACTCGTAGCCGTGCGTAACACAAAGAAAGTCAGGGAATGACCGGGCTCAATCGGAGATTAGGTGGGGTTGTAGAAAGCAGACTACCATATAATATACGCGGCTGTAGGAATTAGTGACAATACCTGCAATAAAAATAGTCAAGTAAACCTGAAATAACAGAATAAGCATAGCATGCTGATCAAGCATAAATTACTCCGTACTCTGTAAGATGTAAAAAAACTGTTTGGATAATCTATATAATATAATCACGATAAAAGCATTACAAAACTTTGATTACAAAGTAAGGAAATATTGGGGAGTAGCAGAAACGTTTCCTCACACACCAATTAAACATAGATCAAACAAACTTATAACAAAAGATATATAGGTAGACACAATTGATATGAGTAGTCCAGTATTGTCGATGTTTCTTTTTTTTTTGTTTTTTTTTTTTAAAATAGCATGCACTTCTATTGTAAAAAGTATCCAAAACGACAAAGAATATTGCAAAACAAACGGATAGATATCTACAGTAATAACAAGTATGAAATAGTTCAACTTACACAACCAGGAGCACCGGAAGAGTTTCTATAGAAAAGGACTAATTCGGCTACTGATAGCCTTGCAGTTGGAGTTGGTGGAGTGTGGGGTGTCCATGGTTCCAGCCCATTATCAACTTGAACTTGACACTACTATCAACTGCAGATTGTTCTTTTACTTTCTGTAACTGATCGAAAGCCTCCTGATAGCTTGGTAAGCCGGATGCACTGGTGTAGCTTGGCAAAGATTCACAGTCTATTCGCGGGGGTAGAATTGGTGGTACTACAGACAGGAACACATGCAACAAACGCAACTAAGAACAATTAAAGTTAGTATAATTCCGATCCAAACACCCGTCAAGAATTTTTCGTATTGCGGATCTGCTTCAGCAGAAAGAACTTCGTCAACTTCTGAAGCTAATTTCAGTTGGTAAAGGCATTGTTTGAATACGGTAAAACATTTAAAAACACGACAACCGCAACCACATAACCAAGTAGTGCACCAAAAGTAACTAACGAATGTACCATTTTTATTTACGGCACTTCTCTCTTAAAAGCAAAAGCACAAACACATTTATGACACACAAAAAAACTTATTTATAGAATAGATCACGCGAAAGTGACGTAAAGAAAAAAATGATGTAAAGAATAGATCACGGAATACGCAACTGATTTAGTTACGTGTTGTTTGCATTCTATCGCTCGGATTTTACAAATTTACAGTTCAATTATACAAAAATTAGGTGGGTCAAGTCAAAAGTTCATTTTACCGGTTATTAGCGTCCTTCACCTACATTTAATTACGTTGAAACAATTTAAAACTATTTCCTTAATTGTGAAGAACATGCCGAATAAGTAAATACACAGCTTTTTCCCAAAAGAAACTCAACTAAAAAAACACAATTGGTCACGCACGTGTAATCACCAAGTCCGTCCGTCAATGTTCCATAACAAGCACGTCAAACACGTTTGCTCTATAAAAGCATATTTCCTTCAATATAATCAGAACTACACTGCTAATCTGTAGATATAAAATAGTTGTTACCCATAACATCTGATCGTCTATTATCTCGAGTTCGATAATAACATAAGGAACAAAATTTATACGACGAATAATCCAATTTAAAATTCGTTCCTTGCAATTTATTTATTAATGAAAATCAATCTTCAATTAATCTACTTTTAAAGTAATACACACGAGTTAAATTGCATACAAATCTGAAAACTATTCGAAAGTATTTACTTTATACAAACAGCGATCCAAAACGATGTATTTTAAGTACGCTAACAGAAAGGGAGCGTAACAAGCTATTTTGTTTTACATTATAAAATGAATAAATAAATTCTTAGTTTAAAGTATTATCATATGTTAACATAAAACTACTACAACACCTATTGAAATGTATATAAAAATAATTAAATATACCTTCTACATATTATTTGTCCGGTTAATATACATCTATAGCACTAAATATTACTATAGTAGAAACCACGAAGGAAGTCCTCTACGTCATAGGTGTCTCAGTCAATTCAAAACATACGTTTAAGATTATTTATAAGCTTAACTAATGTATATGATAAAGATAGTAATACGATTTATTTGTATGTGTTTTAAATAAGGACATACGTGAAATACGTTCATCTGGGAAAACGACAGAGAAGAGTATGTGTCCGTATGTTTTGAACTATATATACTTAACAGGTTAACCTTTGGTAAAATTATGCTTTTTCTTTAAAATAGGATATCTTTCGTAGTTTTTTTGTAAAGGATATATTTTTTAAAGCTTTAAAAGAATTAATGAAAATTAAGTGTTTGGTATGATGCTACATTGACTTAAAATTTTAAAATTAATTCGTACGAATGCAAGTGATGGCGCAGACGACTTCTTTCGTGGTTTTAACTATATAATATAAATGCTAACAATATTCGTACGACTAATAATTCTAAATATTAGAACGTATCTTTAACTATATGAATAACTATTTAACCAAACATTTTTAAAGAAATTCATTTCGCTTGTCTTATATTATGTTCAAATTGATCATAATATTGGTAACTTTCATCTTCGTCATCATTTTCCTCATTACTAATTTTACATGTTATATCTCAGTCATCGAAGTTAATGCAAACATTATGTAGCACACATGCTGCAACAACGATGCAAACAATAAATACTAAATTTAAATTTTCAAAAAAATTTTGTCTTTGTAAATGACGTTTAAGAAGTCCAAAAGCATATTCTATAATAATTTGTGTTGATGAATGCCGATAATTAAATAACTTATGTGTATTTGTCAAATTACCATTATCCTTAAAATGGAATACTAACCACTGCAAATTGGGATAAGCTGAATCTTCTAATAAAAATATGTATTAAAGGATTCTTCCTTAGTAAACCTCTTCCTATAAAGTAGGACATTTTAGCATTTTTGCATCGTGTATAGACACAGCTTCTCAACAAAAAACATCTATAAAGCGTTTTTTAACAAACCGTAATCCACTAATTGTAGTTACCTACTTATAATTTCGATAGGGTTGACTCTTAGTAATAAAATTTAATCTTATACAATTCTTAGCTACAGTATGTAATCTATGACACACACATCACACACACACACACACACACACACACACACACACACACACACACACACACACACACACACACAACGTACATGCAACCACGTGTACCTCTTTTTTACCTAAAAAATTTTCAATTTTGACAAACCCTTGCTGTTCCAAGCAAGGTAGGGATCTTTAAGCGTGCATGACAACACTTACACACCGGACCCCCATTTTACCTTTCATCCGAACAAGAACGTATTTTTGTGAAAAATGCTCGCCTAACATTTTTCAAGCGGAACGTGTCGGGATTCGAACCCGGTACTTTGGGCGTGGTAGTCACACGCATACAAACTACTCCACGGAGCCGCCTGCGCATCGACCACCATTGATAAATTGAAATATTTGTCAAAGAAAGTAAAAACGTTATTTTACTGTTATCGTTCTTAGTTTGTCATTGAATTTAACATGTGCCACGTGATGGCGCATAACATTTGTCATGGGAGAATGTAAAACAGAAATAGAATGCAACACTTGATCACATTGCAAGACGTGCAACATTGTGTTTCTTGCCTTTTGATCAGGGGCGTTTTTACGCACAGGCTGTATAGGCTGCAGCTTATAGACTCACACTTAAAAAGGATCCGCATTACAAAACAATTGTTTAAAATTTTAATTTTGAATAAACTGAAATTAAAAAATAGCTTTTTCAATACTATGTCATCATAACCGTTCCGAATGGACCTGCACCTTGCGGAAGGTGGAATGGCTTGCTTATTGTAATGAGCTAAAGAATCAAACTACAGGTCCAACCAAAGTAGTAAGGTCGTTAGTGAGGAACCAGACTAAGACAGGTCTCCGAAAGAGGGCAGCGGTTCTTTCGGTACTTAGATTGGCAGAGACTATAGGGGTCGGTATAGCAGTCTAAGACACACTACCGCCATATGAAAGGCAACGGGAAACCACCACATTACCTCCCAAGTACACAGCATACTCAAATTGTAATAAACATGATGGCATTCTCTGGAGTAAAAGATTCTGGAGTTATAATATTCCCGTATTCGGATTTTCGGGAGAGGACTACTTCGGAGATGCGATCGGAAAGTTCAGAATAGGAGTCGGAAATATTTTGCGCGTTGGAGCGTTGAATGTTAGAAGTATGAAGCAAGTAGGTAAGATAGAGAACCTGAAAATTGACATTCTTGTTATATAACGGTTTAAGAATCAAGTAAAAGACTGTAGAAGTTGCCCAGAAGTAGATATAGATACTGACTACAACATTGTAATTATGAAGGTCGCACTTCAAATTAAAAATTTGAAAAAAAAAGGAACGGAAAAAGGCATTTTGACTTTGAAAAACTAAAAGATAAAGATATCCACGAAGGATTTGAAAAAAGTCAAATGAATTGCTGAAAGATATCGGGAAAATTTCGTATTCTAAGGAAATAGAAATAGAATGGAATAAAATGGTAGAAGAAAAAAGAAATATGTGGAAAGCGGTAAAAATAGGAGAGATACGATGATAGGCCACATACTACGGCATGAGGGAATAGTGCGGAATATATTAGAAGCAGAGATAGAAAAAAGAGAACTAGAGGTAGACCTAGGTTACACTACTGCACACAGATAGTGAAAGATGTAGGCTGTAGGAATTTCAGGAAAATGTGTGGGCTAGCTCAGAATAGAAATCAATGGAGGTACGCGTCCAACCAGTCCCAAGATGGAAAAACTAATGACGACAAAAATAACTGTACTTAAACATGATGATTATTATAAGCAACTACAGGTATTGGTAGTGCAATATTCTCGAATAATTGCGTGAAAGGATTTACTGGAAAACTTTTAATTCGGCAAATGTCTAAGTGTTGGGGATCTTGGCAGCCACAGACTGCTTAACCCCCTTCACTTGCCCTTACACGTAATTTTCCAAAACTCCACCCGAAGGTACTACATTGGCCAGGAAGCTAGTTTGTTTTACCTGAAAAATTTGTATTTTGCCAAACCCTTGCGGTTTCAAGCAAGGTAGGGATCTTTAACGTGCGTGACAACACTCACGACCTCCATTTTACCTCTCATTTGAACGGGGGCGTATTTTTGTGAAAAATGCTCGACTAACATTCTTAAGCGGACCGTGTCGGGATTCGAACCCGGGACCTTGGTCGTCCCTCTTCACATACCGTACATGTGTTTTCCAATGCTCCACCCGAAAGTACTACATTGACCAGGAAGCGAGCTTTTTTACTTGAAAAATTTTGAATTTTGCCAAATCTTTGCTGTTCCAAGTAAGGCAAGAATCTTTAACTTGCGTGACAACACACACACACACACACGGGACCTCCATTTTACCTTTCATCTGAATGAGGGCGTATTTTTGTGAAAAATGCTCACCTAACATTTTTCAAGCGGACCATGTCGGGATTTGAACCCGGGACCTTGGGCGTAGTAGTCACACGCATACCAACTACGTCACGGAGCCGCCCCCCTTCACATACCTTACATATAATTTTCCAATGCTCCACCCGAAGATACTACATTGGTCAGAAAATGATTTTTTTTACCTGAAAAGTTTGGAATTTTGCCGAACCCTTGCTGTTCCAAGCAAGGTAGGGATCTTTTACGTGTGTGACAACACTCACACACGGGACCTCCATTTTACCTCTCATCCGACCGAGGGTGTATTTTTGTGAAAAATGCTCGCTTAACATTTTTCAAGCGGACCGTGTCTGGATTCGAACCCGATTCTTGTAGCATCAATTTCCAAACTCGTTTTGCTACTTGTGAAAATGGGCAATTTAAGCACCAGCAGTATTTGTAGTGAATAATCAAAAGATGTGTTCTCAATGACCAAAGTTTTTAGCTTTCTGAGAAATAAATATTTACTCTATTTTCAAAAGCACATTCTATTGAAATCAGAGCGCAACTATTATCATTTGTTTTGATTTTTCAGATTTTGTATTATATTTTCTCAATAGTATAATACTATAAAAGGTTTTGTTAGTTTTGATTGACAAGTAAGGGATTGCTACACTTTTACTGCGCTGATAAAGCTCCTCCGAGTATAAAGAAATTTTCCTGCTAGAAAACCAAGTTTTGTGATACATGTCAATGCCTTTCCTTCTCATTTAGTTCATTTTTATGGAATTGCTGCTATCAGAATACTATTCGCCCTTGTTCATTTCCTTTTCCAAATTTTTTAGAGATTTCAAATATACGATAGTGGTGATCTCACTTTATCAAATGTTTTTATCGATGTAGGTTCTTGACCATTTTGTGTACTATTTAAAAGTATCTTTAACCTCGATGCCTTACAATTCCTACTAAATTATTTAAACATTCGTTTAGAAGTCATTTCAAGAACTAGAATTTTAAATAACGCAAGAGCATTTTCTACTATTTACTTAGCTATAAAACAAATTTTTATTCAATATGTTCAACTTGAATTACAATAGTTAAATATTGCTCCACTCACCGATCGCTGAAAAGCATTCTTTCTGAAAAAGTTTATTGAAATTTTGAAAGATGCTAAGTGACAAACGATAAGTTAGAGGTGAGCAGCTGGATACATTGTTAAGTTCATCCTGTTGTATACCAGTTAGATGACATTTAACACAAGGTGTTCAATTGCCTTTACAATCAGTGACTCTAATTTTCACCCATAACGAATTTGAAAAGGATTTATATTAGCCATAAAAATTTGGATTTTTAATAACTCTCTCGTTCATCATTTTGATAAGGTCACAGTAAGCCTCCGATCGACTGGTAACTACTTCCGCTAGTGTTTACCTGCTCAACAAACCAACCGTGGGTTAGACGCGCCCGGATTGACTACTCTTGGTCATTATTGTCCTTCGACAGCTTGTGAGAGAAAAATAGTACCTGCATAAACTTAAGTGAATCAGTTCTCTTAAATGGGTGCGATTTAACTGTTTAGTCTCTACTGGCGTATTGTTATTTGTTGTTTTAGGTTTGTGATTCCATTGCAATTTTAACGCTTCAGAGATTAATTTAAACAATGTTCAAAAGTAGCTGAAAGGTCAGTTGAACGAGGTACCGTTAGGGATATATTTTAAGTTCCTATTAGTATTACAATTCAAAAGTACACGGAAATGCTTTAAATCAAAATAAAAGCTTAGAGATGTCCTCGAAGATGAAGTAATTAGGATGCGTCATACTTACCAGGTACAGAATTAGGGTAAGGTTTTATCAGAAGTTTCTTGTGACAAGCCAGACAACTTAACTGATATGCTGTGTAGATAAGTATATAGTATGCCTTTGACTATATAATTCTTCAACGAAGTGCTTGGTATAAGAAACAAGTTGGTACTTGGTAGTGCGTTGTAAAAAATCTAAAGAAGCAATTACAAAATCACTCGATACTGCTACTACAATTATTAGTGAATTCAGCAGGGTGTAGCATTGCTATTGTTCATTGAATGTACTAACTAGTAAAAAATATTCCAAAGAGCAACACGGATATACATTTATCTTTTTACTACTACAATAAAAAACCAATCTTTGTTATTGTTTGTAATACACAATTAAAGTCCGCTTCTTCTTTTTAGGTTGAGAAGAAGCGTCAAAGCTTTAGTATTTGAATGATACTAAGGTATCAATTGTCCCAAGGGTGCAGAACTGACTTTGAGTGAAAGCTATGTCTAGGTAATACAACATCCAATTTATTTTTCCTCTCTCTAGTGTCTGAAACACGTCCGATTCCTTCATACAGACATCTACATCGAAGGGTTCTGCGGAGTATCGCTGTGAGGCCTTTTAATTTTTACTAAGTGAATTTCTAATGTGTTCTAGTTTGCTTGTTCTCGTAACTTCTTTTGTTCTCTCTTCAAGTTCCTTTCTGTTCATAACATTTCTTGTATATGTTTCTAGTTCTTAACCATTTGTTTATCTACAAGATCAAGTTATCTGCGGTTAATATTATTCCTAGAATCAGTTCAAGATTGGTTTTCTAGTTTACCATTTACAGTACTTAAACAGGGTATGATCCAGAATTGCCTCTGTGCTGTTGCAGTACTTGCACTCTGCTCTCTTCTCTTGCCTAGTCGATACAGGTAGAACTTTACGAGTGGGAGCGTGGAATGTTAGAAGTATGAGGGAAGTAGATAAGCTAGAGAACTTGAAAATTGAAATGGATAGGTTAGCATTAAACATAGTAGGGGTCAACGAAGTTCGGCGACTAGGGGCGGGAGAATTTTGGAGCGGAGACTTTAGGGTAATTCATACAGGCTCTAATTAAGGAAATTCGAGCGAGGGGATAGTTATGCGAAAAAAGATGGGAGAACGTGTAGAAAACTATGTAGAAAGGAACGAAAGAGTACTTATGGTTAGATTAGAATCTAAACAGGTAAATACAATAATAATACAAGTATAGATGCCCACGTCTAGCTACAGTGAGGAAGAGGTAGAAGCAATCTACAAAGATATCGAAGACATACTACGATACGTAAAAGGACATGAAAATTTAATAATTATGGGGAATTTTAATGCAGTGGTAAGTGAGGTAGGTTTATTCGGTTTAGAAACGAAAAAGGACAGGGGAAATAGGCTGGTAGTTTTTGCGATTAGAACAATTTAATTATCACAAATACTTTATTTCAACAACATGTTAGACGACGATACCAGTAGAAGATGCCAGTAGATATAGGAATATGTTAAATAGATTACATTCTTGTTAGACAACGGTTTAGGACACTTTTACGTGTTAAATGCATTAACTCGTAATGTGCCTTTTCAATTACATATTCAAATTCCGTCTCACATCTATTAAACCTATTGCTTTTGTATAAAAGTAAAGGAATTCGTTTGCTTTCCTAAATTTGGTCCTGGATATTGTTTAACTAACTATTTACATTGTAAGAATAAAATGGTTTTGAAACACCAAAAATATTTTCCTGGGATTTTTATCACTCTCGGAAGAATGATACAAATACGTGCTCTGCAAGTGACGATGCTTTCTGTTCTAATTTAATGTAAGACATCAGCCGTTACCGCGTGCTTCGAGGGCAGGCAACAATGTTATAAAATTTAGAGAAGACTGAATTACCACAACCTTGAAAAGAGTTCCATTGCAGGAGGCTATGAATTGTATTAATATTTTATTGGAGGACGTCTCTTTAGAATTGAGACGTACTATGTGGTTTTAAAACGATGGGTGTTCTGCTCACTATAACGTGTAAGTCGTAATCACTTAAATAACATTTTTCCCGAGCTATGGATCGGGCATGTGGGACAAATTGTGTGGCCCCAATGGTACCCTGATTTAAATTCATTGGATTTTTGCTGGGATTCCCTTAAGAATAAAGTGTACTGCAACTCTATCAACTTGATCATGGAAATGCGCGACTGTGTTGAAGCCACAGCTCAAGAAATACACGAGCAAGACCCATACGGCACATTCAACACTCATTCATCCGTACATGTAGAGTATGCATCAAAGCAGAGGAAAGGCATATTGAACATCAATAGCTACATAAGACTTTTTATATAAAAATCGAATATTTTATTTTATCCCTATTTTACGAAAATCATAAATGTGGTTTAAATTAAGTCAGTTATGATCAAAACTACTAGCATAACGAATAAACTCAACCACATTTTTATTAGATAAAATGAACATCTGTAATCGCATAATTTTCCATAAGAGAACTATGCATTCTTTCAGTTATTGCAATTGCATTCAAAGACTTTGAGATTTAAAAAGTGTTAATATTTTAAAAACCCCGTTCTGAATGGACCTGCACCTTGAAGAAGTTGTAGATTACTAGAACGGAAAGAATGGCTTCAGAGTTCCAGTGATCTTAAGAGCTGAACTATATATCCAACCACAGCAGTACGGTCTTTAATGAGGAACCAGACTAAGACAGATCCCCAAAAGAGGGCAGCAGCTTTTTCGGTACTTACAGTGGTAGAAAGCATAGGGGTCAGTCGGAATGGCATTCTAAGACACACTACTGCGATGTGGAAGGCAACGAGAAACCACCACATTACCTCCCAGGTACACAGCGTACTTAAATTCTAATCAACATGATGGCATTCTCTGGGGTAAAAGATTTTGGAGTTAAAATAGTCCCATTCAGATCTCCGGGAGGGGACTACTGCGGAGGATGCGATTGGAAAGTTCAGAATAAAAGTCGGAAACATTTTGCGAGTCGGAGCGTGAAATGTTAGAAGTATGAAGCAAGTAGGCGAGCTAGAGAACTTGAAAATTGAAATAGATAGGTTAGCACTAGACATAGTAGGTATCAGCAAAGTTCGGTGGTCAGAAGCGAGGGATTTTGGAGTGCAGGGTAATTCACACAGGAGCAGGAAATTCGGGTGTGGGAAAAATTACCTACAAAAAAACGAAAGAGTACTCATGATTAGATTAGAATCTAAACAGGTAAATACAATAATAATACAAGTATACATGCGCACCTCCGGCTACAGTGACGAAGAGGTACAAGCGATCTACAAAGATATCGAAGACATACTACGATACGTAAAAGGACATGAAAATTTAATAATTACGGGAATTTTAATGCAGTGGTAGGTGAGGATAGGGAAGGAGCGGTAGTAGGTTTATTTGCTTTAGGCACAAGAAATAACAAGAGAAATAGGCTTGTAAAATTTTGCGACAAAAAAAATTTAACCATCACTAACACATCATTTCAACAACATGCTAGACGACGATGCACGTAGAAGATGCCAGGAGATATTGGAATATATTAAATAGATAACATTTATGTTAGACAACGGTTTAGGAATTAAGTAAAAGACTGTAGAAGCTACCCAGAAGCAGATATAGACACTGACAACAACATTGTAATTATGAAGGCCGCTCTTAAATTAAAAAATTTAAGAAAAAGGAATGGAAAAAGGCACTTTGACTTTGAGAAACTAGAAGATAAAGATATCCACAGAAGATTTGAAAAAATTCAAATGAATTACTGAAAGATGTCGGGAAAATTTCTTATACTAAAGAAGCAGAAACAGAATGGAATAAGATTAAATACAGCTTAGACATGGCGACTAGAGATATTCTGGGGTATACACAAAAGAAAATAAATAATCATGGATAACAAAGAATATCCTGAATCTAATAGAAGAAAGTCGAGAATACAGAGATAATTCCGATGAAATAGGAAAACATAGATACAAAATCATAAAATGGGATATTATTCGCAAATGCAGAAAAGTTAAAGAACAATGGATTGATGAAAAGTGCAAAGAGGTACAAAATAAGATGGAAATAGCAAAGACAAACGAGGTATACAAACTAATTAGAATGTATTTTAGGGATATATTACCATATGCCAAAAATATAAGGGATGTGGGGGGAACTTCATTATAGAAAATGTAGAGAAAGTGAATAAATGGCAAGAATATATAGGGAATTTATATGCAGGAGTAGAACAAACAACACTGGAACAATAATCAGATATTGAAAAGAATGACTTGAGATATCCTATACTTAGAGATGTGTTTGAATTAGCATTATAAAGTCTGAAAAATGGTAAGGTGCCGGGTACAGAAAAAGTGTAAGCAGAAACTTTAAAAACCGCTAAACAAGCAGTAACAGAACGTCTCTTCCTACTTGTAAGCTATATGTATGAGACAGGCGAAATACCTAAAAATTTCGAACGTAACATCATAGTCACCATACCAAAAAAGATATGCTTGGAAAGATGTGAAAATTTCCGAATAATAATTTTGACAGTGTCAAAAATATTAACTAGAATTGTACAAAGACGAAATGAAAAACGAGCCGAAGAAGTACTGGGAGAAGTTCAGTTTGGGTTGAAACAAAACAGAGGAACACGGAAGGCTAATTTAATTCTGAGGGTGATAATGGAGAAAACATTAGTAAAAGGGGAAAGCGTGTATATAGGGTTTGTAGATCTGGAAACAGCACTCGACAATATAAAATGGAAAAGAAATGCTTGAAATACTCAAAAAGATTGGAAAAACTTTTAGGGATAGAAGGATGGTACATAGCTTATTCAAAGATAAAACAGCGATAATAGAATTAGAGCAGGAACGTACAGAAATAAATATTAAGAAAGGGGTGAGACAAAAATGTACCGAATTCCCATTAATATTTAACTTGTATATCGAAGAGGCATTAATACTGTCAAATGCAAAAAGACATTTCGAATTATTATGCAGGGACAAAAAATTGATATGTTTAGTTCTGCAGATGATAGCGGTATTAGCATCTAGCAAGGAACGGAAACAGTTCTAACCGAGAGATACGGTATCAAAATTAACAAAAATAAAACTAAAGTACTAATATGCAAAAGAGGGAAAAATAAATCAAAAACAAGAATACAAATAGGTAACGAGAACTAACAAGAGGTTAGAATTTCTGCTACCTAGGAAGCCAAATAACGCAACATGAAAAGAGCGCAAAAGATATAAAACAGAGGTTAGTACAAGGTCGTACTACATTTAACAAGAAAACGCAATTACTGTGTTCAAAAACAGCAAACATAGAAACAAGGAAAAGATTGCTTAAAACATATGTGTGGAGCCCAGCACTGTACGGCTGTGAAACCTGGCCAGTAGGAGAAGCGGACTGGAAAAAGATAGAAGCCTTTTGAAATGTTGTGCTACAGACGTATGATGAAGATATCATAAACAGACAAAGTTAAGAACAAAGAGGTACTAGAAATGGTAAGAGGAGAATGAAGTATGTGGAAAACAGTAAAAAATAGGAGAGATAGGATGATCAGCCACGTACTAAAGCATGAGGAAATAGTGGGGAATATATTAGAAGCAGAGATGAGAAAAAAGAGAGGTAGAGGTAGACCTAGGTTAAACTTTTGCACAGAGATAGTGAAAGATGTAGGATGTGGAAATTTCAAGGAAATGTGTGGGCTAGCTCAGAATAGAAATCAATGGAGGTACGTGTCCAACCAATTCCAAGATGGAAAACCTAATGACGACAAAAATAACTGTACTTAAACCTAATGATTATTATAAGCAACTACAGGTATTGATTTTGCAATACTCTCAACTAATGTTAATTGTGCGAAAGGATTTCCTGGAAAACTATTTATTCGGCAAATGTCTAAGTGTTAGGAGATCCTTGTTAGCCACAGGCTGTTTAACTTCCTTCACATATCACTGAAGCCTAGTGAAATAGGGCATATAATTAGGAAACAACAGAAAAGGAACCGAGCTGTATCTAGACTGTGGGAATTTCAGGGAACTGTGCAGGCTAGCTCAGAATAGAAATAAGTGAAGGTCCTACGCGTTCAAACATACTACTGTATATCGGGAAAATAGGATATATTTATGTAAACAATAGAAGGGTAACCAAACTGCATCTAACGAGAAAGAGCAGCGGCTATGTTCGAAGACAATGAACATAGAAAATTATTGAAACCATATGTGTGGATCACAGTACAGTACGACTTGAAATAGTTTATTAAAATATATTTGTGTGGCATAGTAAAGTTTAATATCAAACAAAAAGCACAGATTTTAATAAAAATATGATTATTCAAGTATGTAGCAACGCACATTATACAGGACCACCAAGCAAACATAGGACCCGGAGAATATGTGAACTAATTTCCAACGACAACATATGGAACCTATCAGAAAGCGATTTGTTTCAAAGTACACTGCAGGAACAAAGAATTTTTAAGCAAATTTATAATTCCATGTTGTGTTCCGTATGTGCATTCTAAGGCCAAACTACTCTTTTCAATTGTGTGTATTTATTTTATTATACATTCTAGCGCCCTAGGCTTTTACAGTCGCTATGTTGTGTGTTTCAACGTCGTTTAAAAATTTAATGTACTAAATGATTTCCTGGCAGTAATAATAATGTGTTCCATTTATGTCACTATAACCCTACTTTCGTCGTTTTTAACACGCATGTTTATTTTTGACTATCTATAATAGAAATTAATTTGAAAATAAAATTGAATTGGCAATGTTGTTTTTTTTCTATATAACTTCTCAATTAATATAAGTGATAGTCGTTTGACTTCAGGAATTCCTATTTATTTAGACGAATAGAATTGATTCCGATAGATCGTCTTTTTTCGTGGTCCCAACTAAAAGCAGCAGTAAGAACGCACTCCGCTGTGGAACGTATTCTGTACTTTGATATTTGACAGTAGTAGAGCTCTTTATTTTAATTTTTCATCATTCGTTCGTTTTATTCCTTTTTAATCAACAGTTTTTTTCAAAACTACTGCTTTTTGGCTTTCTATATAAGGTAAATAATTATGTAGAAATATTTATTGAAGATTCAGTAATATAACTACCACCTAGCCTTACAAATATTTAAATTTGAAAAATAAAAGCTTTCTACTTTGAGTGTACTTCTTAGCAGGCAGTGACACCAAGGACACATCTCCCAAGTCCTATTTTTGCTTAGTGGCAATATTGTATTAGTTTTAGTTACGCAATAAAGAACCAATTCACAAATTTACGTGTAAAATTTAAAATATCGAACAAATTGTGCAAAAAGTCAATAGTTTATTACAAAATTAAAGCTATTAAAATAAAAATAAAATACTTTCGCTAACACTAACATTCCAGCAACAATGGAACGACACATTTCATTTTAGCCTAATTTCTCCAATATTAGTAACCTTGTGGGTTGGTTCCCTGTTGCATAATAGTGCAGCAGGCTACTGTTAACGCGTTCACCAATTTAGAACAAGTAATAACAAAAGTTTTTATTATTCACTATTCACAAGTTTGATTAACAGTAGAAGCCGGTTTTTTAATCCATAGTTAAAAGTGTTTGTTAGTTAACTAGAAAATATCTTTACCCAACAATTAACTGGAACATACCGTTTATCCAATGTATTTTATCCGCCAATTTCCTATCTTGTAGATTGACCATTATTTTGTAAGGTTGGCTATGAAGCTACCAAAAGAAGTCTATTGCTATTGGATACTGCAAATTCGCGGTTAAAATTTCATACACCCACTATCGCTACTGTTAAAGTAAACAGTGCCTTAACCTCAACATTCTACAAACCGCTGTCTCTATTTTCTTTTGATTTATAAATTGTGGTTTTATTTTTTGATAAGAATGCAAACAACTGGTGAGAAATGTAGGAAACGAGGTGGAAATTACAATCGTTCAGAGAGAACAACTTTGCTTGGTTTTAGTAATAAATACAAGGCAATTATTGAAATTAAAAAGACAGCTGCAGTGATTTGGAAGCAAAAGAAAGATGTGTGGAACAAAATTGCAGTAGAGTTTTGCGCTATTACACATGGTCTTGTAAGTCATTGTAGTGCTATACTTTGTATGTTTATAATGACATTACGAGTTGTTACGTTCAATTTGAAGCATGTTACTAAATCCACGCAAATATAATTAAATATAACGTTGTTTCTATTTCGCCGATTCCAAATTCATAATGCCTTTAAACTAAGCAACCTATACTACTCTTGTCTTCTGTATATCTAGATAGCGGTTCTGAAAATTTTTGAAAGTTGACAAAAATAAATAAATTTTGACGTTTTGCTGTTCATTGGAACGGAATTAATTTACGGTGATGGTTTTTCAATTCTAGCGTGTCCCGTTGTTTAAAGGGATGCGATCCGACAAATTCTAAGTAATTCTCTACTTCTTCGAGGATACAGCACAAAGTATAAGTCTAAATTCGGGCAATTGCAGTTATACTCGTGGTAAGTTACGAATAATTTTTGCACTCGATTCGTTAGTGTTATACTTTGGCTAATGCCGATATAATTTTGTAGCTGTTTCCTTTCCGCCCTCTTCCTACGTCCTGGTCTCATCCTGGTTGAACGCTGGCTCGCTTCCTTGGGCTGGGTTCAAATAGTTCCTAAATGCTGTTAGCGAATGGTGCTCATGGTACTCGACTCCCAACGTCATACTCCGAAATATAAGTACACCTAAGGATGCACATGGAACGTTGAGGAAACTTTCTGGAGTAGCCGACAAAAAGTAATTGGTCTCCCATCAAGTTAGGAACATTTCGTGTTGGATTTACTACAGAGCTAAGTTCCCAAATTAAATATGATACGTAAGTAAGTTCCACGAAGTATCCTTTTACCCTTTATATTGTTTACCTCCTATATCCTCTGGAGATACTTCTCATGCCATTGACTGCGTGATCTAGCAGGATATATATACTGAGTGTTGCGAAATGAATAGTGTTTACTGTTTTGGTTGTTGATTTAAAAACTTAACTTTTATATGCAATAGTCTACATAAACCTTGGTACTTACTAGTATTAAGCATAAAACGCCTGGCACGGATGGTGCCGTAGTGATAAAATATTTGGTTGTTTGCTTGAATGCCATTAGCTTTGCGGAACACGAGCTCGCTAGGTTGTTATAGTATAGTGCGTTATGTAATATAAACACCTCCACCATAGGTAGATTAAGTTATATCCGTTTATGTGAACTTACCATATATCATTGCTAGCTCCGATATATACTTATCTGATATTGATTAGCCGCCAACGAAGTGGCTTAAATAAAAACTCTAGTCCTGTTACAGTGGAAATTATTTTAGTTTTCTCCCTCCTTACTTAGCTTGGCCTGTGGTGCATTCCAGACGAGAGTTACTGAGGGTTCAGTATCCGCCCCTGGGATACTAACAATTCCTGTAAGTATTTATATGCCTGTATCTACGGGAGTGCATTTCCGGAACAACGACCTCCCTAAGGAGTCCTTAGAACTGTCACTGTCCTGGTATTTCACTGATGCTAATATTAGACAGACTAAGGGTCTGTCATCATTTGTTTATCTATTTTTTTCTTCCTGTTGATGTACTAATCCAACGTATATTCCAGCGGTATTCTTTTACCTGGCTACGTTGACCCTACTCCCCACCCCTAATCTACGACGGCTAGCCGTAGCATCCTGTTTTGTTTCGGTAAGGGACCCGGGTAGAAAGTTCCTTTTCTGCCTTTGCTTCATTTCCTTCCTGACCCGTAGGTTTTACCGTGACATAGTTCGATGCGCATGAGCTTTTAGTTACCAAAAGAATAAATCCTTTACCAAGCACTTTCAAGTCTCTGTTAATTTAACCTATTGGTAGTGAGGTTTAATTATAAGACAAACTGTATTTCATACTTAATAAACAGTTTACCATTATCATAAATTTTATCTGACAGTTAGCTAGTTAAGTGTAGATTGATAAACCGGCCCGTACACTACTATAATTTATTTATTACTCTTTTGTCTATTTATGTAAAAGCTGGCGGTACAATATGCACGTTCTCATAACACAAATTTTCATTTACTATAGGATTTTCAAAACGTAATGAGCAACTAACTATACACGTATGATTTATATACGACATTTGGATATAGACTAACGGATGTACACTCATCACCGATCTTATACCTACCCTAAAATTAACTAGATGATTCATATTCTGGTGTTTCGTCGAATGTTCTAGACTTCTGTAGAATACACTTTGGTTATGCAACTTGCGTGTTTGACGGTTTGCCTAATAGTTTGTAACAACATTATTTGGACTTGACTTTCTTGTACTTGAGACTTTAAACGTGAATTGGTAATGCTATTAGGTTATTATTGAGCATGATTTATGGATTAATTTCTTTTAGCATACTTAGGAACTCTGTGAATTGTATCGAATTTTTCTTGATACTCTGGGCCGACTTGTGAATATTCTAACCGACGATCAACACGCAGAAGGTTTGATTTCAAGCGTTTCTTAGTCAATTTTCTAAGCTTGTTCAAACAATTACGTATTTTTTGGTGTACATCTACTAATAATTTAATTTCGAGTTGTTCGTTCGTGTCAAGTTTTTGTTCTAGATACTTAAAAATTAAGTTTGGACCAATTTTTTCTAAATAATTTTCTTTTTATTTGTAGCTCACCATAATGATTGTGACGAAAGCTAAAATGCTATGCCATATTTTTAAACATTTTCAAAAATTCCTATGTATATAATTAATTAATAGGTAACAGAAATTTCTTTTAATCCAAACAGATTCGATATAAGTGCTAACTCGCTAACTTTTTACTGAAAATTTTGATTTGTCAACCTTCCATGGGTAAAAATATGTGCTTATTGCTATTACAATTGTGAATAAAGAAATTTAAAAATACATAGATTTATTGCTCTATATCTTTATATCACATAAGAGTCACGAATTTGTACTTTAAATGTTAACACTCTCAACGCCAACCCTTGTCATTCGGAAACTAATTTATTGCATTCCGTAACCAGTAACTGTGATAGTAGTATTTATTGACGCATGTTGAAAGTGACAGGTTTAGTTATTGAACTAGGTCAATACTATCTCATTATTAACCTATTTTCAACAAGCGACAGCAAAACAAATTTCACAACTTGATCAGCAGTCAATATTGACAGTCTGGAAAGTCATTGGTGAAAACAGTTTTTTGTTAAAATAGCTACTCTAACTGAAACCAGAAGCTTTATTAAAACTAGGTCTTCGGTTTTGAAGCAAATATATTTTAAAAATCTCCATATGGCATATGCGAATCTAGTTTTATATTCTTGATTTTTATGCTCTCCACGTGCACTCAATATACGAAAACTTTTTCTTATAATGTAATATTACGCAAACAAAATTAGATGTAAAAATTCAATTAAACAAGACAAGTTTTGAAGCCTCTACTAGTAATTGGCTTTGCAGGTGAATGTTATGTTAAACTAATTTTAACTGTTTTGTCTATAAGGGGATAGAAAAGGGTTTAACCAAAATAATATATGCTTTTATTAAATGATAAATTAATAAATTTGTAATGGACAAAATAGTGGTATTATTTATCTATTAGATTATGCGTCTAATCATATATTGAAATTTATTTTTACTTTCTCTTGGCATAAGCCACAATAATTCAAGATTAAAAGAATCTGAAACTACAAAGGGATAGTTCATACTATGCGTTGTTTTGGAACCGTTTTATTCTTAACCCGATGGGTATGCAGGTAGAAGATTGTCCAAGCAATATTTTATCAATTCATAATCAATTAAATTTGTATTAATATTTTAATAACACATTTGTTACTTAACGCTTGAAAGCAATGTAATGTACATGTTTACAATAATACCAAACACAGGACAGATTCACGACTCCCAAGACGGAGCATCTCGTCACACTCGGAATAAGCAACCCTAACAAGCGAAAACGAGGGACAATAGCATCGCTGTTTAATAGATTCTGCGGAAGTACGGATGTGATGTCGAACTAAGGTGGCACACCAAGACCAGTAGGTTGTTTAGAAAAAGAGGTAGAAATCAAGCAATCTAAAAGTAACTGTTGTTCGGAAATAATATGGACGGGATAGGAAGTAATGGTGGCTAAAGAGGGAGATAACAGAGATCCATAACTCATCACGAAAATTTGGCACACATGGGATTGCTTTTCAAAAATCGACGCCAAAAGCAAGCTGATGAGAGACGTCTGAAATGACCAAACCTTCAGGGTAGTGACGGAATTCGCAAGAGTGATACGAATAGAAACGGAATCTAGGATGGTACATTTAGAATTATTGGCTAGATTACAAAAAGAAGAAGATGGAGGGTCATGCCTAGAGAATGTATATGGTGTTAACCGGAACCATCAAGAACTCTATTCCTGGCTCTGTATTCGAGAAGACCCGTATCCGAAATAGTAAAGATGTGAACTTGCAAGTAGAGACGCTGGTCGCCACAAACACTAGAATAAATAAAATTTAAAGAAAAGATTGATCGTCCAGCCCAGAAAAGGAAGCATCCGAGATGAAGGAAAAGATTAAGTTGTCGACCGGGACCGAAAACCTTGTTGTCGGTTTGGCGAATTTCAACAGTTCTGATAGTTTTGGCGGGTAATTCCTTTCCGATCGTAGCCATAACAATGCAATACCTGGGGTCGGTTAAAATATAAGAAAACCTCCAGGTTAGTCACAATTAAAACAAAACATTGAGTTTGTAGTGGCAGACACAGAGGAAAGGATAGTAGCAGAGGTAAAGTTGGGTCTAGTAGAGGGGGTTGAACAAGTCGTAGTAGATCGATCCTGGAAGCTAGTAGCAGGATTAGCAGTCGTGTCGGCTTCAAAATCAAAATCTGATTCGACGTAAGAGCGTTTATCTGGACTTGGGGCTATATAACTATCCACTCGAAATTTCTTTCATTCTAATTGTAGGCATTCCTCCTCTAATGTAATTGTGTGAGATGGAATGGCGATAAATTACAAAAAATAATATTCAATGGCAATTCTTGGGTATACTACTATGACGTCGAAACATTGCAGTCATGCACGATAAATATTCGACGTTGCTCTCGGACGGATCTAGGGTTCCTTTAAATTGTCGTTAAGTAGTCTCCGTTTGTAAGTGGGGGCTCGAAATTTTGTAGCAACGAGTTGGCCAATGTTTTCCACTCAGAAAAGCGGTGGGGATTGCCATGATATCAAAGTACGATTTCGACATATACAAGTCCATCTAAGACTCAAAACAATTTCAATTCGGACACATGCCGCGCCCTTCAGAGTTCTCCGCCTTCTTCGAGAAAAATATGAACGGAAATGATATTAGGATTACCAAAAAATTTAGGATTTCACTTCGCAATGGGCAGACCTTAATTGAAGATAGAAAGTATAATACATATAGAGATGGTAGTAGAGACTAGTATAGGCTCCTCGTTCGATTCCAACCCAGACACGAGCAAAGTAAAACCGTCTGAATTCTCTTCGGGAGCAATAGTGATTCTGGAAGTAGCCACTGGGGTACCAAGCAGAACGATATTGCAACGAAATTTCCGAAGTTTTATTTCATACGCACTATGAAATTGTTTAATGTTAGCAATAGCTGACGCTGGATTTTTGGGTCCTCCACTGTGGTGGGCATATTCGCATAACATCTTTCAGTATGAATTCACAAGGTACTAACCCATTTAAAAACACCGCTTGATTGGTCCCCATCAAAAGTCGTAAAAGAACCTTGTAGTTTTTGAATCGCAGTTTCCACAATTTTACGTTCTGACTCGAAATCTCGTTCCATCGAAGTGAGGAGGTTTCTCATTCTATATAAAAAGCACTCTTCACGGACCTGCGCAGTTTCTCCACATTAGCTTCCGAGTCAAATCAGCGAGAATCCAATTCATAGTGTAGTTTGGTTTTTCGTAGGCGGTTAATGTCCACGCGCCAACGAGTGTCATCCTCACCAAAGATATATAAAAATATTAGTATAATACAAAATTAAAGGGACTGAAAAAACAAAAGAAATAGCCATTAAAAAGTATAGCAAACAAAATGAGTTAATTCGGTTAAGCACTATTACAATAAACCACTGTTAGCCAGAACTACAAAAGATTTAAATTTTACGAACACAAATTAAATTTACAAGAAAAACTTAACAACCCAATAAAGGAAAATACTGACCCTATTAAGCGAAAGTATATTTTGATGTCGAGTTACACTCGTAATATCAATCATTAAACAGCAAGGAATTTGAATAAAAAGGAAATAACGGAAACAGCAACTAAAATGATAAGGTATTCGAAGAAAACAAAAAAAACATTTGATTCAATAAGAAAGGAGTAGAAAAGAACATAAGGCGCCAACGGTTTCAACGATCTAGAATTACCAGCGAAAACACAATTCTGATAATCCGAGGTGAAAAGAAAATCATCGAGTAACTCTATACAACGATCAAAAAAAAGTTTTCAAAACAATATGCTAGAACGAAAATAAACCAAAACCATTAAAACGGGTTTAACGGAAGATAATTTTAAGACGAAACTTTGAATCTTGAAAATCATGACCCCACGTTGGAAATGCCAGATGATAAATAACAATAAATTTTTGGCGATACATTAAAACGATGGCGACTAGCAATAATCCTAGATTGAGATGAAGAGCAAAAGAAAACCTAACAAGAAAATATTTACAAGAAGTCTCAACAGAAAATTAAAGCACGGGGTTCAAATAAAGAAATATCTATTAATAAGCAAGTAATAAAAAGAAAGCTATAAGCCAAGCACGACGGGGCACTAGTCCGTTACAAAATGTAAAGAAATAATACTTAAAACTAGATGATAGCCCAAACTAGGACTACAAATAAGCAGGACTTTAATTAATAGGTAAATAGTGAATTTATTAAGAAGGTTTGCTTATCAGTAATAAATATATAGTACTATTTTCTAGAAGAGCAATTAATTGAAAAAATTACTTACCAGTAACAGATATCTAGAAAAATACCAATAAGCAAACTCATAAATGTACATTAATACCAGAATGGAATAATATTAAATCCAGCCTAGACATGGCGGGCAGAGATATTCTGGGGTATACAAAAAAGAAAATAAGAAACCATGGATAACATAAGATATCCTGAATTTAATAGAAGAAAGACGAAAATACAAAAATAAATCAAGTGAAACACGAAACAGAGATACAAAGCCATAAAACGAAAAATTATTCGCAAATGCAAGAAAGCTAAAGAACAATGAATCGATGAAAAGCGCAAAGAGATACAAACTAAGATGGAAATAGGAAAGGCAAACAAAGCATACAAACTAATTGGATAGAATTTTAGGTATATAAAACCGTGTAGCAACAATATAAGGTACGCGGGAGGAAATGCCATTACAGAAAATGTGGAGAAAGTTGACAGATGGCAAGGATATATAGGGCATTTATATGCAGGAGAGAAACTAACTGCATTAGAACAGGAATCAGACATTGGAAAGGATGACATGGGATATCCTATACCTAGAAATGAGTTTCAATTAGCATCATAGGGTCTGAAAAATGGTAAAGTGTCGGGTACAGATAAGGTGCAAGCAGAAACTCTAAAAGCATCTGGACAAGCACGAACGAAACGTCTCTTCCAACTTGTAAGCTATATGTATGAGATATGCGAGATACCAAAAGATTTCAAATGTAACATCATATTCACTATGCCAAAAATAGAGGCTCGGATAGATCTGAAAATTTTCGAACAGTAGGTTTGATAGCGCACGAGTCAAAAATATTAACCAGAATTGTACAAAGACGAATGGTAAAACGAACTGAAGAAATACTAGGAGAAGATCAATTTAAGTTTAGGCGAAACAGGGGAACAGGAGGCCATTTTAGCTATAAAGGTGATAAGGGAGAAAACAGTAGGAAAAGGGAACAGCGTGTATATAGGGTTTATAGTTTCGGAAAAAGCATTCGACAATGTAAAATGGAAAAAGATGTTCGAAATAGTCAAAAAGATTGGAACGACTTTTAGGAATAGAAGGATAGTAAAGAGCTTATACAAAGAGCAAACAGCGGTAATAGAATTACAGCAGAAGCGAAGAGGAGTAAATATTAGGAAAAGGGCGAGATAGGGAGGAAGACATTTGGAATTATTATGCAGGGACAAAAAATTGATATGCTTAGATTTGCAAATGATATAGCTGTATTAGCATCTAGCAAGAAAGGGTTAGAAGCTGCTCTTAATGAAATGTAAATAGTTCTAACAGAGAGATACTGCATGAAAATTAACAAAATAAAACTAAACTACTAGTATGCAAAGGAGGGAAACATTAATTAAAAACTAGAATACAAATAGGTAACGAGAACTTACAAGAGGTTAAGGATTTGTGCTACTTAAGAAGCCAAATAACGCAAGACAGAAAGAGCGCAAAAGGGAAAACATAAATTAGCACAAGGTCGTGCTACATTTAACAAGAAAAAGCAACTACTGTGTTCAAAGACAAAAAACATAGAAACAAGGAAAAGATTGCTTAAAACATATGTGCGAAGCACAGCACTGTACGGCTGTGAAACTTGGAGAGTAGGTAAAGCGGATAGGAAAAAGATAGAAATCTTTGAAATGTGGCGCTACAGACGTATGCTGAAGATATCATGGACAGACACAGTTAAGAACAAAGAGGTACTAGAAATGGTAGAAGAAGAAAAAGTATATGGAAAACAGTAAAAAATAAAAGAAATATGGGTGATAGGCCACATACTAGGGCATGAGGAAATAGTGCTGAATATATTAGAAGCAGAGATACAAAAAGAGAGAGGTAGAGGTAGACTTAGGTTAGACTATTGCACGCAGATAGTGAAAGATGTAGGCTGTGAGAATTTCAGGGAAATGTGCAAACCAGATCAGAATAGAAATTGATAGAGGTACGCGTCCAACCAATTCCAAGATGGAAAACCTAATGACGAAAAAAATAACTGTACTTAAACCTGATGATTATTATAAGCAACTGCAGGTATTGGTTTTGCAATACTCTCAACTAATATTAATTGTGCGAAAGGATATACTGGAAAACTATTAATTTGGCAAATGTCCGCTTAACCCCATTCACATACTACTAAATCTTTGTGAAATGGGGAATATAACTAGAAACAACAGAAGAGGAAGCGAGCTGTATATAGGCTGTGGGAATTTCAGGAAACGGTGTAGGCTAGCTTAGAATAGAAATAAGTGAAGGTACGCGTACAACCAGTTTCAAGACGGAAAACCTAATGACGAAAAAGATGATTGCATTTAAATCTGATGATTATTATAAACAACTACAGGTGTTAGTTTATAAATATTTTTAACTAATGTTGATTGTGTGAAAGGATATATTGGAAAACTATTAAATCGGTAATGTTCAAGTGTTGGGGAATCTTGCTAGCCGTAGGCTGCTTAACCCCCTTCACATACTACTAAATATCGGGGAAATAGGGTATATATTTGCCAAAAATAGAAGGGCAACCGAACTGCATCTAACAAGAGAGAGCAGCGACTATGTTCGAAGACAACAAACATAAAAACAAGGAAAAAATTGTTGCTAGCATATGTGTGGAGTACAGCACTGTACGTCTATGAAATAGGTGCAGTAAGAGACAGAAAAACGGTGTAAGCCTTTTGAAATGCTGTACATCAGATGTATGAATGACAATGATAGCATGGACAGACAAAGTTAATAATAAAGAGGTTATAGAAATAGTAGAGAAATTAAGATATCTGTGGAAAACAAGAAAATAGGAGAAATAGAAGGGCAGGATATGTGCTAAGGCATTTTTGGGGAATAGTGAGGGATATATTACAAGCAGAGATAGGAAAAAAAGAGGTAGAGGTAGACCTAGATCAGACTATTGCACACGGATAGTGAAAGATACAGACTGTAAATTTCACGAAAATGTGTATGTCAGCTCAGAATAGAAAACAATGAGGGTACGCGACCAACTAGTTCTAGAACTGAAGACCTAATGATGATGATCATCTGTATTGTGAGTTGATAAAACAGTTTTGGATTGATGAAGTGTGTGATATGGTATGATGTTGCATTAAACCACATTTAGAAACTGCGTTATATCCACAAATATTGCAAGTGACCCAATCTTTTCCAGGCCTATATTGATCATTATTCGAAAGATAATTTATTCGAGGATAGTCTTCTTAAAGTTTTATGCTGCATCTGTTTCTCATATCCTTCTTTGTCATTTCCAAATTTTTGGTTTTTGCATCAAACTTTCCTTCATTTGGATATTCTGATGTCAAGCATTTGTTTATTTTTGTGAGGGCGGTAGCAAAATCAGTAATAACATCTCTATCAGTGGCAGCCATTTTGTTAAAAAAACCAGGTTGTAGCATGTAGCATAAAGAGGATGTGTGATAGTAATCTGTTGTTATGTTTTAGCAAGAAGTATCATTCTATATGACAGAGAACTAATTTGAAAATAAGCAGCAACTTTCGCAGGTGTATGTCTTCGTTCTCCCATTTTTAAATAATATTTTTAACATTTTTATATCTTCGGGATAATTATTTCCTAAGCGTTATTAAATTTATTTTTATTCGTGTTCTTTCATTAACAGAAATGCCTGAATTTCCTTTATAAATTTTTTATCTTACACTTACCATATACTGGTTTTATAACTCTATAATAATTATCTCCATTACAATATAAACAACTTTAGGTAAATCATTTTGTATCGTTTTGAAATGTGAAAAAAGAAGGGTGTAAAGCTTTAAACTAACACACTGTATAGTATAATAAGTTGTACAACTTCAACTTTAAAATGCATGTTTATATTAGTGCCAGTATGGCACACCTTGTTTTATCTGTTGAGATACATTTACACAAGCAGAAACTTAAGGAATCGACAATTAGAATAGCAATTTTGCCAATTTGAACGCAAGAACGTAATATTAATGCAGCGAAGCTTAACTGTATATTAAGTTATGTTAAATATTGTGAACACAGGCATAAAAGAGAAAAGAAATAAGCTCGTTTATAAAATAAATTGCGATAGAGTTTTTGAAACAGTATTAAACGTAAGAGCAAACTCGCATAAAAGAAAACGGCCTGCAAATTTTAAATGCTTCTGATAAATCTAGAGCGCTAAAAGCTGCAAATTAAATAAATTTCAAAAACACAAATTATTTAAAAAAGTTGTAGGTACTGCAGTAAAAGTCATCTGCATAATTTTCGAACTGTCCTCAATGACGCTAACAAGGACAATACAGTTTTTTGTAATATCAGCAAAGTGGAAATAGGAAAGTGCTATCTTAGTTTGGTGTTCGTGACAGCAAAGTTTACCCCTTTAAGAGCGTTTGCAATTATCACTAAAAAAACGCAATTTTGAACCCTGTTGTAGGGTAGCCAAAGAGGAAAGTTGTGTGCAATTTAAAGGACGAAAGCCTCTTGTTCAGACGATGTTTGGGTTTATTAGACGATGTAATTAAAGTTTGGACGAATGATAAAAGAACCTCAAGTGAATGAAAGCAGAAGCTTTATATTTAATTCGCAGATAAACGGTGCCCTTGTTGTAAAACAGTATTGAAATTCCACCGTTGCCAGGACTTTTTCCTTGTAAATGTCTCTTTTGATGACCGAAGAATTCATAAATATTACAAAAAGTAGAGACGAACACTTGAGTTACCGATACTTTGCTTTTTCTCTGATTTATATTGGCTTTGTCTTTAAACCAATAACGTTTTAAAAATGGTTCGACTTACAAAAAGGTTTTCAAATATTTCGAACTAGAACTGTTTTAAAACTCACCCCTTAAAAATTTTAAGCATTCTTTGTTTTGATAATCTTAGTAATACTTTAGTTACCTGTAAAATCTACTTTAGTAGAAAACTATTGCAAAACTAATTTCTGAGTTCTTTTCTTTGACTGTTCTATTAGAAAATCAATATCGATTTTCCTGCTTTGTGCAATCATTGGGTATTCTCTTAGCATTTGGATTCGGTGGCTTTAATTCACTTTATCTAAAACTTGCTTCTTTTTTTCATAATATTCCCTCTTCTCACATCTTCTATAACGTTTTTGATTGTAAACTAAGTATACCCGACCCTTTTAACAGGCTAAGCCCCATAGCAGACACCGGTGTCCGCTACGATCTCATAGAGCTGGGGTCATGGCGGATACCGGTGTCCGTTTAACTACATAAAATGTTGGGCTGTGAATAGACCAAGCGGCTACGTCCTAATACAAAACTAGCTCATAACGTGTCCGCCGAGGCATGTGAGTGAAGTATGCCGGTACCAGGTTTTCAATAGCAGCATTTTTGTAAAGGTAAAAGGACCATTTACTTGACGAATAAGTATACACAAAAGTACAATAAACGAAAAGTATACTGGCTTTAATTGAAATAATAAACGATACAAATAAACTTTTCTTACAAAGTACTAATCGTGAAATTTAGTAAAGCAATCCAAACAGAATCGTGGTTGGTCACTATAATCATGACAATAAGTAGTTACTTTTTTTACCTTATTTGTTGAAATAGTTCTTTCTTGCTTCTGCTTATAACAGCGTTTGCAATACTACCTGCCTTTTCTAGCTATTCAGTCTAGCTTTGCAAACGAATGAAACTTCAATGTTTTCGTGTACGATAGTGTAACAGGTAAAACTCAACGTTCTTCAAAGTTTAAGAGAATCGCAACAAGATTGAGCCTGAAGTCTGTTATGGACATTTCGGACCCAGTAACTTTTTGACGATAATATGCGCGTTTACAACGGCTGTACCTAAAATAATTTCTATGGCTACCTTCTTGTACCATCGCATAGTTCTCCTAAGTGCTGTACTGTAGCTTGACAGCTGGTTTGAAAGATCAATATTGCTTTTGCCTTTATTATGTGTCATAACGACCTCAAGTTTATATATGGTTTGACTATGCTTTTTCACATTGATTGTCGACTAAGTGTAACAAGCTGATAAAAACAGCACATCTCTTTTATTACGCCATTTCAAAACTCTTTCAATGTCTTCAGATGACAACTAGCCGTTTGTAATTTTGCTTTATGTAGTAGCCCGCATATACCCACCCAATGAAAAAAAAATTTAATTAGAAATGTTAAATAGGAAACTAGTAACACTAGATAGCCTCATTTGTAAAAATAGTATTTAAAGCTAAATATATTATAAGTTCATTCAGGTCTTCAACCTATGCGCTATTTTCAATAGAGGAAACAGCGTATTACAGCACAAGGCCAGCAAAATAGCTTATAATTTCGAAATAGACAGCCACAGCAGAATGAGAATAAAGTCAAAGTCCAAGCAGAACCCCCTAGGTAGCTGCTGGTCACCAACCGAAAATAAGCAAAGCTAATAATGTAAAAGAAGGACAGAGTGACTGCGAGGAAGCAAAAAAAATAAAAGAGATGCAGTTCCACTTCAGACTTTAACGGGTGAAACACTATGAGGAGTCATGATTTGACCGATGGGTAAATTCGTATTAGTGAAAGTTACAGTGACTGAGTTTATTACGGGTAAGTTTTATGCCTGATTTAATTTGTACCAGTACTAAACATAAGTAATAGGGAATGTGCCCACTGGATAACAGTATTCGTAAGTGATGTACCTTACGTGTAAATTTCTAAAGATGATAATATAATAAATAAATTATATAGTTAATAGTTAAATATACCAAATAATATGATCCGAGTTTCAATTATCTAACAACCTAGGAGTCACGGTGCGTATAAGGCAAATGATAGCACCTCCCTCCTTTCAGCTGGAGATACGAACAGCCACGTCTCCCCTATTTAAAACCACGCTATAAATAAACAAAAAAAAACCAAAAAGTAAAACCGCTCGACCAACCCTCAGTTAAGATAACGTAACCCGATCAACCAATCCCTTAAGTAATGTACATGTTATTATTAAAAATATGTGATTCCAGTTACAGTAAATAATAAGTCAAAATTTATGACACCAATTAGTCATATGTTAGAAAATTATGCAACCCAAGTACCATGAGAACCAATCGCTACACCACTCTATTTTATTGATGGAAAATGGATAGGTATGAACCCACAACCTATACAAATCGAAGCACCACTACAATTCTCGCCAGACGACGAAGCAAAAATTAAATTTAAGTCCATACAACCATTCGGTCAAGGTGGATTATACACACCACAAGAATTAGAAAGAATGCAACAATTAATGACATTTGAAATGGAACACTAAGCAATACAAAACATTTTAACACTTCGAATGACAGGCCACGAAACAGATAATCAAGGTTTTACCACACTACACATTTTTGACACAGAGGAAATGAAACATTAGCAAAGTCAACCCTACATTATGTTCGGGGATGGTTTACAGATATTGGAATGTTTTGCAATGGAATTATTGGATTTTACGTAGTACTAAAAATTATTAAATATATAATTGGTACTGTCGCAAATGCAATAACAATATATAAAACAATGAGATTTGGTATTTCAATTTTGGCAAGTATCTGGAATACACTTACCATGTTACTCATAACAAACCACCACTAAAAGGCAACAGCAGCAACCACAGTTGAGAGCCCATCAGCATCAGAACAAACGCCCACAAGCTCAACAAGTTCCCCACAACCACCTAATATTAAGCAAGTATATGCCCAACAGATTTATCCTGACCCAGTTCATTGGTCATAAAACAATCTTACAAACTAAACAGCATAAATTGAACGAAAAATGAAGATACGCCCGCGAAATTAAAATACCTACCTTCACCTCTGTTACCACCGACCTATCTGCTAGCAAACGGTCAAACAGTAACTGAAAGTGTGAAAGTTCAAAAACTAAAATAGAAAAAAGAACAGTGAAAAAAAAATAAAAGAAAATGCAAACGAGTTTCCGAAAATAATGTTAGACTTTAGGACACGTTATAATTAAGGGATTAAATTGAGTTATCCAGTAGGTACGAAGAGAGGGCTAGAAAGAAGGCATTCTCGTAAAGAACACGCTTTCTTCTAAAACGCAAGGGGTTATGTAGTACCCCGCATATACCCACCCAATGAAACAAAAAATTAATTAGAAATGTTAAAATAGGAAACTAGTAAAATTAGATACCCTCATTTGTAGAAATAGTATTTAAAGTTAAATTTATTATAAGTTCATTCATGTCTTCAATCTATGCGCTATTTCCAATAAAGAAAACAGCATTATTACAGCAAAAAACCAGCAAAATAGCCTATATTTCGAAATAGACAGTCAGGGCAGAATGACAATAAAGTCAAAGTCCAAGCAGAACCCATTAGGTAGCTGCTGGTCACCAACTGGAAATAAGTAAAGCTAACAATTTATAAGAAGGACAGACTGACTGCGAGAAAACAAAAAAGTAAAAGTGAGGCAGTTCCATTCCAGACTTCAACGGATGAAACACTATATGAAGAGTCATGATTTGACCGATGGGTAAATTGGTATTAGTAAAAGTTACAGTGACTGAGTTTATTACGGGTAAGTTTTATGCCTGATGCAATTTGTATCAGTACTAAACATAACTAAAAGGGAATGTGCCCACTGGGTAACAGTATTTGTAAGTGATGTACGTTACGTGTAAATTTCTAAAGAATATAATATAATAAATAAATTATATAGTTAGTAGTTAAATATACCAAATATTATGATCCGAGTTTTTATTATCTAACAACCTAGGAGTCACGGTGCGTAAAAGGCAAATGATACCACCTCCCCCTTCCAGCTGGACATACAAACAGCCATGTCTCCCCTATTTAAAACCTCACTATAAATAAACAAAAAAAAACAAAAAGGAAAACCGTTCGACCAACCATCAGCTAAGATAACGTAACCCGATTAACCGATCCTTCAAGTAAAGTAAATGTTAGTATTAAAAATCTGCGATCGCTACATTGAATAACACCTTTTGGGTTACTTTTTTGTTTACTCTGTATAACGTTCCTATACAATGAGTGAATTGTCCAAAAGTATATTCGCTAATTCGCAACTTGTATAGTAGTTATCGTTAATGCAGGTTTATCCTTGACCAAGACGCATATTCGACAGATTGAGCACAATAGATGTAGGTACGGAAAGATTATCCTTCCGTTGTTGGCCGACATAAATAGAAAAGTTCCAAGTATATCTTTTATCGCAGCATAACTTGAAAATTTTAACTCCATATTTGTCCCTTTTGAGGGATACATTGTTTTATTTCAAGACATCTTTGAAACGGAATGATAGTTTTATCTACACAAAAGATACTTGCAGGTGTATAGGCATCTTACAAGTTTTTATAATTTTGTCAGAAATTGGTTTCATCTTACGTAATCGATCTCCTTCGAGACATTCGGCATTGTTTGAGAAATGCAACATTTTGAGCAATAATTCGAATTGATTTCGGCTCATGATGCTAAATGCAACTTCACTTTTTAAAACTAATTTAGTGGACCAATAATCGCGAAGTGAAATCATTTGATCTATGCCTATATAACCTAACAAACCAATGAAATGCATAATTTCAACTCCGGAAGTTTATTTCCATAAATGAGATCGTGATCCGGATGAGACGTCCATTTCGGTAATAAGCTGGGTCGTATAGAACTTGGTTTGATCAACTATGTCATCAATTATGCCAAAATCAATAAATGCAAACCAAAATTGTAAGACGTTTTGTTCCACTAAAGCCGCAAACCAACTCGCCGGAATTTCGATTCAAATATTTTTATAAAATTGTAAGTGAGCCCCCTTTGGTGGCTCCCATATTGAAGGTGATAAATTGTTACTTACGACACTTACCCTTTGCTTTCTCCGAATTCTTGTATTTATGGATATTGCTTCCAGTTCCTGATGTATTTGTTCATCGATAATATCAGCCGCTGAAGCAGTAAGTGCGGAAACATTTATCAAACTCTTATACTTCTGTCGTTTTCCCGCAGGATGAAGTTGAAGGAACAATATTTTATTTGTCTTTATTACCCTCAATGTTACTTTCCAAATGCTTTCTTATCCGTTGTTTTTATGCAATATTTCATTAACATCACTTACATCAGAAAATTCATCGCTACTGGTAGAGTGTAAATGCATAGAATCAAAATAAGAGCCATCGTCACCAAACGGATCACTCGATGCAGTATTTTCGTCTAGTAGTATGGTGAAAGCTTACGATCGCATCTGGGAAGTAGGTGCTACATTTGACTTTACAATGCTCCACCCGAAGGTACTACATTGACCTAGGAGTGTATTTTTTACATGGAAATTTTAAATTTTGCATATTTGCTGAATCCTTGCTGTTCTTCTATTTTACCTCTAATCTGAACGATGGCCATTTTTGTGCAAAATGCTCACTTAACATTCAAGCGGTACATGTCGGAAATCGAACCCGGATCCTTGGGCTTAGCAGTCACACGCAAACCAACTAAGCTGTTTTGGAAAACAGGCTTTATAATCAAACTGTACAAAATGAATATCCCATGCTATTTGCTCAACACAATAAAAGAATACCTTGAAAAAGGAAAATTTGTAAAGTAACTAAAAGCAAAAGAAGGAGTTCCACAGGGTTCCCCACTACTTCCAACTTTGGTTAACGTAAAGGTAGCAGATATTCTATCAAGCTCGAGCAACAAAATTCTTTAGTTTGCAGAAGACATCGCAATCAATATCACTGGCAGAAATATTCACCACACAATGGTCGCAGCAGAAAAATTGCAAATAGAGTCATCAAATGAGCAGAGTTCTGGAGATTGCAAATAAACACCGCCGAAATTAAAGTCGCGCGGCTAAGTGTAAGACATTACTGGAAAGCAGCTTAAAACTGGCAATCAAGAAATGAAAGAGAAGGAAACAATAACTTACCTAGTGGTGAGTTTTAAGAGATTAGGAAACTTCGTATAGCACGCGAAAAGAAGGAACAAATATAAAAAACAAACTGCCAGATGAATTTACAGAATTTTAAAACAAGAACGCATAAGCCAGGAAACAAGAATCACGCCAGTCAAAAGACTCGTAGATGCTCAGATGTTCTACATCTGTCGAATTTGGGCAAATCGTACTCTGTCAAGCACGATAAGAATCTCCCACAAGTTTGTATGAAATTGTATCGCAAAGCGTCTGATGTATATAGATAGCACACAAACAAGTAAGTGTTGCAAGAGCTTGGAATAGAGTCATTAGAGATAATATCCGCGAGAACAAGAGAAATAATGATGGCAGCGCGAAAACAGCACCGTGAACGAAAAGTAAGAAGACTACTATACCAATATTGATACGGCAGCAATTAACCTAGCTACTCAACCTTTACCCGTCCTCAATTTGTGAGTGGCCTTTTCGCCAACAAAAGAATTAAGTGCAGTAAGGAAAATATAAGATTTGATCCTGAAATTTCCAAAACAAAGAGATAGAAAAAATGTTCATAATCTAAATGTACGTTTTGAAGAAATATGAACTACAACACTAAGTGGTACTGATTGTTTGAAGGACACATTTGTGTAACAAAATGCCGTAGGTTCTTGCCAATTTGAGTTACGGCACTGACATGAGTACAGTGTAACAAGATACGTACCGGCAAATTGAAAGAGGAGCTGTTGGAACAGTACTCCTATCTTAAACCTGAACTCGATTGTTTATTTTTGGGTATTAAAATCCGGGTTAGTTGAAAAAGCGGAGATATTACTTTCATCGTGTTGAACTTTAGCTAGATTACTGTCATTGCAAGTTGTTTATGCAAATGTACAATAAAGTTGTTATTACTAAAAACTTTATTTCAATTTTTCTGATAATTACAAAAATTTATTACAGTAATTTATTGTAGCTAAGGTTGCCTTTAATACTAGAGGGCCTGGCTTACCGTTTTAAGAACTTGCGTACGATAAATCCAGTTTTACCCTATTTTTCTTAATCTTCGTTGGGAATTAAACCACTCATAGTTTTTAAAATCATCTTTATAGGATCGTTGTCAAAATAATAAAAACTTTAAGTTTGACGTTTTTTGACATAAATTGAAGGTGACTTTGATTTATTGATGTTCGATATATTTGGTTTGAGTACATTAGGTGAAAATTTTAAAGTTTAAAAGAATGATTGCCTTCAATTTGTGTTGCGGCCTGGGACCAGCTTTTTTAGGTAGCCAATATGCTTAACGTGAAATCAGTTGATTAATTTTTATTGGTAATTTCAAATAATTCAATAATTTTAGGATTGGAAACATTTTTTAACGTTTCTATTTATACGGTTGAGAGAATGGTTATTAAAGAAGTGCGTGATTACGTTACCGTAAGGCTTAAGCAGCCGGGAGCTGCTAATATGCCTATTGTCAGTAATTAGTTGTTGTATGTATAAACAGAAAACATGTATGTAAGCTGTATTTCATGTTAATATCGCAAGGAACACCCAGGAAAAACTTGCAATGCTACCTAGATAGTGTGGGCATTTGATTTTCATTTGTTATTTTTTTTAGTAATGGAATCCATTGCTTACTGAAAGTCACGAATTCGTTTGCTGCGCAGTTATTTTTATGTAGGCTTCTTTGATTTTGCGTTTTTGGTGTTCTTCTTTGTCGATAATTTTTGCGTCCTCTTGTTTTATTTTATGACTGTAGTTGCATGCATGTCGGCAAATCATGGATTTTTCAAATTTTCTATTTTTTATATATGATTTATGTTCTTTTAATCGAACTTCGAATGGTCTGGAACTTTCTCTTATATAAAACTTATTACATTCGCACGGTATTTTGTAGATGCAGTTTTTGAACTTTGTATTGCGTTTTTGGGTTTTGTTTTTGTTAATTGTGCTCTTAGTGTATTGTTGGTTCTAAATACTGTTTTAATTCTGAATTTGTTTGCTATTCTTTATGTATAGTATTGAGAGTAATTTTTTTGTGCGCATCGTTGCTTTTGTTTTCTTTTTATTTATTTTTGGGACTTTATTCGTTTCTTTCTCTATTATTCTTTTAGGATACTTGTTTTCTATTAGTGTACATCTGATTAGATCTTTCTCTTTCTTTAAAATTTCTTCGTTTGATGATATTAATTTTGCTCTATCACATATGGTTTTGATAATTCCTCGTTTGACACAGTGTGGGTGGTTTGAATTGAAGTTTAAGTATCTGTTTGTGTACGTTGGTTTTCTGTATACAATGTACTAATTGTTGTATCGTTTTTGTTAACTAGAATATCTACAAACAGAAGTTTCCCTTGTTATTCTAATTCATAAGTGAATTTAATAGTTGGTTCTGTTTTGTTAATGGACTCTACAAAGTTTTTAATTAGTTCTGTATTACGAGGCCAAATCGCATATACATCATCTACGTATCTCCACCAGATTAGTGGTTTCAAGATTTATAAACTATGAGTGGTTTAATTCCCAACGAAGATTAAAAAAATGCTAAACAAACCACAACAAACATACAGACAGTTTTACCCTAGTTGGACAATAGAACGTAAGGTTCCTGATCATGTGGAAACAACGAGATATGTTAATGTGTTGCTGATCTGAAACAAACCAACACTCCTAGCCACTAGTGCGGAAGCTATTTCAGCTTGCTTCATCAGGTACCATCACTTGTAGAACAGATTTCAATAAATTTTACGACCGCCGCTGTTTGACTTCTTGATGGTCCTATTTTTGCTTTGGCTGAAGTGGAATATAACCTATTGCTATCAGATGTAGTGCTTATTTCGAACTTACACTCATAACACAACTAGAGGTGGTAATCCATTTCGGCATTGTTTTGTTAAGCACAAGTGCTTGTAGAACAAACTACAATAAGGTATCGTATATGTCGCTTTTAGATTGATTGAGTGTTCAGTATTGTTGTAATGGTATGCCCTAATGTTTGAGAACCGAAATATAGAAAATAAACTGTTTTTAGGATAAATGGAAAGCAGTTGCTGAGCGTCTAAGTGATTAACATCAGGAAATGAAGCGCCTTTGCCAGCTGCTCTAGTACAATTTCACTGCAGAATTAACTATGATTTTATTTAAAGCACTGTATAATACAGCAAATTATGCAATATCAATACGGCCAAAAGTATGATAAAATAGTCATTTTTATCAAATCAATATAGCTAACCTCCTTGATTTATAGTTGAGGATCTATTATACAAGTAAAAGTTTAAAGAATTGATTTCGATAGAAATTGAGTCGGTTGGTGCAAGGATTAAACGCCTCAACGAAATTTTAATGCAGAAAGCTTAACTGTCCTCATATTAAGTTATGCAAATATTGTGAACCAAACCATAATGGAAAAAGGAAATAAGCTTGTTTATAACATAAATTGCGATAGAGGTTTTGAAGCTGGATTAAACGCAAGAGCAAACTATGCATAATGGAAAGCGCGTTACAAATTTCAAATGCTGTTAAAATCTAGAGCGGAAAAAGCTAGAAAACAAATAAACTTAGGAAGTACATAATTTTTCACAAAAATTCGTTATTATCTACTGCAGTAAAAAAGGATACGAACACAAAGACTATGCAGTTTGCTGTAATATCAGCAAATATAAATGTTAAAAGGACAGTTTCATTAAGTTTAACGTTCGTGTCAGTAAAGTTTTCTCTTTGGAAGGAAGTGGCTTGCAATTATTACTCTAGAAACAATGCAATTTTGAACCCTGTTCCAAAGTAACTAAAAAGAAAGCTTATGTAATGTTTAAAAACTGGAAGTCTCCAGGTCAAACGATGTTTGAGTTTATTAGACGATGTAATTAAAGTTTGGATGAAAGATAAAAGAACCTGAAGTGACAGAAAGCAAAGGCGAAACAAATTCCACAGCTTTATATTTAATTAGCTGTTAAGTGGCGTTCGTGTTATAAAACAGTTCCGCCGTTTCATTGTTACCAGAACTTTTGCGGGCTATAAATGTTCTTTGTGTCACAGACGAATTCAAGAGTACACAAAATATAAAAGTAAAGAAATACTAGAGGTACCTGCTTTACTTTTTCAGCAGGCTTAAATTGGCTGAACTTTTACACTAATCAAATTTTTAAGGCATTGTGCATTAAAATGATTAAAGATTCATAAATGGTTTAAAACGTTTCAAATTTGTGCTGCCTTCAACCTAACTTATTGAAAAGCTTGGTTCTTATTTGTTATAATCTTAATATTGCTTTCGTTACTTGTGAAATGCTAAATTATAGCAAGCGATTATACTATCAATGTTAGTGTTATATAATAACACGAAAGGTTTTATAATATAATGAAAATCGATTCTCTACTTTCGGTAATTATTAGGAATTTTCTCGTTTCTCATATTCAATTGCGCGAATTCACTTCATCCAAAACTAATTTCACTATTTTACCAATGTTTTTTTTGGCTTATACTTTTAAAACGTTTCTATAACGCTTTTTATTATCCAATCTCTACTTTACAGCGCCCCCTTATTACTCCACTTTTTGCACAACTTTACACAAATTGCTAATTACAAAAATTTAGGCTGGCAAGAAGTACCTAGTTATTCAAAGAAATCAGAAAAAAAACCTTAACATTTTAAGCAATTAGAATTCAAAATTCACAAAATTATTTGCACCGCTTTCTCATCTGAACTTTTTAAACCATTAAAATATTTATTAAAGACTACAGTTTTTCTTATATTATGATCCTTCCCAATGTCATTTCTGCTATTATAAAATGTTAAAGAATTAAAACGTAGAAATATACATATACATTGTATTTGAATTAGGATTCAATATACCTTATAATATACTGTATATTTTCTCAGATTCGTAGTGTTTGGATATCAATGGAGGATAGACTTTTAGTATTTAGTGTCATACATTCCGTAACACACAATCCAAGAATTCTAAAATTTCCTAAGATTACCAATTTTAATTTATTTTGGATATCTTATGTTAAATAATTTAGCAATAGGAAACTTTATGAGCCAGGGGGAGGAACTGATAGTTACACCAAGAACTGTCCATCCATTCAGGTTACAAAACCATTATACTGAAAAATATCTCCTAAATTGTTTATTGTAGAATTTAGTTTTTTTTTATTTTTGTTGATTTTATATCATTAACTATCTTGTACCAGGAGCATACATAACATATTGGATTGAGTATTTAGAAAACAAGATTTTAAGTTAACAAAGCGTTTTTGGAATGGATACAATTATTAGAAATTGTAAAATTAAATATTGAAACAATTTTATTGCACAAAAGTTAGTCTTTGTTTGAAGTTTCTATCTTTCTGGTTTGTGAGAGTTTTGCGTTTTCATGGGGACCCATATTGCAGGTTTTGAGCGTTGTTTCTATTAGAAATAAAATAAAACCTACCCAAATAGAAAGAAACAAGAAAAATTACATTTCCGAATATTCATTGTTCTATTCTGTATAAAAATAAACGTATTGCATGTACAAAACCATTAAAATGCAAAGCAAAACACACTTCCCATGTATGTAAATAATCGTTTTAAGAGATAAATACAAAGCCAATTAATACATGCGTGTGAAAACAACATCAATTTGTTGCAATCATAAAGAATTTATAAGCGAAGCCCTTATCGAAAGTACTAAAAATGACTTAAATTTAATCCATTCATTTTATTTATCATAAACACACACTTCCCGTGCATATTACAGTACTTAAGATGTAAATACAAAAAGTCATTAAATTCGCGTAAGAACAATATCAATTTATTGCCTTTATTAATTAAAATACTACATGAATTTTCCCTGCATAAAATATTTGCTTTATTTACCGTAAAAACCAAGAGTTTAAAACAAAACAATAATCTATAATCTTCTTTATTCAGAAGCGAGTGCGTCAAATCCTAAGAAATGTTTTTACAAACCACTAAATAGCTAATTATGAATAAACGTCAGATCGAGAAACTTAGCGAATATTAAAAAGTAATAAAAATTGATAAAAATTATCTATAGTTTTCCGCACCACTGTAAAAAAGAGGGAAACAGCAAATTAACTCGGTGGATTAAATAAGGACTGACAACGCCTTACTATGGTCGTAAATCACTCGGTAGCATAATTCGACGCTAATTGGATCGTTAAAACCATAGAATTAGCGGCAACATTATATCACATAAGTGATTAGGATTCGAATTAAATCGCCAAAATTCTGGAAGAATGACTTAGCGAGATAATTTTGACAAGCAAAGAAAAGAAATGGGAGGTAAGATAATAATTTCAAATTTCCCATTTTTCTACCCGTATCACAGCACTCTTTTAGCGACACTCGAAAGGATCATAGCTATATATATATATATATATATATAATAAAAATCTAAGTATTTTTCAGTCCGCAAAAGAGAGGTTTCCGGGCTTTGGGAGTTTCTTTTTAAAAAGTTTTGTCGTCAAAAACACTTCTATCAAAATTTTAATTGCATAATTATAAAAATTACTTATTTCTGTTACAACTTAGACATTTATATTTATTAAACATTAAGTAATTGAAATTGAGAAAAATACTTGAAGTTAATTAATTAATAATTAAAAATTACGGTGAGTAGCTTGAACTACCAACAATGCTAAAGTTATGAAGTTCGATGACTGACTGGCGATCAGGGAGCTCCTCATGATTTATATGTAACTCCTGCTATCATATCATCTTGTGGGAAAGTGCAGATCTCACCGTCTGCTACTTCTTAATAAATATGCAATGTCTTATTCTAAGTAATTTTAATTAAGACTGCTTTATTGCAGTTCATTGTTTCTGCACCTGCAGTATCAGGTTGCGTCTGGAATACAAAGTAGTCGTTTTCTTTCTTATTTCTGATATGAACTCTTTTAAACTTTAATTATAACCTTCATTTAATACAATATACCATTCTATTATTAAAACATAATAAATGCGTTTAATTTTATATACATTTTAATATCGGGGACATGTAACTCCTCCCGACTTAGATAAAAATTATGGGTTGTACTTAATTTTTAAAACTCATTGTCCCTAAAGTTTCATTTCTGGTTTCTTTGTTCACTTTTGTTTCTTTGATCTTATATCTAATATACACTTTGTGCAATAAGCATTCAGCTAATAAAATAATACAAAATTGACAAAATTGTCCAAGCACTTATATTGTCATAGTGTAACATTGGCACTGTTAACTCGTTTGAATGTTCTTTATAATTGTCCATTAATTTCACTGCGTGGTAGAGATCGTCGAGGTTTAGGTGTTCTAGTTGAATTGGCAATTGGATGGTTTCGCTGTCTTCGGTTTGAATTTTGAATTGTAGTTCGGGTAGATTTGCAAATTTCTTTGTCACTACTGGGTTTTGGTATATTCCAATAATTTCAATTTTTAATTTCAAATAACAGTTTTCTTTAATGGTGATCACTTTGCTTCCAATTAGGTCTAAACCGTTTTCGTGTGCATCTCATAATTTCAGGTCTTGAGTTAAAAAACAATCGAATATATAGTTTTGAAAATTTTTGGTACAAATGTTCCGTTGTGAAATAAAAGTAAAAACGTTTTTTCTCCGGGGTATACTCTTTAAAAATTTTAATTATATGCTCCTCGTTGTCATCTTTCGTTATTTGAATGTGATATATTTTTCTATTGTTTGCTTTTGTATATTTTACCGGTTCGGGGTAGGTTTAAACTTCGGTAATTATAAATTGATTTGGTTTCGTATCTATCGCTGCGTTTAGAACTTTAATTGCAGTTTTTGGTTCATCATTTTGAGTTGAATGTATAGTTTCTATTTCTTCTGGGTCTTCTCTCATCTCGGTGTCATCTACGTTGCCTGCAACTGACCCTGTCTCTATGGCATTGAGTTGTATTTTTCTCAATGCGTCCGCATTGTTGTTAGACATTTCTTTTTTGATCTCGTAGTCGTGTTCCTCTAATCTAATCCTCCATCTCTGTAATTTGGAGTTTGGTTCTTTGAGTTTATATAACCATACTAATGGTCTATGGTCTGTGTATATGTAAAGTTTCCTTCCGTAAAGACATGGTCTAAAATATTTTGTTGCCCAAATTATGGCTAATATGTAGTTTTTTTTCCAATAGTACTGTATTTTTGTTCAGTTTTGTTTAATGTTCGTGATGCGTAGCTGATTGGTTTATTGTTACCTGCTGTGCCTTGACTTAATACTACGCCTAAAGCAACATTGGATGCGTCTGCTGTTAATATAGACGGCTTTGAAAAGTCAGGGTACTCCAACAACGGGTGATTCGTAAGAATACACTTGATTTTCTATACTGCTTTAATAAATTCCGGTGTGTGTTCGATTTTGTTACCTTTATTTAAACAATTGCTTTGGTTATTTGTGCATAACCTTTAATGAATTTTCTGTAATATCCACCGAGTAGGGTAGTTTCATACGGCATTTATTTTATCCGGGTTTGGCATAACACCTTGTGGGGTTATTATGTGTCCTAAAAATGCTATTTCTTTTTGCAAGAATTCGCTTTTATCCAGTTGTAACTTAAAGTGAGCTTTTCTTAAGCGGTCAAAAACTTATCTTAATCTCTCAACGTGGTCGTTGAGAGACGTTGAATATACAATTATGTTGTCAAGATACACAATACATTTCTCGTTGTGTATTCCTTACAAAATATTATCCATAACTCTCTGAAATGTGGCGGGAGCGTTCTTTAAACCAAACGCCGTGCGTTTGTATTCAGAGTGTCCTCTGGGTGTATTTAAAGCTGTTTTGGTCATGTTTTTTTTGTCCATTTCCACTTTGTGGTATCCTGAGGCGAGGTCTAATGTCGAAAACTATTGAGATTTTCCTAACTTGTCCAATATTTCTGTGATATTTGTTAGTGGATACTTATCGTCTAGAGTCTTCTCGTTGAGTTTCTTGTACTCGATAACCATTCGGTATTTGCGTTTGCCTGAGGCATCTAATTTCTTTGGTACAATCAGTACGGGCTGCTCGATGGTGAGTTTGAATGTTGAATAATATCTTGATTTAATAAGTCTGCTACCTGTCTATCTGCTTCTTCCTGACTTGCTTGAGGTAGTCTATATGTTTTAGCGATAATCGGTTTCTCATCTGCTAATTGAATACTATGTTTGATTGTGTTGGTAAAAGTTAAAGGTATTCCTTCACAATGAAATATATCTCGGTATTAAAAGCATACATCTTTTATTGCTCTTTCTTCTTCGGTGTTAATATTGTCGTTAGTACGAGTGTTAATTAGATTTTCCTAATGACTTTCAGAGTCTTCATCGATTTTCATTTCATTAAAATTCACTTCTTCCACTTCTATTGGTTCGGTAAGGATAGTTCTATGGGGTAGTCGTTTGAGTTCAAAATTGGGGTAGTGGCGTAATTTTCTTTTAAATGTACTAACGCGGTAGTTGTTTCTACTCCCTGTTGAAATGACATGTGATTTATTATTCCTATGTTGCTTTTCGAATTTACTAAGACGTTTACTTGTTTCTGTCCTAGGTTTGATGGTGTATTTTTGATCGGTTTGAATATTTCTGTTTTGGAATTTAATTGGTATTTGTCCGTATTTTGTTCTTAATAATCGATATTTTTATATCAATATTAGCTTCTAATTTTCTTAACAGATCCATGGCTATCAATCCGTCGTATTTGTTATTAAATTCAAAAATGTAAAATTTGTGTTTCATTTTTACATTAAAAGTTTTTGGTAGAGGTATATTCGCAATAAATTGGTGTAGTGTCGTTTAGTGTGCTGTTTTGATTTTAAAAGGTTCTCTTTCTACAAAATTTAAATAATGTTTCTGCACGTTTTTGGGGCTAATTAAAGTTTTTGAAGATCCTGTGGCCATTAATAATTTAATTACAGTATGTGGTATTGCTATATAGGGTAAAATGTGTTGATTAATATTGTTTAAATTTATTACGTCTGATCGTATATGGTTCTGTCGTACTGAAAATTTGAGTACGAGTTTTCTTCATCGTTCTCTTCGCAATTTTTGTAAGGGTTGTTACGTTCGCAGTTTTCTGGGTAATTCGCTTCATTGTCTCTACCTGGATTCGTATAATTATTTGTGTCCTCAGATATAGATTGATCTTTGAAATCTTCTACTGCTTAGTGAAACAGTTCTTTGGAAGTAAAGTTTCGTTTTTGTGTATAGTCGGGTCTAATTTGAGATATTTTAGTTTTCTGTCTGGTGTTACCAGATGAAGTGTCCAAAAGGGTTGGTTTGTAATAATTATTGGGGTTGTTGGTGTTACTCGTCATCGGTTTGTTTCTGTTAGTATTTACGCTTAATGTTTGCCACGTTCGATTTGCATTCTGATTAAATTTGGCTGTAGATGTAGGTTTTGTAGAAGTGGAATTAAATGTCGGTTTGGGAAATCGTCGAAATTGATTGTTGAAATTTGTATTATTAAAGTTTGTATTACTAATTCACGAATGATTTATTGGTGTGTTAGATGATGCAAATTTGGGTTGTGTCGGTATTTGTCTCATTGCTTGTATAGTTTTAATCGGTAGGTAATTTTTGTTCACTTTAGGATTGTAAAGTCTGTTTCTATAATACATTACGTTCTCTTCCTCTATATAATTAAGTTCATCGCCTCTTCTAAGTTTTGGGTATTTCGAAATCTTATCTTGTCCGATAACCGCTCGGGTAACGCGTTTATATATGTGTATAAAGTTATTTCGTCATACATCCTAGTTTTAATTAAATGTACGCTAGGATCCGATTCTTCTAATTTCAGTTTGGTTAAATTTAAACTTCTCACGTCATGACATCGCACACCAAATTAATATGGTGATTGATTGTGTTTCATTCGTAAGTGTAATAAGTACCATATCAGGCATTTTATATTGCGCTGGTCGCCGAAATACGCGATTAATATCTTTTAGTAATCCTCCCAATCCGTTAGGTCATCTCTACTGGCTATTAGGGTCAAAGCGCTGCCGGTAGTTTACTCAAGATCAATTTTAAAAGCGACATCTTCGGTTTAACGTCCCCTTGTTTGTAAAAACTCTTCAAAAATGTTTCGCACGCGGTAATGAATACACCTAACAAAGCTTGATTACCATCGTACATTAGAATCAAATTTAAATATAACCTTAAGTTTTCAGAATTCATCTTTATTAATTCTTTATTCTGTTACCTTAGTCAATCTTGCACTAAAGTTGTTTAAAGAATCACTTACTGCTACTTGGATTGCTTGTATTTATAAACCTCTGCTCTAATTATATCAATTTCAGACTTTTGCCGAGCAATTGTCTCATAAATGTGTATAATTATAAACCTTTTGCTGAATAATTCTTTTAGTAATAATTGTACTAATAAATTGTACATAAAATATGTATATGAAATTTTTTTGTTTCAAATTTTACTTGCTAATATCAATATGCAATTGATAAAAATGGTAAGGAAAATAAACTATAAATACTCATAATAATTTGATTGCTAGTTCCATTAACCTTCCTTCTATATTAAATTCGGCCAATTCTGTACTTCGTCCAATCTTTGTGTTTTTGTTCCAGTCAAGAATTAAAATTCACGGTCACCAGTTTTTCGATTTTGGAATCGCTAGTGCCAATCTGAAACCCGTTCTGACTGCGTCAGATAGGTTTTGAGTTTTTGGGAGCTTCTTTCTAAAAAGTTTTGTCGCCAAAAATACTTATTTCTGTTACAACTTACACGTTTATATTCAATAAACATTAAGTAATTGGAAATGACAAAGTACTTGAGTTAATAAATCAATAATTAATAACTAAAAATTACGGTGAGTAGCTTAAACTACCAACAATGCTAAATTTATAAAGTTCGACGACTGACTGGTGATCAGGAGCTCCTTACGGTTTGTATGTAATCCCTGCTCTCATATAATCTTGTGGGAAAGTGCAGATCTTGCTGACTGCAGTTTCTCGATAATCATACAACGCTTACTCTAAGTAATTTTAATTAAGACTGCTTTATTGCAGTTTATTGTTCTTGCACCTGCAGTATCAGGTTGCCTCTGGAATACAAAGTGGTCGTTTGCTTTCGTATTTCTGATATGAACTCTGTTAAACATTAATTATAACCTTTATTTAATATAATGTAACATTCTATTACTAAAACATGATAAATGCGTTTAATTTTAAATGCATTTTAATATGGAGGATATGTAACTCGCAGTTTATGCAAAGTCCTGATGAGCCCCAATTAGGGCGAAACGCGTCGAGAGGATGCCCTTGTGGCTGAATTTGAGTCACTTGCTAATAGTTCCTTTTTACTTTGTATTCATTTAAGACTCATTAAACCTACTTTTCTTTTAAATTATAACTTTTGGCTATGAAAAAGGCAGTTGAGCCGAATCTACTCCGTGCCGACTGTTGCTAAAAATCTGAGATGTCAGGTAAAACGACACGAAGACACAAATTGTGAGCTAGGTGATGCTGTACTTTCCATAAGGTGTCTGTATTAAATATTACAACCTTGCTACTCCTGTCCTGATAAGCCCCAATTATGGTGAAACGCATCGACAGGATGCCCTCGTGGCTGAATTTGAGTCACTTGCCAATAATTTCTTTTCACTTTGTATTAATTTGACTCATTAAACCTACTTTTTTTTTAAATTATAACTTTTGGCAATGGAAAAAGGCAGTTAAGCCGGATCTTTTCCGGGCCGACTGTTGCCAAAAATCTGCGATGTCAGGTGTGAAACAACACGAAGACACAAATTATATATATATCGCTGTGTTAATAAGGTTATTTAGGGGTAGTTAGGACCAATAGTATAGCGCACTTCATATAAAATACATGAGCGCTCAGAAAACGAGACAGTTTTCTGAAGAAAACAAAAAATACGATAATTCCGCTGTAACGAATATATATTCTGTGGCACTAGTTTTGAAGAAATCACATCTATGCATTGTATATCTGTGATATTTAATTTTTGTATTCGATATAGTTATATCTGAAAGAAACAATTCCACAATGGAACAGAAAATTATTACCATTTAATTAGCTTAAATGCATTACCAAGAAATATTTAATAACAATATACACTCTGAAAACGTATTTAAAAAGAAACAAGTCATTTGTGTTGCCTAATACATAGGCGGATTATATCTTTTCAGTTATTAAAATTAAGATAGCGCTTGCGTAAATAGTGTCACGAGGTGACGCGTAAGACGTATGAGCTGTTCTTTACGTGGACGGTACGGAAGGCCAAGCCGGCCATTGCAGTTTAACATGTAAGCGAAGCTGCAACTTATAAAGATGGGGACACGGGCTCGTGAGAAGTGGTATTTTCCCCAAAAACCTTAAAAATTTTTTTAAAACCCCTTTTCCCTACTTATTTGGCCTTCCACCGTTTTCTGGGCCACCCCTATTTGTGTTTTTTATTTTTCCCCTCCCTCCCTCCCTTTACTTTATCTTTTAACTTAATTTCCTTTTCCAAAAACCCTTTCCCCTTTTCCCCTTTTTTCCCCTTTAAACCCTTTTAACCCTTTTTTCCCCTTTTCCCCATTCACAAACCCTATTTTAAATTTAAACCCCTTCTATTTTTCCCTTTTTTTTGTAAATCATTCTTTAAACCCAAAATTTTCTCCAAATTTTTTTTTCTATTTCTATGCTAATTCATCCTTCCTTTCCCTATTTCTTTCTTTACCTGTCTCTCTGGTACTTCTATTTTTAATTTTTAAATTATCTTATTCTTCCTTATTTCCTCTCCTTATCTTAAAACCTTTTCTTAAATTACCGTCAATAATCCTTTAACTTACACTCAAAATTTTTTTCCCCTATCCTCACAAACTTTTTGGTTTCCCCTGAGTATTCACCCTATTTGAACTTTCTTGCTCCTGCGTCCCTCCTAATATAACTCCCTATTCGCTTTACAATCCTTTCTAAAATCATTCCCCCTAATTCCCTTTTCAAACCTAATTCTGTTTTTCTGTTATCCTCCCATTTATTGTATTTCATTTTAAACTTCTCTATCTATTTATATAACCGTTCTTGACTCTTTGTCCTACTTATTCCATGCTTATTTATTTTTTTCCTTCATCTCTTCCATCATCCTTCTTAAATTTTAAATCCTTAATCTTACATGTACTTCCTGTTAACTCATCCATTATCTTATCCAACTCTATTCCTCAACTTCATACTTCGCTCTATGTCATAACTACTATCACTATCCTAACTTTCTCACTGATCTCATTATCCTGTCGTCCATAATCTAATATCTACCTAAAATTCTTATAATCAAATACATTCATGCTCATATTCTCCAAACTCTGTTCATATCTTAAACCTCAATCATCTTACACTAAAATTTGTTTCTCACAGATTCTTTATTTCGCTACTACATGGTCTGCTATCCTATCAAGTTCTAATTTCTTACATTAACTCTCCTGTATTTCAAACCATCCTTACATAGCTTTATAAATCTTCTAACCTCAAATTCATTACAAATCAATCATATTCTACTCATTTCCTCAATTATTCCTGGTTTCATAAATTTCACGTGCTTAAGCTTTATGCAATTCTAAATGTTCCTGCTTTCTAGCCTCTTCATGTATTCCTAGTTTCCACTGTAAATCTGTCTGCATTAGATCCTGACATTAGTCTGTTACTGTTCTTGTGTCGTCTTCATCGCCTCTCTGCATAGTTACGATCTACATATGCGTCTCGTTCCTTATTCTGCGTACTTGGTATCCTACTATTCACTCTTTCTATCCACTGTATCGTCATTTCAGTATACTAATTTTCCTTTCCATTTCAACTCATTTACGTCTGTATCCTCTACAATTTACTAGCTTTCTCTGTCCATATTTTTGTCATTTGTTATGATTCTCAAGTATCTACAATTTGTCGTACAACTTTAATAATTTGTCGTACTCAGTACAATTCAGTTGCAAGTATCATACTGAATATTGACTCACTACTGTCCCTAAGTCTTATTACTCTATATTTGCACATCACTAGTGTACAAATTTAATCCGATCCTGATCCTGCTACAATGTACTTCTTACCATTAATAGCTTCACAATTAAGCTTTAGTCTGTTCAGTTAACGATTCACCTAGATTTCATCTACTTAAAATGTACCTGTAAATTTACTTCACTGTGCCATTAACTACCTGTGAATTACCAATTCCCATCTATTCGGAAGCTTCTCTAATTTGAACATTTCGTCGTGAACTTGCATTGATCCTACGATGCTCATCTATCATTTACTATATCTTATACTAAAACTCATTTCTAGGTCCTACATTCTAATCCAAATCCTATATTCGTCAATACTTATTCACTTCATTTTACAATATTTTACTAATTCCGATCTGATTCAGTATTCTAATCTCTTCAATTCTCTATTCAATCTTCTAATGCTTCTAATTATACTCTGCATAATTCATCCTTACTTATTAATTTTACTGTCTCTCTAATTCCAATTCTAAAATATTCATCTAGATACCCAATCTCAATATCTATACCTCAGCTATTAGCCATCACATTCCATTATCAAAATTTTTACTCATTTCCTATTTACACTTTCATACTTTAGATCTTACACCAAATCTTAATATAACTAATATCTTCAGAGCATTAATCGAATTAAAATTCACCTGTTAATTTATAACTCGACCTTCACTTCAATGTACTATTATAATTCACATTCAACAAATATTCCTTTAATCTCACTCCTTTATCAACTTTCCATTCAGTTCTAAATTAACTATTTGTACTTTTTCGAACTTTACTTATCAATATTTCACAATTAATATGCTATAACCGTAATACTTGCATTCATCTTACAATAATTAACTTAGTAAGTTTGTAACAATTTCATTTGATTAAATCGTGCATTTAATGAATTAAATTCATTAATAAACTTAATCTATTTACGAAGATTTATTATAAAATAACTACTTTCAATACTATTCTAGAAATTAAATATTTAAATACTTAATAACTTTAATATTCATAAAGTAATCATATATAATTTTACCTGTTATATTATCTTAAAGTATCATAACATTTCTAATCACACAATTCAAAACTTATTTAACACGAATCTTCAATACATTAATTTCCATACAGTGTTACTACATGTCCTTTCATTAGACGTCACTAATTTCAACCAGTTGTAGATTTAATTACCAAGCAATTAATTTCAAATTTAATTCACGATTTCGATATTGTTACAAAATCTGATTCTTGATTATATCAAGATCTAATTTTTTAATTTAAGCTCATAATTGTATACCTTGAAATCTCCTGTTACATCTGTAGTATAATGCTACTTTCTATATTTGATTATTTGACCTTTTATCTTATAACGTAAATTACATGATATTATATTCTTATCGAAGTATTAACATTTATATCTGTTAATGACGTATACTCAAATTTATAAGTTTTTCAGTCACTGTAAATATGTTACTATAAATTTGATATAGTTAATGACGTTAATTAAAATATATTAAACTTATTCCATGTTTTCAGTTTGATCGATTGTCAGACTTTTGCTATTATAAATTAAAGTGATTTCAATTACACTATGTTAAAACTGCAGTTCTTTTTCAAAACGTTAATTTTAATCTATTTACTGAAATTTCTTTTAACGACTTTGAAATGAATTCAATCAAGCTTTAATTTAATAATTTTGACATAACTTTTTTCTATATCACTATATTTAAATACGTTGTATTGAAGATAAATACTTTATATGGTTAATGTTCTTTGATATTGTTATAACCTTCGAAATTTCTTGAATTCTAAGTTTAATTTATCATGTGATTAATTATCGATTTTCTGATATTCTACTGATTTTAATATTAATATTACTTTTAAGTTTTTACGATATTATAATGATTCAATTTTCAATTGTAAGTTTATTCAGGTATTCAAAAATTAATTTACGACTTTATGTTATTTTATGAATCTTTAATACTATTATATTATCATTTATCATAGTATAGAGTATTAATATTATTCTATATTTCAATTGTCTAAGTGTAATAATTTTAAGATTTTAGTTGATTAACGATTTAGTAATTCAATCGTAATTGTTGATAATACTTTTTGAGTATAAGTCTTGTAATGTAATTACTTTATAACTACTTAGTTGTTTAAATACTTTCCTTAATTAATGAATTTATTACGTTAAATATTATTTATAACTATTCAACTATTTATTTGAATATTATTGTAATTTTAATCACTTAATGTAAGTAATTATAATTTTATCATGTCTAAGTGATTAAATGTTTTATGAAAGTACTAGACTGTCTTTTAAGAAGATGAATTTGTCATTATCGAGGAATAAGTTTAAGTATTTCATGTAAAGAGTTTAAAACTAGAATGTTTATAATTATTAATTTCATAAAATTTATAATAGAAATTAATATTCTTAAATGTATTTAGAATACTGTAAGATTGATATGAATTGTAAGTAATTTAATTAAAATGATCTAGTTTAGAAATGATTTTATATAGTAAAGTTACTTAAATCAATCTTTATAGATCAATTTAACAATGTTATATGAATATATTAAATATTTTATTCATGATAATCTGCATTATAGTAATGTTTATGAAATAAATGCTTAAAGGATAATAACTTGATTGTATTGAATCTAGAATCTATGAATTGTAAATGAAGTCTTTAGATAGTCAATTTTATAGAAATGACTATTATTAAAGTAAGTTTGATTGTAACAATAAACTAAATATGTATTAAACATTTAATACTTTTTATGAAATTTTATCATGAACTATTTTATAGATTGCAATATTAAATATTAATAATGTAATATTTAAGATATGTTAATATATTAGTAAATCATTATAATCTAAATCATATGATTATTCACTCATATGTTTATAATGTCTTTTAACTAAGAATACATGTTTATATCTTTACATATGTCATGATGATGAAAGTATTAGATTTACCAAATTTCATAGTTACGTATTCAATTGCTTAATATAGAATCAGTTATTTCCAACATGAGATAATGATGTTTAAGAGTTAATCGACGTGTTGTTCAATAAATAATTCATAATGTGAATTAATTCATAAGCTTTTTGAATACATACGCATCAATGCTCACTTGGATCAAAGTCAATAGAAAGCTCATTATAAAAGATTAATTGTATTACGACATGATCAACTGATGTACTGGTAATATGAAACCTTATGAACCATAATAATGAATTAATTATGTAATAAATATTGAAGATTATAAAATTAAATTCATCGTAATCTAAATCAGACTATAAACAACTGAATAAATTCTATTACAATGAATAGATTCAAAATAGCTATAAATCAATATGAATGGAAATCAAACTATATTTATAAATGTATAGTACAAGAATAGCACTTATTAGTATTAATCAGGACTAGTAAATAGCATATAACGAAACATATGCAATACAGATGAATAGGATTAATGGAAAGTTGATAAGTTATACATGAATAGTAAATAAACTTATTAATATAAATGGATAATATAAATTAAAATGTACTAAAGATTATGTTAAACAATTCTAATTAGAATTCAAAACTAGATAATTAAAGAGTTATGCAATAATTTAAGGATAACGTAGCTAAGATTCTTAATTTATGGAAAATTTCTAAAATATAGATAATTTAAATAAACATAACTTTAATAATGTTATCATAGTTTAACTATAGGATCTACTGATTTAAATAACAATAACTGAGAATTGTAAATATGTAATAGTCATATTACAATAATTAAATTGAAACATGTTAATTAGAAATAACTATAATTATAGATTGTAAATTAAGTTGAAGAATGATTACATTAAAATCTAATTGTCAAACATGAAATGATTTAAATTAACTTTAATGATATTTAAATTACTAAATATTTAAATATTTGTGAATTAGATAATTGAAATATTTAGAAAGTTAAACAGATGTTAGTGAATCACATATTTACTACTTTATTTAAAGTTACAATTTAACGTGACGATTAATAAATTTAACTTGAATATATAATAATTAGATAGATACTATTGGTTAATCATTAGAACCGTGTTATACTTTAATATTTAATTTAGTATATATTTCAAATTATAAATGTAATTTTAAGTATTTAAATATATAGTATTATATGGATTTTGTAGTAAGATCGATAGAATTGATAACATTAATTACGAATATATATCATAAGTATAATATAAGTTTAGTAAATTAGTTAATAAGAAATTTGATCTTCATTGTTCAACTGTATGTAATAAAACTTTAATACTATATTATAATAAATATATTCAATAAGACCGTATTAAGAATATTGAGACTAATGATTAGATACAAATAATGTACTAAGATAACAAGGTTTAAAATCAAGAATAATATAATAAAGTAGTAAAGCATATAGTATAATCATATAATAAATATAGTTAATTGAAATATTAGAAAACAACACGGTATGGAAACTAATCATAATTAACTAAATAATTAAGACAATATACAGGATCGTATAGAAATATAAGTCATTAAACAAGCAGTTACAAAGCTAATTAGCAAAGACGAAGTTAAGGATAATATTATCAAGTTATACGTATTGAAACTATATGACAAAGCAGTAATTAAAAACTAGTAATTTACTATAAACAAATGTTACTTGGATTAAATATAGACAGTGATAAACTATTACGTAAAATTAAAGTTAGCTGAGTTAAAATACGTAAATAAATACCGAAACGAAAATAGTGTTAAATAGTATTATAAAATAATACTGCCTGTAAATCAACTGTAAGGTATAAAATGACGTTGTAAGTATCATAAATATAACTGGTAGTTTCTAAAATAAATAATCCTAAGATATTAACGATAATTACAACATCGTAATAATAAAATACTGAGTTATCTTAAAATTAATAAATACTATATGAAATTAATTTATGAAACAAGTACTAAAAATTAAGATTTAATTAATACTGAAATAAATACGGGAACAAATGATTACTAAACATTAACTAAATAAAATACAATATCTGAATGAAAGGACAATTAATTAATACGAACAAATCTAAAATTCTGAAGGAAAATGTAAATGACAGGAAACAAACTATTAACGAGAACAGTGTTAATGATAAGAGATAAATGATAATTACTAAACAGTTAGAACATCAAGATAATTAGACTTAAGATGTAAGGAACATGGTAGTATGTCAACGATTATTAAATGTTAACAATTCAATTGAACAGTTAGCAAGTGTATTTATAATTATTATTTTCATTGATTTTATTTATATTTAATCTTGAATTATTTTGAATTTATAATAATTTATTACTTAATGTATACATTTAATGTTAAATGTTATTGGGGTTTGGGTTTGTGTAGTATACGTTGTTAAATATTTTGAATTATATAATGTATTATGTGTATTTGGTTTAAAGTTAAATGAGTAGGTAGAGGTAAAGTAGTTTTCAATTACTTGCGAATGTAATTAAAATTAGTAATTGACAAAAATGCAATTTATTAAAATTGTTAACCTCTTCATAAGCTTCTACACGGTGATTAAAATTATTTGATGTGATTATTTAATTTTCTACCCTGGTCTAAATATGAGTAATTTATATATATATATATATATATATATATATATATATATATATATATATATATAGTGATTAGGGCAACTGTCGTTAACGAAGTATGTAAAGCTTTTGTTCGATGTTTCTTGGCATCAAATTTGTAAGCAGGATCCGGAACATGTGCTTCGCAGTTCGATAACAAGAGGTAACTTCTTCATTAAGCACAGGTATTAAAACTTTCAGTTCCTATGTTTGTCAGACTTTTAAAAGTGTTCACATAAAATTTTAATAGAGGATTGCTTAATCATGCTAAATTTTGTGCACGAATAATAACGTGAAATATGATTGTTAGGAAGTATTAGTAAGGTAATTTAGTAAGACACGTGGAATATACATGTGCTTAAAGTATTGTGATTCTAAAGTCCACTTCCTGTTTTTTAAAAAGTTTATTACAGATGTCTAATCTTTAATAAGGTCATTAATCATTTCTATATCTGAATAAGTTTGAAATTTTATTCACTGAAATTAGCTGCATGTGATTTAAATTTTCTATAAAGAAATGAACTTAACTGATGTGATATACATGTAAACCAACACACAGATCTGTCCGTTGGGTATCAGAAATCTTGTTTTGAAATATTATTAAAAGTAAGGTCTTGTTATGTCAAGACAGATTTATAAGAAAAACCAGAATTCAATTTTATTATTTTGTATTTGTAACTATATTTAAAAAAACGAAATGAGAGAAACTATATTAAATTACATTTTTGGACTCAAGTTTTTTTATTCCATGCATAATTAATTTTAATAAGAATATCTTAGAGAAAATAAATTTTTGAATAATGAAATTAGACGAATGCTGAAATAATTTAAAAGCACAGATATGTTACAATTGATTTATTCTAGATATCCATTTTAATTAAAATACCTTTAGTGTGGTAATCTCAAGATTATCCACTCATAATTATTAGTATGTTCTTTTATTGAAAAGCACAAACCGTGTCTTTTAATAGAAAATTTGTTTTGTACTTTTTCTTTCAGGATCATCGAGATTGAAGAGGTTGTAAGTATGTTCCAAAGGTTTCCAGATGTGTTAGTTCATTAAGTTGTAAGTTTTTTATGGTGCTTAAATCCAATGAGTTTCTGTATCTTCTCATAGAGTATTGAATTTCTTGTGTTGTCCATATAGATACAGTGGCGCTCAATTTCCCTTTTTTCTTTCTATGTTAGCTTATTGTTGAGTTTATACCATCCCCACGCCCATTCTCATTGCTCACCCTTGGGGTAATTCCCAGACTTAGCCGCGAACAAATAAGAAAAGGATAAAGCTTTACTTGTATCCAACGAGTGGAGGCAAAGAATGTTTCACCGCTGGAAGGTAAATGACAACGCCCTGTATATGAACCATAATCATAATTAATTTAATTAATGAAAAATATTCTGAAGATTTATTAGAATAAACAAATTCGCAAGTCGTAAAACGACATAAACTCAAGCTAAAACGCGACACGCATGGATAACGCATCATTATTACGCCAAGAATCCCAATTAAAACAAGTAGGTTTAATAATGCGTAAAATAGCAAACGCATATAATTTAATGCATAAATTGTATTAAGTCTACGTGACTAGAAAGCTAAAATCGACACCTGATGTATTGGAAACGAACAAGGCATGATGGATAAAATCAAAGTTTACCAAATTTATTTAAACAAACAATAGTCTACGTATCTAGAATTATGATAATCAAAGTGAATCAATGCTATTAACTCGAAATGGTACGTGACAAAAGCAACGCGTTGATTTTAACATACAATATAATGCGATAGAATACCCAAAACCTGATATGAAAGTATTATGCATAACAACGAACTCAGCGCTTGTCAATAGATAGACGATGCATTTAAATACGACCGGATTTGTAAATAAAGCAGATCAACATGAAGTAAGACTTAGTTCACATTTCTTAATAGGAAAATATTTACGTGAAGTGATTTATTGTGAAGTATGAAATAATACTATTGTAATTATGGAAAATTAGGTTTGTCGTTTAACCCTTCAAAACCGACTCTAAACAATTACTGAAAACAATTCTAAACAATTACTGGAGAATATTTCTAAACAATTACTGAAGAATAATTCTAAACAATTACTAGGAGATAATTCTAAATAATTACTGGATAAGCGACTCTGAATGATTACTGGATAAGCGATTATAAATAACTACTGGATCAAATGAGGAAATGCAACAAGCATTTACTTTAACTATTAATTGTCAAGGAGTTTAACAAAGGACGCTAGAATAATTTAAGGCTATGCTAAGAGGGATGCAGACAATATCTAAAGCAGTTGGAACAGGGACTGATTCGAGCTGGAAACAACAGGTTAGCCAAACCGAATGTTTTATTAATTTTATATATATTTCTAAACTGAATGATTTCAAAATTAACATTTCGTTGAACATTTTAATTTAAATAATTTAAAATTACTTTCATGATAATTTATGCGAGAGGTCGGCAAGGATCGCTTTTTGAGTACATGTTGTATATTACGTAAATATTTAAAGAAGATGAATAAACGTTTATGGGGCTTCAGTTAGTAATAATAATAGGGTGATTCTTGCTGGATTTTTGATCAACTTTGGCAGTGATAATTATTAATCTTTTATTCAATTATTAAATGAAAGTTCTATTTAGAGAATTTTAAACCTTTTATACGTTGTAAATATTTTTGAGTCTTTGTTTGTCGTATTGTCGCAAGCTCCGTGCGTAATTAAAACTGTTATATATATATATATATATATATATATATATTGCTGTGTTAATAAGATCATTTAGGAGTAGTTAGGACCAATAGTATAGCGCACTCCATATAAAATACATAAGGGCTCAGAAAACGACACGGCTTTTGAAGAAAACAAGAAATACGATAATTAGACTAGAAAGTAAAGGACAACGCCCTATATATAAATAATAATCATAATTAATTTAGTTAATGAAAAATATTTTGAAGATGTATTTGAATAAAACAAATCCGCACGTCATTAAACAACATAATTGCAAGCTGAAACGCGACACGAATGGATAACGCAACAATATTACGTCAAGGATCCTAATTAAAACAAGCAGGTTTAAAATGCTTAATATAGCAAACGCACATAATTTAAGGCATACATTGTATTAAGTCTACGTGACTGGCAAAATCGACACCTGATTTATTGGAAACAAACAAGGCATGGTAATTAAAATCAAAGTTCACCAAATTTATTTAAACAAACAATGGTTTACTTATCTAGAAGTATGAAAATCCAAGCGAATCAACGCTATTAACTCGAAATAGTACGTGACAAGAGTAACGCGTTGATGTTAATATACAATAATAATACCATGGAATATCCGAAAACCTGGTATGAAAGTTTAATACAAAACAACGAACTTTGCGCTTGTCAATAGATAGACGGTGCATTTAAATATGACCGGATTTGTAAACAAAGCATTTCGCCATGAAGTAAAGCATAGTTCACGTTTCTGAAAACAAAATATCCCCGTAAAGTGATTAATTGTGAAGTGTAAAATAACACCTGTAATTATGGAAAATTGATGGGTTTGTCGTTTTATCTTTAAATAAAAAGCGTAAGTAACTAAAAGTTGTTTTAATTTAAATTCTAATATTAACCTTAATAACAAGGACTCTAAATAATTACGGAGACAGCTCTGAATAATTACTGGAGACAAATCTAAATAATTACTGGAAACAAATCTAAATAATTACTGAAGACAAATCTGAATAATTACTAGAGACAACTCTAAATTAATACGGGAACAAGTGTAAATAAATGCTGAAGCGATTATAAATGATTATTACTGAAACAAATGAGAAAATGCAACAACCATTACTTCAACGATAAATGGTCAAGGAGTTTAATGGAGGACGCTAGTGTCTTTAAGGCGATGTTATGAGGATGCAGACAATACCGAAAACAGTTAGACCAGAGACTGATTCAAGCTGAAAACAACAGGTTAGCCAAGCTGTATAGCGCACTTCATATAAAATACATGAGCGCTCAGAAAACGAGACAGTTTTCTGAAGAAAACAAAAAATACGATAATTCCGCTGTAACGAATATATATTCTGTGGCACTAGTTTTGAAGAAATCACATCTATGCATTGTAGATCTGTGATATTTAATTTTTGTATTCGATATAGTTATATCTGAAAGAAACAATTCCACAATGGAACAGAAAATTATTACCATTTAATTAGCTTAAATGCATTACCAAGAAATATTTAATAACAATATACACTCTGAAAACGTATTTAAAAAGAAACAAGTCATTTGTGTTGCCTAATACATAGGCGGATTATATCTTTTCAGTTATTAAAATTAAGATAGCGCTTGCGTAAATAGTGTCACGAGGTGACGCGTAAGACGTATGAGCTGTTCTTTACGTGGACGGTACGGAAGGCCAAGCCGGCCATTGCAGTTTAACATGTAAGCGAAGCTGCAACTTATAAAGATGGGGACACGGGCTCGTGAGAAGTGGAGCCTGAGAATAAATATATCATGGTAGGGGCAGGAGAGGTGGTCGTCTTGGGGGCCCAGAAGAGCTGTCATTCCTGTAGCTCCGGCAAGGCAATAGACCACGCTTTTTCTTAAAAATAGTTAGACAGGTCGGTGATTGTTAACGGTGAGACCACAATATTTAAATAATTTTATACTAAAACAAAATATTTTTAATTCCTTAGCGCATGAAATAACCATGGTTATATATATATATATATATATATATATATATATATATATATTGCTGTGAAACCTCTTGAATTACCTGGTCTGTTGACTTTCTTCTGTTAATCGCCTCGGCTGCTCCCCTATATAACTTTCATCCTCATACATAAAAAAAACAAACACATTCCTACCACAAACATCAACGTCAACTCTATTTACATCAATATTCACAATACATTAAAATTTCAAAATTAAATTTTGGCATAAATTTCAGTATCAGAAATTTTCAAGATTACATTTATTATCATTTAAATGTGCATCCTGAATTAAAGTCCTTGTTGGATGCCTACTAATTAATGTAACAATATATGCAGAGTAAAAAGGGAGCATCTACCACCCCTTTACGTTAATTAACCAGGTTCGTCTAATTGAGCTCAAAGACATACCTAAAATTTCATCATAATCCAGAACATCAATACTAAATACCCCTTTCTACTTAAACAAGCAAATTTCATCTTAACATTAAAATTTTATGGTTAGTACAATTTCACTAATGTCCATTTAAAGTAAATCAATTATAAAGTTATTCAACACACACCAAAATGTCCAACAAAATAGTATAATTTACCTGAAGGTTACTGTCCTCGTAGCTTCAATGTACATCGTCCCTTTAGTTAATCACACCATTCCAACAGGATTATATTTACGGCTTCTAATTCTCAACGCTTTTAAAATTTTCTCCATCACCATTTATTTAAAGTTGTTTCTGGGCTTTTCCGGAACTCATCTGTGTATATCTGACCCTTGTTTCGTGGATCCAGACACGTATTTGAACCATTTAAGTATTAATACCCCCGAAAAATAACAAAGAAATTCATACTTCTTTCACCAAGATACGCCAAAACTGCCTACTTTTGTGTATACATTTGTCGTTGAAAATTTTGCTAATTGGTACAGTGATACTAAATTTTATTACCTTGTATCTAAGTGCACTGACGTACATTCATGTTAGCACGTAAATAACAAACTATTTTGAATCACTAAAATATACGAGCAAACTTTAAATTATTTTATCAAACTAAAATGCACTGTTTAACATCTTGAATCAAGTCGCGGATGTAAGAGCTTTTAACGCATCGAATAGTCAAAAGTCTAAGAGGCCTTGTTTATATTCACCTCGGTATATATAGCAAAAAGCCTGTCTGTCGGTCTGTTCCCCAAAACGGGTAATTCTAAAGAATTTCTCATGCCATGTTCCCAGTCCGTCGCTCGCGCGTCGGTTTTACAATTTTGTACTCGCCCTATTTAAAACTCAGAAATTCTCACACGGCACGCAAACATGTCCGAGAAAAGCTAATTAATTTTGTACAGAAATCGTTGTTTCTACCTCTGATATTTGCATCCTATTTTCAACCAATCGTGACCCTCGTGACGTTGCTTAAATCACGCCTTTTACTATATGTGTCTTTGCTTGACGCATTTTCTCTTTCCTTTTCTAACCTGTTCGTATTGGTGCAAATTGATATTCTTTATTATCGATTATATTTTAGTCCATGTGGACTATCTGGGTTTAATAACCCCGTATCGCACCTTCTCGTGAATATTAAGCCACGGTTTCTTCAAGATTCTTTGAAACCATTTGTTATCTACCCAATTTTCGCCGTACGTGATATTTAAACTACGCAGGTGTTCAAAATAATATTAATTCTCAGAGCTTTATTTTCTGGTATTATAATCTTGGATTTTCACACTTTTATGCTTATTATTAATAATGGTTTAATTAACTCCAATTAAAATTGACTTCTATCCTTTCATTTTAGCGAATACAAGTTAACTATTAATTATTATGTGTACACTTTGTTTTACTACCGGTTACTTAAAATAGGGTTAATTAATATAAATTTTGCACGTAATTTCCATTTGTTTAGGAATAATTACATTACCCGTAGAGCTTGTTAATACTGTTTCTTTTGATATAAAGCGTCTTGTACATGATTTAAATCTCTTATGTTTAATGAAACTAATAACCTTTTATGCTTCACGGTTTTAATAAAGCGTACCTTTTCCCAAAGCTTCTACACGGTGATTAAAATTATTTGATGTGATTATTTAATTTTCTACCCTGGTCTAAATATGAGTATTTTCCCCCTATTTGAATACAAATAATCCCACTTATTTGAATGTAAATATAAAGCATTTAGACAAAAAAAATTACAAAAAAAAAATGGCCTATCTTTCTCTACCCTTATCTATCTAACTTACCTACTTTGTCTCCAATCCAAAAAAAATATTTACACCTACCTATATCCCTATCCTATTCCTAACTCTCACCTAATTCTATAAACTGAAATTATCCCTACCTTCATCCTACTTATTCATCTAATCCTATATACATCCTATATACCTATCCTATTCCTAACTTTTAACTAATCTTCACTATACTTTACTTCATCCTACCTAATCCTATATACCTATCCCATTCCTAACTTTATTCCTAACTCTCCACTAATCTTCTATGAAATATCTACACTTAACCTATCTTATTTTCTTCCTACATTTACTCTTTATTCTCATCCTAAACCTATTCCTAATTATCTCCCATATTTATCCTATACCTAGCTTTATTTTCTATAAACACTTACTTCTACTCTTCTATCTACACCTATTCTATCCCTATCCTATTTAAATCTAACTCTCTTCTTGACCCTCCATGTCTTTCTTCTTACCATCTTAATACTCTTCATCCCTATCTCTCCCCCTTCTATATCTATACTTATTATTCCTATTATCTCACATACAATACATTTATCATCCCTATTATCCTGACTCTTAAATACTACTTCTTCTTTAGTCCCTACACTTGTCTGTTTCTTATTTATTATTGTTTCCCTTTCTGCCGACAAACCAAACGATACTACTTTACAATTATCGATTTTTCCCTCTACGGAAATTCCTATGTACCTTCTAGAATTCTTATGTAATGGAATCCGCCAGAATGAATCCCTTAAATCTACTTTATTAAAAACAAACTTGCCATCTTTACTTAATTTCGCCTTCACCTGCTCCTGATATGCTGCTTCTACCCCCACTACTTCTGCATGTTTTTGTAATAAAGCTTGAACCTCTACTCTCCTATCCTCTGGACATATTATCGTGTTGCTCTGTTTAACTTCATCATCCTCTACCTCTACTACATTAATACTAAACCCCGTGTCATCCTCTGTGACTTCATAACTGCCCTTCCATGGCACTACCCTATCATTAATCCTTATTACCTTCCGTTCCATATCTATCAAAACCCCTAACTTCATCATACAGTCAACACCTAAAATGCTCTGAAACTTCAGTCCAGGTACAATTACAAACTCCTGTTCACAGCTTAAACCTCCTAGATCTATCCTAAGCACCACAACACTATTTACTACAGCAAACTTCTTTTTATTTGGAGCTACTAAATGGCTACGCTTTATAGGCATAATTCTATCACAAACCTTATCCCTAACTTTTGCTGACGAATTCCTCCGATATTAAACTCGCCTCTGCCCCTGTATCAAGTAATACTTCTACATTATTTTCAAAAATTTCTAAATTAATAATTGGCAAACATAATTTTTCCTCAGTTTCTGGCTCTACTTCCTCCTCAATTTTGAAAAATTCCTTGGATGTTCATAAACATTTACACTGAAATCTAGTGGTCTGTCGCGTTCTAAAAATTCTGTCCAGGTCTGTTTTCCTACTCGGTCCTGGTCTAGCCGTCACCTCAGCGTATGTCCTAGGCGTTTCCACTCGTTCCGTGTCTGTATTAGCAGTCCCGCTCATGTCTGGTGAACTATTCATTCTGGTAGGTCCCGGTCTCGGTGCAGGTCCCCTTCCTAAACTATTACTCCTAACATATGGTCGTCTCTGTTCCCAATTCTGTCGCTGGTATCCGTAACTATTCCCCCGTCTAGCGTAGTTGTCCCGTCTATTGTCAAACCTAACAGTGTTGATCTGTCTTTCCCTGTTATCCCGAGGTCGTCCACTACTTACGTCGTCGTACCTCTGCAAGTATTCTAGAAACATTTCTCTGTCCACTATGTTCTGTAGTGCTACGTGCTGTCTTATGTCTACCTCGAAGTGTCGTGATACATACTTAATAATTTGTCGGTCCGTCAGTGGTGGGTTCAGTTGCTTTGCTATGCTATACTTGCGTATAGCATATTGCTCCTACTTCCTGAAAATTCTCCTTAAATTTCCCTGTGATTAAGTCGTCTCGTACCTGGTCTTGTCTGTGGTCACTCCAGTAGTGCTTTAAAATTTGTTTTCAAAGTCCTGATACGTGTCTATGTCCTGTCCTACTAAATTGTACCATGCTTCCGCATTGTCCTTTAATAAAGCCTTTATCGTATTTAGTTTAGTCTGTTCGTCAAATAAATTTCTCACTAGATTTCTTACACTATTAATAAAAATTTGTGGATTTACCCTGTTATCGCCATAAAACTTCATGTGTTGGTCCAATGATACGCCACCTGTAGAAAATCTGGGACCATCCCCCGTTAAATTTGACATGTTGTATTTGATACTACTAACTTCGCGTTCTACCCTGCCTAACTGATCCCTACATGAGTCCGTCACTTCAGTCATTTTACATTAATCTCTTCTTCACAAAAATGCGTACTTCGGACCTTAAATGTCCCATTTCCTGTCGAAGACCTGTAATATCCCGCTCATTTTTATCTACCTTATTTTCAACTTCCCCCATTTTCACGGTAAGACTATTTTTAAATTCTGTAAATTCTCTCGTCGATTTTTCTATTTTATTCCCTAATTCCTGATTTAATTGGTCAAATTTCTTATTCGATTCTTCCCTAGCTCTATTAGATTCATCGCTTAGCTGTTCTAATTTTCTATTGGATTCTTCACTCATCCTCTCTAACATTCTCAATATCATCTCGTTTCCTTGATCCCCTGATTCCGTCCTCGACTGATCTCTACTGCCTCCAGCTTCTTCCATTTTCGAATTTTTCCCACACAATGCACTATCGTCACTTCCAATTTCCACTCCTTGACTCCTTAACCACTCCTTTCTCTGCATACGTTCTAATCACTCTCACACACTCTAAAATACTCTTAAATTTATACACACACAGAAACTCTCTCTCTCAGATCGCCAGTTTCCTGGAATAAAATCACAAAAATTTTATTTGGAACTCGAGCCCTCACGTTGTGGTCGCCATAAACTGCTGTGATATACTCCTATATCTGCGGGAACTGGGTCCTTTCAACAAAAAAATTCTAGTCCCACCGATTGGGCGTCATAAACTGCTGTGATCCTGGTTTCGCTTCAGCTGCTCACCTAATTTTATAAACCTCCTCATACATAAAAAAAACAAACACATTCCTACCACAAACATCAACGTCAACTCTATTTACATCAATATTCACAATACATTAAAATTTCAAAATTAAATTTTGGCATAAATTTCAGTATCAGAAATTTCAAGATTACATTTATTATCATTTAAATGTGCATCCTGAATTAAAGTCCTTGTTGGATGCCTACTAATTAATGTAACAATATATGCAGAGTAAAAGGGAGCATCTACCACCCTTTACGTTAATTAACCAGGTTCGTCTAATTGAGCTCAAAGACATACCTAAAATTTCATCATAATCCAGAACATCAATACTAAATACCCTTTCTACTTAAACAAGCAAATTTCATCTTAACATTAAAATTTTATGGTTAGTACAATTTCACTAATGTCCATTTAAAGTAAATCAATTATAAAGTAATTCAACACACACAAAATGTCAAACAAAATAGTATAATAAAGTTATTCAACACACACCAAAATGTCAAACAAAATAGTATAATTTACCTGAAGGTTACTGTCCACGTAGTTTCAATGTACATCGTCCCTTTAGTTAATCACACCATTCCAACAGGATTATATTTACGGCTTCTAATTCTCAACGCTTTTAAAATTTTCTCCATCACCATTTATTTAAAGTTGTTTCTGGGCTTTTCCGGAACTCATCTGTGTATATCTGACCCTTGTTTCGTGGATCCAGATACGTATTTGAACCATTTAAGTATTAATACCCCCGAAAAATAACAAAGAAATTCATACTTCTTTCACCAAGATACGCCAAAACTGCCTACTTTTGTGTATACATTTTGTCGTTGTAAATTTTGCTAATTGGTACAGTGATACTAAATTTTATTACCTTGTATCTAAGTGCACTGACGTACATTCATGTTAGCACGTAAATAACAAACTATTTTGAATCACTAAAATATACGAGCAAACTTTAAATTATTTTATCAAACTAAAATGCACTGTTTAACATCTTGAATCAAGTCGCGGATGTAAGAGCTTTTAACGCATCGAATAGTCAAAAGTCTAAGAGGCCTTGTTTATATTCACCTCGGTATATATAGCAAAAGCCTGTCTGTCGGTCTGTTCCCCAAAACGGGTAATTCTAAAGAATTTCTCATGCCATGTTCCCAGTCCGTCGCTCGCGCGTCGGTTTTTACGAATTTTGTACTCGCCCTATTTAAAACTCAGAAATTCTCACACGGCACGCAAACATGTCTGAGAAAAGCTAATTAATTTTGTACAGAAATCGTTGTTTCTACCTCTGATATTTGCATCCTATTTTCAACCAATCGTGACCCTCGTGACGTTGCTTAAATCACGCCTTTTACTATATGTGTCTTTGCTTGACGCATTTTCTCTTTCCTTTTCTAACCTGTTCGTATTGGTGCAAATTGATATTCTTTATTATCGATTATATTTTAGTCCATGTGGACTATCTGGGTTTAATAACCCCGTATCGCACCTTCTCGTGAATATTAAGCCACGGTTTCTTCAAGATTCTTTGAAACCATTTGTTATCTACCCAATTTTCGCCGTACGTGATATTTAAACTACGCAGGTGTTCAAAATAATATTAATTCTCAGAGCTTTATTTTCTGGTATTATAATCTTGGATTTTCACACTTTTATGCTTATTATTAATAATGGTTTAATTAACTCCAATTAAAATTGACTTCTATCCTTTCATTTTAGCGAATACAAGTTAACTATTAATTATTATGTGTACACTTTGTTTTACTACCGGTTACTTAAAATAGGGTTAATTAATATAAATTTTGCACGTAATTTCCATTTGTTTAGGAATAATTACATTACCCGTAGAGCTTGTTAATACTGTTTCTTTTGATATAAAGCGTCTTGTACTTGATTTAAATCTCTTATGTTTAATGAAACTAATAACCTTTTATGCTTCACGGTTTTAATAAAGCGTACCTCTTCCCAAAGCTTCTACACGGTGATTAAAATTATTTGATGTGATTATTTAATTTTCTACCCTGGTCTAAATATGAGTAATATATATATATATATATATATATATATATATAGTGATTAGGGCAACTGTCGTTAACGAAGTATGTAAAGCTTTTGTTCGATGTTTCTTGGCATCAAATTTGTAAGCAGGATCCGGAACATGTGCTTCGCAGTTCGATAACAAGAGGTAACTTCTTCATTAAGCACAGGTATTAAAACTTTCAGTTCCTATGTTTGTCAGACTTTTAAAAGTGTTCACATAAAATTTTAATAGAGGATTGCTTAATCATGCTAAATTTTGTGCACGAATAATAACGTGAAATATGATTGTTAGGAAGTATTAGTAAGGTAATTTAGTAAGACACGTGGAATATACATGTGCTTAAAGTATTGTGATTCTAAAGTCCACTTCCTGTTTTTAAAAGTTTATTACAGATGTCTAATCTTTAATAAGGTCATTAATCATTTCTATATCTGAATAAGTTTGAAATTTTATTCACTGAAATTAGCTGCATGTGATTTAAATTTTCTATAAAGAAATGAACTTAACTGATGTGATATACATGTAAACCAACACACAGATCTGTCCGTTGGGTATCAGGAATCTTGTTTTGAAATATTATTAAAAGTAAGGTCTTGTTATGTCAAGACAGATTTATAAGAAAAACCAGAATTCAATTTTATTATTTTGTATTTGTAACTATATTTAAAAAAACGAAATGAGAGAAACTATATTAAATTACATTTTTGGACTCAAGTTTTTTTATTCCATGCATAATTAATTTTAATAAGAATATCTTAGAGAAAATAAATTTTTTGAATAATGAAATTAGACGAATGCTGAAATAATTTAAAAGCACAGATATGTTACAATTGATTTATTCTAGATATCCATTTTTAATTAAAATACCTTTAGTGTGGTAATCTCAAGATTATCCACTCATAATTATTAGTATGTTCTTTTATTGAAAAGCACAAACCGTGTCTTTTTAATAGAAAATTTGTTTTGTACTTTTTCTTTCAGGATCATCGAGATTGAAGAGGTTGTAAGTATGTTCCAAAGGTTTCCAGATGTGTTAGTTCATTAAGTTGTAAGTTTTTTTATGGTGCTTAAATCCAATGAGTTTCTGTATCTTCTCATAGGAGTATTGAATTTCTTGTGTTGTCCATATAGATACAGTGGCGCTCAATTTCCCTTTTTTCTTTCTATGTTAGCTTATTGTTGAGTTTATACCATCCCCACGCCCATTCTCATTGCTCACCCTTGGGGTAATTCCCAGACTTAGCCGCGAACAAATAAGAAAAGGATAAAGCTTTACTTGTATCCAACGAGTGGAGGCAAAGAATGTTTCACCGCTGGAAGGTAAATGACAACGCCCTGTATATGAACCATAATCATAATTAATTTAATTAATGAAAAATATTCTGAAGATTTATTAGAATAAACAAATTCGCAAGTCGTAAAACGACATAAACTCAAGCTAAAACGCGACACGCATGGATAACGCATCATTATTACGCCAAGAATCCCAATTAAAACAAGTAGGTTTAATAATGCGTAAAATAGCAAACGCATATAATTTAATGCATAAATTGTATTAAGTCTACGTGACTAGAAAGCTAAAATCGACACCTGATGTATTGGAAACGAACAAGGCATGATGGATAAAATTAAAGTTTACCAAATTTATTTAAACAAACAATAGTCTACGTATCTAGAATTATGATAATCAAAGTGAATCAATGCTATTAACTCGAAATGGTACGTGACAAAAGCAACGCGTTGATTTTAACATACAATATAATGCGATAGAATACCCAAAAACCTGATATGAAAGTATTATGCATAACAACGAACTCAGCGCTTGTCAATAGATAGACGATGCATTTAAATACGACCGGATTTGTAAATAAAGCAGATCAACATGAAGTAAGACTTAGTTCACATTTCTTAATAGGAAAATATTTACGTGAAGTGATTTATTGTGAAGTATGAAATAATACTATTGTAATTATGGAAAATTAGGTTTGTCGTTTAACCCTTCAAAAACCGACTCTAAACAATTACTGAAAAACAATTCTAAACAATTACTGGAGAATATTTCTAAACAATTACTGAAGAATAATTCTAAACAATTACTAGGAGATAATTCTAAATAATTACTGGATAAGCGACTCTGAATGATTACTGGATAAGCGATTATAAATAACTACTGGATCAAATGAGGAAATGCAACAAGCATTTACTTTAACTATTAATTGTCAAGGAGTTTAACAAAGGACGCTAGAATAATTTAAGGCTATGCTAAGAGGGATGCAGACAATATCTAAAGCAGTTGGAACAGGGACTGATTCGAGCTGGAAACAACAGGTTAGCCAAACCGAATGTTTTATTAATTTTATATATATTTCTAAACTGAATGATTTCAAAATTAACATTTCGTTGAACATTTTTAATTTAAATAATTTAAAATTACTTTCATGATAATTTATGCGAGAGGTCGGCAAGGATCGCTTTTTTGAGTACATGTTGTATATTACGTAAATATTTAAAGAAGATGAATAAACGTTTATGGGGCTTCAGTTAGTAATAATAATAGGGTGATTCTTGCTGGATTTTGATCAACTTTGGCAGTGATAATTATTAATCTTTTATTCAATTATTAAATGAAAGTTCTATTTAGAGAATTTTAAACCTTTTATACGTTGTAAATATTTTGAGTCTTTGTTTGTCGTATTGTCGCAAGCTCCGTGCGTAATTAAAAACTGTTATATATATATATATATATATATATATATATATTGCTGTGTTAATAAGATCATTTAGGAGTAGTTAGGACCAATAGTATAGCGCACTCCATATAAAATACATAAGGGCTCAGAAAACGACACGGCTTTTTGAAGAAAACAAGAAATACGATAATTAGACTAGAAAGTAAAGGACAACGCCCTATATATAAATAATAATCATAATTAATTTAGTTAATGAAAAATATTTTGAAGATGTATTTGAATAAAACAAATCCGCACGTCATTAAACAACATAATTGCAAGCTGAAACGCGACACGAATGGATAACGCAACAATATTACGTCAAGGATCCTAATTAAAACAAGCAGGTTTAAAAATGCTTAATATAGCAAACGCACATAATTTAAGGCATACATTGTATTAAGTCTACGTGACTGGCAAAAATCGACACCTGATTTATTGGAAACAAACAAGGCATGGTAATTAAAATCAAAGTTCACTAAATTTATTTAAACAAACAATGGTTTACTTATCTAGAAGTATGAAAATCCAAGCGAATCAACGCTATTAACTCGAAATAGTACGTGACAAGAGTAACGCGTTGATGTTAATATACAATAATAATACCATGGAATATCCGAAAACCTGGTATGAAAGTTTAATACAAAAACAACGAACTTTGCGCTTGTCAATAGATAGACGGTGCATTTAAATATGACCGGATTTGTAAACAAAGCATTTCGCCATGAAGTAAAGCATAGTTCACGTTTCTGAAAACAAAATATCCCCGTAAAGTGATTAATTGTGAAGTGTAAAATAACACCTGTAATTATGGAAAATTGATGGGTTTGTCGTTTTATCTTTAAATAAAAGCGTAAGTAACTAAAAGTTGTTTTAATTTAAATTCTAATATTAACCTTAATAACAAGGACTCTAAATAATTACGGAGACAGCTCTGAATAATTACTGGAGACAAATCTAAATAATTACTGGAAACAAATCTAAATAATTACTGAAGACAAATCTGAAAAATTACTAGAGACAACTCTAAATTAATACGGGAACAAGTGTAAATAAATGCTGAAGCGATTATAAATGATTATTACTGAAACAAATGAGAAAATGCAACAACCATTACTTCAACGATAAATGGTCAAGGAGTTTAATGGAGGACGCTAGTGTCTTTAAGGCGATGTTATGAGGGATGCAGACAATACCGAAAACAGTTAGACCAGAGACTGATTCAAGCTGAAAACAACAGGTTAGCCAAGCTGTATGTTTATTAATTTATTATTTTATTTGTGGATATTTCATTGTACATTGCTAAACTGAATCATTTAAAATTTAACATTCAATTGAATGCTACTAATTTATATACTTTAAAAATTGCTTTCATGATAATTTATGTGCGGGGTTGGCAAGGTTTGTGTTTTTGAGTATACGTTGTAAATATTTTTGAACATTATAGTAATTTGTGCTTAATGGTATTTTGGTTTAAAGATTAAAACAGGAAGGAGAGGTAGAAGGTAGATTTAAATTATTTGTTTGTCGTATTGTGCGTAATTCAAAAACTGAGCTAGCCGAAGTAATTAAAATTGTAGATTAAAAATTGACAGATAAACAATTTTTACCTTTATAATTCACAAAAAGGGCGCATAGGGGTATTGCTACAGTATCACAACAAAGTTATATGACGTCACCAACGTGGGGCTCGATCAAAATATATCACACCCCAAGTTATATGCTGTAACAACGTGTGGTTGAACTCAAATATCTCATCACAAAGATATATGGAGACCTCAACGGAAAACAGAACTAAAAATAAGATAGAGCGTCAACGTGAGGTTAAAACAAAATAAATTAAGTAAAAATTAAAGGCAACGAAATCGAGGGTTTTATTTTGAATTTAAAATAATTATAGAACAGTAATAAAAATGGATAAAAGAATGAAGGAAATGGGAGAAACGTTAAGGAATCAAGGAGTAGAAATAGGTTCACAGGAAAGTGTGATTTTACAGGACACATCAATGGAAGCTGCAGGTAGAATGTTGGCAGCACATTTTGAAGTAGAGGTAAGGCAGTACATCGCTCTCCAGAACATCATGGATCGTGACATATTCTTAGAATACTTGCAGCGGTACGATGAGATGAGAATGAATTGCAGAGAAGAAGGTCGAACGATTACTCAACAAAGAAAGCAGAGAAGGGTGCCAAGCACCAGGATACAATATGAAAGGACAAATCATAATTACAGAGGAAATCTTAGAAACAACTCCAACGGTAACATGAGAAATAATTGGAATGTCAGAAATCGACCATGACAAGCATCAAATAGGAGAGACCCTATTAGGAATGATAACCGAAGCCAAATTAACTAAAGACATGAGGAAGGAGCAACGGAATCAAGAAGGATTAATGGTACCTATGCTGAGGTCACGAATCGACCAGTCCTATCTAATACAAATGCAAATTTTTAATAGAAGAGAAACCAAATAAGCCTTTGGAAATGAACAAATATGAACATCAGCAGGAAATCATAAAACTGGAAACGGAAAATGATTTTAGTAGAAATTTATTGCCTATAATTAATTTAAAAGTAAAGGACAAAGTAATCGGGATACTCATAGATACCGGAGCAGAGATATCACTCGTCACAGAAGATTTTATTGAAAAAAGAAAATTAATAAAGAAAATAATGCCGATGAAGAAGTGTAATTTAATAGCACCAAACAATAGAAAGTTTGCATGCGTAAGTAATATAGTGATTCTGAAGTGTGAGATACGAGAAGGGAAATTTGAACATGAATACGTGATTGTACCTGGATTAAAAATGGTCGCTATATGGGGGATGAACATTATAGATAAGCTGGGGATAAAAATCAATGCGGAAAGCAAGGATATATTATGCAAAGGGAAATGCATCAAATAGGATGAAGAAATAAGAATAGATGGTGAATGTGTAATTATACATCAATTTGAGTGTAATTTAGATGAAGAGAATGAAAATAAAGATATTAAGTGTCCAGGTGACATGAAAATTACAGTGAGTGCATTATTGGAGCAATACGCAGAATTAATAGAGTCAGAATCACGAATCGCGACAGGTTATGAGCATAGGCTAGAAGTGGTGAATACCGAACCATTTAATACAAAAGTATATCCCATTCCAGCGGCATACAGAGAAAGGTGAGGAATGAAGTTGAGCAAATGTTACGAGATGGAATCATAGAGAAATCAAACACACACTTCGTTAATCTATTGGTGGTGGTCAAGAAGAGTGATGATAGCATCAGACTATGGCACGATGCGAGAAAAATCAATCAAAGCACCAAACCACAATATAATTGTCCACCAACAATGGACGGCATTATGGCAAGAATAGGCAATAAAAAGATTTTTACGAAAATTGATTTAAAAAAATTGTTTTGGCTAATCTCGCTAGCCAAAGAATCGAAGAAATATACGAGTTTTTCTATAGAAGGGCATATCTATCAATTTAAAGTGGTCCGTTTTGGTTTGTCTTCAAGTACGGATGCTTTGGTCAAGGCAATGCAAAGCACCTTGGGACTATACGAAGAATTCTGCATGCATTATGTAGACGATATTTTAATATTCAGCGACAATATAGAACAACACTTGGTACATCTTGAGAGAATATTACTAGAATTAAATGTGGCAGGACTAAAACTGAATCTGATGAAATGCGAATTTTTCCAGGATAGGGTGAAGTTCTTGAGATACCAGATCAGTGTTGAGGGTATATTCATAGATAAGGATTGGTTGTCGGAAAAACTAGAATATCCAAGGCGAAGGAATATACGGACTTTATGGGCTTTTCTGGGGGTAATGAATTTTTACAAAAAGTTTATTCCGTCGTTTTCGCAAAAAACCATTCCACTATTCACTTTGTTGAAGAAAGGAGTTAGATGGGCATGGAGTGAGGCTCATGAAGAGGCATATCGAAGCCTAATTGCTCAGTTCCACGAGCAGGTTATTTTGAGACACCCGGACTTCGGAAAAGAATTCATTTTGCGCACGGATGCGTCGGACAACGCTTTGGCTGCGGAACTGTGTCAGATCCAGGATGGGGTAGAGGTACCCATCTCATTTATCTCCAGAACCTTAAATACTCATGAGCTTAATTATACAATCAGTGAAAAAGAAATGGCAGTTGTAAAATTAAAGTTTTACCTGATGGGGAGACATTTTGTGATTGAGACGGACCACTCCGCCTTGTGTTCGCTCTTCGACACAAGGTTCACAAATAATTGAGTATACAGATGGGGTCTGTTATTACAGGATTTTGATTTTGAAATCCGATAGTGGCGGATGCTTTCAGCAGAAATAAAATAAACAGCAATCTAAAATCAAATGAGATTTTTATAGCAATGCACCACCTAGTAAGGGATGAGACAATATTTTCACACGAAAGAATTTCAGCTATGCAAGAAGATAGTGAGGATATTCAATTTATAAAAATCAAGTTGAGGGAAGTTCCCAACTATAAGCAGTTTGAGAATATTAATGACTTTCTCATAAAGCATTTGAATGGCGAGGAATTGTATGTGTTGGACAAAGAATTTGCAAAGTCGACCATAAAAGAATTGCACATTAAATATGGACACTTGGGAATTAGAAAGCTATGGTTGTTGTTTAGGGAAAACTTCTATGTCCAGAGGGACTTAGTGCTCATTAAGGAGATAGTAAATACGTGTCATCTGTGCACCTTGGGAAAATACAAAAACCACATCAACCAAAATATTATTAAGAGCATTCAAGTGAATAATTCCTTAGATTTAATTGTTATAGACTATTTAAGCAATCTAGTTCCCACCAGAAGAGGAAGTAAACATGTCCTAGTGGTAGTAGATGTATTTTCAAAATATACACGACTGTTTCCCACTCGAAACTGTAATACGATTGAAACCATCAATAAACTAGAACGATTTATAGCAGAAAAAGGGAGATTTAGAAGAATCCTAGCTGACAATGCTACCCACTTCAATAATGCTCGATTTGTAGCACATTGGGAAAATCAGCAAATAGGGGTTGTCTTCTGCAGTATACGGCATCCCCAAGGAAATCCCGCAGAACGATATATACAGGAAACATGCAAGTTCTTGCGAATGACTTCACATCAGGACCAACGAAGTTGAGAAAAGAATATACCCAAGGTGGAGATGTTTATAAATCATGTCCCATACACGGTTACGGAGGAAGACCCATAAGTCTAATGAGAGGAGTACATCGCGATCGACCATGGGAAATTGTGCCAAAAGAGGAAGAATTCGAACTGAAAATGCAAAGGGATCGAAAAAGACTACAAGAGAAGGCACAAAAATATACACAAAAGATGAATGAGTGGGGTGAAAAAGAGGACTGCCTTCCAAATAGGAGACAAGGTCATTGTAAAGAATTTGAGAGTGGAAAGAAGGCACTTAAACATATGTGCTAAGTTACACCTGCCATACATAGGTCCATTCTTGGTCAACAAAAACATAGGTGGAAACTCATATGAGCTGAAGGAATTGAATTCTGACACAATCAGGGGAAAATTCCATATAAATTTATTATACCCGTACCGAGAAAACGGATAGACATAGTAGGAAAAATACAATAGAATAGGTTAATAATAATTAGGATAGGTTTAGGAAAGTAGAAGTAGTATAGGTTGATGGAAATGGGAAGAAATATGTAAATAGAAAATAGTTTAGTAGAAATATTTGAAAAAAACAATATTTAGTATAGGTTGATGTAAATAAGAAAAAGTATATGTAAATAGGAAAAAGTATAAATAAATAGGGATAGATAAACATTAGAAATAAAAAGAGATCGTCGTATAAATTTAGGAAAAATAGAAAATAGGGAAATATAATGTTTAGAATAGATTTACAGATCCTTGTGTAAATAGTAGTTATTTAGAAAATATCATAAAATATTTGGAATGGATAGGTGTATAGTTATAGAATAGATTAGATTAAAATAGGAATAGGGGTGTAAAAATAATTTAGGAATTTGTGTTAGTAAAAAATAAAAACAAAATAATTTTGAACCAATGTGAATTTTCGTCTCACATTGAGCCCAAAAAATAATATTTTTTAAAAATTTTTGTTTTAATTTAGGGGAAAATGCTGTGTTAATAAGGTCATTTAGAGGTAGTTAAGACCAACAGTATAGCGCACTCCATATAAAATACATAAGGGCTCAGAAAACGACACAGTTTTCTGAAGAAAACAAGAAATACGATAATTAGACTAAGTAAAGGACAACGCCCTGTATATAAATAATAATCATAATTAATTTAGTTAATGAAAAATATTTTAAAGATCTATTTGAATAAAACAAATCCGCGAGTTGTTAAACAACATAATTGCAAGCTGAAACGCGACACGCATGGATAACGCAACATTATTACGTCAAGAATCCTAATTAAAACAAAGCAGGTTTAAAAATGCGTAAGATAGCAAACGCACATAATTTAAGGCATACATTGTATTAAGTCTACGTGACTGGAAAATTAAAATCGATACCTGATTTATTGGAAACAAACAAGGCATGGTAATTAAAATCAAAGTTCACCAAATTTATTTAAACAAACAATGGTTTACTTATCTAGAAGTATGATAATCCAAGCGAATCAACGCTATTAACTCGAAATAGTACGTGACAAAAGTAACACGTTGATGTTAATATACAATAATATCATGGGATATCCGAAAACCTGGTATGAAAGTTTAATACACAAACAACGAACTTTGCGCTTGTCAATAGATAGACGGTGCATTTAAATATGACCGGATTTGTAAACAAAGCATTTCACCATGAAGTAAAGCATAGTTCACGTTTCTGAAAACAAAAATATTTACGTAAAGTGATTAATTGTGAAGTGTAAAATAACACCTGTAATTATGGAAAATTGATGGGTTTGTCGTTTTATCCCTAAATAAAAAGCGTAAGTAACTAAAAGTTGTTTTAATTTAAATTCTAATATTAACCTTAATAAAAAAGACTCTAAATAATTACAGGAGACAGCTCTGAATAATTACTGGAGACAAATCTAAATAATTACTGGAGACAAATCTGAATAATTACTCGAGACAACTCTAAATGAATACGGGAACAAGTCTAAATAAATGCTGAAGCAATTATAAATGATTATTACTGGAACAAATGAGAAACTGCAACAACCATTACTTCAACGATAAATGGTCAAGGAGTTTAATGGAGGACGCTAGTGTGTTTAAGGCGATGGTATGAGGGATGCAGACAATACCAAAAAGAGTTGGATCAGAGACTGATTCAAGCTGAAAGCAACAGGTTAGCCAAGCTGTATGTTTATTAATTTATTATTTAATTTGTGGATATTTCATTGTACATTGCTAAACTGAATCATTTAAAATTTAACATTTAATTGAATATTACTAATTTATATACTTTAAAAATTGGTTTCATGATAATTTATGTGAGGGGTCGGCAAGGTTTGTGATTTTGGGTATATGTTGTAAATATTTTTGAACATTATAATCATTTGTGCTTAATGTTGTTTTGGTTTAAATATTAAAATAGAAAGGAGAGGTTGAAGGTAGATATAAATTTTTTGTTTGCCGTATTGTCGCAAGCTCCGTGCGTAATTCAAACACTGAGCTAGCCGACGCAATTAAAATTATACATTAAAAATTAAAAATTGACATATTAACAATTTTTACCTTTTTAATTCACAAAAAAGTTATTGCTACAGTATGACAACAATAAATATATATATATATATATATATATATATATATATATATATATATTAACTAATAGGTAAATAATTATTTCAAACCGAACTAGCGATCGAAGGATGGAAAATATAAGGTCTCGAACAAAATTCGAACTTGCAACCTTCGGCTTTAATCACCCATGGGCTAACCAATTGCACTACCGGCTAGGTGATTAAAATTGGAAAGATATGCAAATCTAAGTCATGTACGATACTATACATCAACCTAGCCATTAAGTGCGTTTGACATTTTTGCGATCATATCTGTATAACATTTTACACTGGTAGAATTTCATAATGTATGTGAAAGTTACGATTGTCGACTTTAGATATGAAGTGAGACCTTTTATAAAGATATTGTGATCTGCTTATTGAAAGGTATCTTGACAGAATTTCATCAATTTCAGGATCTAGACAAAAAGAACAACTACAAATGGGATAATGCATCCAACATCATTTTGTGTACTTACACAAATTACCAAATACATCAACACTAAAGCTGAGATGAATATACATCTGAAACATCTATGCAAAGGATATTGAAAAGTGAAAAATTACATTCCTATTAAGTACAATAATATCATGAGTTGAATGATCTTATTAGACTAATGCACGTCTTTCCCGAAGTTGTTGCCTCAACATATTGATTTCGGTGGAGAAAGCGAAATTTTGTCCATATAAAGATTATTACACATTTAATTTGGGAATTCGAATTTACCGCTAAAACGTTTTAAAGTTTAATCTAGTGGAGCTCTTTTTCTTTCTTGAAAATGTTTATCAAATTAGAACTCTGCGTATGAATCTTGAATTAAGTGCAAACTATGAAGAGATAGAGGCTTGTGCTAATGCCAACATAGCACACTATAATGTATTGTTGAAGATATTGTTTGGGTTTTGCAATCAAATCTTTAACGTTTTGTTCTTTATTTTCCCATTAAGTTCTTACACAAATAAAATCGCTTTTCATGTCGTAGAGGTTCTAACAGTTAAATTTCAAGGCGCCCTTTAGTATAATCAAATATCTAAATATTATAATTTAATTGATGGCGTTCGGCCGTTTCAGAAACCCTATAGAGAATCAACAGTAACAAAGAATAGAGAGTTATCTCATTTGTAGTAAACACATCTATTAGTTTACATGTGTATGAGTTGCCATATTACTATTCAACAAAGCAAACTCCGTCTCTCGATTCACCTCTGACTTACGTGTTTTTTTAACAGCTAAAGTTGTTATTTTCTAATTATGAGGATGCTTTCTCCCGTAAAAACGCGAGTTACGTTTCGGGCCTTGGGAGCAGTGTTTTTAAAAACTACTTCCAAAACTTGTAATAAATTTTATTAGTTTAATCAGACATAAATTATGGAATTTTAACAAACTGGTCTAAAATTACTCAAAGTCGAAAAATAATTACTAATTGAACTAATATGAGTGAGTAGCATAAGTAAACTGCAATGTTAATGCTGAAATACTCGAGACCGACTGACTGATTTGAGGCTCCCGGGGTATTTATGTTGTCCCTGCCCCTCACATGTCTATGGAAACTTGTAGAGCTCATGTCTGCTTATTTCGTGATTTATTCAGCAAATTGAACGGACAAGGTTAATCTCACTTTAAAACATAATAGAATGAACACCAAATTATATATAAACTACCTAAGTTCTGATTTTCATTTGTTCAAAAGCAGTGGTTCAAGCTAGTGTTTCTCTGCTCTTGTACGAAAAATGAATTGTCTTTCTTCTTCTCAATTCTATACGCGGTTATTAATGAGCTCAATACGATTATTCTACTGTTAAGACCAGTCTCGAAAAACAAAGTTATATTTTTTCACGACGTGTTTAGTAGTCAATTCTAAAACCATTTTAAAATTCCTCGGTTTAGCAAATTTTTCTTTCTGTTTGTGCATCTTTGTGCACAAATTAAAGTCTTTGGAACAACAAACCTTCGCGTTCTGTTGAAAAGGAATAATTTTGGTGTCTGCGCCAAATGCATTAATAAATGAATTTTTCAAACAATATAAGAGTGAACTTGGTGTAGAAAAATCTTGTAGTCACGCTCGGTTTCAGCAGCTCATAGTACAAGATTCCTTTCTAGTCCCACCAAACGCTTTGTCTTCTTTCCGACGCGATTTGACCGTGCCGTTGATATTGATGCTTTGCGAGGAGAATACTACGATTTTTTACGTTTGGGATTCTGCAAATATACCCACTTCTCATCGCCAGTAATAATTCGGTGCCGATGCCGCAAAAACAAAATTTAGGAAGTGGCACTTCGATTTTCCATTTGCCTCTCAGCTAGCTCATGCGGCATCTATTTTCCCTCCTTTTGAATTTTTTCCATGGCATATAAACGTTTGAAAATATCTTGGCGAGTCATGTTTAATGCCTCCATAAGTTGATTTTGTGTTTGCGTATCATCGTCATCTAATAACGCTTGCGGATTGGCGTCCTCAATTATTTTTGGTTTTCCCGAGCGTTCCTTGACCTTAGTGTCAAAATCGCCACTTCTGAAACGTTTAACCCAATCTTCACAGGTAGTTTTTAATGGTAAATGTTTTCCATAGGCCTCCTTAATAAAATGATGCGTTTTAGCTGTTTTTTTCAAGTTAAAGTAGAAAAGAAAAAACTTCCCACAAATGCTTTATATTTGACACAAAGCTCGACACCTTTGTGTCAGAAAAAATATTGTTAGGTTGCGATATGTATTGGTATTACGATTAGTTATTGTTAACAGATGTCCAAGCTATTAAAAAAACACAATTTCATACATATGTGTCAGCTATATGTGTCGTTAACGCTATCCATGTGTGAATCTTTTAACATTCAATTAAAAACTTGTGCTGCATTTATTTTTACAAAGCGAGTTTGCAGTACCTTTCCGGTACTCCGAAGATTTCCGTTATGCTTTTCTCTAGTTTCGTTTTTCCATAGTTACGATTTGCTGCTGCAAAGTAGTATACGACAAAGCTATTCTTCTTCGTCTGTAATAAGGCTTCAAGTATATTACATTATCGATAGGAATTTAGCTAACTTATGTAGCAATTAAACGCAAAAAGAGATTAATGCAACAAGCTAAGACAACAATTAATTAAGCTCTGCAGAAATCGTTAACGAAGTTATAATGCAAAATAAAATTGTGTAGAGTGCTTGAAACTTACTAAACACGAACTTTGCAGTAAGAAAAACTGACTAAGCGAGTCGTTAACAAATCTTGAACTGCAAAAGCTACAAGCAGAATAAATTTAGAAAACGTAAATAATTTTTTCGTAAGGAGTGGTTGATACTGTAACAAAAGAATACCTATATCACTTAATTTCTGAACTTTGCTGAATTATATCTGATAAAGATTACACAATTTGTTTCAATACTTATAGAATAGTTATTTATAATTTAGTGTAGCCCATAGATAGTTTGTTACTCTTCAGACGGAGCACAGTGATTATCTCTTTTAAAACCACCAAATTTTAAACGATGTTGCAGAATAATTAAAGAGTAAAGTTACGTAGCTTTTAAAGTGCAAAAGTTCTTTCGAAATAATGTTTGGGTGTATTGGACAGCGTAATTAACGTTCGAATGAAAGATAACAGAGCCTAAAACGAATTAAAGTAAAGCTAAAACAAATTTCAGAACTGAATAATAAATTAACGGTTTAACGACGTTCTTGTTGTAAAACAGTTCTGTTGTTCCACAGTTAATCGAATTTTTAGAGGTAAATTCTGCTAAAGCTGCAAAATTTATGAGTTAGTTATATCTAAACATAAATTTAGACAAAAACTAAAATTAGTGACAGGTTTAACAGCTAAGTTTCATTGCTGCTTTTTTAATTAATTGCATTGATCTGAATTCTATCCTTGAAGTGGAATGGAGCAGAATGGGCTGTTCCCTTTCCGTGACTGAAGGTCAGGAAAAGAGGATATCTTCCGGACTAACGCGGGGTCTATTTCTGCGGAACGTAGGAACTAAAGGGAAGGGTTTACAATCACAACTATACCGGTTTTTCTTAATTCATTAAAATAATCAAGGCGCCACGACGTTTACTTTAAACAAACTTAACTAAGGAGAAACGCCGAAAATCCCTTACAAAGCGTCTTCTGCAACAAAACCCAAAAACTCACAAACGCTATTTGAAATAAAACATGTAAAATACAGATAGTTCAGAGGGATTACTGTTTGTGTCCCAAAAATTCACCAACAAAATATATTAGAAAATATTACCTCAATTTTTAAAATCAAAGGCTTCAGCATTTATACTCACTTATTATGTACTCTTCTTTAAGGTAACATTATATCAAAACCTTCATAACGTAAAAGAATAGTTTATGTTAAGTTTACTATAAATGAAAATAATTAGTTCTCGCCTATTTATTTTTTTTTTGTTTTAGATAAAGTTATAAGTTACAATATTTGCAATTATTTAGAAATAAGGGTTTTTATGGAAGAACACAGTCTGCAAATGATACTAAAACTGAACCTTAATAACTCATAATTCATATTTTAATATAACAAAAATATTATGATATTTGAGTTTAAATAAAATTAAATAAAAACCCTTAACCACAAAAAATATTTAAATAACTAGATACGTATTTCGACCACTATGTGGTCATCATCAATGAAAAAAAAAAAAAAAAATTCGCTGTATAATTTACTATATTGTTGCTTTAAACACTATCGAGGATATTCTCCTCACCCGCAGGCTGGTGTTCTCAACAACAAACAATTCACTTGTATATATATATATATATATATATATATATATATATATATATATATATATATATATATATTATACAGCGAATTTTTTTTTTTTTTTTTTTTTTCATTGATGATGACCACATAGTGGTCGAAATACGTATCTAGTTATTTAAATATTTTTGTGGTTAAGTTTTATTTAATTTTATTTAAATCGTGCCACAGTGTTCCTATAGATTATTATTTGAGTTTAAGTTAAGTTCGGATTCAAGTTAAACTCTTTAAATAGCAACCCTAGATCTATGATTGTATATATACATGGCTATAAATTAATATGGCATAAAATGGAACTTTTATTGACTTAAAATGCCCACTTTGTTTTGTTCTACAGGAACTTCAATATATATTGCTGTGACAACGGCCGGCGTTAAAGATCGCTAAAAGAGTGTTGTGATACAGATACAGCAAATTGTAAAATTTGAAATTGTTAACTTACCTTGTTTTCTAACTGTTCTTTGCTTAGTTAGCTCAACGGAAATAATGGAATTTATAAAATAAAATCAAACACAGCAATAACACAAAACATCTATTCAGTCTAAAATATTTTGTTTCATACAAAAGAATATAGAACATTTACAGCATAATTTTTTTCAAGCATACAATTATTCCTAACAAGTACTTAATTATCAAAAATATTTCTCGCCTAAAGTTGCTTATAATTTACAGAACTCACATCTCTTCTCTTGTGGATAGCACCTGGCTTTTTTATTCCCACGCTTGTAGGGTTTGTTTTTGCCAAAAAATCCTTGACATATAGTCTATAAAAAAAAGGTCAGAGTGCTTCAAACTCTGGTCACAAACTTTACCTTCCTTACGAAAATAAAATGATTAGAACTTATTTTAGCTTAAATTTAAATAACAAATATTCAAATATCAGTTACAAACAATATTTTAAAAGTAATACATACAAAAATACACAAAGGTTTTTCCAATTCGTAATTAACAGTTTTAAATATCTTCTGCTTCCATTCTTTAATTGACGTCAAATCCCAGTTTACAAAATCACGCATAAAATCTCTATTTAGAAATCAATGTGTATCCTATTAATTATTTAACTTAATTTTTAAATTGTTTTTTATCTTGAAGAATTTTGCATGTTCATTACATTTAATAACTTCTATATTTATATGCAGGTTACGTCTAACTTTATCATCAACGTTATATTTTAATTATTAATTACGATATGCATATTGCATACTCAAAATATCATCTTCGCAAAGCAACAAGCTTGCGACTTAATCAAAGTAACATTTCCGCGATCAAATTCATGAATGAATCTTTTTATCAAAATTCCGTTTTATATACAATTTATCTTGATTACGTCACGCCTTCTACATTGATCTAGTTTCGTATGGAATCTAGTACACCGCAATGATGTAAAATTTCCGAGAACAATTCATTAGCGTCGACTCGCGTGATTGATTTATAATAGTGACGTCCGCTGCCGCGTCTTTCTCTAACACACATAAAATACTGGTTTTCATCGCATCTCCCCTACAGTGATTGCGAAACCTAATAAATAATTCTTATCAATTTAATCGATTTTCAACGTTCCTGCTGTTTTTTAGAATAAATGTTTAAATCAATAATTAAGTATTTACGTTGTTCTAAGTACAGATGACGCTTTTTCTATATTCCTTTGGAAAATTCGAGAACATGATTTATTTAAAATGAATTTATGTAATACAAATGTCAATTTATATGATTAATTTATAGCTTTAAAATGCAAACGAGGTGCAATTCTGTAGAAAATATTTGCTTTCACGGTAAAACGTGTTTAAATACACAAAGTAAGATTAAAATTGGGATTTTAAATACACGAAATTATTTATTTTTATGCACGAAGAGTGCACTTTTTTATTACAAACGAATGGCTTTGTAGTTATTTTAGAGTGATTATATAAAAATATGGAATTGTGTTTTTTCGCTGCTATGTATTTACAAATCGCTTAAATTATACAGGGTGATTATTTATACACACGAAACTGCATTTTCGCTTAACAAAAAGTAAGCTTGTATTATACAGAGCATAACCATGAATTTCCGTAAATTTATATTTTTTCGGATTCTTTTATATCTCGGAGGGATTTATTTGTGGAATTTGGGTTTCAATGACCTCTCGTGACTCTTCAATCACGTCAATATATATATATATATAATATACATATAATATATATATATATATATATATATATATATATACATACATACATACATATATCAGGTAGTTAATTACACAAAGTAAGTTGATAACTACTAACGCATTATACTTAATAAGACAAAATAACAGCTTAGAGTTCGGGACCTTGTATTTTCCACCTTTCAATTACTAGCTCGATTTGAAATGAAAATCTAAGCCATTATTTCATCTTATTAACTATTATATATATATATATATATATATATATATATATATATATATAATATATATATATATATATATAATATATATATATATATATAAATATATATATATATATAATATATATATATATATATATATATATATATATATATATTATATATATATATATATATATTTGCTGTGACAGGCCGCACTGAGAGCCTCGCTTGAAGAGTGTATAAAAATGACCTCGCGTCGAGAGCCACTAAAAGAGTTCTGTGACAAGGCCGCAATGAGAGCGTTTCTGAAAGAGTGTATGAAAATGGCCTCGCGTTGGGAGCCACTAAAAGAGTGCCGTGACACGGCCTCGCTTTGAGGAGTTGCTAAAAGAGTGCTGTGATACAGATACAGCAATTTATTTAGCTTGAAATTGTTTACTTATCTTCCTTTTTACTGTCATGGAACGAAACTTTGTCAGTTCGATTGCACTCGACATGTGCAAACTTCAAGAATTGATTGTCATGTATAAATACTTACGAATAAAACGGAACATTTTGTGTGTCAATTCGAGTCGTATAGAACTTCATGGATTTTCGGATTCATCTGAAGCATTTTACGGTTGCTGCGTCTATATCTGCTCAACCAATAAACATAACGAAACATTTTCAAGGTTGCTTTGGGCAAAGAGCAAGGTATCTTCTTTAAAAACGATCACATTGTCTCGGTTAGAGCTTTGTGGTGCGCGAACCTTCTCAAGGCTAATCAATAAAGTACACAATTCTTTAAATGTAAAATTCAACGAGTGTTTCTTATGGTCAGATTCCACTGTCGTACTGAATTGGATCAAAACGCAACCAAACACTTTAAAAACTTTTGTTAAGCAATAGAGATGCCTGCAGATTAAATTACAAGTCACCTCAAAGGCGCCGGTCTTTTGGCTCGCCTCAGAAATGAGCAATGCACAAAAGTGTCTGATTCAGTTAGCACAACGTGAAACATTATGCACCGAAACTAAATGTCTCCGCGAGACTAAGCCTATACATAAAAAATCAGAACCTATAAATTTAAACATATTCTTAGACGGGGGTGGTATTCTCCGAGTAGGCGGTCGATTTAAAAATTTAAATTTCGCATAAACAAAAAACATCCAATAATTCTGCCGAAAGGTTTTCATGTGAGTACACTATTCTTCGAAAACGAACATAAAAGGTTGATGCATGTAGGTCCGCAGCACCGGTTACCTGATATACGAGAAAATTATTGGCCTATTGGTGGTAGAAATTTAGCGAAGCAAACGGTACATTGCTGTATAATATTCTTCAAACAAAGTCCAACCTATTATGGGTGATTTACCTACTAAGCGCCTACAAACGGGCGCACCCTTCAATTGTACAGGCCTCTATCACGCCGGTTCATTGCTAATACGTAACCGAAAGGGTCACAATTGCAAATTTACAAAATGCTACGTTAGTTTTCTCATATGCTTTAGCACTAAAGTGATTCATATCGAATTGGTGACGGAGTTGAATCATTTTTGTTAGTCTTAAGCGGATTATATCACAAAGAGGTGAACCCTCACAAATATTTTTGGATAACGGCACCAATTTTGTGTCAGCAAACTCTGAACCCAAAGCCTTATACAAATTGTTAGTTCGATTCAAATCCAATTTGATTAAAGATCTTTTTAAGGATCACATTTCTTGGTCATTTTGTCCACCTTATTCGCTTCACTTCGGAAGTCTTTGGGAGACAGGGGTAAAAATTGTCAAGTATCATCTCAAGCGCGTACTTGGTAATGCACATTTGACATACGAGGAATTCTATTCAGTGTTGTGCCAAATAGAGGCAATAGTCAATTCCCGTCCATTGTATCCTCTGTCTTCTGATCCTAAGGATTATACTCCTCTTACACCGGCTCATTTTCTGATTGGTAGACCTTTAACGGTTCTTCCTAAAGTTGACCTAAGAACAGTCTCAATGAATCGATTGTCTCGTTACGAATTGCTTTAGCAATTTACTCAATACTTGTGGGAGCGCTGAAAGGAGGACTATATATCTGAACTACAAAAGCGTACAAAGTGGCAACAAACTTCCAGTGAAATCTCTTCGGGTGCGTTGGTAGTCATTAAAGAAGATAATCTGTCCTCATCCGGATGGAAAATGAAAAGAGTTGTAAGTGTAGTGTGCAAGATGGTGTCAATTGTGTTGTTAAAGTGAAAACGTCAAGTGGAGTGATTACTCGTTTGTTTGCAAATTTTATCCTCTACCCATTACTGACTCTATTCTGTAAAGATATATATCCTAATTTCTTAGAATGTGTCCCTTCAAGGCCTGGGGAATGTTCAGGCATACATTGCATTTTTTTGTAATTGTTACAATTTATTATGTATTACATTGTTATACTTATATTACAGTTTACACATCCTGTATATATTCTATAGTCTCTAAGCGCTTGAGGCATCATCTGCACCCTCAAGCCTGTATTGTAAAGTTAGTAGGCTTCTTAAGCCCACGATGAACGCATCTACTACTAATGTAACCGTTCTTAATAAACGCAGTTTACAGTAAATAGTGGTTTTCATTGTTTTACTGAAATTAATCCAGAATAATAGGATTCTTGCCGAAACAGTCCGCTTGAAAAATGTTAGGCGAGCATGTTTCACAAAAATACGTCCTCGTTCGGATGAGAGGTAAAATGTATCTCACGTGTGTGAGTGTTGTCTCGCACGTTAAAAATCGGTACCTTGCTTGGAACAGCAAGGGTTTGGTGAAATTCAACATTTCCAGGTAAAAAAATCATTCCTGGCCATTGTAGTTACCTTCGGGGTGGAGCATTGGAAAATCAAATGTAGTATGTCAGCTTATTAACTAACAAAATATTTGAGTTTAATCCTCATACGCATGACACTTTTATTGAAAAATTGAAATAATTAACTGACTGAGATTTTATATAGAACATGAGCACAAATGTACGGAATGACTTTATTTCTTGCCAAAGTAGGTAGTGATTTAGTGCAGGCGTTATAAATAGTTGAGTATTCAAAATGTGAGGACAGGCAATTATGGTCGGATTCTTATTCCATAGACCCCAAAAATGACGAAACACATCTTGTCACCAGCTGTGATGGTCCCAGCCTGCTCCCTTTACATCCCCTCTTCGAGCATAGCGCGCTTAGGTATTCAGTTTGTTTCTACATCTACCGACGTAAAAACATTTCGTTATTAAGTCGTGTTTGCTGTATACGCATAAACTAATTTGGTTTTCGTTGTTTTTGAGTATCTGTTTAAAGTGTGCTGTATTGAAAAACGTTAGAAATGTGTTGGAAGTGATTAATTTAAAAAGAAAAAGACGAAAAGAACAGTTTTGTTTATTAAGTGATAAACCAAATGATTTAGTGAAAGACCAAGGTCAAGCACGCTGCTTAATATTAAAAAAGCAGCATATAGAAGAAAAGACAACATCAGTGAAAAAGTTTTCAAAACTGTACCATCCAGACTCCACCTGACAAGAATTTTTATGGCACCAAGGCTGTTTAGATACCTATTTAAGTGAGGAGAAAATACGTCGTCGAAAAATTGCGTTGTGTAAAGGAGAAGAAAAGGAAGTCTGCTTCAACATTCGAAGCAAGCGTGGAATTACGTTCTCGAAAATTTCGTTCGTCATCAAGGACACCTGCAAAAGTAAATAAACCGTTGAAATGCTTAATTTGTGGAAAATTAACGAGGAACAAAGATCAGCAGCTGTATTTGTGTTCTGAAATTTCAGCAGCGGAACAAATTTTAAATACTACACGAGTTATGTATCCCCCAATTACCTATATATATATATATATATTGATATATTGAATCTAATAGGAATTATTAGAAATTGTTAAATAAAAGTATAAGTTCAATGCAACATTGTAACACAAGGATAACCCAGAGAGGTTATCGACAGTTCATGAGAACGGACATGCAACTTTGCATCCGTGAGGGCAGTGATACTGCAGATGGCAGGTCACAGGCGGTCAACAGACCGCAATTACTTAGAATTAAGATTGATACATTGTAACAAAGTGTAAAGCAGACATGAGATCTGCAAGTTCCCACAAGCCGTGTGAGGGGCAGGTTATTATAAAAAGGGCGGGAGATCAATGCCCGGCAGTCAGTCTTCGAACTCCATACTTCGTTGTTCAAGCTACTCACTAGTACAATAATTATTTTTAGTATTATGTACAAGTTATCTAAATTTCATAATAAATTTTGTTAAGAGTCGAAGTTGTTTTTTAAAAACACAGCTCCAAAGGCCCGAACCTTAACTCACGCAGTAAAGAAGACCGTGTTTTTACCCAACTTAGTATTTGTCAACGGCCTGAAGATTCTTTTGCTATCGAACTGAGGTATCACAAATATTGTTACCGTGATTATTTAAGAATGCCGAGTAATTCTACAAAACCAGCAGGCAGACCTTTAAATCAGATCCCTCGAGCAATATTTCACGATGCATTTGACAAAATCGTAGATGAAATTGAAGATCAGTTTTCAACTAACTCTTTTGAAGTGCACTTCCTAGCTTAGCGACTCGCTGTACTTACAAACATAGAAGATGCTGTAATCGAGAATCATGTAGTAAAATCACTACTTATTGATAAATTTGGTGAAAACATATTATTTTCTTACCCAACTGATAGATCAAAATCTTCATTAGTGTTTATGGAAAATATACCAATGGCGGAAATAATAGAACATGTCGTAGCATCAATTCAAAAAACTGCATCATTCAGAGTGCAAAAGCATTGCACCAAGAACCATTAAAAACAGAACAAATACCTAGTAGTTATTTACGTGATGAAAACTTCCTCCAAAAATTCTTAGAAAATGGAAGATTGCACAAACATGGGAGCTTTTTCCGTAGGCTTTGTTTAATCAAAGAAAACAAAAATTGAGTAATAACTATTATAGAAGAGCATTATCTGTGTTTTATGACATGTTTTTTACAGTTACTGAGAAACAGACACCAAAACATATAGTTTTAGCTGAATCAATTCATCGCTTGACTAGATCAAAACAGTTGGTAAGTGTATTGAATAACTTTGGACATTGCATCAGATATAAAGCATTACAACAGTTTTTTTAGAAGTAACAATTTCAATTGCGCGTGAAGATGCAGAAAAAAATTACATATTTCTAAGAATATAGTGAAAAATTCATCGTTATTTCTTCATGGCGCTATTGACAACAATGACTTCAATGAAGAAACACTAAGCGGTAAAGACTCTACCCATATAACGGCAATAGTAATTTATCAAGAAAAAAATCCTATCGGAAACGAAATAAATCTTGTTAAATTGAAACCTACAGCTGAACAGTTTGAGTATTATTTTAAAGGCCTTAAATTCTCAAGAAATTTATCACTTCAAAGCAAGTAGTGAACCTTCAATATCTAATTATGTTAATAGCAGTCGTCTATTAACTTCCACTCACAATTACTCACAATTCGATACTTTGCTCTGGGCTTTATGTAGATTGCAACATGATCAATTATTGAAGAAGTTTTGTCGACCTTTAAAGAACTGGATACCAGGATGGACTCTATTCCAACAATTACTATCAAGTGAGAATTCTCCTATATCTACAATTGGATTTAGTCGGGTAATTCCTCAGCCACCTACTTCAAAAGATGTTGTGTATACTGCCACAATAAATTTTGTTAACTTATGTCAATCATTAAATAAAAAAATAGCCGTTCTTTCATGCGACATGTTTATTTACCTGATAGCAAAAAATATCCAACAAAGTAGTTAAGAATTTGGGAGATTGGTATTAAGAATTGGAACATTTCATCTACAAAAATATTTCTTACTATGTTTGGGCCAATATATAGAAGAAGGTGGACTGACAGCATTTTTATCTAAGCCAATGTTTATTGTGTTAATACTTTGGCATCAATTCTTAAAGGTACTCAGTATAAAAGAGGCATCAGAGCACATAAACTTATGTATGAAGCGTTGAGAAGCATACAGTTTACAGAATTTATTGATTACATGAATTTATATGAAGATGGGTCTTTTAATGAACAATTATAGCAGTTGAATATCTGTCTTCAAGAGATAGGAGAAGTAATAGTAGATAAGAATTGTACCAGTTTAAGCGATAAATATAACTAGCATAAAACTATAATTGAAACCTTTTTTTTTCCAATTTTTAAATCACATGAGAACTGAAAACAAACTGTTCTAATATTTAAATAATTACTGTGAAATAATAGAAATTCTTTTGAATTTGATTATGGCTGACAGAAGTAATAACTATGAATTACATTTATTGACTACTCGACAATTTTTACCTTATTTCTTTTCTATGAATCACACAAATTATGTTCGTGGGGTGACACTTTACTTACAAGATATGCCGTCAAGCGAACTTCAGGAACATTCAATGCAGTTGGCCGTGACAGCACTAGAACTGTTTCAGAACCGATCTTCTGCAGTGACTGAAAGCTTAATTGGTACCACTAAAAACGCAGAAGCAATGCAAAGATGGTTCCTTCTGTATCCTTTAAAAAATAGCGTTCACTCAATGCTTTCTTCATACCTCGGAAATACAATCTGACACTACAGTTGATATTAATAGTTATAATAAATGGACACGATCGAGAGTTAATACGGACGAAAAGATGTTGAAAATATCGTTAAATGTTTCAAAGCTTGCAATCCATTTAATAGTAGTGGAGATTGCTAAAGAAGAATCAAGTGTGCGATGTTTAATTAATGTTAAAAAAAATGGGGAGACCATTAAATACATACAAAAATGAAAGATTGTTCAAGAAAACTAAGAAATTATCGGATCCTATACAGAAAACTAAATTTTACAACTTTGAAAATACTCCTGCAAAAACAAACAAAAATACTTCCAACAAAAAATTGTAAGACGTACAGACAACAATTTACCAGAAATCATTCCTGGTGGCTTCTCAACGTGGATTTGATACAAAGATATTAGCATCGTATGAAGTATTAGATTACTACAAGTACTTTCACAATGACGGATTTTACAGAAAGTCACCAAAATCACAGCTCGTCGTTGAAATTCCAAAAAACTATAACTCTAGTACAAGCTCTCAGCAAGATATAATAAATTTAAAAAAACTTTCAAAATTTATATTGTTGATGGTATGACACTTGTCACAAAATTCAGTTAAATAAGTTGAATACTTTTGGTGATTTTACCGAGGCTTTCTTCAAAAAAGTTATGCAATTTTTACGTTGCCTAGTGTGAAGAGAAAAGATGTGGTATTCGATATATATGACAATATTTCTATAAAGTTTTTGGAGTTTTAAAGGCCAAATTATTAAAATTATCATAATTTCAAGTCATTCAACACAAATTCCTGCTGATGGTAAGCTATTCTTGCAAATATTCAAAATAAATTTCAACTTTTCTTTGCACTAATGCTCCAAAACACGCACAAGTTAAAGAAGACTGCGAGATGTACATTTGTGAAGGATTCGACGATCCAACTAAGTGTTTCAAGTTAGGAGGGTGTAGGGATGGTAAGGTGATCTAGATATGTTAATTATAGGGAAGGACCAATTGCTTTTTGTAGCAATACCGATGGCAGTGTAGCCGTTATGTAATAAATAACGCAACTACAACAAACTACTTAATAAAGGGTATAAATACCTTAAAGCCTGTGCCGCTCGGGGCAATAAAAGTCACACACAAAAGGTTAGCGGACAACCAAAAACACGCACGTTCGGTGTCGGTGTCGCTTCCAAAAGCTCTCGTGCAACTGTCTTCTGTAGCGGTTCGAGTACGACTGTCTCACTTCACGCACTCCAACTGCCGGCATAAATGTTTCACTAAACTGTAGGGTACCCGCACTAATGGTATTTATTGCCACCAATACCAAATTGTTCGATGATGACGTAACATACCGCCCACCAAATTCATAGAATTTTGAAAAGGAGGGAAGTAGGTTGGGTGAAGGAAATCACATGGGATTTGACCTTGCTAGGAAAACAGGTAACGAAAGATAGGGTAGTACACTACAGCGAGCGATATTACCAACTATGCAAAATATAAAATATATATATATATATATATATATATAAATATATGAAAATAAACAAATATTTAAAAATAATATACTACCATACATGTAAGAAATGTGTATATACATCTAAACATAAAATAAAATTAAAATACCGGTAGCGGCGCTAGTCTGACCAAAGGTCGTTTTAATGTGCCATGTGCAGTTTTGATCTCAGCGACACGTATAATACCGTCCGTACCGGGAAAGATATTAATAATACGACCAAACTTCCATTGAAGTGGAGAAAGCTGGTCGTCCTTGATGAGGACAATAGTGTCCTTTTCAACTTGTCGGACACCTACCTTAGAGTGCCATTTAACTTTCTGATTCAGAGTATGTAAGTACTCATGGCTCCAGCAAGCCCAAAAATCTTGATGGAGTTTTTGCAGGAGTTTCCATCTGCTCTTTAATGATAAAACGTTGGTTGAATGGTCCTCATCTGGTGGTGCAGAAAGAGGCTCCATAGTTAGGAAATGACCTGGAGTTAAGCAACGCAAGTCATTTGGATCCGAACTCAAAGCGCAGAGTGCCCTTGAATTTAAAACAGATTCAATTTGATTAAGAACTGTGTAAAGTTCCTTAAAGGTAAGTTTTTGTTCGCCGATTACGCGAGCTAGGTGTGTCTTTACCGACTTAATACCGCTTTTCCACAAGCCACCGAAGTAAGGGGGGCTAGGTGGATTAAACGACCACTTTTTTTTTCTGAGGTTACTGCACTATGCAGATAACTCGTAAGCTGACGATAGGCACCTACAAAATTAGTACCTCAATCACTAAATACTTGAGAACAGCGTCCTCGACGTGCTATAAATCGTCGCAAAGCGGCAAGAAACGCGTCTGCCGACAAATCCGAAACAAGTTCAATATGTGCTGCCTTAGTGGCAAAACAAACAAAAATGCAAATATAGGCCTTAAGAGTTTTAGAGCCTCGTAGGCGGCTAGCCTTTATAAAAAGAGGGCCAGCAAAATCAACGCCAACAATACTGAACGGTTTGATTTGGGTAATACGTGCTGCCGGTAGGTCTCCCATAGGAAGAGTTACCAGGACCGGTTTGGTACGAAAACATCTATGACATGATGATAAATAATTTCGGATTGAATTTTTAACAGAAAGGATCCAGAAATTCTGTTGGATAAGATACGCTGTGGTATTAACACCGGGATGGCAATACCTTTCGTGAGTTGACCGAATGATAAGTTCGGTTAATCGGTGCCGCTGAGGCAATAACGCAGGAAACTTTTCGAAATAGGTAAGCGAAGAATGTGTCAAGCGCCCACCTACTCTTAAGATATTTTGTGGATCAACAAATGGAGAAAGTTTTCGCAAGCTTTTAGGTAATTTACGGTTTGCCTTGATCGAAGCTATTTCCTTTGAAAATGTAACATTTTGTACATGCCGAACGATAATCATGAGAGCATTGTGTAATTCAATGTCTGTTAAGGGACCCGTATGACGTTGAGCCATGGGTTTAGAAAATCTATAAATGTAAGCCACGATGCCTTGGATTTTATATAACGATGAAAAGCGACTTAGTAAAATGTCAATGACGTTTGGATCTGTTTGAGCGACAAATGTTAGGATCTTCTTTTCCGTAGTTACCTCAGCAATTGAGGTTGACAATGTTGGTTGAGGCGGCCACGAGTCACTAGGGTAGTGAAGTCATTCAGGCCCCGCCCACCATAGCGAACATGACATAACCGCGCTTGGCATTAATCCCCGAGATGCAGGATCAGCCGGATTATCCGAAGATTTAATATAAAACTATCGACTAGGTGCAATGATTTCTTGAATGTGGCTAACACGGTTTGCCACAAAAGTTTTCCAACGAAAAGGTGGAGAACGTATCCAAGTGAGAGCGACCGTAGAATCACTCCACGCTGAAACATCGGAGATTTCAATCAAGCCTTGATAAGACCGAATGGTAAAAGAAAGTAAATCGGTTAATAAAACGGCGGCACATAATTCCAAACGTGGAATTGAAATGCGCTTAATTGGAGCTACTTTTGTTTTAGCGGTTACAAATTGTACAGTTATTTCTCCAGTAGTTTGACTTATGAACAGGAAATATACTGCCGCTGCATACCCTACCTCGCTAGCATCGCAAAACCCATGCAAATGACAAGTAAAAGGATCCGAAGGGGGTAAACAACGTGGTAACTTTAATGACGATAATAAGGGCAACTCTTCTTGATACTGCTGCCATTGAGACGAGATGTCTGCTGGTGGGATGTCATCCCAATTTAAACCTAACATCCACAGATGCTGGATTAGGCGTTTCGCAAAAAGTGTTAGTGGGGCTAAAAATCCTAATGGATCATATATTCTGGCAACTTGCGAAAGTATGTTGCGCTTTGTACATATTGGGTTTAATGGTTTAACCCGAAATGAGAAAATATCTTCTGTAGGTGACCATTGAAGACCTAATATTTTTATTGATTCGTCCGAATCGAAATCGAGAGAAGTATATTGGCAAAAATCTGACGGAATGCCTTCCAAAATAGAAGTTGAATTAGAACTCCATTTTCGAAGTTCAAAACCAGCCGAATGTAAAAGTCGGATAAGTTGATCTTTGATTTTTCGGGCCGATTGTATAGAATCTCCACCGGCGACGAAATCGTCAATATATAGATTTGACCGTATAGTCTCAGCGGCTAACGGAAACCTTTTGCCTTCGTCAATGGCTAATTGCTGAAGAGTTTTTAATGCTAGATAAGGCGATGACTTAATGCCATAGGTCACTGTATTAAGCTGATAAGTCTGAATGGGTTCTTCTGCGGAGAACCGCCACACAATTAATTGAAACCTTCGATGTTCTTCGGTAACCAAAATTTGTCGATACATTTGGCGAACATCACAAGTAAAAACGAAACGATGAGAGCGAAATTTAAGTAAGATTGACGAAATGTCATTTTGGAGACTAGGTCCGGCCAATTGAGTGCCATTAAGTGACACGTTGTTTTTAGCCTTTGCAGAGACGTCAAAAACCACACGAATTTTAGAGGTATGACCTTCCTCTTTAAACACAGGGTGATGGGGTAGAAGATAATTATCGTTCCCAACGGGCGGAGAGTCGAGTAATGCCATATGACCCGCATCAAGGTAGTCCTGCATGAAATTGTTGTACTGTGCGCGTAGCTCCGGTTGAGCGTGCAATTTGCGCTCTAACGAAAATAGTCGTTTTTAGCCATGTCAAAGGACTTATCAAAAATGGGCAAAGTATCGTTGAACGGTAACGCAACAATAAAATGACCGCTAGGGTCACGAGAAAACGTGTTTTCAAAAATCAAATCTGCCTTTTCTTCTTCTGGAGAAGTATAAGGCTTGGATGGCAACTCTTCTATCTCCCAAAACCGCCTTAGGGTCTGGTTGATAGGATCTTGTACAGAAGTAAAAAATGCTTGGACAGTATCAGACTGCAAGCTTTTTGTGGGACCAATAATAGTCCAACCAAAAATTGTATTTATGGCGGCAGGCTGAAGAAATTTGCCATGTATAACACCGCCATTCATGATGAACGGATAAACATCTGCTCCAAGGAGCATGTCAATAGTTCCTGGAGAGTTCCAGGTCGGGCCTGCAAAGTGCAGGCCGCATAAGTGTTCCCAATTATTAGGAACTTCAACGCTAGGTAATTTGCCAGATATTGACGAAAGCACAAAAGTTGTGACTTCTAGAGATTTTTCAGAGTCCAACATAGAGCGAATGGTGCAGCTGACGGCACCCCTATTGACCGCTGAAGTTGTCTGCCCAAGTCCATAAATCGGAACTTGAGAACGTATGCGTGGAAGCCAAAGTTTGCTCACGCAATCGTCTCGAATAAAGCTAGCTTGGGAGCCAGGGTCTAAGAGTACCCTGATCGGTTTGTATCTACCAGAACGGTCTTGAACTTCCACAACAGCAGTGAAGAGTAAGACAGTAACCCCAGGATTTAAATTCGTCTGTGAAGACAAAACATTTGCCGGAATAGGAGAGGCTGACTGCGTCCTATTGGCATTTTTATGCATAGGTGTAGCGGTCGGTTCAGCTGAACAGCTAGAAGCAGGTTGCGGTTCAAAATGTAGCAAGGTATGATGCGGCTTGGCGCAAGTTCGACAAGAGTTATAGGATTTGCATTGCATGGACGCATGGTCTGTTCGTAAGCAATTTAAACAAAGGCGTAAGCGTTTGACAATGACGAAACGTTCCGTTGGAGTTTTCTTTAGAAACGAGTGACATCTATAAATTAAGTGATTGCCTTTGCAAGAAGGACAATGGTGCGAAAATGAATTCTTTGAGTCACTGGAGCTAGTTGGTGTATCTAGTGAAACTACGTCCGAAGAAACTTTTGGTTTAAATTGAAACGTTGAGGATTTCTTAGGCACTGATGTGTGAGATGTATGGACAGTCGTCGAATAAGAAACAGGTGCGGTTGAAGAAAAGGTTTCCAACGCTGCACATAGTTGAATTAAAAAATATCTCAAATCCTCGAAATTAGGTATTTGCTTCGGATCCGATTGGAGTTCAAAGCGTTTTCTAGTAAACGGATCGAGTTTTTCTAAAAGAAAATTGACCAGAATGAAGTTCCAATGTTCAGTAGGAAATTTTAAATTAGTTAGAACATCAAGGTTCTCTGAAAAACAATCAATAAGTGCCCTGAGTTTCTTAGAGTTTTCTGATTTTAAAGGTAGAAAGTCTTTCATAGCTTTCCAATGCAAAGTTGCTAATAAACGTGGATTGCTAAATCGCTCACGCAAGGCATTATATGAAATAATAAAATTATCCCCCGAAATGGGTACCGATTTAATAATTTTCAAAGACTCCCTGCTACAGCAATTGATAAGGTAATTTAACTTTTCAATATTGGTCAATGACGCATTATTATAAACCAGACTGTCAAATAAATCGATAAAAGATGCGAATTCAGTTACCTCATTATTAAAATGTGGGAGCTTCAACGGTAACAATTTTGATCCCGTACTGCTTGGAGCATTTTCCGTAATTTGTGCCCGCATTTCTTGCATCGTTTCAAGATGCAGCAGTATGCAATAATAGACGGAATCCACCTCTTTGCGTAAAGCGTTGTAATTCAATAATTCTACATCGTTACAAGGCGTTAAGACATCAATTTGAACTCTATTATAATTGGAGTGAATGTCATTTACTCCCCTTGTTTGAATCTGGAATAACGTTTTTAAACTTGAATCACTTTGCATAGCGTTGCCAAGTTTCAACATCTCCATAATGCGTACCTTAAATAACTCAAGTTTTGCCAAATGTGTTTTTTTGGAGCCATAATGACTGTTATTCTGAAAGACCTACAATAAAATGCTGTAAACGGTAACTTCTCAGCTGTGCGCTGAGAAATATTAAAATATTATGGGTTGTTCAAGGCACGAAAAATGTAAAATAGCGCAAAAATCAATAAATCACGTTTATGACTATTAGCCGCAATGAGTCTTAAGCAACACGTGGAAAACTAAGGGTTTGTCAAATAAAGCGCTACGATAAAATTTACAGTTTACGGGCGGCTTTACATCAAAGCTCAGAGGGTCCACCAACTTCTAACATGTGGTTATCATATTTGCAAGAAAGATGCAGCTTTTACATTCTATTACTCCTGCAAATGTGTTCAATATTTTACTGCAAACCGACTGAAGGGTTGTATGTGATACTAAAAACGCGCAATGGCTTTTAATGCAAATTGGCAAATTTTATATTAAGAATTTGTTTGTAATTAAACGCTTGTTGGTTTAATTACGGCGAAATCGCTTATTTTAGTTTAAAGACAGTATAAATAATATTTACACATTTTAACCCGCTTAATATGGGCTTTGAACACAAATTTAAAGCTATAATAATTGATTCAAACCACGCTCGCTGAAATGCAAAATAATATTCAATTTAGGACATGCGTATAAAACCATAGGACTAGTGAAATTCGGATCGTATGGACCAATAAATGTAGGGATGGTAAGGTGATCTAGATATGTTAATTATAGGGAAGGACCAATTGCTTTTTGTAGCAATACCGATGGCAGTGTAGCGGTTATGTAATAAATAAAGCAACTACAACAAACTACTTAATAAAGGGTATAAATACCTTAAAGCCTGTGCCGCTCGGGAAATAAAAGTCAAACACAAAAAGTTAGCGGACAACCAAGAACACGCACGTTCGGTGTCGGTGTCGCTTCCAAAAGCTCTCGTGCAACTGTCTTCTGTAACGGTTCGAGTACGACTGTCTCACTTCACGCACTACCACTGCCGGCATAAATGTTTCACTAAACTGTAGGGTACCCGCACTAATGGTATTTATTGCCACCAATACCAAATTGTTCGATGATGACGTTACAGACGGTATTTATTTTAAGAAGTACTTGAATTACAATCAAACCACTTAGAAGCTGATTCAAGAATATTTTGCCACATATTCTACGTAGTAAGAATTCAATCTGCTCATATTATTATAATCAGCGCCGATACATATGCATTCGTTTTGGCAATTTATTTCTGGAAATACTTAGCAAATAGCGGGTGTCTTAGTCTATGGTTCGACGGTTTTCATACAAAGAAATATTTTCTAGGATGCCATTTAGCTGCCGAATCCTTGGGTGAAAGGATATGTGATATATTGCCTGCATTACATGCTATAAGTGGTTGCGACACTACTAGCAGATTTGGCAGTAAAATGCAATGTTTGAAAGCTGCGTCTCACGATTTTGTACAAACAGCCCTTATGTCTTTGGAAAATCTTTACCTAAATAATGAGCCATTGAAACTGTTAGAAATAGTGTGCACTTATTTTAAAAAAAAATTATTTGCTGATGAACTCAGATATAAACTGATTTCTCAAAACATAGGTTTCGGTTTTAATTTTGTGAAAGCGATATGTACGTCAGATGCTTTGCATTTGCATTTATCAAGGGCTGCAGTGCAAACATTTATTTGAAAAATTTTCATCAAACACAATTACACCTCATTGATTATTGTTTATATGGTTATGAAAAGCTGAATGGTGACTTACGTCCACGACAAACGACTAAGCTGTCTTTAGCGGAGTCATTACTTCAAACTTGTAAATGTACTGCAAATTGTCACACAATGTCTTGCAGTTGCAAAAAATCAGAATTATTTTGTATTTCTTTATGTAAATGTATTAATAACAGTTGTCTAAATATAAATGAGTAATTGTTTTCCTATTTTACGTATATTTTTGTTTAAATTTACTGTTTTTGTTATATAACTTTTTTATTAATAAAAAAGATTTTATTACTTTCTAGCGCCCGGTCTAATTGACTTTTAGTATTTAGGTTAGTTTCATACAATAACTTATCCTAATAAAGGAATTTAAATGCTACAGTAGAATACGTTCCGGGGGTATGAGTAAGTTATCTATGCTGAAGCTTGAAATACATTTTGTAAATCAACCACAAATAATGGCACACTTAAAATTAAACACATTCTTCAGCAGTAATGCAACTTAACTACATTTTAAGTATTTCTTGCATTCCTTGGTATAAAACATATTTGTGTTTAGCACGTTTTGTCGTGTGTTTGCAACTACATCTGTTTTTAAGTTGTTAATTTACACTAGTATAACTTACGAGTTTCGCTTTTGTACTGTAAACTCTATGAAACCAACTTTAAAATGATGTATTGCAAGTGGGGTTGTTCTGTTTGTGATATTGATGTTAAGCAATGGGGGTGCTAAGGGAATGAATTTGATCATCATCGCTCATTCGTCAAAAAACTTCCTCCTCTAAGCTTAAATTGACGTGTTTTAAGAAATTTCATTTTTTTTTTTTCTAAATTTTTGGGGTGGACAGTTTTAAAATGCGCACTCTGTATATTGACAAATAATACAATATTCAGAAAAACTCAAAATACTCTTCAAATACGCTGCATAAACCAAGTTTAATAATATCATTTAAACTTAACGACAAATACAATGGCGAACTTAAAGTAAGTTTAAATGAGCATTTATTATGGCTGCAATTAAATTGCTGAGATATACCGTAACTTAGCAATTGAACTTACTTGAAAATCTTGAGATTTAAATTCTATCTGCATAACTCCACTTTTTTCTTTTAATTGTTGGTTTAGTTTAAAAGGATAATTAAGTCTTTGAATTAAGTGGCTGAAACATTAATTTTTCACCTTATTTGATGAAACGACAGTGGTTTGTACCCGAAGCTGTTTACTAAAGCGGGCAATTTGCTTTAATGAGCTGAAAGTTATCTTAATGTGCACGGTGCTGAACTTTTTGTAAATTTGTAATAAATTCAAACTAAATTTACATTATGTTTCTCTGAAGCGAATGTCAGTTAAGCAAAACTTTATAGTTTAAAGCGATAACGTTTTGTTCCTAATTCTTCGACTTGTCACTATATTTAGAATTTAACTTTGATGAAAATATGTGATTAGATACTGCTAGAGTCACTTCTTGCAACAAACGTATAGGTAATGAATAATTTTGCCTGGCATTGAGAAAACTAATTCGAGCATAGAGGACGAAAATTAATGTAATATTATTGGTTATTTTGCAAAAAGAATAGCCCGTGACCGCTTTCGCTGTTGTTGCAACTGGTCAAGCAGACGCATCTCTTTTTGCAAAACAACTAAGCTATTGAATTATACACAAACCATGATGTATTTATAAGTAGAAAATATTTCTCATGCGATCTCTATACCCGAATATAACCAACCAACTATAGGTGACTGTTTAAGTATCCGACACGTTAGTATAGATTGCATTGCCAGACAAAATTTTATTAACTAGTCAAAAGACAAGAATGAAAATGAAAATACACAAATGACCAATTACCATACTTAGCACTGGCGGGCTTTCTAAGAAAGTACTGCACCTAATGCTAATTGAGAAAGTTGGACAACATACCCTTGGGTATGTCGCACAACTGCCTCCAAATCCCCTACTATCATTTCAATCCCTCCTATTCTATTAGCGCGGATCGTTACTTTTTGAATATTTTTAGATAACTCGGTTCTATCCTACTGATCCAAACTTCATTGCATTTTTTTATTTAACTCCCCTTCTACTGCGTATGTTGTCGAGGGTTTTTCATATTTTTGCACAATCTGTTATTGAGTTTATGACAAATGACACGTAGGAAGTTCTTGATATCATGTAATTTAAGCAAGTGTATCTTTAATTTTTAAATATGAAATCATATAATTGCATATGTTGTAGTCTAGTATATAAAGGTATTACAACATTTAAACCCTATACGTGTGTATCTTCATGGCTCAGCGTCTGAAGGATACAGTGTAGGGCACTTCAGGTTTACTTTACATTGTGACTTTACAGCTTTACGGAAAGTCCTATCAACAGTAAACTGAGAGTGGTTTGCTACTAAGTTCGAAAGAAGAGCAGATTTTTCACTTATTCGTCACTCTTGGGCAAATTGACTATTCTATGAAACAATACACGATGATTGATTGAAATGCTTTTTTACCGATTTTAGCATAGTTTCGGCATGCTATGTTTTTACATTTGTTTTTTGCTGTCAAATGAATTGTCCCGTAAGCCTTGTTCTCAGTAGTAGAAATGTTTTACGCCAAACTAAATTCTACGTGGCTGCAATTTGTTTCTTTGGATGCAATCAAACAGTTTGCAATTGAAAATAGGTTGTTCGTGTTGACAGTAAATGGATTGCGGCTTTTCAATCACAAGACAAGTTGTTTAGTGTCTGTATTAATTCCATGCATTCAGGACTCTTGATGTTCCACGTATTGTTCCGTAGATACTGCACATTCTTCAGAGAATTCAATTACTGCAATATATTCAGCTGTGACAGCAATCCATCGAGCAACAGTATTAGGAGTAATTCATCACCCATTAGTTAGGCCACCTGTAGTTTTCGTTGTTTGCATCAGAGATTGTTCGTTAATCATGTCGGGTGACGTCTCACTCCACAGTGTTTCATTTCCCTTTACCATATAACTGTCTCCGTTGGTAAACTACGTAATATCTGCTGTGTCTATAATCTGCTCAAGATTTATCATATTTTGAAGGTAAATGTGGTCACTTTTGGCATAATGGTTGTGACCAACAGTATGAAGTATGTACAGCATTTTGGCTACTACGTATAGACGCAATGACTAGTCACCCAATCTCTTGGTTTCAACAAATATTTTCACTAACGTCACATATTCAAGATATTGCATCCAGAGTTATGTAGGTTCTACTATTTGATGATAAATCTTGTAAAATAAACTACCGCTATTTGATTCATTAAACAATGTATGGGAGTCGTATAGTTTCTTAGGATTTCATTATGAGATGGTTTCAATTATTCAAGTAGAATAGTTATAACAGCTTGTCAGGTTAAGAAGTATCACGCAACGCGCTTGCGTAATGTTTACTTTTAATCATATATGGGATGCAATGTTCAGCATAAATCAAACTCCATAAATTTTCTGTCACTTCCTAACATAAAATATCCAACTGCACCCAAAAAACATAGTAAAATGGAATCCTCCCAGACGCACTATTATCCTACTCATGTTACTTAAGGGTCCTGTGCTCGAAACAAAACGTATAGCTTTTGCAAAAAATGACTGATCAAATGTTAAAATGTCAATTTTTGTTGTATTTTCAAGATTATCCCAGTACGTAATTTATTGACCTTTTGAGCGTATATTGCTTGTACCCACACTTAGAACGAACGGTAGTTCAATCACTGCAGAGGTTCAACAAGGTTTTTTTTAAGCGTTTTGTTGAGCAGCTTTCTATGAATCCCTTCAAGGAAGGTAAATATTGAGGAGAGATGTAAGTACGAATTTACATAAGTAACCAACCCTAGTTCCTTATTATTTTATAGCTACTTGGTTCGTTGTTGATTAATCCGAGTAGCCAGGGAGTTTTTCGCGTATATCTTTTACAAAATGTTCAAGATCAATAGTTCCGTACTTCTTATTTTCTGACATACTACTTGAAGTGATTAGCTTGTTGTATAATGAAACGCCGGCTTTAAGAGTAACACACATAATATACGCGAGACTCTGAAGAGTTCCAGAACCATCCAGGATTCGAATATTGAAATGAGCATTATCTGTCGCACACTAAATGAAATCATTCTCAGAAACCTCAGTGTTTAAAGATTTAACCGTAATATCCTCAAATTTAAGGACATCGGAATACGATTTGCACAATCCTAGTTTGTTTAGAGTGTCAACTAAATTGCTTGATTCAAACTTGTAAAGTACATAAATTTTTAGTCCATATAGTATTGGAGAGTTGTACGAGAGAGATGGCTATGCCCGATAGCGTCAATAAATTTTTCGTAAATGCTGCTTGGTGTTTTAAAAAGGTATGAGAAAAATTCAGTAATAATTCTAGAATACTGTCTGTACCTCCATTTTTAACTTTGTTGGCTGTAGGGAAATATTTCACGTCGTAGATTTTCAAGAAAATCTGCTTTCGTATGAGAGCAGCCGCTGTATTAACTATTCTTTTCCTCTCATCTTTCTTATTATTAGTGCGATACTATTCCTAGTTTACAATGTTTTTTTGCATTTCGTTTTCAAACATACAATACCCACAAAATCGTGCAGATAACCTACGGAATGGGAAACGCGCGGAGTTTATAAAAATAAAGAAAAACCAACTGCATGGTACTGCGCCTTTGCTGCTACTAAATCATTAATGTTACAAATTCTTTCATGCACTTTTCCTTATAGACCAGTGTTTAGGCATAGTGTGTTTTATTGTCAAAATTTTAGTGAGCTTGCAATCACATTTTCTAGATTGAATGTTAATGCAACCTACCGGTTTCAAACAAAATAAACAACCCCCTTTAAAATCAAAACTTAACGTTTCCCTCTAGGAAATCCTTTTTGAACATGTGAATCTAAAGCGCGAGTTCTTTTAGTGGATTTTGAAAAAAATGCAGCCATTCCATTTAACGTCGAAAAAAATACTTTACAATCTTTTATAAGTCCAACACTTTGTGATAATACTAAATTTAATCTATGTGCCAAACAATGAACAAAAATTGCATTTTGAAACTTTTGTCTTACTTTTGTTTGAAGACCGCCCAAGTGTCCTGCTATTACAGCAACTCCGTCGTAACTCTGAGCAACAAGTTTTGTACCACACCGTAGTTCTTCAATAATGTCACATACCTTTATAAACATGGCATCTGCTGTTCTGTCGGCGGTTATATGCAAAAATGTTAAAAACCGTTCTTGAACATTTTTGCCCAATTTTACGTAACGTATTACCACAGCTAGCTGGCTAAAATTAGTTATGTCGGTTGTTTCGTCTAAGACAATTGATGCAAAAGATGCATCCTTTATTTCTAGGCTAATGCAATACAGTACAATATCGGGCACGCATTTTATTAAATCATTTTGGATTCGGTTAGATGTACCACGAAAAACAGTTGAATCCCTTAAATGGGTTTTTAAGGTTTCGTCATACTTAGCAAGGAACTCCACCAAGTCGATATAGTGTCCACGATTATTGGATTATTTAACTTCTTGGTGACCTCTAAAACTTAGTTCATGATTTCTAAGAAAACACGTAACGTCAATTAATCGCTTCAATATGCTACGTACACTGACGTAGTAGGACAAAAACGTAAATACTAGGCTAACTATCAACCGCGGAGAGTGGGAGGGGGGAGGGGGGAATTTACCTAAATACCAAAAAAAAAACCTAAAGCAGATCGTCCACGATTATCTATTAACAAATAAAAAAAATTAAATACATAATTCGGTACAAATAAGCAAACGCAATAAAATAAGCGTTATCATTTCAACGGCAACAATTACATTATACGGATAAATTGGATAGTGGATCTACCAAGTGTGCATTTCGCGGTTAACAATAAAAAATGGAAAATTAATGCTTAAAATTTTTCAATCGCAAGTATGTTAAAGTTAGGTATTAAATGTAAATATACTCCCTAGCAAGTATGTTAAAGTTTGAAGTATTAAATGTAAATTTAGGTTTTCCATCTAGTAAAGGTGTTAAACTTAAGCAATAAATACAGCCCACGTTGTAGCAAGAATTAACGACATATAACCAAAAACACCAGCGCAACCAGCTGTTCAACAAGTATGGTGGACTAGTTTTACACTATCAACCGTTGATAAATAAAAATCCTTGACATGCATAACAGAACACAAGGCACATACCTCCCTGCGTCAGGATACTTAACTTGCCAACCGCCGGGGAGTCAGCATAACAACGTAGCTACCATCGTAACTACAGCAACTGGTCCACAACAACGAATAAGTGGGCTACATCCAGAAAGAACGCCTTTGGCCTCCAGCAAAAAAAAAGCAATACACGCAAAACATCTCTAATTCGCAGAGCAACAATAAACGTGCATTGCTTTTAAAGTGATAGAACGAGTAATGTAGAACATATTTCGTTGCACGGGATGCAGAATCAAATTCAGAAATGAATTTAAATGACACCAATCCGAAATCCAAACATCCGTGTTATCGAAACGCGATTCAAGCTGGAAAACACGGTTTCACTGGAGAATACTGTGCGACCCTATTTCAACAAATTGATACTTGGTCACAATAGAGAAAACCCATTACACGCGGTTGTAATGTAGAACAAATTGAATGTTACCTAGAAACAGGCTATGGACTATTTAACTATAGCATAATAAACTTTACGTTTCAAAGCAAATAAATTTAAATTGAGGAATTATTCGAAAGCGTATTTATTGTAGAAAAATAAAATAAATATACAGGACGTAAACTATTTAATTGTAGCCTAAACCTGTCGTTTTTAAAGCAAAAGGGATTTGAGTTGAAAATTATTGGACCGCGTATTGATTATTAACCGGTAAAAATGTACGGGATCTCCAAAATAAACGTAACAAAGATGTTGCTATTTTTACTCACTAAGTCATCATGCTGCTTATGACTAAGTTTTAACTGATTGTCTAAACTATATTCAATACAAAACTTACCAAATATCTTTTCCTTGAGTAACGAAGTTAAATGTCCTTTGCTATTAGTGTGTCTATTAACGTTTTTATGGAAGTTGTTTAAGTTGGAAAAGCCGTTTGAGTTCCAAGAGGTGTTTCCGAAAATATTAAAGAGCAAACAAGGCCAACAAAATTATTTTTTCAGTGTGTCACATCCCGTTAACCATTTATATTTATTATAAAAGTCCATTTTAAAGTGTGTAATAAATTGTTTAACGGAGTGTTCGACCTTAGTTTCTAAATTGATAGGCGGGGTAGGTCTACCTGAAGAAATTATGTTATATTGTTCTTGAAAACTGTATTGAGAAAATCGTTTTTTTAAAATTTTGCACACCACGCACACGCATCCACTACTATTACTCTCGTTTGCTTTTAATTGTCTATTTCCCGGCACTGAGGAACAAGACGGTTTATTGGTTTGCTCCATTGCAATACAAGTTATTCTTAAATGGCACTGATAACACATACAAACACTACTTTATTATGGGATATTACCAATTATTTCGTAATTCCAATTAAAAATGATCTAAAATATGAACGAAGTGCAGTAATTTTTAAAACAATTATTACTACACATAAGATTGACTAATACTTTATTTATGCAGCCGAGCTATTATTAAAATAATGCGAATTTCAAATATGTATACGCTTCACCATCACATAATAACGGATGTTTTACTATTAACTCAGTACGTATACGATATTGCAAGAAGCTTTAGTGAACAGCGCTTTCAGCTCGGCTAATATCATCAGCAATCGACAATACACGATAGTGATGAGCACACGATGTCTGGGATGAATCAGAAGATAGTTTGAACTATGAAAGCGTTAGAAAATGCGGCAAGTTCATTTATTTGTGTGCAGGCACGCAAGGACGGACGATTGTCTACGAACGGTCGTATACAGATTGTGAACGCGTCATGATTCATGAATTTAGAAATTTCTCTTTCGCTTTCCTGTTGTTAGTGTTTTGCGCTTGGTTTGAGAAAGTTGGTTCTGAATAGTGAAAGATGCCAGGAGCAAGGAGAATTTTATTGAGTATTGAATACACTGTTAATGCCCGGAATTTTATATTTCTACCTATAACAACAAGGGAAGCGCTGCTTCCATTTCTTCTATTAACGGCACGCCGCTGATCAACAGTCAATATATGGGAAAACATAAAACAATTTTCTAATATTTAATTTATAGCACTCGGTTATGGAAATATATTCATACATAAACAATTACTGATGTATCTGTTATTGAAGTCATACTGCGAATAATTTGCTGAAGTATCTATCACACCAAGATCCGATGCCTTGCTAACCGATAGTACCTGCAGATGTCACTGTTCCTTTTAAATTATTTAAAACCCATGCTTTAAGTAAGTCTTTTATACTCCGTTTTCCTTAAATGCCAGTGCTTGGTGAAGATAATTTCTTAATTTTTCTTTATATATTAACAAAATTATTTAAGAGAACTTAAATCCTTATTATTAGTGTCACAATTAAAGTAGTTTTGTTTTTATTCAAGCTTTAAGTTCTAAGTCATGCACTCTCGGAAAGTTACAGGTACATTTAATTTTGTTTGTTATAAGCTTATCTAAATTACTGTGAAATTCCAAGTTCTTTAGTGAGAGCTACGACCGTAAAAATTTGGTTTCAAAGAACACAGATCATCGTAAAGCGCAAATTGGCACCGACTATTGCTATAATTACGCTTCAATTCTTAATTTGGTAGTAACAAATTAATAGAAATTTACATTGCTCAACGGCAACTTACGTATTGTAAAGTCATTTTAATCAAGAAGTTGTAGTTAAGATATTCAAGTATACGTATGTGAACCGAAAATAATAAATCTATGACTAATAGTACTAATTTGAGTCTACTATCATATATATATAAAAAGATTAAGGAAGTTAAGAACTTCTAACAAATTGTGTATTAATAATATTTTTTTTAAATAAAGGATTGTAAATTTATCAGACTGACGTTATATTTTATTTTTCGGTTATAGACAATTTTTACTCTTAAATTTGTTTCGATTTGAAGAGTGACATTCAGCAAAACTTTTCAGTTGGTTTTATCAAAACAACTAGAAAGTAAGTAGCTCAATGCTCAAATAACGGAAAACTTGGGCTCTAACGCATATATGTCTTTGGGTAGAACCCTAAAAAAGATTCTTTGAAATTTACAGTAAACTGATTTTTTTTTAATTAATTATATTTTATTAATGCCGCTATTTTTTCAAGTTTAACAAGCGATTAAATTAAAATATCATTTCCTAAGGGACGTTCTGTCTTAAGCTTCCTTAACACGACAACCACTTTGTTTACCCCTGTTTGTTTTAACCCTCGTAATTTGCAGATTGGATGCCGTAATTGAATGATCCCTGCTCAAGTTTTACAATCCATCTCCATAGATTCTATAACCTCTCCCTGTAGTAATGCCCTATCTAGTCGGTCAGTAGCGAAATTGAAGCAGTATACGTTGCTTTTGGTTACCTTCTCATATAATTCCCACTGCAACATACCAATCACATTTGCTTTAATAATAGGAATTGATGTTGTCTAATTAAATGACGATAACTTCTCGCATGTAATTAGCTTTTGGCTGTATTTCACAATGCTTTCCTGATGAACCAAATGCTATTCGAACACCCATGATATTGAATATGTAGGAGTTACTATTGACAAGTTGAGAATCTTACAAATAATAGTATATATGAAAGGTATCTAGAGCGTAATCTTTGAAACAAAAGTACTTTACCACTTAACTGCGTTTGGAATAACAAAGCGCAGTGTTATGTACTGGAATTATTTGATTTGTATTCAATAGCTGTTCAAGCACATACCACATCTGGGTGAATGCCAAGCACATATCGAAATAATTTTAAAATTTTAATAAGTTGGCTTTTGATTAATCTATTTGGACCAAATGTATGCTGTATTGCAATCCCGCATATTTCGCGCTTTTCGGTCCCAACATTTGCTCAATCTTTAATTTAATTCCTGTTTCCCATCTTGTTATGTAAATCAAAAGTCACTTGTAAATATTTCAGTTATCATGCGCCTGTAGCTTTATATGAACGTTCCGTAAAGCGCTTTGATAAATTGGGACAAATATAAAAAATTTATTAAAATTAATGCTATTTAAGTCAGATAAGTTTGCCGTTTAAGCAGCGGCCGAAAAAGTTTTCGATTCTTTGCTAAAGTAAACAAAGACACGTTGTAAACTAACGGCAGCTTGTAAGTATGAAACAGCTCTATACACGAATAAAGTTTATGCGGGTAGGTGATATAAACTGATCAAGAAACGGTCTTACACGAAGGTAAAGTAGAATCTGTAAACGTAACCTTCTTCACCCTCGACCACATTATACATATATAACAACATCTCTTTAATATTCAGAACTTTAGCATCGAACTTACAAATGCCTATTGGGATTCTAGAAGAATTAAATATATTAAGATCAGCTACCAATAAAAATGTTGTCACAACTCTATATGTGGTCGGATTAATTGGGTTAATCAAGTAATATTTAATTTCTATGAGTAATTTTTTTTACTACACGAGTTATGTAGTCCCCCAATATATATGTAAAGAAAGGTATAATTATTAGAAATATTAGAAAATGTGCTAGGTGATGTGCAACAATGTAAATGAAGGACAATTCATTTCAGTTTATTACCGTTCATGGGAACGGAAACGCTACTTTGTAGCACAGAGATAAGTGACACTGCAGATGTCAGGTCACAGGCGGTTACAGACAGTCACGTACCGAGATTACCTGGAAAGGAAGCTCGCAACAAAGTAATTATGAATAGATTTAAGACAGCAACATTGTATTATGAATAAGAGTCAAGTGTAAGCAGACATTAGGTCTGCAAGTTCCCACAGCCATGTGAGGGGTAGGCATATTATAAAAGGCCCGGGAGCCCCAGTCAACGACAGTTAATCCATCGTTCAGCTTTTACCTTGCAGTTCGTAGATTACTCACTTTGTACAATTAGTTAATTAATTTCGGACTTAGAATAATATTTCAAGATTGTCAAAATTCCAATTAATTTCTGTATAACAAATATATAAATGTGTTAAGAAGTTGGAAATGTCTTTTTAAAAAGGACCGCTCACAGCCACGAACCTTAACTGGCGCAGCCGTAACGGATGTCAAAAGGGCACTAGCAAATCCAAAATCGAGGAACTGGTGGTCTGGAATTTCAATTAATTTACTCTGTATATAAAAAAGATAAATAGGAACTTGAGAAAAATTATTTCTGAGACACAAAAACTAGAGACAATTAAAAAGAAGTCGCAAATTTAAGCGCACTGGAGACTATATTTACGTTTTAACTAACGCAAGAAATTTTTTTAGAAACTAAATCAAATTTTTAATTCAACAATCCGGCATTAACTAACGTAATACTTTGAGAAAAAGGCAAAAATTAAATCACGAACTTAAAACCAAAATCTTATAGTCACGTAACAAAATAACGCAACTATCCAGACGCAAAACTCATCGTATTCTGTAAATAGACAATTTGCAATCTATTATTAAAACCACATCTTTAGTACGAGAAATAACAAAGCGCGAAACCAACATCGTCTCATCATTAAAAGTGAATAAAATCATCACCTTGAACAAACACGCATATATCTAACTATAATTACTCAACAAAGCTATTTAAAACATCGTAAAATCCTTTCAGAATTCAAGCATTATAAATTAAATAAAAGTACGACCGGAAACTTTTATAAAATATCAATTTAAATTACATTCAACTATAAAACCAACTCAGGAAAACTATAAACAATTACTACTGAAAAACGCATATTGCAACCTCATTCAGACTTGACAATTTTAAATATTTTAGTAAATTAATAACGCACAAATTTTATTATTCCCAAACACGACATTATATAATTGAGTATTTCATTGACGAAGTAGTTAATTATACAAAAGACGCAATCTATTCAAACAAAAGCTTTCAAGAAAGATCAAATTGTATTAAATCATAACAATTACTGAATAACACCACAGTATATTTAAAATTAACCTTGCAATTATTAACTGGCAACATCCTGCAGCAGATTACAACATTGTAAGCATCGCATACACCTTACAAATCACATAAACCCACGGGAAAAGATAATTATTACAAAGATAATTAAAATCAGCGGAATTACAATAGAAAAGCTTTAACTGACGCAAAGCATTCAAGTTAGATAAATTACCACAAAAAATCACTGTCTCATTGAAACTTCAGAAATTAAAACTAACATCGGCAAATTAAAAATAAACGTAACCAAATCAATACCAAGCGTGAAACTTATTAAATAACTACACAACCGTGCAAGTAAATACAAATTAAGCAAATCAATTTTTTAAATAATCCGAAACGAACCAAGCTAAAAATAGCAAGTAACCCGACGCAATCTAAACGGAAAAGTAATAAATCCAAGCGAAAAATAACACCACAGACTACGAAATAAATCAAAATTTTTCAAACATCGGAAAATAATCAAAGTCAAACTAAAAATTTAATTACCAGAACATTCCCCCAGCCAAAACAAGTGTGTGAAATGAAGCTCTATATGGAGCTGACTCCCCAATTTAACGGTGATAAATGTTTATTAAGTAACTTCATTTCAGCCAGCGAAATATTCCTAAAAACATTTTATAAGCCCGGAAATAACAAAAGGAACATTTTACTTATCCGTCTTATAATAAGTAAACTAACCGGAAGGGCACTAACGTTAATCGCGAGTCGAGATGACCTAAACCAATGGGACGAATTCAAACGCGTATTAATAGCATATTTAGGCAATCAGAGAAACCTAAAATGTCTAGTAAGAGATTTAATAAACCTTAGAATGGAACAAAACCAATCCCCATATCAATTTGGAATGAAATGCCAAGATGTAAGAAGCTTAATCTTGAGAAAACTCAAAATCGAAGAAACCGACTCAAATGTCAAACTTTTAAAATCAAAAATGTACGACGAGATGGCATTAGACACCTATCTAAATGCACTACCCGAACGACTTTCAGACAAAATTAGATTTCAACACCCCCAAGACTTAGAAGAAGCAATGAACATGATAATCGAGGAAGAAAACGTAATGTACTATAGAAACAGGTTATATTTCCCCAACGCGAATAAAAGCTACACACTAATAAAAACCATACAACCCGCGAGACAAACAAGTCCACAACAAAAATTTACCCCGTTCAATGCACAAACAAACCAAACGCGAACTAATAATTCACATTTTAATAATTCGAACTTTAACAATCAATATAAACCATTTTCAAAACCAACGATCAACCCATACTTTTCAAAACTCGCATTTCAACCGAGATTTAACCAAAATGAAAATCAGCAAAGACCAGTATTCAACGCGAATCCTATTAGAAACTCACCAATGACAAACAATAATAATTCCAACAACTATTATAAACCCACGCCAATGGATACCTCATCTGGTAACACCAGACCCAACACCAAAATAACACACATAAGACCAAACCCTAATCAAAACGCACTTTCACCTCAGAAGAGCTATTTCATCAAGAAGTAGAGGAATTTGAAGATGAAAGGAATAATTGCAATCAACCGTGTACAAACAACGAACAAAACCAATCAAACCATTACGAACGCGAAGAAGGATACGAAACTTACGAAGAGGACGACGAAGAAAACGCGTGTTCAAATTTTCAGATAGACCGATTTATAACCGACCAAACGTAATAAACCTAAATAATACGAATCACCTTGTACTACCCTATATAGAAATACCCCACGCAGAATTTAAACTACTAATCGATACCGGATCTTCAAAAACATTAATTAGCCCGCGAACAGTAAAGAAACATTATTTAAACTATGTAGAAAGAGAACCGTTTAAAATTAAAACAGCCCATCAAACAACCCTACACTAATTTGTAGCAAACATACCTTTACCAAAAACATTTAACGTAAAAATGAAACACAAATTTTGCATATTTGAATTGACGGACTATTAGGAATGGACCTTCTAAGAAAATTAGGAGCCAACATAGATATAAAAAACCGTTTACTAAGAACCAAATATGGACGAATTCCCATTAAATTTCAAAACACCCAAGTTGACGAAAAATACACAATAGAACCCCGAACAGAAAAAAAGATAAAAATCCCCGTAAACTCAAATAATAAATTAGGAATAATAAATCACATAACTTTTCAACAAGGAGTAGAGACCCCAAACGCATTAGTACAAATCAAAGATAATTATGCCACAACAACAATATTAAATTCAAATAACTACCCTGTAGAACTATCTTTAACAAACCCGATTAATATAGAAGAATTAAACGAGATGGAAATAGACGAGAACTTAAACGAAAATTATAACCTCGTAGAAAACGACGAAATGTTGAAAGAAAATTTAAATAATATCCGATTTAACCGCGACATAAATCAAGAGGAACAAAGAGGAATACAAAAATTATGTTTCGAATACCGCGACATATTCCATTTCGAAGGAATACCCCTAACCTTTACAAATACAGTCAAGCACAACATTGAATTAGCAGACAACAAACTCATATTCACCAAAGCATACAGATTACCCCAGGCAAGTTAGGAAGAAGCTGACAGACAAGTAGCCGATTTATTAGATCAAGATATCATACAACACTCCAAATTCACCATGGAGCAGCCCCATATTAATAGTACCAAAGAAACTGGACGCATCAGGAAAACGAAAATACAGAATGGTAATAGATTACCGCAAATTAAACGAAAAAACGGCAGACGATAAATACACGTTACCAAATATAACTGAAATCTTAGACAAGTTAGGCAAATGCCAATATTTTTCGACGCTAGATTTAGCATCAGGATACCATCAAGTGGAAATGGAAGAAAGAGATACACAAAAAACAGCCTTTAGCACACCTAGAGAACACTACGAATATAAACGGATGTCATTTGGACTAAAGAACGCACCCGCAACTTTTCAACGAGTAATGGATAACATACTACGAGGGATACACAACGAAAAATGCCTTGTGTACCTAGACGATATAATAGTGTATTCAACATCATTAGTGGAGCATATTGAAAGATTATGAGAAGTGTTCGAAAGATTAAGAACAGCACAATTTAAAGTACAATTAGATAAGAGCGAATTTCTACAGAAAGAAGTAGCATTTTTAGGACACATAATAACACCCCAAGGAGTGATGCCGAACCCCGACAAAACAAACGCTGTATTAAATTACCCCATACCGAAAACGAATAAAGAAATAAAAGGATTTTTAGGCCTTAGTGGTTATTGCCGAAAATTGATTAAAGGTTATGCCCAAATAACCAAGCCCCTAACCAATTGTTTAAAGAAAGAAAACAAAATTGTACATACCCCAGAATTTATTAAAGCTGTAGACAAAATCAGAAGTATATTAACAGATCACCCCGTATTAGAATACCCCGACTTTTCGAAACCATACATATTAACAACAGACGCATCAAATGTAGCCTTAGGCGCAGTATTAAGCCAAGGAACAGTAGGCAACGATAAACCCATCAGTTACGCATCCAGAACCCTCAACGAAACAGGGCAACGATACAGTACAATAGAGAAAGAATTGTTAGCCATAATTTGGGCAACAAAGTATTTTAGACCATACCTATACGGACGGAAATTTTATATATACACCGATCATAGACCATTAGTATGGCTATGCAAACTCAAGGAACCCAACTCAAAATTACAACGATGGAGAATCCGACTAGAAGAATATGACTACGAGATCATATACAAAAAGGGAATTTACAACAATAACGCAGACGCTTTAAGTAGAATTCAAGTTAACACACTAGAGACAGAATCAGTGATAGGAAACGTAGACGAGACAGAAATTAGAGAAGACCCAGACGAAATGGAAACCATACATTCGACACAAAATGACGAGCCAAAAACCCCCATTAAAATTTTAAATGAAGCTATAGACATGAAACCCAATCAGTTCATAATCACAGAAGTTTTAAACAACCCCAATCCTGTAAAATATACTAAAGTAGATAACAAAACGAGATACCAAATACAAATAACCAAAAACGACAATGAATCACAAATAATTAAAATTCTAAAAGAATACACCCCCGAGACAAAAGATTTTACTTTTACTTTAACACCGAAAACTTGTATAAACGATTTTCAGAAATATATGTTAAACTATTTAACAATTCTGGCCCTGAACTTATAAGATGCACAAGAAAATTAATAACATTAGACGACCCTGACAAAATAAATGACGTGATCAGAAACCAACACGAAGGAAAGACAAACCATTGTGTAATAATTGAAACCCTAAAACAAATCATGAGACGTTATTACTTCAAGGACATGAAAGAATTAACTACAGACTTTATCAACCAATGTGAACTATGTGACAGAGCAAAATATGACAGGAAACCCCCAAAGATACCCTTAATGTTAACTAAAACACCAGACAAACTTTTTCAGAAATTACATGCCGACACCCTAGTAGTGGAAGCACAAAGTTACTTAACAATCGTAGACGCATTTACAAAAATAAGCCAAGCAATACCAATCACTTCTAAAAATAGTATTGACGTAACTCTAGGATTTTTACATTATTTTACATTTTTTGGAACGCCCGAAACCATAACGTTAGATAACGGAAGCGAATTCAAAAACGAGACAACACAAAACACTTTGGAATTACGCAAGATAAAAATTCACCTTATAACGTAAAACCACCCTGAATCCAACGGACTAATTGAGAGACTGCATTCAACCCTACTAGAACAGATCAGATTATTAAAAATCAATTACAAGAAAGAACATATAACTAATTTAATGTCATACGCATTAATACAGACGTAAATAAATTTTCCATAGGACAAACCGTATACGAGAAAAACTTCCAAAGCAAAAGACACAAAACGGCACCGAGAAATTTAGGTCCCTTTAAAATCAAACAAATATCCGACAAAAACGTAGCCGTAGTAGACAACTGCAAGATAACAAAATATATTCACCTCAAAAATTTAAGACACCCTGTACTTTCAGATGAACAATCATCACCCTTACCGTCAACCTCCACCCAGGTAGAACGGACACCGAAATCATAATTGAAGACATAAAGAATAACCCCGGTATACTACCAATAAAATTAGACAGTATGCAGAACACCATAGACTATTGGACCTTTGCACAAAAATTTGATTTAACGGAGCTGAAACAAGAATTTCAAATAATCAAAAATAATTATTACCGACTAAAACAATCGATGGACACAACAAAATTTGGAAAAGAATACGCAATAGAAATAATGAACTACGACAGCATAATAGAAAGTATTTTGAGAAATATAGAAGACAAATTTAATCGACTAATACCCACAGAACAAACGACAAGACGAAAAAGAGGACTAATCAACGGAATAGGAAACATAATAACAGCAATTACCGGCAATTTAGATAATCAAGACGCAGAACGCTATAACAACGCGATACAACAATTAATAGAAAACCAAAACGACATCAAAAGCATAATTAGTAATCAAATATCGTTAACTCATTCAACGATCATAAAATTCAACGAGACTTTAAGAAAATTAGTTAGAAACCAAGATAGTGTAGCCAATCGAATACAAACCCTAGAAAATAACATGCAAACTACCATGTTAGGCATGCGAGATTTAATTAGATTTAACACGATTCATAACCAGATAATATCAACCCTTACCTTAATTCAACAAATTTTAGCAACGTTAGAAAACGCAGTAACCTTTGCCAAATTAAATACCCTACATTCAAGTATCATAGAACCAATTGATTTATTAAAAGAATTATTGAGAATAAGATCTTTTATAACCAATAGTAAATTACCTTCCGATGAAATAGAATCAAACATTTTAATATTTGAAAAAATAGCTATAGTTAAAGGCTATGTAAAAAATAACGATATAACATTTTTAATAGAAATACCAATAGTAGAGATTAACAGTTACAATTATTATCACTTATTTGCTTTTCCAATGAAAATGACTAGCACATACCAAGTTATTATTCCAAAAACCAAATTCCTATCTTTAAATGAACTAAGATATGGTTGCACGAACGAAAAATGTGATGAAGTCACACCAAATCAATACTTATGCCAATCATTGACAACGACAACAATTCAAAAAGACAGCCCTTGCAAAGTACAACTACTAAAATTTTCAAATCATTACGAAAATTGTGAAGCCAAACCTGTACAAATCACCAACATGAAAATCCAGAAAGTAACGGAAAATAAATGGATAGCCATTTTTCCCATAGAAGTAATCGCAACAATATACTGCAATCAAGACGAAAGTAACTTAGCATTAACCGGAAGTAAATTAATCACCCTTAAGGAAAATTGTTATTTAAAATTGAGAAATTAAATAATTAGAGTTTACCAAGATCCTGTACAAACCAACAAATTAGCAAATCTACCCGAACTACAAATCAAGATTACTCAAGACGAAGACAAAGAAACACTTCAAAAACCCATGCAACTGGAACACCTGGAATTAGATTACCTCAACCACGCCATGAAACTCATGGAAGACTACAAAGAACACCTAAACAAACTCAAAACGCCCAAAGTGCACTACGATAATATTAGAGTATGGGCAATTGTATTAATTATTTTGACGATTTTATTAATAATTTTTGTAATTTACAAAATGTATATTAGATATAAAAATAAAGAAAACAGTTTTAGATTTAAACAACCAAAGAAACAAATGTACCCTTAGAAAATATGAGTTTTAAGAAATGAGATTAAATGAATTATAAATTATAAATCAAGAAAGGTAAAAATCCTTAATTTTTAACGTACGTCGGGAGGAGTTATGTAATCCCCCAATTGTTATATATATGTAAAGAGAGGTATAATTATGAAATTATTAGAAATATTAGAAAATGCGCTAAGTGATGTGCAACAATGTAAATGAAGGACAATTCATTTCAGTTTATTAACGTTCATGGGAACGGAAGCGCTACTTTGTAGCACAGATATAAATAACACTGCAGATGTCAGGTCACAGACAGTCACGTACCGAGATTACCTGGAAAGGAAGCTCGCAACAAAGTTATTATGAATAGATTTAAGATAGCAACATTGTATTATGAATAAAAGTCAAGTGTTAGCAGACATTAGGTCTGCAAGTTTCCACAGCCATGTGAGGGGGTAGGGATATTATAAAAAGCCCGGGAGCCCCAGCCGACGACAGTTAATCCATCGTTCAGCTTTTACCTTGCAGTTCGTAGATTACTCACTTTGTACAATTAGTTAATTAATTTCGGACTTAGAATAATATTTCAAGATTGTCAAAATTTCAATTAATTTTTGTATAACAAATAAATAAGTGTGTTAAGAAGTTGGAAATGTCTTTTTAAAAAGGACCGCTCCCAGCCACGAACCTTAACTCACGCGAGTTACATATCCCCCAAATCAAATATATGTATAATTAAATGGAATTATTGAATTTTAAGTTAACTTGCAATATTGTATAATTCAAGGATAGATAATAAAAAGTTAATAGAGGTCAGACAGAAAACATGAGAACGGATGTGAATACAATGTATTCCAGACACAACCTGATTCTGCAGCTGCAGCTCACAATAGATTGTAAGAAACTTATTGTTAGAAATAAAATTGTTACTTTGTATTAATGAATAAAGAATAAGCAGACATGAGCTTTGCATTTTCCACAAGCAATGTGAGGGGCAAGGACAACATAAATACCCTGGAGAGCCCACAATAGTCAGTCAGTTTTGAGCCTCACAACTTTTGCATTATTGGTTGTTCAGGTTACTTGCCCTAATTTAGTTCGTTTAATTTCAACTTAGAATATTTTCGATATAGTACTTGTAAATTAAATTTCAATTGTAATTCAGTTTAAATAACTATTGTTAGAAGAGTTTTGGAAGAAGACTTTTTAAAAAGGCAACGCCCAAGCCGCAAAACCTAACCGGCGCAGTTGGATCGGATCCAGAAGGGCACTAGGAAATCCAAAATCAAAGCACTAGTGGTCTAAAATATCAATTCTTAATCTGGAAAACAAAAATTTGGACAAGGTACAAAATCGACCAAGCCCAAAGAAACAAAACTTGGACAAGGTACAAAATCGACCAAGCCCAAAAAAGAAAAACGGATGAAATTGGCAATGAAAATTATGTAAGTTTATTTATTCTATCCATATTCTTTTTCAACTTATTGGTATTAGCTAGTAAAAATTTTGATGTACAATATTATCAGAATTTATTATTTATCATTTATGAAAGAATTTATTCAGAGAACTTATTTTTAACAGGAGAATTATAAAAGACGCATTTATGTGCACGATTTACTAAAATTTATTAAAATAAAACGAAACGATTTTTCAGCAAGACTGAAGTTAACACAAATAAAACGCAATTCTTTTATTACAATAATTATTACTGAAAAGATTCATTCAAACTTTACACGCATCATACTTTATAAAGCTCTATAATTAAATAATTTCAGCAAACTTACGAAAGTATATAATTATAAACGTTCACTGCATTGTAACAAAACGATTTACTTATCACTGAAATTAACATCATTTAGAAAACTTGAAACTTTATAATTAAAAATTTTTAAGGCAACGGAATTGTATAGTTATAAAGAAGCATTCGCGCACTTATTAATACAATACCTACAGAGGCAATTATAGCAACTTAATTACTCGGCAAGTCTGAAATAAAAACGTATAATTATAACGTAGTTATTGCGAGAGTTTATTACTAACATAAAATCACTCAGAAAAAACCGGAACTCAATTCGCAACAATTGCAACCTCTGCAAAGTATAAAAATACACTCAATATGACAGTAGTTGATGGGGCAACTACCAAGCAGAAATTCTTTAAAATAATAATAGCACTTTGTAATTGCATATACGTGATTTTTTAAATAACTAGATACTAATTTTAATTTAATTGCAATACAAACTCGACTTATAGAATTAACTTATATTAAAAACACAAAACATGCGGTTGTATCTCGATTCAATACCCATATTCGACGGAAATCAAACAATACTAGGAATTTTTATTACCGCTTGTAAAATGTTCTTGAAATCTTTTTATAAAGAAGGTGACATTGACCGTAATGTAATGCTTTTACGCCTAATTCTCCGTAAACTAACAGGAATAGCCGCTAGCCGCGATGACTTTGAAGAATGGCAAGACAAGTAAACGATTACTTATAGCATATTTCGGAAACCAAAGAAACATCAAATGCCTGGCCCGCGATTTAATAAGCCTTTGAATGGAACCCAACCAATCCCATAACAATTCGGTATGAGATGCCAAGATGTAAGGAGCTTGATCCTAACGAAACTAAAAATCGAAGAACCCGACCAAAATATCCGTTTAATGAAAACAATAATGTACGACGTAGACACCTACTTAAACGCATTACCTGAATGGTTTTCAGACAAAATAAGATTCCAACATCCCCAAAATCTAGAGAAGGCAATGAACATGATTATAGAGGAAGAAAACGTTATGTATTACCGAAACAGACTATATAACCCTAACGTAAATTAAAACTACTTATCGATGAAAACCATACAAGCCGCGAGACAAACACCCACACAACCAAAATTTACACCATTTAACGAGCAAGTATCAATCACAAATTAACAGCTCAAACTGTAACACAAATTTCAACAACCAATTTACACAATTTCTGAGACCAACATTTTAATCAAATTTTGCAAAACCCACACACCAAGGTTTAACCAAAACGTAAACCAGCCAAGGCAAACATTTGGCGCGAACCCCAACAAAATCAGACCGATGACAAATAACAATAACAACCCCAATAGTTATTACAAACCAACTCCTATGGACACTTTATGTGGTAACACCAGACAAAACACAAAAATATCGCAAATCAAACCAAATTATAATCAAAACCAAAACTTCACTTCCGAAGAACTATTCCAGCAAGAAGTGAAAGAATTTAATAATAATCATTACAAGATTAATTATACAAACTCCAGTAGAGACGATGAACCAAATCATTTAGAAAACTACGAACGTGACGACCCATGTGAAAATTACGAAGAGTATGATAAGGAAAACGCGTGCTCAAATTTTCGACTAGACGGATTCATATACGACCACACGTAATTAACTTAAATAACATTAACCAACAAATCTTACCATACATAGAAATACTCCACGCAGAACATAAATTATTTATCGACACCGGATCATCAAAAACATTAATTAGTCCCCGAACCGTACAAAACCTTATTTAGATTTTGTAGAAAGATAACCCTTTAAAATCAAACCAGCCCACAAAACAACACTACATCAATTTATAGCAAACATACCTCTACCAAAAACTTTAACGTAAAAATGAAACATAAATTTTGCGTTTTTGAATTTAACGACAAATACGACGGTTTAATAGGCATGAATCTTAAAAAAATTAGGAGCAAACATCCACATAAAAAACCGTTTTTTAAGAACAAAACACGGAAAAATCCCCATTAAATTCCAAAATAGTAGTGTTCAAACTGAACAAAAATACACCCTCGAACCCAGGACAGAGAAACGAATAAAAATTTTGGTAAATTCGAAAAACGACGTAGGAATTATAAACCACATGTCATTCCAGCCCGGAGTAGAAACACCCACAGCACTAGTACAGATAAAAGACAATTACGCCAATACAACAATTTTAAACTCAAATGACTACCCCATAGAACTATCATTGACAAACCCAATAAACATAGAAGAAGTAAATTTTAACGATATGGAAATCGACGAAGAATATGAAAACGATTCAAACTCTACGATATACGAGAGAATGTTAAAAGAAAACTTAATTAACATCCGTTTTAATGAAAATATTAATAGCGAAGAAGAGAGAGCAATAAAGGAATTATGTTTCGAATACCGAGATATATTCTACTGTGAAGGAATATTTTTAACCTTTACTAACATCGCAAAACACAACATAGAATTAACCGATAACAAGCCGATTTTACCAAAGCATATAGGCTACCTCAAGCAAGTCAAGAGGAAGACAGGTAGCAGATCTATTGAAGCAGGACATCATACAACATTCAAAGTCACCATGGAGCAGAAGACCGGGGTAGGGACAACATAAATACCCTGGGGAGCTCACGATAGTCAGTCAGTCTTGAGCCTCAAAACTTTAGCATTGTTGGTTGTTCAGGCTACTTGCTCTAATTTAGTTCATTTAATTTGAACTTAGAATGTTTTCGATATTGATAGAAGAGTTTTGGAAGAAAACCCTTTAAAAAGGAAGCTCCCAAGGCCCAAAACCTAACTCGCGTTAATGAGTGAGGAGTGCTAACAAAATCCGAGTTGTAAATCAAAATTATAATCGTAGTGTCACTGGGTAAAGTTAGTACGCCCCAATCTGGTACCAAGCGATCACCATTATTTTCTTTTACACCTAAAGAAATTACTCGGTGGTACACATTTTGAGAACGACTAAGATCTCATAAATGAGGTTCGACAATAGTTTGTAACACAGGCGGCCCCTTTTTATGAAGATGGTATACAGAAACTTGTACCAAACACATTATGATAAATGTCTAAACAATGGTAGAAACTATGTATAAAAATAGTTGAAGACCTAGACAAACTTTAAAAATAAAATTTAGTAAACTTTGTGCTTTGTTGTTTATTTGTACCAAAACGAAACTTGCTTTAAAAATACGCATCGAATTAAATTTGTTCTCTTGAACTCAACGTTTGCAATTTATTTACGGGAACTATCTATAAATAAGCTTTTTTAAAAATTTTCAATATTTTTGTAAAAAATACTCTGAACCAAACAATTTTCCACAGAAGAAATGACTGAGAAATATTCTTAAGCTAGAAAGGGTCTAAAATACAAGGCTGTTAACCGTATATGGCTTTAGACAAAATATACCTAAAAATATTGTAACGTTCTGTTTTTCCTTTCCAGCAGTAACGCATATAAATTCTGTATTGTGTTACAAACATTTTAAAATCCGTTTTTAATTCAATATAATTTGTATATCTAGAACTAATACATAATTAAAAGAAAGTTATCATAATTTTAAAACACTCTATTTATTGTCCTTTCATTCTATTTATCTAGTAAACAAATTCATCGTTATAAGTACTCCACTTTTGTGTTTAACATCATGTTAAAACTCGTACATGCTATTTAGAATTTCCATAAATAATCTTCAAGGCAATGCAATCTAGAGCGATTATGCGCACCTGTTGTTTTGAATACTCATGTGTTGAGGCCTCGATTGTTCACGGACTCCGACAGTCGACCCTTTACCACCCTAGTAATAAGACGAATAAGTTAATATTAAAAGGTGACTTGAGGCTGGCATTTCAATTATGCAGTAAATCGATCCAAATGTGTTAGTTTATCATGCGTAATACGGAAGTTTTTGGTTTACACTGCTGTTTTCATCTAATAATGGCTATGCCGAACAGCTAATTTATAGCGTATAAATTGTATACGAATGGAAACCTACAGTGGTAATGGGATTTGCAGTTTAAGCTACTGATTGAAGTGGTATCTTTTTCGTGGATAAAGATTTTAACGATGGCTCTACCCAACGGTGAATTCCACCCTTTATTTTTATGGTTCTGATGTACAGGATATTGCCGTAACAAAATGGATTAGTTTTTGTATTATGCAGTATTAAGGGCGCACATATGCATCGAGGTCGGTAAGTCGATTTTCCCTTGTTATGAAAACTATCTGTTTGACGTACAGCGTTTGGTGGTTATTTTTCTCCAACTAGAAGATATCTAAGGTTAAGCTGTAATATTTGTAGTTTAAATTATTGAAAACCAATATCTTAATAATTATATTTAAAAACTTAAATCTTTGAACTTTACACTAAATTAAACAGCTGCTTTATAGGATTGTTTACCAAAACAATCTGTTCAAAAACTTAAATTATGAATCATACTGAATAGATTTTATTACTAGAATTTGCTTATTCATGTTGATTATTTATCATACAGTTGAGTAGTTTCTTATATATGATACTTTTTTAACAAGGCTTAAAATTACTAATTAAAAGATCATATCACATAAATAATGTAATAAAAATGTACGTCGTTTGATCAGTACTGAAAAATGACAAAAGTTAATAATTATGTTAATGAAATATATAATGCCTATTTAAGTTAGAGGCTCTGATATAATCAAGTTTATTACAGAAACAGAAATGGTTAACTAAACACTTACAAAATTTATTGTAGATTCCTGTCAGTTTGAAACAACATTAATTTTAGTTAATGTCTTAGTTTCTAACAAGCCTAATCTTTTTTTTTTTAATTTAGAAATGGTTAATCACACTTTAAGAGATACTCAAGAAGTTGTATTTATTCTACCTCATACATATTTTTGGATTCTACAAATCTTATATGAACCAAGGGTGTATAAATTTAATAAGTAGAGTGTCCATGCACCAATGGCCAGTAGCAAATTCTATAAGTGCATATAACTTGTCTGATTTATTGATTTTATTATTCTGAGACGCAAAGTGCTGTCTGTAATGCATTTTTATGTATTTTGTTTTATTTGAGGATAAACGTTTGTACCATCTATGAATACAAATTCTTGAATTCTGAAAACAGAATATATTCGTTGAGGTTCCTGTATTTTTCTTGGCGATATTCCTTGTTCATATATATTACATAAGTACAGTGGTGCCTGACCCATGCGTATTTATTTAACGACCCCCCTGATAGTCTCTAAAAACCGTTGAAGTTAAAATTCAGAGCTAGTACGGACGTCTGCAAAAGTCAGTTTGTGTTAATACATCTTATGCACGACTTTTGTTAGAAATATGTTTGCCTAGGTATCCCCTAAGTCTAACATAGTAAAAGCTTAGATGTTGCTCTGTGGCTTGACAACACAAAGAAAATACAATTGTTTAAATATTCTGAATTGTATTTGTCAATGAGATCTAATTAAAATATTTCCGATTTTTTATTCCTTTCGGTTACAGAAAATACTTAGCAATTTCGTATGTTTAAATACAATAGATATTTATTCTTTTTTGGAATAAGGAAATTCACTTGTTATTGGAGCTAGTACAAAAAGAGATGTGGGCGTAGGCCATGTTAAAAGGGATGATAACTAGCCCCGAGCGTGGACTTACTACGCTAGTCACATTACCGTTTGCACAAAAATTTAGAATGAAATTGATATCAGAATTCGAACACAAAGAACGTCGTAAATGTTGTTATAATACCAATGTTCTATACATTATTCAATAGTTTAGTATACAGATGCAATAAACACCACAAATAGACTTTGCAGATGAAACGATCGTATTTGAATTTCCTTATATGGAGTTGCAAAACTATTGCAAATATATTTTAGGCAAATTTACGATTCCTATTACAATCAAGTTAAGGTTAAAAATCATATATTTATTTCACAAGTAGAAAAGTTAATGAGTTTCAGAAAATAAGAAATAAAACTTATTTCTTATCGGTAATTTGCATATTTTATAATTAATTAATGTAAGGTAATGTAATAACGCAAAGAGTATTATATTCAATGAGTTAAGTATTCAGGAACTTGACCTCATGCAATTGAAAAACTAATGAGACGTGAAACATGAAGTAACTAGGTTATTATTGTAATATGGAAATTATGAGTAATGTAGAACACTAGTTAAGCACAAAACTGAACATGTTTGGATAAACTTCATTAGTTTTTTGGGTATAAAAGTAAGGATTAAAAATAGAAGGTCAGTACTTATTTGAAGCTGCTCTACCATCCACAGCAAGAACTGTGAATAGTATTCACAGATGTGGAATTGTAATAATTTATAATTAATAAATTATTTTAGAATTTATAAGTTATTTTAATTAATAAGGAAGTTAACATCAGAATTCAGCATCTAGACCTAGCGCCAAAACTACAACATCAACATCCAGTTCTTCATGTCGATTGTCGACATATTTGGTCCGGCGAGCAAAATAGCCAAAATTTGGGTAAATTATAGTCTAAAATTTGAGCATTTTGAAATTCGCTTAGAGCGAAAACCATCGAAAAATTGGAATTTTGAAGTCAAAAGGTGGATATATGGAGCCCAAGTTTCGGTCACTAAAGGAACAGTTAATATGTGTTTTACAAATACATACTAATTGCAGGAAACAAAGGTTGCAGAGCAGCGCATATGGGAAATTGAAAAGCTTGAAGCAATAGTAAACATTGGTTGTTTCGAGTATATACTTGGCACTGGATTAGTGTGTATCCTACAAACACGAGCTAATTGGAAGGATTTCAAGGTTGCAAATCAGCTCTGACAGTAATAATTAGAAACCGCCCAAGGCATTGGTTGCTGCAGACAAACAGGAAACTTTTAGTGCATAAGAGGTCGAGTACTAAAAGCAGAAATCCCAAAGTAATAACGGACATTGGTTGCTTTGAGGTTATTAGAAATTATATTGGAGTGGTGTATGTGTCTTACAAATACACACCTCAACGAACTAGCACGATTCGTACTCGGTTTCATACAAACGTCTCTACTTAGAATGCCGAATTTTTGATCGTTCTTCTTGTCATTATACAGTCCTGCCGATAGCTCCAAATGTACGATTCTAGGTTTCGTTTTCCTTCATATCACTCTTCGAGATTCCGAGATTCTTTGTCATCCCTGACGTTTTGCATCAGCTCGTTCACGGGGTCGATTATTTTAAATCCGTATACTTTTGCCTCACTTTCTTCTTTATCCGCCATCACCCCCACTACACCCATATTGTCTCAGAACATACTCAGGAGCAACAGCTCGGTTTAATTCTCTAACTTCTTCTGCTGTTGCTCATCAGCATATTGGTCGTTGTTGTACCACTTTAGATCAACATCGCATTCGTACACAGAACCTATCAAATAACAGTATTATGCCTTCTGGCCTACACTTTTAAGGTTGCACATTCCAAGCTGAACGATGTACTCCATCTTGGAGTCGTGGAACGGTCCACAAGTTCGTGGGCGAGCTTCATTGTCCACGTAAAGAAAAAGACAATTCTTTCTTCTTTAGATATTCATTCCGCCTACTGGCAAATTTAGTTAGCCTCTGACTACAAATCTATCACCGCCTTCACCGTACCGTAGAGGGACCTCTATAAGTTTTGTTGGATTTGGTATCTGTATGGTATCATCATAACTACTTCCAACTTCAACAAAACCCTCCGTCTCCCCAACTTTGTCCTTCCACTTTTTTTTTGGCAAGTCTTCTTTTGCATCAGGATAAATGTCGTTCCTCTCTCCCAAAATACCGTTATCTTGGTCACGTCGTTAACCGAGATGATCGGCCAGTAAATTATAACAAGGTTTCTGCTAATCTGAATCCTTTCTGTTTCCAAAGTCCGTCATTTAATTGTCATGGCCAACTGGTATAGACGCTTCAGCGTCATTCCAAATTTCGCCACTGTCAGTTTGCCACTTTTTAACCTTATCTGGAAGAGTGTCTCTTTTCTCTGAACTCTTGATTGACAATCTGTGTTCTCTTCGTTCAAACAACACTTGCTTTCCACCCCCATCCTTTCCTGTGCCAATTTTCCATGCCTTCTACGATCGAAATAGATGCTCCACATTTTTGTGTAGATGCTAAACTTCTCAAAACTTCTCTAAAGATGATAAAGCCGTTAGTTATGTTTTTTGCTCATTTTTCAAACCCTAACGCAAATATTCTGTTACTGAAAAAGAGTATCTAGCTCTCCTGTGGGCAATTTTAAAATTCCGTCCATATATCGAATCGACTCACTTTACTGTTATCAGTGAAACATCATTCGCTCATTTGGCCAAGCAAACTTGAAAGTACGCCTTGACGCTTAGCTCGCCGGTCTCTTCAACTCCAGCAATATAAGTTTCAATTCTGCACCGTAAAGGACAAGATCAGGTCGCCCCTGATACTTTTTCTCGTTCTGTTCTTATTCATGAACCTGTTCCTTTTTTGGCAATTACCTCCCTCGAAGTCGCTCTTCTTACTCCTGACCCGTGATACAATAGTATTCCTCAAAAAAATTCGGATCATTCTAGACATTACCCTTCCTGCTTCATATTGAACAATATTTTTCCGTCTGACTAAAACTTTCATTACTACATATTCTCAGGACGATTGGAAAAATCGTCGTTCCTTAAGAGCAACATAATCAATCGCCTGACTTCAATTCACAACGATCCACTTACCTTCGGTCCCTGTGGTATCACAAAAACCCCCGCAAGTCCTTTTTAAACTTACTTTTGATCCTCTTCAAGCTAACATTGCTTGCAACATCCGACGTTATCCTGTTTGTGCCACTCACAAAGTTGAACAGTTACCTTCTCCTGGGTTCATTGTTCTTAAAACCCAAACCTTCCTATCTCTGGCAGTTCATATCCTGTAATATTGAGGTCTTCTTCACCGTTCTACCAAAGACTATTTTCATATTTGTGTAATGGTTGACTACTTTACTAAATTGCCTATTTTCTTTCTTTTGCGCAAGGACACTGCACAGTACGTTGCCAAAGTTCTCGAGAACCAAGTCTTCTTACTTTTAGACGTGCCACAATATCTTAAGATTTTATTGCTGGTTTGAACAGATTCACGTACTATATTTTCCTTTTACAAGATTCTGTTCAACTAAGTATGGGAAGAATTTTTTTCGACTTCTAAAAATAGTATTAATTATTGCTATTAGAAAATCCACGGCTAGATACAACATTTAATTTGATAATTAATATTTTATGAAGCAATATCAATAGAAATCATTAAGCTGAAAACTCCAGCAAAGCAAAATCCTTGAGACATTAAAGTTATTTAATATTAATTTCGTTAAACCCATGTTTGCGTTTAATTACAGAGAAGTGAAACTGAAAGCGGTATTGGAAGCAGATAGGCGAAAACTTTGATATGTCAATAAACGGAACAAATAGTTTAGAATATTGCATAAAGTTTAAATCTGTGAATGGATACAAATTTTAAAATAAATATTTTAATTAATTTTTTACTCCTATATTTTCAAAGATTTAAGAATACAAAACTACATAGAACTGCACAAATATTAGTGATACCTTGACAAGCGACAAACACGCGATTAGTATCTTTGAGTTATGTACCAAGTTCACAAATTTAATGAAACAAAATAAAGAATAACTTTGAGGTTCAATTCAAATAAACAATAATTACAACTCTTTACCACAAAAAGTATTTAATAACTAAATACAGTAAAAAAATTCAGCAAAATAAATTAAGGAAAATGTTATTTCGGAATGCTTCTGAGAATATTCTTTTCACTACGTAGCTGAAGTGAACCTTTCCAATATGAAGTTTGCACCCTACCGTTTTTCAGGCGTTATAAAAAGGATAGGCGCACGACAGAGCATAAAAAAATTTATACTCTGGCGCAGCTAGCATCGACCGTTGAGGTTGCGGAGGCTGCAAGAGACTTAAAATCTCGAAGGGGAGAAAATTTGTGAATTAATGACTGTAAAATAAACAGATGTGAAAAACTATGACAAGTTATATAGTGTATTTATTAAATTTTATAGAAATAAAGTTTTGAACAAAAACATCATAAATGTTCTATGAAGTCTTATAAAATAAATAGATCAGTAAAGATTATGATACTCGTTTTTATGCAACTAGTAAATGTAGCTATATAAGTTTAAGAGAGTTTTTAAATATGTGAACGTAACATATAAAAAGTCGATAAAATATTTAACGTGAACTAAACGTTCAAATATACTAAGAAAAGTATCTTGTGCTTTTAAATACGTAACAAAATTAATAAACTTACTTGACTACCATAGGTTTCATGAAACATGTGGCTTACATTTGGACAGTATGCGTCCAGTAAGACTATGTATAATAAGAATTAATATTTGTAACTACTAGATAAATTATCAGTAAATTTAATATGTTTTACAAGTGTAAGATAAAGAGAAAATTTAATATTGCTTAAATCAGTTCATTTAATTTTTAGTAGATAAATAATATTTTTAATTTGTCATAACTGACATGTTGCATTGAATAACATATTTTGTTACCCTGAAATTCTTTGAACGGAACATCTGTAGAAATCCAAATCAAATGTGTAGAAACTGCAGTAGTTCCAGGTAAAACATCAAAAACAAGTGATGAGATAGAATTCGCTAGCATTCAAACAAGTTGAAAAACATCCCGTGTTTAACTTCATAGATCCATATTAAACCAAATTTTAAAAGAATAGTAAACAAAACTAAAATTGTATGTTGAGGTAGCGTAATTTAAAATATTACGGTATTGTTATCTTATTGTAAAGCAACAGCAAAATAAGTCTACATCATTACGGAACGGTAAGATAAATAGTAGAAAGACATGGGGGTAGAGAACGACGCTGAAAAATTATACGTGAATTAGTTAACACGCTAAACGAAGTGAAAAGAAATTTAAAATACATCTATTAAATCCTTACCATCGGAAAAGTAATCCGGTGGGATTTGTAATTGATGAAGAAAAGGAAACGCTAGGCAAGATATCTGTAATAATATTTAAATGATTACACATTTATTGTTTAACAAAAGAATACATACTTGATACGACCTTGTAACGTGCATTTTTGTAGTTTAACATTTTACGCTATACTCAATTCGTAAATACATTTCTGTAACTAGTATTTCTATATTTTATATTTATTAACTCCTTAGGCGAATGCGTCGTATTATAATGAGTGGATTGCATCGTTCTTGTCTTGCCGTTCGTATAGATTTTGTTCCTTATGTGGATATACAAGTCTAGATAATTGGCGATAAGAGGTTGTAATAGCAACGAGTTGAATAAACAGATGAGGAGTTGTAGTTTGTTCTTGGTTCCTATATATTAATTACGTTGAAAATACTGTTGCTTCTTTGCTTTGACAATAGTGAGAATTAATGCGGTATCAATCTTCGAATTGTTCATGAACAAGCACGGCACGGTTTTAGTTGTTTTTCTTGTGAAATAAAAGTTGTATATTAACTGTAGCAGTGTAGTTCTGATTACATTTGAAGGAAGTATGCTTTATAGGTAACGTGTTTGATTGACCACAAGTGCGGTTGTAAGGACATTTGACGAACGGTTTTATTGCTTACGCATGCCTTACTAATTGTTTTCTTTTATTGTTGCTTTTCTGTTGGAAATAAAAGTGGTAGAACTTGTTTTACTCGACCGCACGTGCTTGTTTACGGAACATTGACGGACGCACTTAGTGATTACGCGTGCTTTACTAATTGTGTTGTTAGTTGAGTTTCTTTTGAAATAAAAGTTGTAGAACTTGCTTGCTAAACTTGACCGATTCTTCTTAGGATTAATGTGTGTGCGATCTAGTGTAGTGGTCCCCTTTTTTTTATCAGGGTAAGTGCAATAAACGTGTACAAAATTTTTAAAGGAGCCACTTTAGTCAGGTTTTAAACTCCCTAAAACATTTGCAAAATGAAATTGCAGAAGTGTTTAACTCATTCCGTATTAATGATATGTTAAATTTACCTTGCATTTAATAAGTAAATAAAATATGAACGTACATTTTTTTAAGACGAGATTGTGAGAGTGATCGTGCTTTTAAATGTTTCACCGTTTTCAAACAATGCCTTTACCAACTGAAATTAGCTTCAGAAGTTGACGAAGTTCTTTCTGCTGAAGCAGATCCGCAATACGAAAATTCTTGGCGGATGTTTGGATCGGAATTATACTAACTTTAATTGTTCTTAGTTGCGTGTGTGGCATGTGTTCCTGTCTGTTGTACCACAAATTCCACCTCCGCGAATAGACTGTGAATCTTTGCCAAGCTACACCAGTGCATCCGGCTTACCAAGCAATCAGGAGGCTTCGATCAGTTACCGAAAGTAAAAAAACAATCTGCAGTTAATAGTAGTGTCAAGTTTCAAGTTGATAATGGGATGGAACCATGGACACCCCACACTCCACCAACTCCAACTGCAAGGCTATTAGTAGCCGAATTAGTCCAATTCTATAGAAACCCTTCCGGTGCTTCTGGTTTTGTAAGTGAACTATTTCATACTTGTTATTACTTTAAATATCTATCCTTTGTTTTGCCATTTCTTCGTCGTTCTGATACCTTTTACAATAGACTTGCCTGCTATTAAGAAAAAAAAAGAAAGAAAAAAAAATCAATACTACTGAATTACTCATTTCAATTGTGACTTACCTATTTATCTTTTGTTAACATTTTGTCTGATTTATGTTTAATTGGTGTGTGAGGAAACGTTTCTGCTACTCCCCAATATTACATCACTTTGTGATAAAGATTTTTGTAATGCTTTTATCGTGATTATATTATATAGTTTATCTAAACAGTTTTATTTACATTCTACAAAGTACTGAATAACTTAGACTTTTCATTGCTGCTATGCTTATTCTTTTTTTTTCTCAGGTTTGCTTAACTAACTTTCTTGCAGGTATTGTCACTAACTCCTTACCGCCGCATACATTATATGTCAGTCTGCTTTCTACAACCCCCCCTAATCTCCGATTGAGCCCGGTCATTTCTTTGATTTTCTTTGGGTTACGCACCGCTACGAGCCAACGTAGCATAAATTTGGCGCCCAACGTGGCTGCCACGAATAACGTAACAACCTCATGGTCAATTCTTATCAACAGGAATTGAAAATGACCTGTTGTGCACAAAATCAAGACAAGAAATGATGCTTTATCATAAAGTTTTGACAGGCAACCAACTGTCTCAAATATCTGAGCGGGATATTTGAAATTGTAAGGAAAGAAAACTACAGAGCACTTTGCAAAGTAGAAGTGTGAAAATAAATACTAAGAATGCTGGATTGTAGGCAACTTTACAAACAAGTATGAATATTTGAAAACAAACACGGTACTTTATGAAGTACTATAACTTTATATATTCTGAGATTATATTAAATCTATTAAAAGTAAAAGTGTATATCAAGTAAAAAAAGTAAAATCTGAGGTTTAAAGGGAGAGATAAATCAAGCTGAAACGTAGCATTTCCCATAGGTAAAATGACATGTTACAAGTTTACCAATGTTGTTTTGAACAATTGTGAGTATATACCACACACTACGTAAGCTAGTGATCTCTACAGCAATAACTGAATTCATTTATTGTTGTAGATATCGCCAAGTAAGGAGAATATCCTTCGAGGTGTTCCAGAACAACATTTTCTTTTGCTATCTTTCAATTTTTTTTACATATTGAATTTTCTTTTAATGATGACCATATAGGAGTTGAAATAGGTATTTACTTTTTAAATATTTTTTGTGGTAAGGGGTTGTAATCAGTGTTTATTTAACAAATAATATAAAATTCTGCAACCTATTGTTCTGTGTAATATTTACAAAATTAGGATATACATATGGATATAGGGGTTTCTACAAAAGGTAAATAATGCATTAGACTACAAATAGTCCGACTATTTATGTACGTTCAATGTTGACTTTGGACTGTTTGACAACGTTGTTTATCTATGTTAATTACCCTTTAACGCTCTTGCAGGAAATGTTGCTATATAAGCAAGAGCATGAAAATATACAAAAAATTTCAGTATACGGCTGAGTATTTTAAATTAAGGGATTCCCTAGATACTTAAATAAATACTTTCCTTGTTACGCTTTCCTTATATTACTTATAAAAGAAGATCAATAGTGAATGTATACAAAAAATTGCAATCAATGCTCTATACAGTTGAAATAGTTCTTGAATGTAACGTAGACGAAGTCCTGAGTAGGCCATACAAGCAATAGCTTCATAATACTTTGCCCGATATCAAATTTTTCTCAGCATTACATGAATATTAACAGACAGATATTGGTTAAAACTCCAGATATTTCATTTTCTCTATTAGTATTAAATATCAACCCTAAGGTGCTCTTATTCATAATCCATGTATAAATCGTAGAAAGTGGAACCAAAGTATATTATAATCAAACAATTAATCCGCTAGATACTCGAACTAGTATATAGTTTGTCATATTTATCGTTACAACTTTGCTACCATTAAACACACACACACGCACACACACACGCACACGCACACGCACACGCACACGCACACGCACATGCACACACACACGCACACGCACACGCACACGCACACGCACACGTGCACGCACAGGCACACGCACACGCACACGCACTCACGCACACGCACACGCACACGCACACGCAAACGCACTCGCACACATGCACACACACACACTCATTGGAAACCTGAGCTCTATATATAATTACCTTTTAAACCTTAAAAAACCAATAACAAATAACTAAATTACATATAATCTTATAATCATACTCAAACACACACACACACACACACACACACACACACACACACACACACACACACGTACGCACGCACAATAATCCAGGACTATGCTGTGACGTAGGTACAGCCAAATTGTATTAATGCGGATGTAATAGATAATATGAAATTACTATCTTACCGGGTCCTTTTCCTTGCCTGGCTAGTTCAGCGGAAAATTTCAAGAAACATCTATGAAGCATCTTCTATGCATTCAAAAACATTTTTCTTTTACTCACATTATCTAAAGAATCTCTTACATTCATAGATATAAATAACGCTTATGAAATCAATTTACAGCTTAACCTAATGGCCGCATACTTATTAAAATAATCCTCACCTAATCCTTGTTAACAAGTACAGAACCTAAACATCTGTGCGGGTTACAAAAATTATCTTTAAAATTTTATTACCTCGGTTGTCAGTGTAATTGGCCAAAGACGCTGGGTAAAAAATTTTGAAAAAGGTCAAAGTGCTTCGAGATCTGACTTCAAAATTGCTGGTAGGATGCGTAACTCCATTGATTTCTATTCTAAGCTAACCCACTCATTTCCGTGAAATTTCAACAGTCTACATTTTTTCCTATCTGCGTGCATTAGTTTGATTTAGGCTTACCTCTACTTTTTTATTTCTATCCAGGCTTGTAATATATCCCGCACTATTCCCCAAAAATGCTTTAGAACATATCCTGCATTTCTATTTCTACTATTTTTTTTTGTTTTCCTCATATGCTTTCAACAATCTTCTCTTTGTTTCTATGTTTGTTGTCTTCGAACACAGTAGTTGCTTTTTCTTGTTAGATGCAGTTCGGTTCCCTTTCTATTGTTTTACAAATACATACCTTATTTTCTCGATATTCAGTGGTATGTGAAGGGGAGGCGTTGCCGTGGATCAATGTAATAAGCGTAAGACTACGGATCCCAAGGTCCTGGGTTCAAATCCCGACACGGCCGACTGCTTGAAAAATGACAGGTGAGCATTTTTCACAAAAATTACGCCTTCGTTCGGATGAGAGGTTAAATGGAGGTCCCGTGTGTGAGTGTTGTTACGTACGTTAAAGATCCCTACCTTGCCTGGAACGGCAAGGGTTCGGCAAAATTCTAAATTTCCAGGCAACAAAAACTCGCCTCCTGGCCAATGTAGTAGCATTGGAAATATAAATGCACGGTATGTGAAAGGGGTTAAGCAGCCTGTGGCTACCAAGATCTCCAACACTTGAACATTTGCCGAATTAATAGTTTTCCAATATGTCCTTTTGAACAAGGTTTATCGTCTTAAAGCTGGTTGGACGCGTACTTCCACTTATTTCTATTCCGAGCTAACCTATGCAGTTCCCTAAAATTTTCACAGCAGAAATACAGCTTGGTTCCCCTTTTGTTGGTTTCTAATTATGTCCTCTTTTACCGAGATTCAGTATTATGTGAAGGAGGTTAAGTGGCCTGTGGCTGTCAAGATCCCCAAACACGTAGATATTTGCCGAATTAATAGTTTTCCAGTAAATCCTTTCGGACAATTAACATTAGTTGATAATTATTGAAAGACCAATATCTAAGGTTGCTTATAATAATTATCAGGTGTAAGTACAATTATTTTTTTGTCATTTCTCTCTTGGCAAATAACTTTTATAAAATTAAAATCTTATTTTATCTTAATTAACTCAAATATCCTATTAGCATACAAAAACATAAACAAATTCTGGAAGCATGACACATTCCGGTGATGCAGTATTTTACCTTAATTTCGCACTTTAATGAGCTAACAGTATATAATTATAGCGGTCCCAAAAATTTAACATTGTTTGTTAATGAACGAAACGGATCGCTGCTATCTTTATCTCTCTCTCTTTTAGAGCTATTAAACGCGTTATCTATTTTGTTTTATATCCTTCTCGGTAGTATTATGCTCCACGAATCCTCGTTTATTCATACAAGAAAGTAATTAGCCTGATGACATATGATTTATGACTTTTTCGAATTCTCTCGACAGAAATGCCGCGTTTCTTTAGTAATAACGTAAACATAAGTTATTCTAGAACTAAATTGAAGTTAACTTCTTTGAGGGAAAGCTATTCTTTATGGAAAACTTAAAAAAATGGCATTTCTAACAAGAATGAATACTTTAAGCACCTTGCCTTTCAGAAACGTACGAATTCAAATGTGTTTAGTACTTTAAAAGTGTATGCCTATACACGGACTTTAATTACATAATTATGAGAGCTTCGTTCCAATACTTCATAATTGCAATAAGATTTGTTTTACGATAAATGAAATAAAAACATGTTACCAAAAGGCATTTTTTAGGAAAATTGAATAATTATTTACACATTGCTGAAAATAAATGCTTTTATTTTTACGTATTTAGAATTTGGCCTTCGTTCGTTCATGATTTATTTAAAATGAAAACTAGCTTTACGGTATTTCTCAAGACTAGTTATTTACACACGGATGAAAATGAATAAATTAACATACTCAGTGAATTTAAAATCGGGCTTCGTTCTTAAATGGTATGTGTGTTTAGAGAGTGATACTTTACATGGGAATCTTGTTTTATGTGCTAAAGTAATACGCTTATGCGTTTATTTTTAGAAGCCTGTGATCAAGAATTAAATGCATCCGAAAATTTAGGCATTATAGAAGAGTTTTCTTTTTACCAGCTGACCTCAAACCCATTAAAAACATTCGATATTACTAGAAGGTAATTATCTTTAAAATATATATATATATATATATATATATATATATATATATATATATATATATATATATATATGTTTCTGTGAGGTTTCGCTGAAATGGCCCTGTAATTCGTGCCCCAATGTTGGGTCGTCGTAATTACTGTGAGACTTCCGAAAATCATCGATCTCTAGCGTTGGGTCGTCAAAATACTGTGAAGCTTGCTCCTGAATCGGCCCTTAGCTGCTCTACAGAAAAAAACTATCTACACTATATTTGTGCCCCACAACTTGGGCGTCATAATACTGCGAGTTTTACCTCGGCTGCTCTTCCACTCGACTCCTGTCAGCGCTCAATCTAAAAACTCCCGCTCACTGCTTCCATGCTGAAACCTAATAAAAATTCACACCCCACAATCACACACTCAAAATAGCGCAATTCACAAAATACATCACAATCCATTTACATGCAATAAATATTACAATTTTAAAATCCCTTTCCTTATGTACATTTGTATTAGTAATTAGTATTAGTAATGCCAACAATTTCCTTTTCAAAAGTATTTTAATTCGATAACCTTGCTTAAACCTATATTTTATTAAAGTAAGAGGGCGTTCCTCATACCTTACGTTAACCTTTGTCTTATCATGAGCTCATAGTAAAACTCGTTAAATGCGAGTGCAAATTTACCGCACTAATAAAATTAAATAAGCCCCCTATACTTCTTTACAACATAGCCTGGTTATTTGTAAATTAATCATCCTTGACTACCTAAATAAATTTTATTTTCAACTAAGGTTCCATAAATTTTCAGTTCATTAAATATATCAAATTGAAAAACACTCCAAAGTACAAAAAAAATCAAAGGAACCATAAAAAATATTCACCACACAAAGTTTTTATACAATGGCGTACCTGGTAGCTGTCTTCCAACTTCCGTTACCACCAACCAGCCCTTGAAAATGATGCCGTCCAGTATGGTATTAGTCCACGAAACAGCTCCCCGGTTGAATCACCATCATTCTACACCTGCTGCTACCACAAAATCTCTTCATGTATAATAAAACCATGAACATCCAATTTCCAAAATTTTCTCTTTGCATTTCCAAATAAATTAACCAAAAATCGCCGCCTTCACCATCAAACACTTCCAAATTTTACTAACTTTTATACATTCCAAAGCCACAATAATTAATCGTTTGTACTTACATACAAAATTTACTCTTCGTATAAACTGCTTTATTCGTTTTTTAATTGACTTTACTCGTCATCATACTAACTTATGAGCAATTTTACATAAATTCACTAACTTTCACTAAAAGTAACTCGATGAAGCACGAAGGACTGATGAAAAATTAAGAGAGAGACACTCTTTTTGAAAGTGGTTTATATAGCCATTGCTGTACCTACCCTGTTTTCTAGTTAGCACGTAAGAGCCCCAACCGTTCTTCATTTCTTAAAATTGTTTGCTTACCCGACTTGATATTTTCGCGAAAAGCTCTAACGTCTCTTCGTTTAGCTTGAATTATAATAACAAACACGCTAAAATACTTGGTAAAACATTTACAACCGCCAACTGTCACTTTGATTTTGCGAAACTAGCCTCAACTGCCAAGTCAATTCCCACTACTTTCACGCCTTCAAACTCAAACAAATATCTTTTATCTCTCTTGTTCATAAAATTACATTTCACACATATGCTTCCACCAGCTGAATATTTGCACTACCTAATACTAACTTGTCGCACGTATACCTGCATCGTCCAATCATATTGCTCAATTCCTTTCACTTGCTTTCAATCGATGCGCGTCTGCTTCTAATATTCCTCGAAATTATTGATTTTTCCCCCTTTTAAAATAAGTTTGTTCGTCGTTCACTCCTATACTATATCCATAATTAAATCTTGGTGTCTCACTTGTAATTATACGTTTCTGCTCCGTCCTTATTCCTCCATGACAGTTGTTTTTAGATTCTAACAAATATGCAAAGCTTTTGCTTTCGTATGCTGCATTAAATAAAAATTAAAAATGGTATTTTTACCTCGTTGTTTTCTCATTCTAATTGCCCTATCTTACAATAAGAATCTTTTAGTTATGTAGGCGCCCTTGCGGAAAGCAATGATACTAAATCCGTATACTTTTTTAATGGTTATTTTAAAAACGTATTTATCAAAATGGCAGATAACATAGACGAAATAAGGAAAGCGGATTTCGTAACCTTGGCGTACACCACACGCAAAGGGGTTCCACTAAACATTGTATATTTGCCCAGTAAAAAAACCTTTCGGATCATTTAAAACCGAGGGTCTTACAACCTATAACGACCATATATTCCCAAAAGTGGTGGACATGCAACTACGTAACAGTGAATGGGAGAATAAGGATTCCTTCCAATACCGACAAGAAAAAGTCGATCAAGTGCCACCCCTTTTCCGATCTCCCAGAGAAAAGGCAGTCGCCAAACAAGGTGGAATAGGATAAGGTTTTCCTGCTAACTCGATTCGGCTGGGTCGTGGGTCATGGAGACCAAACTTGAAGTCAATAACTGGTGTTAAAATAATTTTGGGCACCAGAAGGCTGCCTGGAAACCCTAAAGCTTAAAATACTGAAAGTGACGTTTTCAATCACCCTCATACAAAAAAATGCCTAGCAACGACGACTCATAGGTATTCAGGGAGCAATAATTATTAAAGCTCAAAATAACACTATGTATATTAACCTCTTAATTTTTAACAGTTTCAGAACTTACCAACCGTCCTATCAATCCCTATATATATATATATATATATATATATATATATAAAAAGACAGGTTATTTGCAGTCCGCAATAAGAAATTGTATAGAACAATATATAAAATTTCTTATTGCGGACTGCAAATAACCTGTCTTTTATTATTTGATTTGCCTTGGGGCATGAACCCAGGTGTCGCCGCGAGAAGGTTTGTTACGTTTGCAAATAAATTTTGCTGTAACATTCCGCAAATCTCAAATGGCCACACGTACTTGTATAGCCATCTATAGGATTTACTATGTAGTTTCGATTCAATTTTTGTACTTGCACGCTTAGTAGTGTTGATGTTTATCACCTGATGGCGGTTTTATTTACTTTTGCCATAGTACAGAGATTGTTTCGAAATTATACCACTATAATAGCTTCGATTACTTCATAGGGTTCTTGGAGACTATTTCACTCTGAGGAGGCTTAATAAAGCCGAAACCGTCGGTTAGTGGATGTTTCCTTCCCTATGAAGTAATAATATGTTTTGTTAATGGCTATATAACTTCCAGCCCGATTTGTATTCGTCAATAGACTTTATTATTTTCATAGAGTTTGTTTACAGATATATACATATATATATATATATATATATATATATATATATATATTGCTGTGATAAGGGTTTGTTTAAGTAAAAGTCATTTAAAAATGAGTAATTAGCATAGGCAGCAGAAAACTGCACTTATTTAGTGAAGAATTGAGAAATAGACATAGTTTATAAATAGTAAGTAGTCAGCACCCTGTATATAAAGTAGGAATAGTTTTAAGCGACGCAGATAAACCTAGGAGGACGCATAGTTGGCGTAGGAATGAAAAATACATGCATTAGGTAAATAGAAAATATTAAATACCCTGTAGATAAAGTTTAGTTAATTTAGGTATAGCAAGTAATAATATTTCTCAGTGGAGGCACGCGCATATTTATAAGTAAACGATAAAGTGTAATTAGACACGTATTCAAAAGGAGTTCCAGACGATTAGATTAATACGGATATAGAAATAGAGCTTCAGGTAGCTAATATAAATGCGTACAAATATCTAACCATTTTTTAATAAGAAAAATGATTAAAAATTGCGTGAACAACATGTAAATATGAAAATTCAAACTCGAGTTGCATCAGTTGTTTATGGAAAAGCAATTAGATCTATCAAAACACAGCATGTTGATAACGAAAGACAGCTGCATGCAGGTCACGATTATGGGGAATCGTGGAGCATTACATCAGAAACTGCTTTAAATGTAATTATTTGATTGGTCAGAAATAAGCGACGAGTTCTAGACCATACCCACTGATGGAGTGGGAATTCAAGAATATATTAGCAAGCACCGTGATAACGAAGTTAGTTTTGAACTCAACAAAGGCCGAAGTGCGTCGTTATAAAATAAAATAATACGCAAATTTTAAAAGTGAAAGATAAAACAAGTGCTAATATGAAGATTATAATTGCCGATATAACGTAAGTACGTTTTTAATAAATTTATTTTAAACTAAAACATAAAAATAATAGGGCTCTGATGTCGGGGAAACAAATTACAATTCTGAAGTACGGGGATAAACAAACCACAATTCGAAGTCTGAGGGAAATAGACTACGATTTCAATGTCCAGGAGAAAATACAGTAATACAATTTTGAAGTACGGGGGAAAATAGAGTAATACAATTTCTAAGTCTGGAGGAAGAATAATACAATTTTAAGTTTGAGGAAATTGATTAATAAGAAGTAATAAGTCTGAAATGGAACGACAATAAATTGGGGGTGCATAAATTAATAATAATAGTCCATAGGGTAATGGCAATAATTGAAATGTAATCCTGAATTGGGGAAGATAATTTTTATTTCAAATGGAAGCGTCAATGTGAAGAAATAAACCAGGTCAGATTTTTTTAGTTATAAGACATTTTGTTTTTCTATATATCTTTTATTTTGAATATTGAATTTGCTTAACATAATATGCTTGTGAAAAGTCAACAAAAGAAGTTGCATACGTATAAAGTGAGTAATATGATAACAGGTTTAGAATATTCTACACTTCGTTGATAAAGATAAAAGGTTTTTTTTTTACTTTGGGTTTTGAGTAAATAGTATATGATTGTTAATAAATGAGATTTATAACATTAACTAATTGAAAAGTGTATTTCAAATAATTTACAAAAGCTGTATGTACATAATATATTGGTTTCATTAAACATAAAATCAAAATTAACTGAATTTTATAATTCCAAATAAATGCTAGCCGAAGTCATATTTAGTTCAAGGAGGAGCTACGAATTGAATGGGAAATTGATAACAAGTAGGCGGTAACGTATCGAATTTTGCTATTGGCAGACAAGGTTGGTTCAAGATAAAATCCAGTTAAGTTGATAGCAATATTAATAAGACATCCGGAGGAGGAGATAATTACAATCTTGTTTATTCATAGTAAATATTAAAATGGTCGTCCGATAATTTAGAGAGTGCATAGCAAATTAATAAGGCGCACAACGAAGGGGATCGAGAATTTCAGTTCATAGCAATATATATATATATATATATATATATATATATATATATTGGATCAATAACCCTTTATACCAATAAATAATATTAATTCTAGCAAGGTAAAATCTTGGAGAACTTTTATTAAAAACTTACCTTTACCTTTGCTTTGTAGGTAATAGTCTTTACAGAAAAATGCTATTCGTGACCTGCTTTATGTGTACACAGAAACCAGTAAATTATATTAAGAGCAAACCCGATCTTGGAACAACTCTCCAATATAAACCTTTTACAAAAGGGAAAGCTTTGACGTTTTAAATAAATGTTATAGTGAAAAATCTTAGCTATAAATTTGATGTTATTTTTAATTTCATAAATAAAATTAACGGACTTTATAAAACTGCAAAATTAAGTATTTGCATAACTTACTACCACCAGATTACTATTTATATAGGATATAAAAATACGAAATCCTTCCAAATTAAAATGCATGCACGGATAACGCCAAATAACCATCAAATTCCGTAATGTTCATAACTGAATATTATTCATCCATTTAAATTAAAAGTTGCATTCTCCAGGTTAATCGCTCATACGATAACCAACGTGTGATACTGTACTCTTCAAACACAACAGCAGGAAATCCTAAACATCTGTCCAGTATGAACTAAATTTATCCATAAAGATACGGCAAAACTAATAACGAGAATAAAAGCGAAGATAAGAACGAAAATAAGAACGAAAATAAGAAGCTCTAAAGGAATAAAAATTAGTTAAATGTATTTAATATGTGAACTTACGATTCGTGTTTACTTAACAACACGACTATCAGCTTCTTTTAAAAATTACAGCAAAACCAATTTGCTAAACGAGCATATGCCTATTTTTATCAATCCAGACCAGATATCTGTTTAACAGTGAAAACCCATGCACCAGCCAAAATTCTATATAAATATTTTCACCGTAAATAAAGTGTACGGAAATCCACCAAAAGTGTAGGATTATAAATTGTACGGCCGCTATGCCAAATCCATTATTCCGTAGCACCTTGCAAAAATGGCGTATGTACTTTTACTTACGTTGTTCACGATCGAAGACAAAGTTCTGTCGTGTTGCCGATAATGTAAAGAGTAAGGACAATAACCGGTACCACTCTTTAATTAGTAACCAATCAATTTAAATCATTTAATAAATAATAGACAAAGGCTTGACAACTTAAACTAATATAGATTTGTACAAGAAGAAAATTTATATACAGAGCGTTTATTAAAGATGCGCTCGACAATACAAAAATAGTAAGTGTTGAAAGCAAAGAAAATCAACACGTTACACAAGCTAACAAGATACGTATGCAGGATATAGTGGAAAAACCGCGATTAAAAGATTGTCACAAGCGGCAAGAATTACACGAAGGAATGGATCTGGTTGTCGGTGGAATCAAATACTTTATATATAGAGGCAAACTTCGTTCGGTACATTTTACAATTCGAAAACCTAGACGGTCTCTATGTATCAAACTATTGGCTAGAAAAGGAGATAGAGGACTTGGGTGTTGATTAAAATTTTAAGCTGCAAATAAAATTAAAACCACTCCAAACAAACGTAAAAAAGGACTGTTTTCTGTGTATAACTTTTTATTAAAATTAAGTTTAAATGGCTCCATGCTTGGCATTAAATATTTTTAAATTTTGTTATGTATAATGTCAGAATAAAAATGTTGGAATAGTATTACATTGTTCTTTATTTATAAAAGGTTATGACGTCACCACGACCTTGGAAAAGTAGCCGAAACTAGGTAGCTGATAGCATAGCCTTGTGGTAATTTTACCTATATGAATTGATCCTCAATTCCTCCTTATAGGGATTTCAATGCTTGGTACAAAAATGACCAGAACGGACCTTAGATTTTTCATAAGAAAATACATGGGAAAATGAGTGGTTTTGTTTTAGAAGTAACTTAGCTAATCCACCTACTGTATAAATGCTTTAATATTGCCGTGTTTGATTTTATTTTGAGCTAGCAAGGCAAAGTTAGAAAGGAAGGTAAGTCAACAATTTCAAACTCTACATTTTGCTGTATCTGCATCACGGCACTCTTTTAGTGGCGCATCAAAGCGAAACGTTGTCACAGCACAGCACACTTTTAGTGGCGCTACAACGTGCGGCGTTGTCACAGCACTCTTTCAGCGACGCTCCAACGTGCGGCGTTGTCACACAATATAAATATATATATTTATATATATATATATATTAAACAATACGTATAAGCATATCTTATAACAATAGTACTCGTATTTAACAGGAAAAAAGGGAATTCATTCATTAGGTAAAATAAAAAATATTTAACACTCTTTATATAGATCTTTATTAATATTAAGTAATGCAAAGTAAGAATATCTTTCAGTAAAAGTACGCGTATTTAAGAGAAAATGATAGCAAATGTAATTAAACACGCGTTGAGAAGTGTTCTAATTAGTTGTAATATAATACGAAGATAAGAGATAAAACCCAACAAAGCTCTACGCAATTATGCAGAAATAATAAACATTTTGATAAGAAAACGCGGTTTCAAAAATAAATAAACGAAAGTAAAATTGAAGTTACATCATTTATTTGTTCAATTATCCAAAAACGCGATATCTGAACAAAACAACGTATGGTCAAGATAGCGAATAATAAGGTATCAAATAAACACATTACACGGAAAGCCAAGTAAATTACATCAAAAACCACTTCAAGATGCAGGAAATACAAAGACCTTATTGGTTAAGATATCTACGAGACTTGTTGAAAACCCAACCCACATGCAAGTGGGAACAGCCTATATTTAACAGCGAGCAATGGTAAGACGGTTCAGTTTAATACTCAAGCAGGACGAATCTGCGCCACTGTGAATCAAAAAGTCACGCCTAATTTTAAATATTTAATAAAATATATCAAGTGATAATAGTGCGACAATTATGAAGTCTTATTTTGCTGTTTAACGTGAGTAGAATTTGGGGTAATTTATTTAAACTAATAATATAATAATAGGGCTCCTAATTGGTTGATAATAATTCCAAATGTATGGATAAATTGGTTGATAATAATTTTGAATGTGATGAGAATATTTTTGTTATAATTCGAATGGATGGTATAATACTTTAAATGTGTGGATAGATATAATAATTTGAATGTGGGGATATCTTAAATGGATTAATATAATATTTCAAATCAGCGTCGACGAGAATCAATTAAGAAGCACGAAGTAATTTATGGAAAACGAGGAGTTCAACTAAACAGAGCAGTAATAGATGAATGAGGACAACAAAGGGCTGTTGATCCAGAATCTATAGAACAACCTGTAGCAGGTCAGATCTAATTAGTTTTAAGATATTTTTTTAATTTAAATTTCAATCCTGAATTTATTCAATTTATATAAAAAGTGTAACGAAGTCAGCAACAAACATTGCATACGTTAAACTTACGTAACATATAATAAAGGGATCTAGAGCGTTCGAGGTTTCTTTGGTAAAAAGGGTAGTTATTGGTGACTTTAGATTGACTTCAAAGCATATAAATTTTGGGGTATATGATACTTATGATATTGATTGTTTGAGGAGTGTATTTTAATATTTATCAAAACTTGTAAATAATACTTTTTTTTATTATATGAAATTAATTGACTTCGTTTTATAATTCAAACAAATAGGTAAGCATAAAGGGGTGCAAAAGAAAAAAATTGATCATCGTAACGTTGTGCACTCTGGGTAGATTAATAAAAGCTAGCCGTGGCATAAAAATAAAATTAGTGAGATTTAAATTTGATTAGAAAACACAGAGAGGTGGAGTTATAGAAAACGTCATAACACCGAGTACGGCGTTATCAATTGAGCGTAAGTTATTTAGAATAGGGATGTTAATATTTTTGAGATTACTTCGCTCACAATAAAAAACCATACAACGTTAAATCATTTGTAATATTTCGTACGTTTCGGTGAATGATTCTCACCTTAATCATCGAACTACAAGAAAAAATTATTAACGGTCAGCAATAACATATAACAGGCAAATACTTACAGACCACTCTTCAGCAGTTTAACAATTATAATGACCATCTTAATTTCACTTCAGAATTAGAATCAAACCAATCAATTCCATTTTTAGATACCCTTGTTATTCGCAATAACAATAACCAGATAAATTTTGATATTTACAAAAAACCACCCATACATAATAGACCAACAAATTTTATCTATAAAAAACTACAGTATATAACAAACCTTTCACCATTATTAATAAAAACTTTAAAACATCCTCAGATTGTTATTATCAATACTAAAGGAAAGTCCGTTGGAAACTTGTTTACCCAAGTAAAAGAAAAAACTAACAAAGCTCTACGTAGCAACTTAATATACAAGGTTAATTGTAGCTGTAAAGCCTCGTATGTAGGTCAAACAAAACAATGGCTCCGCAGTCGTCTTACACACCATAAGAGTGATGCAAAATTAGGAAAGGCATCTTGTGCTCTCTCTTTACACATTTATAACACACGTCATAAAATCAACTATGATGATGTAGAGATTGTAGACACTGAAAGCAACTACAAAAAAAGACTGTTTTTGGAATCATTTCACATTAATCAACAGAATAAACCAATAAATCAGAAAAAGAACATCAATAATTTGTATGCTGTTTATTCATATTTGTATACTTCCAACTACAAAGCCAAATAATTGTTCTACATTTTCTTAAAATCCAAATTCTATTCACAATTAACAATTTAAATTTTTATTGTCTTTAAATCTATACTTTATACTGTCATACTGGTTCTTACATTGAGAGTGTCTTTTACTTGCTTTAATTATACTAAATACCGATCGGTTTTTTTTTTTAAAGTTAGAATGCAAAAACTCTTTTCCTCAACTTCAGCTTCTTAAACATTTGCTACATTCCACCATTACAATCAATGCTCAATATTTAGCTATCACTACTTTAGTAATTAGACGATTTACTTTTTGGTTATTACTTTCCCCATTATCACTACCTGTTATTTAATTTTTCTGTCTTAGACCATCTCAATTGTAGTAAAAATTTTTTATATATTTGAATTACTTTCCTTAAAAACAAGGTTTATACCATAAAACATTGATTGTCTCGCATTTTTATATACACTCGCTCCATTATTTTGTTCCATCTGTCAATCAATTGAAATGTGACATTACTTGAAGTATGTAGTCCAGCCATTTTTTTAGTTTTAATTTTAAATATTATCTAGCTAATTATATTTTTATACTACACCTTATGTTAAAAACCTTATTATAACTTTTGTCTAGTAATTGTAAGTATTTGCCTGTTATATGTTATTGCTGACCGTTAATAATTTTTTCTTGTAGTTCGATGATTAAGGTGAGAATCATTCACCGAAACGTACGAAATATTACAAATGATTTAACGTTGTATGGTTTTTATTGTGAGCGAAATAATCCCAAAAATATTAACATCCCTATTCATATATATATATATATATATATATATATATATATTGCTGTAATAAGGGGTTGTTTAAGGATGTATATTGTAGCAAGGGTCGTGCAAAAACCATAAATTACAATAGGAAGCAGAAAACTGCATATATTTAACTGAAAATTAAGTAATTTAAATATTATGTAAATAGTAAGCATTTAACACCATGTATATAGAGCATAATTAGTTTTAAGCGACGCAAATAAACACATCTTATAACAATCGGACGCATATTTAGCATAGAAATAGATAATTCATACATTAGGTAAATAACAAGTATTCAACACTCGGTTTATAGAGCTTTAATAATTTTAAGCAATGCAACTAACAATATTTTTTAGTAAAAGTACGCGCTTTTAAGAGAAAAGGATAGTACAGGTAATTAAACACGCATTGAAAAGGGTTCTAATTAGTTATAATATAATACGGAGATAAGAGATAAAACTTAACGAGGCTTTGTGTAAGTGCGTAAAAACAATAAACATTTTGATAAGAAAACGCAGGTTTTAAAATAAATAAACATACACAAAATTCAAAATTGAAATTACATCATATATTTTTGTATAATATGGAAAACGCGATATCTAAACAAAACAACGTATGGTTTAAATAACGAGGCATCTGTAGCAAACAACCATTACATGGGAAACGAATATATTACATGAGAAAACCACTTCAAAATGCAGCAAATACGAAGACCTTATTGGTTAAGATAGCGACAGACTTGTTGAAAGCCCAACCCACATACAAGTGGGATGAGCCTATATTAACAGCAAGCAATCATAGCAGAATTCAGTTCTAATTAAGCAGGGTAAAGCTGCGCCGCTCTGAATCTAAAAGTCACGCATAATTTAATATTTAATAATATAATAGTGAAAATAGATAGTGACAAATAAGTGCTACAAATATGAACATTTCTTTTACCGTTTAACGTGAGTAGAATTTGGGGTAATTTATTTAAACTAATAATATAATAATAGGGCTCCGAATTGGGGGATAACAATTCTTAATTGGTGAAGAATAATTTCAAATGTGTGTATAATCCTAATCCTGGTCCGAATTGGGGGATAACAATTCCTAATTGGTGGAGAATAATTCGAGTATACGATATAATAATTCTAGTTGGTTGATAATATTTCAAATGTGTGCATAATTCTAATCCTAGTTGGTTGATAATAAATCCTAATGGATGGTATAATAATTTAAATGCATGGAAAATTCTAATTGATGGTATAATATTTCAAATGTATGGATAATTCGAATAAGGGGATATTTTAAATAGATTAATGTAATACTTTAAATCAGCGTCGACGATTTTGGTATAATTTTGAGTTGCGAGAAAATAAAGAAGCAAGAAATAATTTATGGAAAACAAGGGGTTCAACTAAGCAGAGCAGGTCAAATCTTATTAGTTTTAAGACATTTTTTATTTAAATTTGAATACTGAATTTACTTAATTTATAAAAGTGTAACAAAGTCAGCCACAAACTTTGCATACATTAAAAGTACGTAATATAATAAAGGGATCTGAACGTTCGAGGTTTTTTTGGTAAAAAGAGTAGTTTTTGGTGACTTTAGATTGATTGCAAAGCGTATAAATTTTGGGATAAATAAGACTTATGATATTGATTGATTGAAGGGCGTATTTTAGTAATTTCAAAACTTGTACATAATATTTTTTTTCATTATATGGAATTAATTGACTTCATTTTATAAATCAAACAAATAGGTAAGCATAAAGGGGTGGAGAAGAAAAAAATTAATCATCGTAACGTTGTGCATTCTGTGTAGATTAATAAAAGCTAGCCGTGGCAGAATAATAAAATTAGTGAGATTTAAATTTGATTGGAAATCACAGAGAGGTGGAGTTAAGTAGAAAACGTCTATTGACACCGAGTACGGCGTTATCATATCAATATATATATATATATATATATATATATATATATAGTCGTTTAATTATAGGTTAAATTGGTCTAGATAATAAAATTTATTTACAATTTATTTACAAGCCAAATTAATCAATTTAGATAGTGAAAACAAACGGCTATTAAAATATTTTTCTATTTTTAAATTGAAAGGTTAAAGTTGCGTAACGGGTAGAAGCTTTAGGGTGCATGAAAACTCAAGGATGCGCATAATTAATTATAATAGAATCAAGCGCATGGAATCAAAAACGAAGCTTTCAAGTATAGAAAATCGATAATTTAAACGCATATTCACATTCAAAAAAACGAAAACGTTCGTTAGACAAATCCTATGAAGGGGATAAACTCGGAATTGTTATTTTAAACAACAAATTGCTTCGAAGAAACCCCTGTTAGTTAAATGTCAAGTTCAGGGAACTTAAATGAACGTTCAGACAGAATTTCTAAAGAATTGTTTGTAACGGTCAATGTATAAGCTACTAAAATAACAAGGGCTTTGAAGACTGAGTGAAATAAAGGCCTATAATGTAAAACGGACAGAGAACACGTATAATAAAATGTTGGTTACAATACACGTCTACATGGGACAGACAAAGGCCAACAACAATATCGATTTTCTGTAGCTTAATAGGGGTTCTAAAAGCGAAAATAAACATGCGTGGCACGGAGAAAGGTAGCTAGAGGTGGAACGTTATAACGGCGGAAGGAAATATTATTGGTCGAAGGCTAGCAGTTTTTGTGAAGCTCGCGTCCGTTGAGGGTATTGAACGAATTTCTATGTAACAGCACAATGAACGGGGAATTTTTCAAACGTTAGAGTTCGTTACGATAAAAATTTTAAGAATCGGTTTAGAAAATAAGCTTTTCAATAGAAATAGGTTCCATGGGGGGTTTGGAAAAGCAAATAAATACACGGATAGAATTATTAAAGCTCTCTTCTCTTGCTCGCTTGCCCGCGCTTGCTCTTAGATCTTATTACGTGCTGATTATTGTTTATACGCTGAAGTAGTATATCACGTCTTATTTGAAAGTGTGTAAAGCGGTTAGTAATGTACCAGAATTAAAAGTGATTTGCAAAGTGGGTACCATCGTAGCACAGAAGCGCTTAATACACGACACAATGAAATGAGAGGATAGTACTTGAGTAAGCGAATTGAAAAGCTTAACTAGTATGCGTGAAGTGTAATGGTATGGCTGGTTAAGAACTACTAAAGGTGGTGGCAGAGATTTGGATAGCTGGTGAATATCAGTGGGAGCCAGGCATAATCACGAAGTATATGGACACGACGACGAGGATTTTTTGGTACACATCTTTAGAAGTAACGACGGACGAAGCTGATTCCAGGTAAGGAAAATTAATTTCTTGCTTTTACTTGAACATTTGTGTTGATATTTTGGTGCTTGAGTGTTTTGACTTATTGGGGTGTATTTAATTACCATAAAAACTCATTACGCCACCGAGACCGATGACATAATTGGGAAATTTACAAATTTAAATCGTGTACACGACGATACATCAACCTGTCTATAACTGACATAAGTCAAAAATTGACAATGTCAGATATGATTGACAAAAATGCCGAACGTAATTGAAAGGTAGGTTGATGTATCATCGTGTACACGATTTAAATTTGTAAATTTCCCAATTGTGTCATCGGTCTCGGTGGCGTAATTGGTAAACGCATGGTTCCGGCAAAACCAGGGTACAGGTTCAAGTCCTGTCCAAGACCTTATATTTTCCATCTTTCAATTACTAGCTCGTTTTGAAATGATCATTTGGGCTTTGCATAAAAGTCTAAGATATTATTTTACCTTATTCACTATATATTTGCTTTTATATATATATATATATATATATATATATATATATATATATATATACATATTTAAGCCCGTCAAACTAATTGCGGTTTACAATGCATAAATTAAATAAATTTCTCTATTCTAACTTCTAAATAAAATTATTCCTTTTATTTCACATAAAGATTAACGAAGTCGGGACGAAATTCATAGGAACATAAAGTATAAAGTACCAGAACGTTGAAAATAGCGACTCCAATATCAGCAAATTAACTTTTCTTAGTAAACCATCTCTATTGTTTCAGAGAGCATTAAAACGAGAAGAGATAGTGTTTGTTTAGAAAATCCGTTTTTCTTTAATTTCTTTCATTTTTTCGTGATCAATGTATTCGTGTGCTGTCTACGCCATTTGGCATTACGTTGTTTGGCTTCGAAGGTTCAACATGCGCAGAAAACAATGAGTTTGACGTGTTGTTGTTGAAGCGATTACGTGTATGACCTTGGTGTGAGTGTTTAAAGTTTAATTTCACTAATGTATAACCATAAAGGTGCATTTAGATCAAAGACTCTACACACCTAACGATTAATGTTCAATCAATTTCGCAACAATAGTGATTCATAAAATAAGCGAGTGAAAATGTTTGCCTGCTACCTCACTTATTTGTAATTTATAAGCTTATTTAATGGGGAAAAAACTTTTTGAATTAGTTTAAGCTAAAGTTAGAAAATTTTACTTCAGTAAGTATATGTAAAGAGTTTGAAACTGCTGTGCTTGATACTGGTAATTAATTAGTTATCAAAATATAACTAGGAGGTAGATAGGTCTATTAAATTGAATATTTCAAACTTTAGTCACAGTAAGGTATAGAAAAATTTCTTATTTGATTTTTATGTAGATAGGACATTGTGTAGGTATTTCACTATTTTATAGCAGATTGTAATGAACACCCTTTTTGCAATCACAACAGTTCTATATTTTCAAACTGATTATACAAACCATTTCAACAACTCGTAGTTACAATGGAATTGCCAAAAGCTCTCCCAACGCTTTATTTTCTGCTAATCGCTAACAGTACAATCACTAGTATCGAAGTACTATACTTAACTATCCAAGCACTAATTACGAGTTTACATTATCACTACAATAATTCGTATCAACAGTAATTTATGTTACATCTTTCAAAGCTTTATACTGGAACATACTGTAATCAAGAAACCTTTAGATTAATCTAAAACGTATATGAAATTATGGACAACACATTTCGTATGAACCTAATGTAATCTTATAAATGCAAAATCTAGTACCTGTCAAACACGGGAAATGGTGCCCCGGGGTCTATCCAGCATCTTTTGTGTAAATACACTTCATTTACGTTCTAATGTAACTATTCTAACCAGTGGCAGACCGACCAACGCTACAAAATGTGTGATTTTGATGATCGATAAAATCTTGAAAGATTTCTAAAAATGTTTATTTTGTAAAAGTTATATAAGTGACAACTTTTCTCGATCCAATATCAAGTATTTCATGTTCTGCAATGGAGCAACGCAAGTTAAGGTTCGGGCTTTTGGAGCGATGTTTTTAAAAAACGTTTCCAAAACTTAACAAATTTATTTATCTTAAACAGAAATTAATGTGGAATTTTGACAAACTGTTCTTTACTTTAAACCAAAAGGATTAATTAATTGTACTAATATTAGAGCGAGTAGCCTAGGTAAACAACAACGTAAAAGCTGTAATGCTCAGACTGACTGCCGGGCCTTGAGCTCCCGGGCTTTTTATAATAATCTTACCCCCTCACATGACTGCGAACTTGCAGATCTCATGTCCGCTTTACTTTAATTCTACACTTTGTTACATTGTTTCAATCTTATTTCTAGGTAATTGCGATATCTTAACCGTCTGTGACCTGCCACCTGCAGTATCACTGTCGTCTCGGATACAAAGTTGCATATCCGTTCTCATGAACTGTTAATAACCTGTCTGGTTTATCCTTGTATTACATTGTTGCAATTGACTTATGATTAATTTAACAATTTCTAATAATTCCTATTAGATGCTATTATTTAATATATATATATATATATATATATATATATATATATATATGTATAGGTAAATTGAAGGATACATAACTCCTCCCGCCGTAAATAAAAAATTAAGGTTTTGCTTATTTTTTAAATACATAAAATTCATTATTCAATTTCATTATTTAAAATTCATTGTTTCTAAGGGTGCACTTATTGTTTCTTTATTTCTCTTTGTTTCCTTAAATCTAAAACTGTTTCCTTTATTCTTATATCTAAGATACATTTTGTAAAATACATATATAATTAGAAAAATTATTAGAATGATTAACGCAATTGTCCAAACGCTTATATTGTCATAGTGGAACTTTGGCGTTTTGAGTTCACTTATATGTTTTTTGTAACTTTCCATTAATTTCATGGCGTGGTTGAGGTCGTTTAAGTCTAGATGCTCTAGCTTCATGGGTTTCTTGACTATTTCTTCGTCTTCTTGTTGTTCTATCTTGAACTGTAGTTCCGGTAGATTTGCAAGTTTCTTTGTTGCTATGAGGTCTTGATAAACTCTGACTACTTCGTCTTTCAACTTTACATAACAGTCTTCTTTTAGGGTAATTAGTTTGCTTCCGGTTAATGCTAGGTTATTTTTATCTTGATTGCAGTGGATGGTTGCTATTACTTCTGTTGGGAAAATGGCTATCCATTTGTTTTCTGTAACTTTTGAATTTTCATGTTGGTTATTTGCACGGGTTTGGTTTCACAGTTTTCGTAATGATTTGAAAATTTTAATAGTTGTACTTCGCAAGGGCTGTCTTCTTGAATGGTTGTTGTCGTCAACGATTGGCATACGTATTGGTTTGGTGTCACTTCGGTACATTTTTCGTTTATATAACCATATCTCAGTTCATTTAAGGATAGGAATTTGGTTTTTGGTATGATAACTTGGTATGTGCTAGCAATTTTCATCGGAAAAGCAAATAAATGATAATAATTATAACTGTTACTCTCTACTATTGGGATCTCTATTAAAAATATTATTTTGTAATTCTTAATGTAGCCTTTAACTATAGCTATTTTTTCAAATTTTAGAATTTTTGATTCTGTTACATCAAAAGATAATTTACTGTTAGTTATAAATGATATAATTCTTAGTAATTCTTTTAATAAATCGGTTGGTTCAATGCTACTAGAATGTAGGGTATTTAATTTTGATAATGTTACTGCGTTTTCTAACGTTGTTAGAATTTGTTGAATTAAAGTAAGGGTTGATATTATTTGAGTAAATATTGTATTAAATCTAATTCGCATGCTCAACATGGTAGTTTGCATGTTGGTTTCAAGGGTTTGTATTCGGTTGGCTATACTGTCCTGGTTTCTTACTATCTTTCTTAATGTTTCGTTGAATTTTACAATTGTTGAATGGGTTTTGCATACTGCCTAATTTTATTGGTAGTATACCGGGGTTGTTTTTTATATCTTCTATTATTATTTGGTTGTCCGTTTTACTTGGGCGGAGGTTGACGGTAAGGTTGATGATTGTACATCTGAAATTACAGAGTGTCTTAAGTTTTTCAAGTGAATGTACTTCGTTAATTTGCCGTTGTCTACTACTGCTATATTTTTGTCTAATATTCTCTTAATTTTAAATGGGCCTAAATTTCTGGGTGCCGTTTATGTCGCTTGCTTTGGAAATTTTTCTCATACACGGTTTATTTGCGTCGCTATTTTTATTGCGGGTTGTGGTGAAACGTTTTTTATCGTTATCTAATTTATCTTTTACTTTGTCGTAAGTTATTTTTAGTTTTTCTTTGTGATTTTTTGCATATTGTTGATATACTTCTTTGTTGTAGTGTATGTCATAGGCATTGCGTGAATCTAAATGTCCTAAGGTTAATTCTAAGGGTGTAAAATTTGTTGATAAATAAATTGTATTATTATAGGCGATTAGTGCGTATGACATTAAATTGGTTATATGTTCCTTTTTATAATTTATTCTTAATAATCGGATTTGTTCTAACAGGGTTGAATAAAGTCGTTCAATTAGTCCGTTTGATTCAAGGTGGTTTTCCGTTATGAAATGAATTTTTTTTTTGTGAAGTTCTAAAGTGTTTTGTATTGTCTCATTTTTAAATTCGCGGCCATTGTCTAAAGTTATTGTTTCGGGTGTTTCATAAAATGTAAAATACTGTAAAAATCCTTGGGTTACGTCAATGCTATTTTTGGATGTGATTGGTATTGCTCGGCCTGTTTTTGCGAATGCGTCTACAATTGTTAAATAGTTTTGTGCTTCTACTACTAGAGTGTCGGCATGTAATTTTTGAATTGGTTTGTCGGGTGTTTTGGTTAACATTAAAAGTATCTTTGGGGGTTTTCTATCGCTTTGTCACATAGTTCATATTGGTTAATGAAATCTGTGGTCAATTCTTTCATGTCTTTAAAATAATATCGTCTTATGAGTGGCTTTATTATTTCGTTAATTCCACGATGGTTGGTTTTTCCTTAGTGTTGATTCCTAATTACATCATTTATTTCGTCAGGGTCGTCTAGTGTTATTAATTTTCTCGTACATCCGATAAGTTCAGGGCCAGAGTTATTGAATAATTTAACGTATAATTATGAAAATCTTTGGTATAAGTGCTCGGTGTTGAAATAGGAATAAAATCGTTTTTTCTCGGGGGTGTATTCTTTTACAATTTTAATTATTTGCTCCTTGTTGTCATCTTTGATTATTTAAATTTGGTATATCTTTTTGTTATCTACTTTTGTATATTTTACGGGATTGGGTTGGGTTTCATATCGATTGCTTCGTTTATTAATCGCGGTTTTAGGTTCTTCATTTTGTGTCGAATATATAGTGTCGATCTTGTCCGGGTCTTTCCTTATTTCTGTTTCGTCTACGTTTCCTACAATGGATTCCGTTTCTAATGCATTAAGTTGTATTCTACTTAAAGCGTCTACGTTTTTGTTATAAATTCCCTTTTTATATATAATTTCGTAATCATATTCTTCTAGTCTGATTCGCCATCGTTGTAATTTTGAATTTGGTTCTTTAAGTTTGCATAGCCATACTAATGGTCTATGATCGGTGTATATGTAAAATTTTCTTCCGTATAAGTAAGGTCTAAAATATTTTGTTGCCCAAATTATGGCAAATAATTCTTTTTCTATGGTGCTATATTTTTGTTCGGTTTCATTAAGGGTTCTGGATGCGTAGTTGATGGGTTTATCGCTACCTACTTTTCCTTGGCTCAATACTGCGCCTAATGCTACGTTCGATGCGTATGTCGTAGGTATAAATGGTTTTAAAAGTCTGGGTATTCTAATACGGCGTGACTCGTTAATATATTTTTAATCTTGTCTAAGGTTTTAATGAATTCCGGGGTGTGTTCAATTTTGTTTCCCTTTTTTAAACAATTTGTCAGGGGCTTAGTTATTTGAGCGTAACCCTTAATGAATTTGTGGTAGTAACCACTAAGTCCTAGAAATCCTTTAATTTCTTTGGTTGTCTTTGGTAAGGGGTAATTTAAAACTGCATTTGTTTTATCGGGATTTGGCATTACTCTTTGGGGTGTTATTATATGTCCTAACAATGATACTTCCTTTTGTAAAAATTCATTTTTGTTTAATTGTACTTTGAAATGTGCTTGTCTTAGTCTTTCAAATACTTCTTTCAGTCTTTCTATGTGTTCTACCGATGATGTGGAATAAACTACGATGTCGTATTGGTACACAAGGCATTTTTCTTTGTGTATTCCTCGTAATATATTGTCCATGACTCTCTGAAAGGTAGCGGGTGCGTTCTTTAACCAAATGACATTCGTTTGTCTTCATAATATCCTCTAGGTGTGCTGAAGGCTGTTTTTGATATATCCTTTTCCTCTATTTCTACCTGATGGTATCCTGATGCTAGGTCTAATGTTGAAAAATATTGGAATTTGCCTAATTTGTCTCAAATTTCGGTTATATTTGGTAGTGGATATTTGTCATCGCCCGTTTTTTCATTTAACTTTCTGTAGTCTATTACCATTCTGTACTTTCTCTTTCCGGTTGCGTCTAATTTCTTAGGTACTATTAACACAGAGCTGCTCCATAGCGATTTGAAGTGCTGGATTATGTCTTGTTCTAATAAGTCTGCTACTTGTCTGTCAACGTCATCTTGGCTCGCATGAGGTAGTCTATTTGCTTTTGTAAAGATTGGCTTGTTTGTTATTTCGATATTATTTTTCACTGTGTTGGTAAATGTTAGGGGTATTCCTTCGCAGCGTAATATGTCGCGATATTCAAAACATAATTTTTAATTGCTCTTTGCTCTTCTTGATTGATGTCGGTATTAAAGCGCATGTTACTTAAATTTTCTTTTAACATTTTGTCATGTTCTATTGGGTTGTAATCGTTTTCTAAATTTCCATCTATTTCCATTTCGTTAAAATTTAATTCTTCTACGTTAATTGGCTCTGTTAATGATAATTCTACGGGATAGTCGTTTGAATTTAATATCGTTGTAGTGGCATAATTATTTTTATTTGTACTAAGGCAGTTGGGGTTTCTACTCCTTGTTGAAATGTCATATAATTTATTATTCCTACTTTGTTGTTAGAATTTACTGGGAATTTTATTTTTCTTTTCGTTCGGGGTTCTATTGTGTATTTTTGTTCGATTTGAGTGTTTTAAAATTTAATGGGGATCTTTCCGTATTTCGTCCGTAATAAACGGTTCTTTATGTCAATGTTGGCTCCTAATTTTCTTAGAAAGTCCATTCCGATTAGTCCGTCATATTTGTCGTTAAATTTGAAAATACAAAATTTAGGTTTCATTTTTACATTAAATGTTCTGGGTAAGGGTATATTAGCTACGAATTGGTGTAGTGTTGTTTGATGGGCTGTTTTAATTTTAAATGGTTCTCTTTCTACATAATCTAAATAATGTTTCTTCACCGTTCTGGGGCTAATTAATGTTTTCGAGGATCCGGTGTCGATTAATAGTTTGAATTCGGCGTGGGGTATTTTTATGTATGGTAGTACTAGGTGATTTATGTTATTTAAGTTTATTAAGTTTGGTCATTTATGAATCGGTCTATCTGAAAATTTGAGCACGAGTTTTCTTCGTCGTCCTTCTCGTAAGTTTCATATTGTTCGTCGCGTTCATAAGTTTCTGCATGGTTTGATTCATCGTTCGTACTGGGCTGAATGTAATTATTCTGGTCATTGTCAAATTTTTCTACTTCTTGGTGAAATAGTTCTTCCGATGTAAAATTGCGTTTCTGATGAGGGTTTGGTCGGATATGTGTTATTTTGTATTTTGTCTGGTGTTACCAGATGAGGTATCCATTGGCGTTGGTTTATAATAATTATTAGGGCTGTTATTATTATTTATTGGTGTATTTCTACTGGGGTTCGCGCTGAATGCTGGTCTTTGTTGGTTTATGTTTTGATTGAATCTTGGTTGGAATGCGGGTTTCGTAAAATTTGGGTTAAACGTTGGTTTTGAAAAACGTTTATATTGATTATTAAAATTTGTATTGTTGAAATTTGGGTTAGTAATTCGCGGTTGATTTGTTTGTGCGTTGAAGGGTGTAAATTTTTGTTGAGGGATTGGTTGTCTCGCGGCTTGTATAGTTTTTATTGGTGAATAACTTTTATTTGCGTTGGAGTTATATAATCTGTTGCGGTAATACATTACATTTTCTTCTTATTATTACTAGGTTCATGGCATCTTCTAGGTTTTGGGGACGTTGGAATCTGATCTTATCTGATAATCGTTCTGGTAAAGCGTTTATATACAGAGTGGTAGAAAAGTCCCGGAACGGTCAAATATTTTGGGAAATACTCATCGCATCAAAAAAAGAAAAAATACGTGTTCAATATTTTTTTAATTGCTATCCAATGACTCCAAAATTAAACCCCCATTCCCACCCCCTGGGGGGTAGGGGTGGGGCAACTTAAAAAGTTTAAGTGGAAACCCCCATTTGTTATTGCAGATTCGGATTCGCCACAAAATGTTAGTCATAATTTTTTTAGGTTTTTTGCAGATGGCGCTGCAATCGACAAAAAATAACTATTTCTAGAAGAATTGATGGATCGGAAAATAAAAGAAGTACAATAATAAATTATTTATTTCATTTTAGGTCTTCAGATCTTGGTTCATCCTTCACCGAACCAGTTCGCTCAAAACGATTCACTGTTCGACTCACAGTAAGTAGACCATTTTCAAGAAATCCACCGCCTCATTTCCTCCAGCTTCCCTCATTTCCTCACACATCTGGACCAAATAGTTTTCTTAGACTAGCCATTTTCATCTTTCGAGATAAATATATCTTAAATTTTTCATCTTTTGAGATAAATGAGCATCCACATTTCCACACACGAGATAAACCTATTTTTAAGATTTTTTTTTACCGCTAACATTCTGGACCAAATAGTTTTCTTCGACTAGCCATTTTTTATCTTTCGAGATAAACCTATCTTGTTTGGTATCAATTAACATTAGAATTTTCTCAGCTACCCGAATCTCTAGGAATTTTTCAGATAGCATCACCCCCAAGGGAGCTACCCTCATTTTAAGATTTCTTACCTGTAGCGACTTTTGAGCGTTCTTATAAATTTTTTTAGTCATGCAATACATCTAATTTGAATCTGCAAACAGATTTAAAATCGGACCACGCCCTGCAAAGTTACCCCTTTAAAGCTCTCAAACCTCTAAATTTCGCCTTTGCTTTATAAGCAAAACTAACAAATAGTTTTCTTCGACTAGCCATTTTTTATCTTTCGAGATAAACCTATCTTGTTTGGTATCAATTAACATTAGAATTTTCTCAGCTACCCGAATTTCTAGGATAAACCCATCTTGTTTGGTATCAATTAACATTAGATTTTTCTCAGCTACCCGAATTTCTAGGAATTTTTGAGATATCATCACCCCCCTGGTAGCTACCCCCATTTTAAGATTTCTTACCTGTAGCGACTTTTGAGCGTTCTTATAAATTTTTTTTAGTCATGCGATACATCTTGTTAGTCTAAAATTTTATGTAAAATCCAAATCTGTAAACAGATTTAAAATCGAACCACGCCCTGCAAAGTTACATTTTAAAGCTCTCAAACCTCTTTAAAATTTTTGCTCGTATATATTTAACACCATTTTTAAAACCTTTTTCGCTACCTATGACATACGCTTTAACCAATACAAAGAAATAAGTACACAAAAAGTTTAATAATTTATTTACAGTTTAATAAAGTAATCATTCAAATGTAATGGGTTTTAAATATGTGAATGGGAAGGTCAACTTTTGGTGTAAGGATCACCTGGTTAATAATTAAGAAAGCGCATTTTGCTTGTATGAAATCTATGGAATTTCTCCTGTAATGAAAGAAGAATGCATTCGTAATTTAAAATGCGTGCTACAACTTTCGCTAGATACCAACCATGTTAATTAGTGAATTACCGATTTAGATTCTAATATTAATTGATTTGTGTATGACATCATTAACTACCTAAATTTCAGAATTAACAAAATGTAATAAACCAGATTAAGTACTGTTCAATAATAATCAGAGTGAAAGTAAATGGGTCTTATTGCATATTGAAATCCTAAATTACCTTACGTGACGCGGTAGAAGCATTATAACGCAAATTCCGGAAACTTCCAATGTAGTATTAATTCATTTGTAATTATTTATAATCCAGCAAATATTTTAAATTCTTAACGATCATGTGAAAAGCTGTTTATAATTTCTTCTCCAAACAAATGCGGTTATTACAATAGGAAAGTACGCTAAAATGCAAGTCAATTAACAACAATTTAATAGTGTTTACTGACCTACCTTAATTGTTTGTACAAGGAAACACAATAAAATATATACAAATATAGTAACTACCTTATTTATTTATGCCCCCATGTGTAGCTTGCTGTACTATTAGGACCAGGGTATGCAGACTTTAAAACCTCCATCTCGCACGCTTTACACAGATGTTGGTTGTTTCGTACAAGACCCTTTAACAGCTGGCGGAGCTGAACGTTTACTGCTTAATGACATACCGTGCTGTTTTTCCTCGTGTCGCTGTGAGCTATTCTTGTAAAAGCGATACTGCAAGACCCAGAGTTTAAGTACTTTGCTGCCGACAGATGTATAAGCAACCGGGGACGATGTTACACCACGACATTAAATGGCATGCTTGAATATTTTCTTTGGAAACAATCGAAGATTGCCGAAGACACTCGAAGAGTGCACAAACGCGATCACTAAACCACAATTAATAATCGCCTTTATAGGTTTAACATTTCTACCATTACCAATGACTTTAATTTCTTATTGGATAATCCTTATTCTCCCACGCACTGTTGCGTAGCTGGATGCCCACCCCCTTTTGGTGATATATGCTCGTTATAGGTTGTAAGACCCTCGGTTTTACTTAACTACACTTTGTGAGACCCCTTTAATCTTTTTTAATCGTGTCCTTCTCGCACACAATACAGTAGGACTTAGCCTTACTACCTACAAATTCTAACAGCAAGTCACCGTTAAACTCGTCTTTAAATTTCCCCACAACTTTTTGTTTACATGCGGTAAATTGTGTTTATTATTTGCGGGGTACACCACTTTAAACTTAAAAATAAAAACAGGATAGTTTAATACGTCTATTAATAATTTATGGTAATGTTGGCGGTACAAATATGTAAAAACAAACTTTATCAAGAAAATATAATGTTTTAATAGAATACATACACGTATTGATAACATCTATAAACCGCTGTGGTAACCAGAGTCTGGCGAATCTGGGATAGCCGAATCTCTAAACATTTGCGCAAGCGATTGCCTTGCAGTTGCATCTTTTAAGTACTGAATGGGGAAACATTTAATAAGTTCCAACACTGTCAAGTAATTTAAATTGCTGCAATCATTAGACAGAGAAATACTGGCACTGCTCTCCCCCTCTAATAACGTTTGAACCCTTTCTTCCTCCGTCGTATTTCCACATACTTTTTTTATATCACCAACAAATTTTTCGTAAAATTCTGGAAAGTTTCTACACCTTAACTCAGCCATTTTAAAACAGATCAATTCTCGCAAATTTAATAGCTTGATGCACTCGTACGCAGGTAGCACAATAACATTCCCATCTTTCGTAATCTCCATATTATATGAATTCTCTTTTTTCAAAATTGTTCAACAACCATATACTTCTATTAAAGGCTGTGCTCAGCTGCAATTTGAAATCTTGATCCAATTGTATGTCAACAACATCGTTTCCAGTAGTCAAACCATTTAATCTGACTTGTTTTGAGTCTTGAGCAAATTGGCGAATTTGAAATTCCACTTGAAAAGTACACAATTTCTTCCAATCGAAGTAAGAGAATGTTATCGTAGAATGAGCACACATACCACTACAGCAAATCACTTGGATGACAGGTTGAAGACCACCATATAAATCAAAACCAACTTCTAATATATGGTGGTGATAATTTGGAGGAAATTCGCCTAACCTATAGGTTGACTTACCAACTAGTTGGTTGATATTTAATTGTGGTACTCGCACATCACTTGTAACGTCAACACAAGAAATATCCATATTTAATTTATAATTTTAATCAAACTCGACGATACTTTGACGACTAATGCACTGAAACATGGCTCTCGCCTTTTATGCCGATGGTCGAGCGTGCGCAGCTCTTATTATATTAGTTGGCGTTATATGCAAGTCTTGACTGGAAAAGTGACGCGTATAATTGTTTTATAGTGGGTTTTACCTGTATGTATTTAACCACCAACGCCATTTTAGAATTATTAAACAAAATTACTCTTAGCAGTATTTTAATATACCATCGTGTAAGATTTCAATTATTATTGTGTTTTCCTCAGGTTCTCAAATCCCTCGGAATTTTTTTCAAATCGAATGACTCCTTACTGATTTGCAGATTAACGTTTTGCAAGCACCGCATATAATTCATCTTTAATCTATTTCTAAACCGTATCGCTCCGTCTTTTGAGATAAATCCCTGGTGTGTCCCACAATCGACTTCCTTTCCACCCCAAACACGTTGACACTGATGTTGTTTAATTCCTCGAACCGGGGTATATCCTTTATGGATATCGGGAACTGCAGTCCTGTCAAATTGAGAATGGTGCTGTAATGGGGGTAGCTACCGACCCTTTGCGGATTGTGAGCACTGGGGTAGAGCGCAGCTATCACGCACCAGGCAAAGCATGCGTTGTCGTCATTTTGTATATTAATAACAGCTCTGGTGTTTCGAACTCATTTGGGGAGCTCGATGTACGAAGGCCCACGCAAAGGGTTGTACTTGTTTACATTAATCTCCAAGTACAACGCCTGTTTCAGACTCCATCCATAAAACTTACAAATTAGAAAAATCAATAATTGTAGAAACTAACCAGAATCACGCTCCTGGAACTCCTCTGACTTAGCTGACATCCTCTCCACAAAGGATTGTAGATCTCCCTAGGTTACTGGAGGAGGTGACCACAACATTTCAGTGTTGAAAGATTTAACATCCTCTACACTGTGCATCTTGGTGTAGCCACTAATTAGGTAGTTTACTTTTAAATTAGGAGAAACCCAGCGTCGTTTAACATTGAGTAACATTTCATACCAGTCTATTCACGTCGGTGAAAATCAATTAACTTCTTGCTTACGCGCTACATCTATAATTATCGGATGTATCAAACGAGAACAAAGTTAGACGGGGTAAATATTTATACATATTTTTCGAAATTGTGAAATTGGAATAGTCTGCATTTGCATTTTGATAAGTAAACATCGTAATAAAAATGAGCGGGGAAACAATTATATCCTTAGATGCTATAAAAATTTTAGAAGAAGTTGTCAAGGAGATGAAAAAAAGTTTATCAAACAATTCAACTAGCCAACATTTGAATGGTATGTCTAATGAATCTCTGGTAAATACTAAAATAGTGCAAGATAAACCTACACATGATAATGTTGATGCGAAAGATCAGAACATAGACTCCAAGTCAGACGTTTCTGACAGAAAAAGAAAGAGACAACTTAAATCGTATACTACAGAGGATTTAAATAAAGCCCTTGACGAAATAAACAAAGGATGGATTACTGGTTCAGAAGCATCCGAAATCTATAATGTTCCAAAAGCTACACTCTATACGAAACTCAGATCAAACGAAAATCGTGTGCAAAATTTGGCAAATATGTATACTACACATTTGCCAAATAAAAGGAGAAAAAAGTGACTTTTGCGTGTGTGTATTAGTTTTAATGAATAAAAATATATTTCTATGTGAAGTGTACCTGTTAAGTATTTGAATTGAAATATAAATATTGTTTCAAACGTTTTGGTTTTATTTATATATAATGGTATTGTTAGGATACAATTACTCGGAAGCAGTAGCAGAATCTTGGTTTATGTAATATCATAGAAGTTGAACAAAAAAAAAATTTCAAACTAAAAGGTATGTTTTCAAACACGTAGTTGTACTCATTTCTATTAAAATTAAATGTAGCGCTCTTTGTTATAATTCTTTTCATAAGAACTTAGATATCCATTTCAGTTACGTGAACATTTGAAAAATTAAACAATACCAATGTATGCTTTATATTTTAAAACATATACAAGCTAATATATACAAAATAATTTCTAAATTCATCATTCATTTCTTATGATAACAGTTGTGGTGGTTAAATTTTATTTTAAAACTTACAATTTAGTATATATTCCATTTGAATATCTGCCAACAGTTTTATAAACCCCATCTCCTCGACTATTTCCATAAAATCATCCAGATCCTCGGGCATTGATAACACTGCAGTACAGTGCTGTATTGCTTCCTCGTATGACTGACACATAAGACATTTTTCTCCTTCTATCGAAAAGCGTTGCCCACATTCTGCTTTTTTTACTCGTAGAGCATTGCGAAATCTTCGAATAACCTCTCCAAAGTCTTTATACATATTTGTTATATTGTCTCTTTAAACCGTACAATCAACAAATAATAACTTCTACACGAACAATCCTTTTATATGGGCTACTCCTATTCGGATATGTACCGATTGCATCCGATTTGTGTGCACGCACGAAGCAGCCGGTATGGGATGTATTCTATGAACATAATCATTACATTTCTTAAGAAAAATGCTAAGGACTTTAAAAATAATTATAACTCTTGTTAGACCTCTAGTCTCTAGATAAACGTTATTATTTTAGGTTGTGTCACTGTTTTCTAAATCAATTTCCTACATACTTTTTCCTAAACTATGCGTATCAATTGACGGTTATACTTTACTCCATAACCGACTTGTATATATTTTCGTATTCGTCTCTAGCTAACACGTCCGTATAATAAAGATGTACAGGCTCGTCGTCAACTGGTAACTTAATCTTTTTTAAAAGCCAGTCTTTGTTTTCAACTTTAACGCTTGTTGTAGGTGTGGAAATTCTTTCCGCTATTCCTTGTGACTAGGAATCGGTAATTTTGCAAGGATCAATCAATTGTTTGTGCACCTCTTTGAATTTTTGTAGAGATGTAGCGTCTCCCTTTTTGTATGCCGCAAAGTTCTTTCGTACAGAATCCTGCATAAAATGAAGCTTACGTTTATTTACAATAAAATTGTTAACGTTCGTCATCATCGGACTCAGGATGGGAACTAACTTTTTTTGAATAATGTTAAATATTTATATACTCGTCGAAATTCTTCCTATATCGACCATTAGCCAAATCAAAATCTTTCACAACAGTTATAAAATTATGTTTTGAGTCACCCCAACACTGTAAACACATTTCTTTAAATTTCGGATATGTCATGTCACCACTTATATGATCCGAAAAGATATGTCTGAGATTGGTTTCATCCTGTTTCCATAATGCGATTACATTGGCGTTATCTCTGAGTCTATGTTTTAAGGCACTAGCGTAAGTTTGACATAGATAGAACGAATCTATTGCTTTATGTCGTCCGAACGAGAAAAACTGAGTGATTTTACTTTGCTCGTTTGCAGGTATATCATCGAAAACCATAATTGAATCTTCTTTGGTATCTCGGGTTCGATCAAATCATCGTAATTTTCAAACTCATGGTACCCAATTTCTTCTTTTAATGGTGTAAAAACGTTTCTTAACAATTCGTATTTCGGTTGATATAAACTCTTCGAAAATACATAGACATTTTGGAATCTAAGACCGTTCTCGTGCAAGATCAGAGATATTAAAGCGTTGGTCTTCCCACAACTCGATGGTCCCACGAATATAGCTCGTATGTTAGACGGAACAAGGACCATGTTTACCATCCTCTTTTGCATTAGCAATAGCAAAGTTATCATAATTCTGTACAGGTATTTTAACTTCTGGTATAACATCTCTGGATGCATCGTTGGAATTATGTAATTTCTTCACGTTCTGCAACCTTTTAACATATCTGCATAACGTTGTTCTAGGTATATTATATTTTTTACTAGCAGCGTAGAAACTCGAGCCATCCAGGATATCCTCTGCTGCTTTTGTAATAGATTGTTCGGAGCACCACTGATTGCTTGAATGCGACATCTTTCGAAAAATGTCTTACTATAACTAAGCTCAACCCAAAACTATTTCCTTATATACCAAATTTAACCTCCCTGCTCACATAACCACATGACCACATGACCATATGACCACATGACCACATGACCATATGACCACATGATCATATGACCACATGACCACATGACCATATGACCACATGACCATATGACCACATGACCACATGACCATATGACCGCATGACCATATGACCTAATTGCTTTTTAATGAGTTTTCTCATTAAAAACCCATTAGTACTAATTGCTTTTTAATGATTTTTTCCATTAAAAACCAAGTGTGGACCTAGGTTATATAAAAGGAAAAATTAGTAGGTTAGGTCAGCGCCGCGGCGCTGACCTAACCTACTAATTTTTCCTTTTTCGAGTTTCTACGCTGCTAGTAAAAAATATAATATACCAAGAACAACGTTATGCAGATATGTTAAAAGGTTGCAGAACGTGAAGAAATTACATAATTCCAACGATGCATCCAGAGATGTTATACCAGAAGTTAAAATACCTGTACAGAATTATAACTTTGCTATTGCTAATGCAAAAGAGGATGGTAAACATGGTCCTTTGTTCCCGTCTAACATACGAGCTATATTCGTGGGACCATCGAGTTGTGGGAAGACCAACGCTTTAATATCTCTGATCTTGCACGAGAACGGTCTTAGATTCCGAAATGTCTATGTATTTTCGAAGAGTTTATATCAACCGAAATACGAATTGTTAAGAAACGTTTTTACACCATTAAAAGAAGAAATTGGTTACCATGAGTTTGAAAATTACGATGATTTGATCGAACCCGGAGATACCAAAGAAGATTCAATTATGGTTTTCGATGATATACCTGCAAACGAGCAAAGTAAAATCACTCAGTTTTTCTCGTTCGGACGACATAAAGCAATAGATTCGTTCTATCTATGTCAAACTTACGCTAGTGCCTTAAAACATAGACTCAGAGATAACGCCAATGTAATCGCATTATGGAAACAGGATGAAACCAATCTCAGACATATCTTTTCGGATCATATAAGTGGTGACATGACATATCCGAAATTTAAAGAAATGTGTTTACAGTGTTGGGGTGACTCAAAACATAATTTTATAACTGTTGTGAAAGATTTTGATTTAGATAATGGTCGATATAGGAAGAATTTCGACGAGTATATAAATATTTAACATTATTCAAAAAAAAGTTAGTTCCCATCCTGAGTCCGATGATGACGAACGTTAACAATTTTATTGTAAATAAACGTAAGCTTCATTTTATGCAGGATTCTGTACGAAAGAACTTTGCGGCATACAAAAAGGGAGACGTTACATCTCTACAAAAATTCAAAGAGGTGCACAAACAATTGATTGATCCCTTGCAAAATTACCGATTCCTAGTCACAAGGAATAGCGGAAAGAATTTCCACACCTACAACAAGCGTTAAAGTTGAAAACAAAGGCTGGCTTTTAAAAAAGATTAAGTTACCAGTTGACGACGAGCCTGTACATCTTTATTATACGGACGTGTTAGCTAGAGACGAATACGAAAATATATACAAGTCGGTTATGGAGTAAAGTATAACCGTCAATTGATACGCATAGTTTAGGAATAAGTATGTAGGAAATTGATTTAGAAAACAGTGACACAACCTAAAATAATAACGTTTATCTAGAGACTAGAGGTCTAACAAGAGTTATAATTATTTTAAAGTCCTTAGCATTTTGCTTAAGAAATGTAATGATTATGTTCATAGAATACATCCCATACCGGCTGCTTCGTGCGTGCACACAAATCGGATGCAATCGGTACATATCCGAATAGGAGTAGCCCATATAAAAGGATTGTTCGTGTAGAAGTTATTATTTGTTGATTGTACGGTTTAAAGAGACAATATAACAAATATGTATAAAGACTTTGGAGAGGTTATTCGAAGATTTCGCAATGCTCTACGAGTAAAAAAAGCAGAATGTGGGCAACGCTTTTCGATAGAAGGAGAAAAATGTCTTATGTGTCAGTCATACGAGGAAGCAATACAGCACTGTACTGCAGTGTTATCAATGCCCGAGGATCTGGATGATTTTATGGAAATAGTCGAGGAGATGGGGTTTATAAAACTGTTGGCAGATATTCAAATGGAATATATACTAAATTGTAAGTTTTAAAATAAAAATTTAACCACCACAACTGTTATCATAAGAAATGAATGATGAATTTAGAAATTATTTTGTATATATTAGCTTGTATATGTTTTAAAATATAAAGCATACATTGGTATTGTTTAATTTTTCAAATGTTCACGTAACTGAAATGGATATCTAAGTTCTTATGAAAAGAATTATAACAAAGAGCGCTACATTTAATTTTAATAGAAATGAGTACAACTACGTGTTTGAAAACATACCTTTTAGTTTGAAATTTTTTTTTTGTTCAACTTCTATGATATTACATAAACCAAGATTCTGCTACTGCTTCCGAGTAATTGTATCCTAACAATACCATTATATATAAATAAAACCAAAACGTTTGAAACAATATTTATATTTCAATTCAAATACTTAACAGGTAACTTCCATAGAAATATATTTTTATTCATTAAAACTAATACACACACGCAAAAGTCACTTTTTCTCCTTTATTTGGCAAATTGTAGTATACATATTTGCCAAATTTTACACGATTTTCGTTTGATCTGAGTTTCGTATAGAGTGTAGCTTTTGGAACATTATAGATTTCGGATGCTTCTGAACCAGTAATCCATCCTTTGTTTATTTCGTCAAGGACTTTATTTAAATCCTCTGTAGTATACGATTTAAGTTGTCTCTTTCTTTTCTGTCAGAAACGTCTGACTTGGAGTCTATGTTCTGATCTTTCGCATCAACATTATCATGTGTAGGTTTATCTTGCACTATTTTAGTATTTACCAGAGATTCATTAGACATACCATTCAAATGTTGGCTAGTTGAATTGTTTGATAAACTTGTTTTCATCTCCTTGACAACTTCTTCTAAAATTTTATAGCATCTAAGGATATAATTGTTTGCTCATTTTTATTACGATGTTTACTTATCAAAATGCAAATGCAGACTATTCCAATTTTACAATTTCGAAAATATGTATAAATATTTACCCCGTCTAACTTTGTTCTCGTTTGATACATCCGATAATTATAGATGTAGCGCGTAAGCAAGAAGTTAATTGATTTTCACCAACGTGAATAGACTGGTATGAAATGTTACTCAAGGTTAAACGACGCTGGGTTTCTCCTAATTTAAAAGTAAACTACCTAATTAGTGGCTACACCAAGATGCACAGTGTAGAGGATGTTAAATCTTTCAACACTCGAAATGTTGTGGTCACCTCCTCCAGTAACCTAGGGGAGATCTACAATTCCTTTGTGGAGAGGATGTCAGCTAAGTCAGAGGAGTTCCAGGAGCGTGATTCTGGTTAGTTTCTACAATTATTGATTTTTTCTAATTTGTAAGTTTTATGATGGAGTCTGAAACAGGCGTTGTACTTGTAGATTAATGTAAACAAGTACAACCCTTTGCGTGGGCCTTCGTACATCGAGCTCCCCAAATGGGTTCGAAACACCAGAGCTGTTATTAATATACAAAATGACGACAACGCATGCTTTGCCTGGTGCGTGATAGCTGCGCTCTACCCCAGTGCTCACAATCCGCAAAGGGTCGGTAGCTACCCCCATTACAGCACCATTCTCAATTTGACAGGACTGCAGTTCCCGATATCCATAAAGGATATACCCCGGTTCGAGGAATTAAACAACATCAGTGTCAACGTGTTTGGGGTGGAAAGGAAGTCGATTGTGAGACACACCAGGGGTTTATCTCAAAAGACAGAGCGATACGGTTTAGAAATAGATTAAAGATGAATTATATGCGGTGCTTGCAAAACGTTAATCTGCAAATCAGTAAGGAGTCATTCGATTTGAAAAAATTCCGAGGATTTGAGAACCTGAGGAAAACACAATAATAATTGAAATCTTACACGATGGTATATTAAAATACTGCTAAGAGTAATTTTGTTTAATAATTCTAAAATGGCGTTGGTGGTTAAATACATACAGGTAAAACCCACTATAAAACAATTATACGCGTCACTTTTCCAGTCAAGACTTGCATATAACGCCAACTAATATAATAAGAGCTGCGCACGCTCGACCATCGGCATAAAAGGCGAGAGCCATGTTCCAGTGCATTAGTCGTCAAAGTATCGTCGAGTTTGATTAAAATTATAAATTAAAGATGGATATTTCTTGTGTTGACGTTACAAGTGATGTGCGAGTACCACAATTAAATATCAACCAACTAGTTGGTAAGTCAACCTATAGGTTAGGCGAATTTCCTCCAAATTATCACCACCATATATTAGAAGTTGGTTTTGATTTATATGGTGGTCTTCAACCTGTCATCCAAGTGATTTGCTGTAGTGGTATGTGTGCTCATTCTACGATAACATTCTCTTACTTCGATTGGAAGAAATTGTGTACTTTTCAAGTGGAATTTCAAATTCGCCAATTTGCTCAAGACTCAAAACAAGTCAGATTAAATGGTTTGACTACTGGAAACGATGTTGTTGACATACAATTGGATCAAGATTTCAAATTGCAGCTGAGCACAGCCTTTAATAGAAGTATATGGTTGTTGAACAATTTTGAAAAAGAGAATTCATATAATATGGAGATTACGAAAGATGGGAATGTTATTGTGCTACCTGCGTACGAGTGCATCAAGCTATTAAATTTGCGAGAATTGATCTGTTTTAAAATGGCTGAGTTAAGGTGTAGAAACTTTCCAGAATTTTACGAAAAATTTGTTGGTGATATAAAAAAAGTATGTGGAAATACGACGGAGGAAGAAAGGGTTCAAACGTTATTAGAGGGGGAGAGCAGTGCCAGTATTTCTCTGTCTAATGATTGCAGCAATTTAAATTACTTGACAGTGTTGGAACTTATTAAATGTTTCCCCATTCAGTACTTAAAAGATGCAACTGCAAGGCAATCGCTTGCGCAAATGTTTAGAGATTTGGCTATCCCAGATTCGCCAGACTCTGGTTACCACAGCGGTTTATAGATGTTATCAATACGTGTATGTATTCTATTAAAACATTATATTTTCTTGATAAAGTTTGTTTTACATATTTGTACCGCCAACATTACCATAAATTATTAATAGACGTATTAAACTATCCTGTTTTTATTTTTAAGTTTAAAGTGGTGTACCCCGCAAATAATAAACACAATTTACCGCATGTAAACAAAAAGTTGTGGGGAAATTTAAAGACGAGTTTAACGGTGACATGCTGTTAGAATTTGTAGGTAGTAAGGCTAAGTCCTACTGTATTGTGTGCGAGAAGGACACGATTAAAAAAGATTAAAGGGGTCTCACAAAGTGTAGTTAAGTAAAACCGAGGGTCTTACAACCTATAACGAGCATATATCACCAAAAGGGGTGGGCATCCAGCTACGCAACAGTGCGTGGGAGAATAAGGATTATCCAATAAGAAATTAAAGTCATTGGTAATGGTAGAAATGTTAAACCTATAAAGGCGATTATTAATTGTGGTTTAGTGATCGCGTTTGTGCACTCTTCGAGTGTCTTCGGCAATCTTCGATTGTTTTCAAAGAAAATATTCAAGCATGCCATTTAATGTCGTGGTGTAACATCGTCCCCGGTTAAGCTTATACATCGGTCGGCAGCAAAGTACTTAAACTCTGGGTCTTGCAGTATCGCTTTTACAAGAATAGCTCACAGCGACACGAGGAAAAACAGCACGGTATGTCATTAAGCAGTAAACGTTCAGCTCCGCCAGCTGTTAAAGGGTCTTGTACGAAACAACCAACATCTGTGTAAAGCGTGCGAGATGGAGGTTTTAAAGTCTGCATACCCTGGTCCTAATAGTACAGCAAGCTACACATGGGGGCATAAATAAATAAGGTAGTTACTATATTTGTATATATTTTATTGTGTTTCCTTGTACAAACAATTAAGGTAGGTCAGTAAACACTAATAAATTGTTGTTAATTGACTTGCATTTTAGCGTACTTTCCTATTGTAATAACCGCATTTGTTTGGAGAAGAAATTATAAACAGCTTTCACATGATCGTTAAGAATTTAAAATATTTGCTGGATTACAAATAATTACAAATGAATTAATACTACATTGGAAGTTTCCGGAATTTGCGTTATAATGCTTCTACCGCGTCACGTAAGGTAATTTAGGATTTCAATATGCAATAAGACCCATTTACTTTCACTCTGATTATTATTGAACAGTACTTAATCTGGTTTATTACATTTTGTTAATTCTGAAATTTAGGTAGTTAATGATGTCATACACAAATCAATTAATATTAGAATCTAAATCGGTAATTCACTAATTAACATGGTTGGTATCTAGCGAAAGTTGTAGCACGCATTTTAAATTACGAATGCATTCTTCTTTCATTACAGGAGAAATTCCATAGATTTCATACAAGCAAAATGCGCTTTCTTAATTATTAACCAGGTGATCCTTACACCAAAAGTTGACCTTCCCATTCACATATTTAAAACCCATTACATTTGAATGATTACTTTATTAAACTGTAAATAAATTATTAAACTTTTGTGTACTTATTTCTTTGTATTGGTTAAAGCGTATGTCATAGGTAGCGAAAAAGGTTTTAAAAATGGTGTTAAATATATACGAGCAAAAATTTTAAAGAGGTTTGAGAGCTTTAAATGTAACTTTGCAGGGCGTGGTTCGATTTTAAATCTGTTTACAGATTTGGATTCTACATAAAATTTTAGACTAACAAGATGTATCGCATGACTAAAAAAAATTTATAAGAACGCTCAAAAGTCGCTACAGGTAAGAAATCTTAAAATGGGGGTAGCTCCTTGGGGGGTGATGATATCTAAAAAATTCCTAGAAATTCGGGTAGCTGAGAAAAATCTAATGTTAATTGATACCAAACAAGATGGGTTTATCCTAGAAATTCGGGTAGCTGAGAAAATTCTAATGTTAATTGATACCAAACAAGATAGGTTTATCTCGAAAGATAAAAAATGGCTAGTCGAAGAAAACTATTTGTTAGTTTTGCTTATAAAGCAAAGGCGAAATTTAGAGGTTTGAGAGCTTTAAAGGGGTAACTTTGCAGGGCGTGGTCCGATTTTAAATCTGTTTGCAGATTCAAATTAGATGTATCGCATGACTAAAAAAATTTATAAGAACGCTCAAAAGTCGCTACAGGTAAGAAATCTTAAAATGAGGGTAGCTCCCTTGGGGGTGATGCTATCTGAAAAATTCCTAGAGATTCGGGTAGCTGAGAAAATTCTAATGTTAATTGATACCAAACAAGATAGGTTTATCTCGAAAGATAAAAAATGGCTAGTCGAAGAAAACTATTTGGTCCAGAATGTTAGCGGTAAAAAAAAATCTTAAAAATAGGTTTATCTCGTGTGTGGAAATGTGGATGCTCATTTATCTCAAAAGATGAAAAATTTAAGATATATTTATCTCGAAAGATGAAAATGGCTAGTCTAAGAAAACTATTTGGTCCAGATGTGTGAGGAAATGAAGGAAGCTGGAGGAAATGAGGCGGTGGATTTCTTGAAAATGGTCTACTCACAGTAGATTTAGAAATCGGTTGAGGCTCCGCATTGACTTCATTGAATAAATCTGCGACTTGCTGCAATGATCTTTCTTTATCTCCATACCCCGGCATCATCAGGACAATTATTCTTTCTCTTTCAGACAGAGACATCAAGAAATAATATCAAAAGCTACTAACGAAATGAATACTAAAAATGAATGTAATACATTTTTCGATTTCAAATGTTTTTGTACCTTATTTTGGTTTTGTCAATTACAACGCCTTCTATCATCCAAAATGGCTTGTATCGTAGGTCAGTTTGGGGGAAATTATCCTGCGGAATCCGAATCTGCAATAACAAATGGGGGTTTTCACTTAAACTATTAAAGTTGCCCCACCCCTACCCCCAGGGGGTGGGGGTGGGGGTTCAATTTTGGTGTTATTGGATAGCTTTTAAAAAAATATTGAACACGTATTTTTTCTTATTTTGATGCGATGAGTATTTCCTAAAATATTTGACCGTTTCGGGACTTTTCTACCACTCTGTATGTGTCCAGTGTTATTTCGTCCTACATTTTCGTTTTTAAATGTCGAATATTTTAATCGGGTTCTTCGATTTTTAATTTTGTTAGGATTAGACTCCTCACGTCTTGGCATTTCATTCCGGATTGATATGGGGATTAGTTGTTTTCCATTTTGAGGTTTATCAGGTCTCGTACCAGGCATTTTATGTTACGTTGGTCGCCGAAATATGCGATTAGTATTTGTTTAAAATCTTGCCATTCATCTAGGTCGTCCCTACTGGCAATTAAGGTTAATGCCCTTCCGGTCAGTTTGTTTATTATCAGGCGTAAAAGTAATGAATTTCTTTCATTATCTCCGGGTTTGTAGAAGGTTTTCAAAAACATGTTGCATGCTCTAATAAAATTCACAAGATAAGCTTGCTCACCGTTAAAAATTTGAATTGTTTTCAGGTAAAGTTTCATATCTCTACTCATTTTGGTTAAGGGTTACTTTCGCTTTTGAGTAATTTCAAATTTTGTAAAATTTGAGATTTATTTCGCTATTTGTATCGTTACTTTTGGTTAATTTTCAGTTCAGGTTGCGTTGGGTTATTTACAGAACCGTAATTGCTATTATTTGTACATGGTTACACAGTGCGGTAATTCATTTGTGGGATTTATACTCGATATTGTTGGTTTAATTGTTGTAGCCTTGAATTCGCTTGTTTTTATCTCGCGGACGTTAATTTGTCGTAAATTCTACTTGAGTTTTGGTTCCTGAAAGATTCTGATGTGGATAATTAATTTCGCGCGGTACTTACTTCACTTTGTATGTTTTGCGTCAGTTATGGCTTTGTCTTCGTTCAGTTCTGCTGATGTTATCAGTTCTATTGTAATTATTTCTTTTCCGTGGGTGTTAATTGAATTGCATAAACGTATAGTTCGTCTGTCTCGTCTCCTTGAATTCTAAATATAACTTGCAGGTTTTCAGTTAATTACTTTGTTACACTTTATCTTTGTAATTTAATTACAAAGTTATGTCTACTTGAAGATGTAGTTTAGTCTCTTGATAATTTAATTGCGTAAGTGCTGTATAATATGCGATTATACTTATTGGAGTTATTAATACTTTTCTGAAAAGTGTAATTAAATAAATCGCTTTTGTACTTCGTTAATTACTTGCATAAATGTTGCGTCTGATGGTTATTTTTAGATATCTCCGTATTAAGATTATTCAGTTATGCTGCACGTCTTTGTAATTGTAGCTTGCCGTAATGTAGGTTTAAAGTTTACGATTCGCTTTTTTATATGGGTTAATTATAGCTTTTGTGATGAGCGTTTACCTTTACTCAGTATTGTACTAGAATAAATAGCTTTTCAGTAATGCGATTTATTTATAGGTTGCGATGATGAGTAGTTTTCATTCAATGCTGGTCGTAATTTTATGCGCTTTATTCTACTTCGTGATGGATTAATTATTTATAGGTCGTATTGCAAAATGCGTTTCTTTAATTTATAGAAAAGGTTCTGAAAGTTATTTCTTTAAATAGTTGTTTTTCTAATGAAGTTTTTAAGTCTGGAATAAATCGTGTCCGTTTTGATGAATGGTGTTTCATTTATGGTCTTATCTTATGTGAGGATTGTGTTATAAATTTGCACGCTGGTTTTTAATTACAATGGTTTAATGGTTTAAGTTAGTTGCAGAGTGCTTTGCTGTAATTTAGAAAGGTACGATAAAGGTCAATGTTTTAAATAATCTTATCTGTAATTGCTTGTTTATAAGAATTGCGTTTAGCTTTTGGTGTTAGATGATGGAGTTAACTTGCGTTCTGTTTTTAGTTTGATGGATTAAACCGTTGCGTTTTTTGAATCGCGCTAGTTAATTTCGTATAATTATTCGTGCATCGGTTACGTTTGGTATTAATTTAATTGATGTCCGCCAGTTGTTTTTAATTATTTTTCGGTTTGTTTTAATAATTGTAAAAAACTCTTAAAAATCAAGTCTCTTTTGCTTTAAAAAATCTCTTTAAAATTCATGTCTCATAAAATAAACTTTCTTAAATTAAATTCTCGTTTGAAAATAATTTCTCTTCGTAAACTATTTTTAAAAATATTGGCATAACATAAAATTTTGTACATAAAATAATATTCAAATAATAAAATAATAAAGTTTTTTTTCTTATACTAGCATATATCAATTATAGTTTGTAAGATCAATTTGGTTTTAAAGAAATGAACTTACATTAATTTCTTCATCTGTTTCCTTTGTAGGCTCGATTGATTTTGTATCTCGTCCACGTTTTGCTGGATTTGGTCGATGCTTGTACTTCCTCCAATCTTGTTTGGTTTCTGTCAAAATTGTGAATTGAAATTTTTGGTCACCAATCTTCCGATTTTTGGATTCTTAGTGCCCTTTTGGCATCCGTACGACTGCGCCAGTTAAGGTTCGAGCCTTTGGAGCGATGGTTTTTAAAAAACATTTTCAAAACTTAACAAATTTATTTATCTTAAACGGCCTTGAGCTCCCGGGCTTTTTATAATAATCCTACCCCCTCACATAACTGTGGGAACTTGCAAATCTCATGTCTGCTTTACCCTTAATTCTACACTTTGATACATTGTTTCAATCTTATTTCTAGGTAATTACGATATCTTAACCGTCTGTGACCTGCCACCTGCAGTATCACTATCGTCTCGGATACAAAGTTGCATATCATTTCTCATGAACTGTTAATAACCTGTCTGGTTTTTCCTTGTATTACATTGTTGCAATTGACTTATGATTTATTTAATAATTTCTAATAATTCCTATTAGATTCTATTATTTAATATATATATAGGTAAATTGGGAGATACATAACTCGCGTTTACATGAACTTCTACTACAAATTGGGGAGAACAGCAAAGGCGATATTTGTGTTCGAAACAAAACCAGGTATCCCTCGCGATTAATATCGGGCAGAGGTACTAAGTTCTTAATTGAATTGTTCAAATTTTGCAGCTGCGAAATTACATAATCCAAAAGTATTTGCAAATATTGTTCATAGGTTACGTTTACAGTTACCGATCTTCTGTTTTGCATTATTTCAAAAAAGTATGACCCAGTGGTAAGCTGTAAAACCGCATCAAACAATGACCTTATTGTCATAAAGACTTTCACCAACGGTTTCCTGCAGCTTTCAGATAACCATAATCAACAGAAACTGGTGCTGACTCCACCATTAAGAGAGAAATGGGCCACGTCTATTCATAAAACATGGAATAGCTATTCGGGTTCAATTTTCATCTGAGCCTACACTCGCCAAGAGAAATCATACCTAGCAGAAAAATCTCCCTGCTTTAGTCACATAGTTATCAAAGTTTATAATATTTTTAAGATTTGTGTAATTTTCCAAACTGTGGTGTTGTAATGGCACTTAATTATAATAGTTGTAAGTCCTTGATAAAATTTTGACTATAAATGTTCCTAATGTTTTATATGAGGATGTACATTTGTAAAATATTGTATTAGCGTTTGAAAATGTTAGAATGTAGAATGCCGCGCTGTGTATGTGTCATCGAGGGGCGGAAAAAGTCCCGTTAGTGCAGTGAATAATAGTGGGGAGTAACAATTTTTCAGGTAGACGGGTAGTACAAGTCGACGTGTGCGGGTGAAAATTGGAAGTGACTCCACTAACCCCACATAAAGTTGAATACACCGCATGCAATTTAGTAATGATGCGCGGTAGAGTGCAGCTAGCTGTCGTGATTAAAATATAACTTTGATGTAAATACTATCACAGTAGAAAAGATCGAAAGTGCACCAATCGTCATGGTTGTTACATGAATTCACCAGCAACAGGTTAGTGAGCTCATTCCATAATACATTAAACTTTTAAAATTGCGCTAATTAAAAAAACTACCGATCTATTTTAAGATTGAACCCTATCGTGGTACACTAATTTTAGGTTAAGTTTTTGGTATATTGAATATTTGCTTTTGTTGCAATATTAATTTTTATTTCAGTATATTATAATTAAAATTGATTTTTGAGTTTTCTTGTAAATACGTGTGTAGGTGTACTAGTTATATCTATAGAGGATTAAGGTTTCAAACAAGGTGATACCCACAGTTGACCCTGAGAGAAAGAAAGTTTCATTTTAAATATAGTCGTGGCATATCATTCTATATTTAATTAAATTATTATTGTTAATTAAAAAAAGAAAAAAAGAATTTAAATTAAAAAGTTAGGAGGTTATTGAAGAGTAGGGGAGAGATGCATAACAGTGCATGGCGCCCGCAATCGTTTTTATATTGTAATCACACCACTGATTCGAAGATAGTTATTGGTTATGTTGGTTGGTTTTCTAAATTTCGGAAGTCCTTTATCCTGTTTCTTTTTTAAATTTGCTAATTAAGCTAGATAACACCTTTGTTTGATAGAGCGCTGCTTTCAAACCCATTTTTGTATAATACAGCAGTGCAATTTCTATTGCAATCTTAACAACATTTATGTTTAGCGAAAAAAAGATGTAAATGCGCAGTAAGCATCGTCTTTTGTGGCTGTCAAAAGAAACAAGCAGAAGCGCTAGGCAACAATCCGAAACGAGTTGCGGAATTCTATAGAAGCCTGGAAAGACAAAAAAATTTTTGTTACTTAATTGTAGACTTACTTCAATACCTATTGTTAGTGTTTCTCAATATTCGAATCAATTCTATGGGGGGTTTTTGGTGATTTGTAATTAGTTTTAATTAACCAATATGCTGATAGAGGCAACATCAACAGTTAAGGGAAGCGGTTTTGCCGTCCTAAATACATTGAAAGTCTTATCGCTGAGACATTCGGTATGTTAGAAACGAGAACGACTTAAGGGTCTCTCTCAGGAGCTTTCGAAAAAACATTGTACTCGCGACGACCGAGAAAAACAATGTCGATATCAGTGCACTTTAACCCAGGCCTGTATAATAAGTTTTGCAATATAAGCAAACCATTACTTTAGTATATTATTTTGAAAGTGGAACTATTCTATAGAAATACATAAATTAAAAAACAAGTAAAAATTACAGGCCCTTTTCGGCAAGCGAGCACGTTATGCTGATTTCTGAATTTGATTGAAACCTCTGGGATATCCTATTGCACAAAAGCTGTTTATTTAACGATTAATAATAGATGTTTCCGGTTTATAGCAGTATAAGACCTGGCTCGATATTTCTGAATGTTCAAATTAATTTCCAATTAAGTCGAAAAGTGTGTTGCAGCAAACTAGTGGTTGCAAAGAAGGTTTAATACTTCATCTTGATTTGTAATTAATATGACACGTTGTTACGTTTATTTTCGACGTACTTTAGTAAACTAAATAATACACGTTTAAAAGCTAGCTTCGCTCGTGCTTTTCGTTATATTTCTTTAATTCTTACTACAACTTGGTCTACATTTAATACTTTAATTTAACACACGTGCTATTGAGAAAATCTAACCATTACTTTTTTTCCAATGAGTTTTATTACATGTTAGCTACGAAACACGTACTTCGTGTGTGTATCCAGTATAAAATTTGTCCTTTACAATATAACTTAAATTTAATACTTTCCTTTGTCCATGTGAATCAAGAAATTTTAATTTATTTTTACTGTAAATAGATAATCGTGGGCGACGTGCTTTTTTTTTGTTTTTTTGGTATGTAGGTAAATCCCCCCACTCTCCGCGTTTGGTAGTTAGCCTGGTATTTACTTTTTTCCGGCTACGTATAGGTACCTAGTACAACGTTCTAAGTTTGGAGCATGTATTACTAATCAAGAATCCTGTTATTAAAGATCCCAATAATGTTTATTTAATGTCTATTCTACAGATAAGCAATACATTAATCCACATACCAGCTAGCTGTTTCATAAACTTTATTTCTAGACTGAGATTTAGTTATGAAATAGTCAATAAAAAGAGCTTTAGCAGTGCCCTATTTTGCTAGATTGTTTTTAACGATACCTCATTCACTTATTTTAGTATTTCCTATAGTGTATTGTGTCCTACATTCTCCATAAAAAGTTTTGGAACTCTCATAAACCTTCTATAACTACCATAACTAATTGTTTTTGCGTAGGAAGTGAAGTTGTAGTTATAAAGATTTTCTCTCTATATACTTCAATAAACCAATGTAATTAATCTCCAGCAATAGTGTAATTCTTGCGTGCATTTAAAATCTAAAGCTAAAGCGACTTCCTTTTAAAGCTACAGATCACCATCCGCTGCTTGTTAGAAAATTACAAATTCAAATTGCTTTAAACGTACGCGCTTCTACCAAAGCTCAGCCTACAGTCAGCTCCATTAAGATTTCGAACTTGGTAGATAATTCTGTACTTATTTGCGTTCTTTAAGATCTGGGAGTTTTCAGTTACCTTTGGCTGAATTTTTTACGGAATACTGGTTGAATGAGTGCTTATGAGAAAATATTTATTTTCTTTTTTATTCTGCTATAATTCGACAAAGCAATGAAAAATTAAATTTTACTTCTCCAATACATTGTGAAAAACAGCAACAATCATATCTTCGACGGTTTAGCTTAAAGTGAAGTTGCGAGATCGTCATATCATTTTTTACCTATTTATGACTACTGAGAATGCAATTCCGAAAAGCTATATAGAAGCATGTTGCTGAACATAGTTATCGGGTTTCTAAAAGAACTGCAAACGACATAACTTTAATGAGAAAGTTCGACAACCTATTCAGCAAAAGCGCCTCGGATTAAAATCGATTTGTAGTAAGCAGCGTAAAAAGTTTTAATATGGCGGTCACCTAACACATTTTTATCCTTGTTGATGTAAATACGTGCCCAATAGGAAAACGAAACTAGAACGATACCACGAACAAAGTTAATTTGTAAGAAATCTCTGTTGAAGTTTCCTTCATATAAGAGCAATCACCGGAAATGTATGTATTTAAGTCTTCATCTTCATCGCTAGATTTTATTAGTTGATTACTAGATCCAAGTTCAACGTACTGGATTAATTCGCAAGTAATTAAATCAAATTTAATTTTTCGTAAACGAAATGCTTGGAGTTTTACCTTTGAATGCATCTACTATCTTGTTTCATCCCTTTACTGATCGCAACCTTTAATTTGCTTTATAAAATTTAAATAACCATAAAACGTTAACACCGCATTAATTAAAAGCAAGTCTATGTCATCATTTACTAATCATAAAGTTTAGCATTACAAGTCCAAACATTACATTTGATTTTCCAATGCTCCACCCGAAGGTACTACATTGGCCAGAAAGCGAGTTTTTTTTTTACCTGGAAAATTTGGAATTTTGCCGAACCCTTGCTGTTCCAAGCAAGGTAGGGATCTTTAACGTGCGTGACAACACTCACACACGGGACCTCCATTTTACCTCTCATCCGAACGAGGGTGTATTTTTGTGAAAAATGCTCGCCTAACATTTTTCAAGCGGACCGTGTCGGGATTCGAACCCGGGACCTTGGGCGTAGTAGTCACACACATACCACTACGCCACGGAGCCGCCTTACAAGTCCAAACACCAATTCGATTGGGTGCAACGTAAGGGAAAAGGTTTTTATTATTAATAAAATACTTTTATTACCATCATCTTCATTAAATTGTCGTTTTATAATGACACCTGGAAGCAAATATTTTAAAGATTTTTATTAAAATATACATCTTTTGTATTTTTATTAGGAATTAATTTACTCAAACCGGAATGTTTATAATGCAAGAGACAGCGTGTTATATAATGAAATTATATAACACTTTAGAATGTATCTATTAGTTGTTTCATTTACTAAGAAACTAATTGCAAAGGAGAGTCAGAGCGGAAAAAACTAGCATCACAGGAAAAACAAACAAAAGGAAATACAGGTACTTAACAACAAGTTCAAACGAGAAACGAGTAAGACGAGAGTAAAATGAATGAAAGAAGAATGTAATCTAATAGAAGAAATTATAAGAATGAGACAAGAATGAATAGTATTTGAAGTAGTGAATAATACAACCATAACATGTATTAACTCAAAGCCTAATTCAAATGTTGTACTAAGAAATGAAATCATACAATATTCTCAAAGTGTGACTTCCTTCTCATTTACATTGTAGGGAAGTCAGAATATCTAACGGATTAAAGACGACATATCGAATATGCAATTCTTTATACGTGGCTTTTGCAGTTTAAATGGCGTTGGCGTAGAAGTAGAAAAACTAAAATTATGTTCTGGTAATGATATCAGACGCATGACGTCCGTTTGTTGTCGTTCCTTAAACTTCAGCATCATAATCTCATACTAGCTAATGTCAATTGCCCTAACTTCTGTACTGATGGCTTTTTTCAACTCTTGCAAGTCATGTGGTTTAACGACGTAGACCTTCTCATAAAAATAATCACAAGCTGTGAGGTCGGGCAACCAGGCAGCTACGGCACATCACCGAAACGGAAGATTCCGTGTCCAGGGAAAATGCGACGCACAACTTTCATTGAGGTTCTGGCAGAATGTGCTGTGGCGCCATCTTGTAGGAGCAAAATATTTCTTGTATTGATTCTTCATCATCTTAATTTTTGTTGCCCATAGCGTTAGTTCTGTTTGTTAACAGAACTCTCAAACGAAAATGAGCCTCATTGCTCATAATTATGAATGGTTCATTTTTATCAGCAAAAATTATTTAGATCTTTACGACAAACTCCTGGCGTTGTGCAATATCACCTTTATTCAGTTGCTGGACAAAAACAGGCTTATAGGGGTGAAAGTAAAGTTCTTGGTGTAAAATTATGAGAAGTGTTCGACTACTCATTTGAAGTTCTATTGCTAGTTTTCGGACAGAACGCTCTGGACTTTGAAATATTGCTTATTTCGCTTTTTCTACGGAAGCTGGTGTCCCTACTCTTTGGGGACGACCTCAAATTTTTTGTATTAATTGCAGATGCCGTCAATCTAAAATTTTGAACCCGTCCTTCTGTATTACAGTTTGGAACTGAATCGCTACGACCAATGTTGGAGCGTTGGCAAAAGCTTTTCTGCATGATAGTAACAGACTCGCCCGATTTAAGATATTCTACAACTGCGAGTGCACAATCCTCGCTTTTCCAGATAACCATTGTGACCAAAAATCGGTAAGCACTTCTAAATCGAACGACGCCAGTCACAACCATATAATCCCTCACCTTCGGGTGTATTACCCGATCCAAACACGCCCTTCCATTCCTCCCCATCTTGTATAAGAACAAAGGGTACGGTAGGTATAGAGACGTCTGACGAAAGTTATCCCAGAGACGATAATAATAAACATTTTTCTAAATTCCACTTTAATTGAAAATTGAGTAATGGGGAAAACCAACATCGCAGGTGGTTAATTTACTCTATATCTGAAGATAAAGTTTATTGCTTTCCATATAAACTTTTTTCCCATTTGCAAACACAGATGGTAAAAGAAGGATGTTGCGACTGGAAAGATTTGAGTCGAATATTGCAAAGACATGAACAAAGTTATGGACACATGGTGTGCATGATTAAATGGATTGAATTTTATAAAGGAATTAAACACGGAAAAACAATAGATGCAGAAAACGAGAGACTGGTTAAAGAATCGCAAAAGTATTGGTACAATTTGTTTGAAAGGTTGATTGATATAATTAACTACTTAGCTTCACATAATCTGGCATTTAGAGCTCATGGAGAATCTCTTATTTAAATAATAGCGATAATAGTGGCAATTTTATAGACCTATTTAAATTGTTATCCAAATATGATCTGACACTACGGGAACACCTGCAACGCATTAATAAAAAACAGCTTAATCAACATTATTTAGGTCACGATATTCAAAACGAATTAATCACATTAATGTCTAAATCAGTTGTTGATGAGATTATACAAAGAGTCAAACAGGCAAAATACTACGCGATTATGCTTGATTGCACCAAAATTGTCGAGGGCAGGGATACGATAATTGCGCTAACATGGTCGGCATTAAGAAAGGAGTTAAAACTAGAATCCTTAATATTAATCCAAGAGCGCTTTTCACTCCTTGTGGATGTCACAGTTGGAATTTACTGTTGATGGATGCAAGTAATTCTTCTATAATTGCCAAGACGTTTTTCGGCTTTATCAATAAAATATACCTTCTATTTACGAGATCAAGCAAGCGTTGGGGTCTCCTTAAAACCAAATTATTAAAATCCCTATCTGAAACAAGACGGGAGAGTAGAATAGAAGCAGTTAAGGCGATATTGTTGCAATTTGATGATGTTGTCGATTGTGTAAATAACCTGAAAAACGAAACTGAAGATTCCGAAACTCTAAGTGACTGTGAAGCTGTACTCAACGAAATGTTAACTTTTGAGTTTATTGTTGCAATACACGTTTGGTACGAGATTTTACTGCGCGTGAAAATTTAAGGAAATTATGGCAATCGGTTCAAGTTAACTTGAAGATCGCTGTTGATACTATACGGTTGCTATGTTACTGGATTCAAGAATATCGTGATACAGGATTTGAAAAAAGCGTTGCAGAAGCCAGATTGTTTGTGGAAAAAAGTAGTTATGAAAATTCGTCTCAATTTAAAGAAAAAAGATTGGCCAAAAAGAAAAGAATGTTCTCGTATGAAAATATTGAAGAACCAATACAATCTGCTAAAATGCAGTACAAAGTTGACTTTTTAATAAGATGTTAGATGCTATCATAGTCGACACCGAATGCCTATTCAAATCGCTCCATAATTATTTTGAACAATTTGGCTTTATTTTTGACATAAATTATTTAAAATCTATACCAAAAGAAGACCTTCTTAAACATTGTTATGATTTAGCTGCAATACTTCGGAATGGCGTAAACAGCGACATTCAGCCTTTCGAACTATGTGAACAAACTTCTGCTTTTACAATCGAATTCACTAATAGACTCTATCAAAGATGTCAAACAACTTATACAGTACATTTTAGAAAATAATTTGCAAGAAGTATACCCAAACGTTTACATAACAATCAGAATTATGCTTACAGTTCCGGTCACTACAGCTTCTGCTGAGAGAAGCTTCTCAAAGTTAAAATTAATTAAGACCTACTTACGAAGTACCATGGGCCAAGAGAGACTATCTGCGTTGTCAATTTTATCGATTGAAGCAAAAATAGCGGCTGGTCTAAATTATGATACAATATTGAAAAAATTCAGTGAAACTAAAAACAGAAAAGTTCGTATATTGTAATTTGTGTTGGAGTGTGTAATCCGTTTATTTGTGTTCGGTCGTCTTAAAAGTATTTAATGTTAAATTTGCGCTTAGAACAAGAGCCAGGTGCTTCATCACTTGGAGCTTTACGCCACTTCAGAAATGTTAGCTTCACTATCCATATAACAATTATACTTGCTTCGATAATAATATGATTCACTAGACTAGAGCTCTGAACGTTACGAGTTATAATGTTTCGTGTCAATTAATCTAATAATCTATAGGAACACTGTGGCACGATTTAAATAGAATTAAATAAAAACCCTTAACCACAAAAAATATTTAAATTACTAAATACGTATTTCGACCACTATGTGGTCATCATCAGTAGGAAAAAAAAAATTAGCTGTATAATTTACTATATTGTTGCTTTAAACGCTATCGAGGATATTCTCCTCACCCGCAGGCTGGTGTTCTCAACAACAAACAAGTGAATTGTGACATTATAACTTAAATCTACCTAATTTATACTAATTCTAAATCTACTGAAGCGGAACCAGTTTAATCTTGCTTTCTCATTGGTTGTTGACCAATAGGGAAAGCAAAGCAGATGACTCTATTGGCCCTTTATCGGTGTTTAAGAGGGGTCCTTTATGTTTAACAATTTTAATTGATTCATAGGCATTTAAGGAGGAAAACGTTGGTACCGCTTTTAACAATTTAACATTTTCTAGTTTAACGGGGTGGCTGGTTTCAAATATATGTTTGGCGACCTGAGACCTTTCATATTTACCATATCTGAAGTGAGCAATGTGTTTTTTAAATCTTGTTGTTATATTCCTCTTGGTCTGACCAATATATTTTTGAAAACACCCTGGCCCTGCACAACTAATTTCATAAATCCCCGACTTTTGCAATTTTTCCACCTTGTCTTTTGGATTACCTAGCAAATCTTTAATTTTATTAGTATTAGTGAAAGCAATTTTGAAATTACACTGTTTGAATATTTTATCAAGACCCTTTGTGGTTTTGTGAAACGGAAGTTTAACATATTTAACATTATCGTTAGAGGTGGTTGATTGCAAAGTCGTTGATTTACGGATGTTGATCCTATTTTTACACTTTCTAAAAATATTATCTATAATATCAGAAGAGAAACCATTGTAATTCGCTATTTGTTTAATAAGAGCAAATTCCTTATTAAATCTGTTTTTATTTAAAGGAAATTCAATAATCTATTAATTAAAAAGTTAAATGAAGCCAACTTATGTTGTATGCTATGATTAGAGGAAGACAAAATAAAGCGATTTACATTGGTTTCTTTTCTATAAATGTCAAATTCTAATTTATTACCATTTCTAATTACTAATGTATCTAAAAGGGTAATTGTCCATTATTCTCTAGTTCATACGTAAATTTTATGCTTTGAAATTTTGAATTAATTTCTTTAAGAAAATCATCAACATTTGATTTAGAAGTGTCAAAACTGCAAAATATCATCCACGTACCTTAACCATATTCTTGGGAAGTATTTGAGTTTTCTTTTAACTCGGTTTCAAAACGAGACATAAATAAATTTGCTATGAAAGGTGATAAGCTATTTCCCATTGCTGTGCCTTCATGTTGTTCGTACAACTTGTTGTTGAATTGAAAACAGTTCTGGGACATGCAATGCGAAACAAGCTTGATATAGTCCTCAACTTTATCATCATCAATATCACTATCTATAAGAACATCCTTTAAATATGTTAAAGTACGTGGTATTGGAACACTAGGGAATAATGAACTGACATCAAATGAAATTAAGATTTCGTTCTCTTCTAATGTGATATTTTTAATTTTATTAATGAACTCTAAAGAGTTTTGTACAGACAAACTATTAAACTTTAAATTCTTAAATTCATTTGACAGCCATCGTGATAAATAGTAAGTCGGTGAGTTGATACCTGAAACTATTGGTCTCATCGATTTATTATTTTTGTGAATCTTTGGTAAACAGTAAAGCTTTGGCATTTCGGGATTCGAAATTTTTAATTTTAATTTTAGTGTGGGCGAAATTAGGTTTGGGCATTCTTGCAAAACAGACTCTGTTGATTTAATCATTTTATTTAAAGGAACTTCATTTTACGTTTTTGACTATTGGTCTGTAAGGACCCTCAGACAGCAAAGTCTCTACTCTATCAACATAGTCTTGTTTATCCAGAATAACCAACCTATTCCCTTATCAGCCTTTAAATAATAACAATTCTTTTGTCGTAAATCTTTAATAATCAGATGATCTTTCCTTGTTTGTTCTGAGGCATTTCTTGCGCAAGTGCTTAAGTTGTTCGAAAGTTGAATTTTGCACGCGTTTCTAATAAAGTTTTTTGAATTGTCATCTAATTTTGAAATGGATTTTTCAATGCCAGCAATAATGTCTTCCAAAGGAGTTTTCAAATGATCTACTCCAAATTTTAGGCCTCGATCAAGGAAAGTCAACTCTTCATTATTAAAGATTTTCGACGATTCGTTAACAACTATTGACTCTAATTGAGGTGAAGTAATTTCCAGTTTTTTAGGAGGTACATTGACATTGTGTTTCTTTAAAAGAAACTTCAACTTAGTGTTTTGCCTATTAATTTTGTCTAACAATTTATGATTGTTGACTTCAAAAACAAATCTCTGGAAATTATTCCATTCCTGAAAACCGGACTCGGATAAATTGCACGTTAGTGCTAGGTGCGATTTATACGTTTCCAGTTCCAATCTACTAAGCTTACTATACAGATATTTGATTTCCAAATTAAGCCATTTATCTTTTGCAAAATTGATTATTGCGTTACTACGTTTACAATTACTGCTGATTTTTACGTTAATGAAATTTGGAAAAACTTTGTGGGCTTTACAACTTTTTAGGAATCGAATATCTGCTTTTACAAAACTAATTTTAAGAGCTAAGCTCCGATACCTATTAAGTTCCGAAGACCGGGAAGTCATAGTTAATAATCTATAGGAACACTGTGGCACGATTTAAATAAAATTAAATAAAAACCCTTAACCACAAAAAATATTTAAATTACTAAATACGTATTTTGACCACTATGTGGTCATCATCAGTAGGAAAAAAAAAATTAGCTGTATAATTTACTATATTGTTGCTTTAAACGCTATCGAGGATATTCTCCTCACCCGCAGGCTGGTGTTCTCAACAACAAACAAGTGAATGTGACATTATAACTTAAATCTACCTAATTTATACTAATTCTAAATCTACTGAAGCGGAACCAGTTTAATCTTGCTTTCTCATTGGTTGTTGACCAATAGGAAAGCAAAGCAGATGACTCTATTGGCCTTTATCGGTGTTTAAGAGGGTCCTTTATGTTTAACAATTTTAATTGATTCATAGGCATTTAAGGAGGAAAACGTTGGTACCGCTTTTAACAATTTAACATTTTCTAGTTTAACGGGTGGCTGGTTTCAAATATGTTTGGCGACCTGAGACCTTTCATATTTACCATATCTGAAGTGAGCAATGTGTTCTTTAAATCTTGTTGTTATATTCCTCTTGGTCTGACCAATATATTTTTGAAAACACCCTGGCCCTGCACAACTAATTTCATAAATCCTCGACTTTTGCAATTTTTCCACCTTGTCTTTTGGATTACCTAGCAAATCTTTAATTTTATTAGTATCTTGATAAAATTGATAAATTGATAAATTGATAAAATATTCAAACAGTGTAATTTCAAAATTGCTTTCACTAATACTAATAAAATTAAAGATTTGCTAGGTAATCCAAAAGACAAGGTGGAATAATTGCAAAAGTCGGGGATTTATGAAATTAGTTGTGCAGGGCCAGGGTGTTTTCAAAATATATTGGTCAGACCAAGAGGAATATAACAACAAGATTTAAAGAACACATTGCTCACTTCAGATATGGTAAATATGAAAGGTCTCAGGTCGCCAAACATATATTTGAAACCAGCCACCCCGTTAAACTAGTTAATGTTAAATTGTTAAAAGCGGTACCAACGTTTTCCTCCTTAAATGCCTATGAATCAATTAAAATTGTTAAACATAAAGGACCCTCTTAAACACCGATAAAGGGCCAATAGAGTCATCTGCTTTGCTTTCCTATTGGTCAACAACCAATGAGAAAGCAAGATTAAACTGGTTCCGCTTCAGTAGATTTAGAATTAGTATAAATTAGGTAGATTTGGTTATAATGTCACACCACTTGTTTGTTGTTGAGAACACCAGCCTGCGGGTGAGGAGAATATCCTCGATAGCGTTTAAAGCAACAATATAGTAAATTATACAGCTAATTTTTTTTTTCCTACTGATGATGACCACATAGTGGTCGAAATACGTATTTAGTAATTTAAATATTTTTTGTGGTTAAGGGTTTTTATTTAATTTTATTTCAATTAATCTAAACGGATAAAAATGTCGCAGTGAAATTTGCATGTTAAATACAATGAGTGTAATTGGAATTTCATCCGAGATCATTTTTGTGCAACTAGCCGCCTATGGATAATGGATATTTCCTCACCTCGTTATTTCCAAGTAAGTCCTTAATCATAATTTATAATTTTTAAAACAAATTGTTTGGTTGTACTTCTTTGACAAATAACATGTGAACTCAAGTGTTATATATTATAGACACCCAAATGGTCTATTCACCTTCATTCATGTATCTTATCTTCTACTACGTACAGTTAATTTGCTCCTTGAGTTCTAATTAACCGCCACAGTTTGATTATCTTAGCAACAAAATACTTATATATACCTAGTATGTATTAGTATAATTCAGGTCATTAAACGTTTTGTTTTGGGCTCTGAGAAATGTTAGGGGCCTCGAAAAACTGATGTCGCCGACACCCACGTTTGGTCTAGCGCCGCCACTGTATATTTCGTAACTGCATTGAGCGATTCTTTCAGTGTTTTATTACTTGCTATTCAAAGTGATCTTCTCTTTTTCATAATAATGACCAGTTAATTCGGGCAATAACAGCAAAGTCACCATCAATTGGGCTTGCCTTTAATGTGCGCTTTGCGCTTTGATTGTTATCATTCTTTATATATCGATTCTAATGACCGTCGATGATAATTGATGTAGTGCTAACTTATTACTGTTCGAGAAGACCTTTTATGTTAATTACCAAATGAAACTATAGACAAATGCGACATAATCTCAAATTTCTTCCTTTTAAATGCATACAACACAACCTGTGGTTATTCACTTGAAGAATCAACATTATATCGTGTCATCATTGTGATATCATTTGTTTAGTTCTAGCTACTTAATAAGATTTTTAAATTTTTCATTTTGGGTAATTTGCAATTGCTGTGATTTTTAAGCGATTTTTTATTTGGTTTAATCAGTATCATACCTTGTGTTACTTTTAACTTAATTTTTTAATTTAATATTTAACGATTTATTCTTCTTATTCAGTTTAATCCGCATATTTACATTATCTTTGATTTTTATTTATTTGACTTCTGTTGGTTTGCATTTGTAACGTTGATCCGTCTCTGCAATGCAAATAGTTAACTCGTTTACTGTTTTTTGTATAGGCTTTTGTACTATATTATCTTATCATTTTTTAATTCTGTTTCCTTATGTGATCGTTGATTTTTTAGTTGATTTTTAAGTGGTAAAGTTATTTTTCGTTTTCTTCTTTATTTTGTGAAAGTTACAGTATGTATTTTATAAATTAAATACTTATTTAGAATACCTACCGTTAATATAACTGAAAATAAATCTAAAGAAAATGTAACTAAACGACTACAATTATTTTACCGCATTTCTTATTGTAGTATTTGTTTACTCACAATCGGTTAGTAATATGTCCATTTATACTCTTCAAAACGGTCGGGAACTTTCACTTTTCCAGCTAGCAAGTATCATTTTCTTATTAGAAAGTGTGACTGTCATATTTGTAAATCTAATTGTATTAAATGATGATTTCTAAAATTAATTAAAAGCAAATCACCGTTTATTTATTTAATATCCTGCCGCTTTTGTGAAGTACAATCAATGTAATCATCGGAAAATGTGCTAGAAGTAACTTGTAACGGGCAATTTTTAATAGTTAACCTTTTCCGCTTTACCAAATTTGTAAATACATTTCTGCAACTACTATCTCTAGGTTTTATATTTATTAACTCGTGGGTATTACTTTAAAAGTAGATAAATTGAAGTTTGATTTTCATTAATTATAAATTGCATCGTTCTTGTCTAACCGCTGATATAAATTCTGTTCCTTATGTTATTAACGAAGTCTAGATAAAGAGTCGATAAGCGGTTGTAATAGCAAGCAGTTTGTGTTTGGTTCCGATATATTACGTTCAAGAGGCTGTTTCCTTGTTGCTTTACTGATTGTGTTTTGAGTTGTAGTTTGTTCCTCGTGCCTATAGATTGTTTACGTTGAGAAGACTGTTTACTGTTTGCTTTTGCTTTGAAGAGAGTGTGGAAAAATGCGATGTTGTTTGTTGAACCCAAGCTCGTTTTTCACTAAATAAACTGTGATAAAATACAAAGAACGGTATATAATTTGTTATAAAGTGCTTATAATGTGTATTTAAAGTGGTTTTGTGTATTAGTAATATTTACTCGTTCGGGGTACCCAATGTGAAATCTACAAAATCGCTCTTTTTATTGTGAACCTATCTTCATTTTTACGAGGTCGTTCTAAATGTCTATGTGGTTGGCGCGGAGATTGAATTGGTAATCATAACCTATTCAATTATATTCCTAGGTGTTTAATTCTTGTATAATGTTGGACGAAGAACATTTGACGGACTTGCTTAGTGTTTGCACGTGCTTTAGTAATGGTGTTTTTTGTTGATTTATCTTTTTATAATGGAACTGTTTGTGCAAATTTCGTTATTCAAAAACATTAGATTTTTCTTTGTTACCATAGGTAGCAAATAAAACACCTCACGTTCCTGTTAGTTTAATGCAATACATCGTGCCTTGAAAGCCCGTGATTCTAAATTTTTATTACCATTTTTTTTTTTATTTGTGTTACAAAGTATTTCGAAATTATTGTCTCAGGAAATAGAATTAACAAGAAATTTATCAATGCTACATAGTTCCATCAGCATGATAATGTCTGCTGATAAAACCAGTGAAATACGTAGGTGTGATTAGTGTAAAGTGTAAGGAATTCCATCAACACCCTCACAATCAAGGGTGAAGTGCTTCGCTAGTGCAGGACCTCGTGAATCCCACACTTCAGTTGCAAGGAGGCGTTGCGGAAGGACTTTTTGTAAGTTGAACTATTTCTTACTTGTTATTGCTTTAAATATCTATCCGTTTGTTTTGCCATATCTTCGTCGTTCTGATACCTTTCCCAATAGACTTGCCTGCGATTAAGAAAAAAAAAGAAAGAAAAAAAAATTAATACTGCTGAATTACTCATATCAATTGTGTCTTATCTATTTATATTTTGTTAAAAATTTTATCTGCTTTATGTCTAATTGGTGTGTGAGGAAACGTTTCTGCTACTGCCCAATATTACCTCACTTTGTACTAAAAATTTTTGTATTGCTTTTACCGTTGTTACATTATATAGCTTATCTAAACAGTTTCTTTTTTTTACATTCTACAAAGTACTGAATAATTTAGACTTTTCATTGCTGCTATGCTTTTTCTTTATTTCAGGTTTGCAGGACTAATCTTTTTTATTGCAGGTTTACTATTCTAATTTCTTTTATTGCAGGTACTGTTACTAACTTCTTACCGCCGCATACATCATAGGTCAGTCTGCTTTCTACAACCCCCCTACTCTCCGATTGAGCCGGGTCATTTCTTTGACTTTGTTTGTGTGACGTAGCATAAATTTGACGAACCAACGTGGCTGCCCCGATAATAACGTCACATAGATTTTTGGTGCCCAGCGCGGCTGCCACGAAAAAAACGTAACACAATGATATAATTATATGTCAAAATCAACAAACATCGTGTACTCTAGCAACGGTTTCACAAATGTGCTTGTTGAAATATTTATTAAATTATATAAAAATTAGAATTTATACTTACTAATAAATTGTTAGTAAAATAGTATACACATATCGCGGAAAGGATCATTCCGCCTGGTGCTTATAGCTATCCTTAGCGCTGATCGCTATTATTAGATGAACCAGCTGATGATAGGCAGCAAAAATTCAGTTTTGCCCCGGATGTATTTACTTCTTAATACTACTCCGTCTGCAAATCGAAAAATCACTCTCGCCGCTAGAGGTGCACGTTGCACACAACATACTTTTTAAAATATTAAGTCTTTTCTTTCTAATAGCAATGATCGGTTATTTTAAGAAATAACTATAAAGTTAGCATTAGTTAAGGTTGTTAATCATGCGATGTTTCTTATTATTTTACATAAACTTTACATAGATCGAATCTTACATTGTGGATGAAAATTGATACTAAACTCACAAAACAAAATTTGTAAATGTATTAGTAGTGAATGATGGTGCGTTTGAACAGAAATGATAGAAATATACAGTGTAAGTCTACAAATTGCATCCAGATGGCGTACAGTTGTAACGTAATCCAAAGGGTTGTTGTGGCGTCATATGGAAGTGAGGAGTGTAAGGTGGGAGGCTGGAGGTGACAGGTGGGTGGTAGTAGGTGGTGGGGGTAGTAAGTGGGAAGAGATGGGAAGTAGTGGGAGGTAGTAAAAGCGAAAGGTAGCTAAAAGTTGGTGATGGGCGGCGGGGTGGGAGGAGAGGGTGAAAAATGAGATATGAGAGGATGTAGGACGTAGTATGTGAAAGAGGATGCGCGGAGGTAGGAAGTGGGAGGTGAGTGGTAGAAGCTGAGAGGTAGGAGGTGGAAGGTGGGAGGTGAGAGGTAGAAGATGAGAACTGGACTGCGGTGGAAGAGAAAGACGGTTACAGAAACGGCCAAAATGTTCTTCTTAAATACATTCATCTAAAAATCAGATTCTACATTTAAGATGTTTTAGAGACTGGCGCAGGTCAGATGGTAAGAACAGTTTTTCCCAAAATGGCCGAGTGGCGAGATATAGTGTCCAAATAGTGTCAAAACACAAAAATTTGGTTTAATGGTGGGTGCCCGATTTGTGAGAGTTGTTACAAACTCGAAAAAATAGTCGTTTTTTATGGTTTATCTTAATCAAAAGATTGATTGCTGACATTTGTTTTGTTCCTTAGTACGTGGTATATAGGGCATGTCTTGCAGAAAACCGAAAATATGTCTTGTAGTAACCAAATAGAGATCAAATTAAATTTATTACTTGAATCCATGGTACGTACTTCTCATCATTATTTAAGTAGTAACTGCATATGTGAACTTACATCTGGAATGGTTCAAAATTAGAAAAAAACAACAGCTTGTGGTACACGTAAGGTTTCAAAAATCTACTTCTGTTCAGGTTGTTTAAGTTAGTGCTATCAATAATGGGGATGATAAAAAAGTACAGAGAATTATTAAGTCATCAAATGACTTGCAGAGAAGTAAGCATGATCTAAATTTTAAAAATGAAGTTATACAGACCATTCAATAAATCAAAGTTTTCAAGCTCATACCTCCCGTACTATTTCAACACAATTCATACTGTATAGACAGTAGTGGTGTGTTATTTCAAGTTGTTCAGACACGCTGTAGGAGTGTTGAACCACGTGTCAACAACATGCACCCGAATGTGCATATCGTTACAATACACAACATTAATAAATCAAAATATGCATTAAGTTTCATACTGATTATGATTTGAAGAATTATGTAATCAATTAAGAAAAGTGTAAGTAGTTGATATACCGAAAATTAATGGCAAATGCGAAAAAAGAACAATGATTTTGGCAATGAAACTGGTACTTGCATAGACAAACAAGAAGAAAAACAAAATATATTATTTAAAACAATTTTTTTAATAGTATTATCAGAGGTAATTGTAGAACAGTCATAATATATTTAAATTTAGGTGTCAAACTACAAATTTTGTTGGGTGGTAATTACAAAAAACTCTAGGTTATTGACCACTTTCTTTAAAGAAGCTTATAGGTACGTTTAAATTTTAAGTAACAATTGTCTTTTAATACGGCTAACCTTTTTGTTTTTGAAAAATGTCCAGTATTCGAATAATTCTTTTCGTTAATTTCAAAACCTTAAACGATATGGTGACCTATTTATATTTTGGACGAAAGAGAAAGCTTGAAAAGATGTTTAAGTACAAAGCATTCATAGCATTGATATTTACGAAAGGTTACACAGAATATAATGGTGTATTGGTACGAAGTGATTTCGTTAATAATAGAAACATTCTCTTCGCGTAAATCATCGCATTCGTAAAGGAACTGCAACCTTCCTTGAATGTGAAAGCTCGAACAATCTGCTCACGTAATGGACTTTCTAATCGAAATCGATTCTTAATGACAGTCTAGCAACACCAATAAAGCTCTTTTAACACCTTGTTTGTTTTTTTTTCATGTAATACTTTGTAGGAAACTGCTACAAGCTGGTGAATAAAATTTTATTTGAGGGAAGTTAGATAAAACAAATAATTAATATGTGTCAAAAATCAAGTACTTGGTAATCAAGTCATCTTTGTGCTCGTAATACAAATATAAGAAATCAAAAACGTCAAGTTATTTTATGAGATTTTACGCGAGAACTATTAATATGTTTTCTATCAGACCTTTTTCGTTAGAAATCGAATAAATTTAATTTTCACTAAGTGAAAGGGCAATTCCCGTATTTTTCTTATTGAATTAGTCTTCTCTTCGGTTTCTGTTGTTTCTCTCATAGACTAAAGTGAGTTTTTCAACTGACAACTAGCTAATGCTGCCTTGAACACCTGAGGATATTCTTCTCACCATGTAGGCTATTGATCTCCACAGCACAAGTTGAAAGGTGCTATGAAGGTCATCACGCTACGTGGTGAGGAGAACATTTTCAGGAGATCAAAGCAACACTTGTCGAAAAGCTCAACCTAAGATTATGTGGCGAGAAAAATATTCTTATAAGAGTTCCTTAGTAACCTCTGGTTTTTAACGGTTTGCTACTAATGATGAAACAATGAAGAAACAATGAGGGTACGCGTCTAACCAGTTCCAGGACTGAAAACCTAATGATGATGATACCAATGATGACTAATAATTCGTTCATAGCACCAATTTTTTAATTATCATTTTGCTATTACCAGTCAAATTGATATGAACTATAATCTAAAATTTAAAAAATTGAGAAAGGCTAAACGAGAGGGATGGGATCTAAGTAAGCTTAATGATAGTGAGGTAAAAGATGAATATAAACAAGTATTAGATAATAATATCAAAGAGAAAGCTATATGAGAGAACGTAGAATATAGATGGAAAGAAATAAAAAGAGCTGTACATGATGCAGCAACACAGACTATAGGTAAGAGACAAGTAGAAGCGAGAAAACTCTGGGTAACAAAGGAGATATTAGATTTAATAGAGAATAGAAGAAAGCTTAAACTTTTCAGAGAATTGGATAGTGAAAGTAAGTAAAAATATAATAAAGTTAGAAATAAGATAGTAAATGAGTGTAGAAAAGCTAGAAATAAATGGATGGAGGATAATTGTAAGGAAATTCAAGATGATTTTAGAGTAGGCAAGACAGGCAGGGGGCTTACAGGGCAGTTAAAAAGTTATTTGGGAAAGATAGAAAAAAAATAATGGTATTAAGGATGAGAATAATGAGCTTCTAAAAAATAAATTTAAGGTAGCAGATAGATGGAAAAGGTATTTAGAAGATTTATATAAGGAAAACGATATTGATGAGTTAGAGAATGACCAAGAAGAGGATGTAGAAATAGACGATATACCCGCAGAATTAATAAAATATGCAAGTCAGAAAACTGTAGACAGATTATATGAACTAGTAAAAGTAACTCAGGTGAAGTCCCAATAGATTTCGAAAAAATATTATTATCTCATTCCTAAAAAAGTCAGGAGCTGATATGTGTGAGAATTTTAGAACGGCTAGTTTAACTTCCCACGCTTCCAAGATATTAACAATAATAATTAAAAATAGAGTAGAAGCTTTGACTGAGAATTATTTAGGCGAAGACCAAATGTGGTTTTCGTAAAGACTGAGGGACTAGAGAACCGATACTAATGATTAGGGTAATTATCTAATTATCGAAAAACGATGACAAAAACTAAGAAGACTCATTTCGCGTTTGTAGATTTAGAAAAAGCATTTGATAGGGTTAATTGGATTGTTATGTACAGGGTTTTGCAAAAAATAGGAATCTCTTATAAGGATAGAAAAATTATTTACAGTCTATATAAAAATCAAAGCAGCGTAGTAATTAGATTTGAGGCAATAGAAAAGGAAGCTAAGATTAGAAATGGTGTTAGACAGGGCTGTATATTATCTCCCTTGATTTTTAATGTTTATATCGAGGAAGCTTTAAACTTAGCTAGAGAGAACAAAGAGACAGGTATTAGTGTACAGGGTCAGATGATATAGTCATTATAGGAGAGTCTAGAAAAAAGTTTAGGAGAGTTTTTAAATATTTTAGATGAGATACTACGGAGTAACTATAGTATGACAATTAACTCAAGAAAGACAAAGATAATGACAAGTGAGTTACAGTCTAGCTCTAAATCAAAATTAAAAATAGGTAATACCGAATTAGAGCAGGTAAATGAATTTTGCTGTTTAGATAATTACAAAGGATGGAGGTAGCAAAAGGATATAGTAGCTAGAATATCTCAAGCTAGAAAAATGTTTTTAAAAAAGAAAGACTTACTAATAGCTAAAAGTACTAGTTTAGATAATAGAAAAAGCTTCTTAAAGTCGTACGTATGGAGCATTCTATTATACGGTAGTGAGACTTGGACAATTAAAGAGGTAGATAAGAAAAAGATAGAAGCTTTTGAAACTTGGTGTTATAGGGGAATGTTAAATATTAGTTGGACAGATACAGTAACAAATGAGAAAGTTTATAGAAGGATAGGTGAGGAACCCTGTATGTGGAAACACTTAAAGGTCAGGAGAAATAGAACGATAGGGTATCAGTTAAACTGAGAGACTATTTAGTAAGGTCCGAGATTATAGACCACCAAATAAAAATAGAGTAGGAAGACATAGACAAAGCCATATTAGTCAAATTATTAGAGATTTAGGTTGTGAAGAGTATGTAGACCTATTAAACTACCTCAGAATAGAAAAGAATTTAGAGCTGCGTCAAACCGACCTTAAGTAGGTTTGAAAACAAAACCAAAAAAATTAGTAAATAAAAATCAGTTAACTGAATGTCTCCATGACACAACTCACAATTAGTTAGCGGTCTGGCATGTTGGCAGCGGTTCGCTGCTTAAGCCTTACCATAACATATAATTTAACACTTTCCCTTCTTTAGAAGGGATAACCAGGTAATATTTCATTTCCTTATAAATGAGAATCATGCAAACATGTTGGAGTTCTTTAACAACCATCAGGTTGCTAATATCTGTGTAGAACCAGGTATATAGGAAAAAGGTAGAAGAGTACAGAAAGTCCTAGACCAAGCTATATTAGTCAATTTATTAGAAATTTAGGTTATGAAGGGTATGTAGAACTTTTTAGATTAGCGCAGAATAGAAAGGAAGTTAGAGCTGCGTCAAACCGACCTTAAGTAAGGTCGAAAACAAAATCATGATGATGATATGAACTAAAGGAATAATTGGTAGTAAAATCAAGGCAATTGTAATTATACAAACAAATCTGAATGAGATTAATTAGTGCACCAAATCTTGTAGAGACCCTAGTCTACACATTATCAACGTCAATTTATACATTTTAACACAAACTCTTGCAATTGTTTTTTTATTAAAACAATTTGTTCAACAACATTATATTGACATCATTTACATTGCAAATTGAAATATAGTCAATTCGAAACTGATGATTCGTAATTTACTAACAATGTAGTGTGCGCTGACACTCAATAGAAAGGCCCTTAATGAGAAAACTAAAAGAACTATAATGCTAAAAGGCATTGTACTTTCTTCTTCGTGGACTGGATATGTTTTTGTAATTGATTTTATAACTAAGTGGTATTCAACAATGCTTCTTAATCGGTATTAAACTTAATTTAATTAATAACTATATAAAACTCAACACTGGATTTAGAAAAACTAAAAGTAACTCAAAGAAAACTTATAAAAGACCGGAATATGCTCCTGAACTGTCCAAAAAATAAAAATATTTAAATAAATTTAATATTCACGTTGCTCACAAACACAATAATTATACAAAAAATTCTTCACTCAATTAAAACATCCTTCTGAATGGACTTGCACCATAAAGAAGTTCTAGAGTACTAGAATCGGTAGAATGGCTTGCGTGTTTCATTGAGCTAAAGAGCTGCACTATAGGTTTAACCAAATTAGTGGGATCTTTAGTGAGGAACCAGACTAAGAGAGGTTCCCAAAAGGGGACATCAGCTCTTTCGGTACTTAGAGTGGCAGAGACCATAAGAGTACGTATGACATTCTAGACATGACATGACATTCTATTACGGTATTCCGTGCAGACAAGAAAGAAAGCAGTAAAGTAAGTAAAGAAAATGGCCTACACCAAATATCGCAATAAAACAGGGGAGAAAGGTATAATAGAAATCTAAAAGAATTAGATTTCAAGCTAGCTCAAAAGCTTCGTAAAGTGGGGTGGGTGATACAGAATGAAAAATTGGAAACCTCAGTAAACAGATCTATTAAAAACCTTTAACTAAACCTACAGTCCTAAAATGAGTATTTACAAAAGTCAAAAACGCACATTTACATAATCGTCCTGTTATAACGTGTCAATTTACATATTATACAATATCAAAATATACCTTTAAGCAAATATAAAATGTTAAAATCTAAATAATAGGTACATATATACATGCAAGAATACTTACAAAATGTTGCCAGCCCTAAATAAATAGAAGGATAAAGTTACACAGGATATATACATATTATATAAATTACTACGACGTCCGTTGCTGGGCGTCATTCAATAATACAAAAAGTCTCACTTTCTGAATGTCATTAAATACTGCTATCTACTGCTATTATCATATATAGAAAGAAAAAGCATCAGTTACCTGGACCCCATGATTGCACACGGGTTTGCCATGATTCCATCTATGACTGCAGCATTCAGGAACACTCTAATCTGGATTGCAATCACCTCAACTGCAAGGCTGCGACCATATCACCAAGACATCCTCTCGTTCACCAATTTGATAGGGCTTCCAAACTCTCAAATCTCTTCTACTAATATCATAAATTGTTGTTAATCAACCAAAACCACCGACATCTACTCCATTTCCAAGTACATACTTTGCACACTTAGTGCAAATGAAAAGCAAATTGTTCGTATTTACATCAAATTAATCTTTTAAGCATGACGTAAAAGTATTCAAGTCGTCAGCTTGTCGAAACATAATAGCTGCAGTCTAGTCGAAACTTAGTTAGCGACGTTCGCTTCTTGAGAACTAAAAGCAAGAGCTTGTCGAAGACTTAGAGAGTAAATGCCTTCCATCCATGCGTGGTGGCTTCTATTGTTTTTCACGCCTCAAATCTGCCAAAATTCTTGAAAATTTGTACAATACAAACGCACTCACATTCGCACTCGGTAAAACTTATAACGGCGACCAGTTTTCACAAACACTTCCCTAACGTACACAATAATTCCAGAAATTATTTCCAACTGCCATTCAGTTCTTTGAAAATTACGTAAAAACTAACAAACACGGCGCACGTTACTAAAATTTCCTCGTATTTTGTTACCCTACCTTAAAACAACCTTGTACGAACCCCAATCAACGAACGCTATGGTTTTAAACTACGCCCCTAAATATATTACATATAATATCCATCTCACTCCATCATACGCGCTAAAATCACCTATCTCATACTTTGTCGTCCATATCTGAGGTATAGCCAACACTGGTCCTCACTCCAGTAACCTTGTGTATTTACTTAAGACAAAAAACACTAACGTTCAAACTACACTTATCTCACTTCTACACCTGCTGTTAAATAACTCCTCTTTGTTTCTTTGTTGCCAAGTTTTATTTGTAACGGACCTCATCTTCCGTTAACTCACGGCATTTCCCAAGTTTTATGTCGCTTTAAGAAGCTATTAATCACTCTAATTGACGTCGGGGCCAACAGCTACCTGGAATTTCTGTTGTTTGTGCAGTCTTAGCGCTCCTCATACCAGGAAACATGCGACGGTTACATCTGTTTATAACTTAATGCCATTAGAAAAGTTCTTCAAAACATTTTTAAAAGCTTTATTTAATATAATACAACTACCACTTTGCTTGTAAACTAAACGGTTTCAAATCCTAGAACTGAAGCTAAAGCTTTTCAGAAATTACACTTAATAAATACGACGGTTAATAATGTTTATGATGACCTTTTAAATGCTATTTTACACACGGAATGTTTCTAACATGACACACACTATACTTCATGATTAATTACATCTGCAGAATTATGAAAATTTAATTTGAGCTTCTTGAAATTTTCAGTAAAGTTATTAATTTCTAAACCAAATGATTTTGAAAAGCGTTTCAAAATTGTTTGCTGTTCTTTTACATGATGAATCACGAAATAAATTACAACATGAATAAATAATGCTCTTTTAACCCCCAAATATCACAGAAATATATATATATATATATATATATATATACACAAGACAAAATAGTCATTATTACCTGTCCTGTAAAAAGCACTTCGTAAGTTAAGAACGTAATAGGATAAGCTTAGATAGCGTTACCCCAACTTAAATAAACAGGGTGTTCACTTACTCTAATTTAGAATTTGAAAGGCATGTTGTTGACGTTAACATTAATGTACAAAAAAAAGGCAACAGTAACAAATGCTCTAGCGCGAGCTTTGGTTTAACTAATCGTGACTTGCAGCATCAGTACCTAATCACGCGCGCATTGTGAGCTTAAATTTGTGATGTGTAATCTGCAATTTATTGGATACTCACTAGTATAAAAACTATAAACAGTAAACAAAGGGTCTGTTATTCACAGAAGCATCAAAAAGTAAAGAAAACAGGAAAAAGAATACCTTAAGCTGGCTGCCTGTCTGGTACCATCTTCAAGACTTTAGAAGTGCGGGCTGTACTCGTATACGGGTTGGGTGCTGGGCCAATCAACATAACTAGATTAGAACACTACGTACAACAATGCATTTTAAGATCGCGATTTACAACATTTTTTTTTACCCCAAAGAGAAGAAAGCCTTTCAAAAGTTCGGTTGTATTTATACAGATTGAGAACGACCGGGAAAATTACCGAAAACCATTCCACCGATGTTGTGTGAAAATATTCTGTGAACGTAAGTAAAAATATGCTCCAGACGACAGCTGCAAAATATTCCTAGAATGCAAGCAATAAAGAAAACAAAAGGTCTCGATAATACGATAATTAGTTCCATTGAATTTTGTAGTCGCATGGAAAAGCAACGTATATTTTTAAGTCGTCAAGCAAGTATGCAACCTCGCATACAGCCAAGGAAGCGTAACATATAACCTGTTGCCTAAAGATTTATAGAAACCATGGCGATTTTTTGTATTGCACTACAATACCTAGAATGAATTAATGAGGGGACGATTTTAATGCGCAAAGACTTGGGTGAGCTCGAACACCTGCAATATAACGAAATAGGATTTCTCAGTACTAACCATTAAAAGCTTGAATATTTATACAAGGCAGCCGTTTCAAACGTGGTTCAAAGAATAAGCTATTGGAAATAACAAGCAGATGCTTGCTCTATTTCCATGATTTTATACAGTGAAGTTGTTTTGAACAGCCAATATTTCAGAGAATTAGAACGATTGCTTTTAAAATAAAGTTGTTGAACAATATGCAAATATTCAGAAAATTTCTACACTTAAGGAAATTTTTATATAAGGTTTTAAATATTCATTTTAATTGAATTAGTATAAAAAGCGAGCCATTGCTTAAAGTTTAGGGGCGCTTAATTAAGGTAGTTAGAAATTAATGTAAAAATTAATCGCTTTCAGAAATTTAACGTGACAACACTCTACTCCAATGTGGAAGGCAAAAGGAAATCACCACATTACCTCCTAAGTACAAAGCGTATTTAAATTGTGTGTGTTATGTACTGGAATTATTTTTTTTGTATTCAATAGTTGTTCAGGCACATACCACATCTGGGCAAATGCCGAACGCATATGGAAATAATTTAAAAATATTAATACCTTGATATTGATTATCCTATTTTGATCAAATATTTGCCGTACTGCAATCTAGCACATGTTTCGCATTTTCGGTCTCTAACATTTGTTTACTCTTCAATTTAACTCCAGTTGGTCACTCTGTTGTGTATATCAAAATTCACTCGTAAATATTTCAGTTATTATACGTACTTTGCTTTTTATGAACGTTCTGTAAAGTCCTTTGCAAATTGGGACAAAATGGAAAGTTATTAAAATTAATGCTATTTACACAAGAAAAGTTTGGCGCTTAAGGGAGCGGCTGAAAGAGCTTTCGATACTTTACTAAAGTAAACAAAGACTAATGCTGTGAACTGATGGCAGCTTGTAAGTATGAAACAGCGCTAAACACGAAGTCAGTTTATGCGGGTGGGTGGTGTAAACTAATCAAGAAAAGGTCTTACAAGAAGGTAACGTAGAACTCGTAAACGTAACTTTCTTCGACCTTCGACCACATTATACGTGTATAACAACATCCGCTAAATATCCAAAGCTTTAGCATCGACCTTACAAATCCCTTTTGGGATTTTAATATTTTAATATTAGCTATCAATAAAAATGTCGTCAATAACTGTGTGCAGGCGGATTAAATTTGCTAATCAAGTATTATTTAATTTTTATGAAGAAATGTTCTTAATACGCACGTTAAAAGTAGGGAGTACTAATAAAACCCAAGATGTATATCAAAATATTAATGGATGTTCATTGGAAAAAGTTAATATACGCCTAATACGAGGCGTATTTTTACAGTAAGTTCCGTTTGTGCAAACTCTTCGCACAGCTTGTTATTTGTCAGGTGTGTTATGGGTAGTTTCCTGTTTCAGGCATGGGTTATCCTCAAGAAATTGTAGGCCGCGGTTTGTGTACTAGAGTGTTATTTATCAGGCTTTCAAAACGTTCAAGACAATGGAACAGCTCTCCGAGTAAAAGCTTCGTTATTTAAACACTAGAAATATGCGATGAAGTGAAATTCATCACCAAATTTTTGAAGTTTAGGGAGAGGATGCATTCAGCGACAGTATGGCTAGAAGATGAGTTCGGATGTTTAATTCAGAACGAGAGAATGTGCACAAATAAGTGAGAAGTGTGCGACCATTTCTGGCGAATACGACATTATTGCACATTGTCGATAAAGCTGTAAGGATTTAAAAGCTATGTCGAGCTATACACAACAAAAGCACAGTTTGTCGAGTGCCGGTGTTCTTTTGCTCCACGATTATGCGCGCCCGCACAGCTGCTCAAAATCTTATTACCTCATTTGGCTGGAAGCAATTCTGTCATTCATCTTACAGGCCCGATTTGGCACCGAGCGATTACCACCTCTTTTACAACTAAAGAAATTTCTCGGTGGTGCACATTTTGACAAGAACGAGGATCTCGAAAATGGAGTTCGATAATGGTCTGTAACGCACGCGGTCCCTTTCTATGAAGATGGTATCACATTATAATAATTGTCTTCATAATGGTAGAAACTATGTGGGAAAATAGTATAAGATATAGACAAACTTATAGAAGTAAAAATTAGTAAACATTGCGATTTGTTGTTTATTTGTACCAAAACGGAGTTTTCTAAAAATGCGCGTTGCATTTATTTTGTTGTTCAACGTTAACAAGTTATTCACATTTTGAGAATTTTTGAAAGAATACTCTGGATCAAAACTATATGTATACAAAAGAAATGAACGAAAAATATTATTGTACTGCTATAGGAAATAAAATAGAAGACTGTTTACCATATATGGCAGTCTCACAAAATATATTTGAAAATATCCGGGATTGTATTTGTCAATAGACTCTAATGAAAATATTCCAGACGTATTATTCCTTTCGGTTATAGGAAGTAGCCAGCAATCAACTTCGTTTGTTTAAATACAACTGGTGTCTAACCTTAAATATCTTTTTGGAATAAGAAAACTCACTTGTTACTGGAGCTTGTACAAACAGAGATGTTGGCTGTAGGTCAAGTTAAATGTTACGATGGCTGCCCCAGAGCGTTGACTTTAACCACGTTAGCCATGTTAGCGTTTGCGCAATAATTTAGAATAAAATTGATATCAGACTATGGGTACAAAGAATGTTAAACATTTTGTTATTATAATACCGCTATATTAAACTTTATTCAATCTTAAAGTTTCTTTTCATAATTCATATATGTATATCTTCAAGAAGGAAGAAAAACATAATTGAATTTTGTCTTGGTTCAAAAGCTATCATCAATCTTAATGGATTTTCTAATTCATAAATCCGGCAATTGGATTACAAGAAATATAGGGCATATTATTTGTTTCAACAAACACTCACAAAAATTATCACAGAACAAATGTTATGTTTATCATTACAACTTTGCAGTTTTTAAGTTTTTTATTCTCTTTTATTTATTCTAACGTTACAATTAGTCTGCTACCTAAAAATTACAGCAAACCTGTTACTCCTTAGAAATCTAACGGGATTATTTGCCACCTTAAGTTATGTTGATTAGTTTTATATTATTTGCGTTTGGAAATACTCGTGTGTGTGCGCGTGTGCGTGTGTGTGTGTCTGTGTCTGTGTTTGTGTCTATGGCTGCGTCTGGGTCTGTACGCAAGTGTGTATGTGTTTCTGCCTGTGGTAATGTCCTTGGAACTGCTCCCCACCCCCAGCTTCCGACCGTCGGCAGCCGGGAATCAGAAACCGAGACGTTCGCATTTCTGTACGTGTCCTGCCATCGACAGCCGGAAACCAAGGGGGGCCACATACAGTCCCTGGTGTGTGCGTGTGCGTGTACGTGCGTCTATGTGCGTGTTTTGGTGTGCGTATGTGTGTGTTTTGTTGTGCCGGTGTTAAAGTGTTTGTGTTCGTGTGTTTTCATGTATATGTGGGCGTGTGCTACTGTCCGTGTGCCCGTGGGACTGCGTCCCTCTCCAGGTTTCCAACCGGTGGCAGCCGGAAATCAGAAACCGAGAAGTTGGCGTTCCTAGCTATCGGCAGGCGGAAACCAGAAAGGCCACGTACAGTCTCTGTTGTGTGTGTGCCTGTGCATATGCATAAGCGTGTGCGTGTATGTGTACATCGTCGTGCCGGTGTGTTATAATTATGTTGCCAGAGCATTTCCCCAATAGTAATTTGTAGTTGCGCTACAACATTCGAAAAATAAACATTATGTTACCGAAGCTAGTGTTTGATTTTTTAAAGCAATTATGAATATGGTTTGTATTTTCTTCTGTTGATTTTAGTTAGTTCTATGTTTAGGTTAGATGGCTAGTATTGAGTCCTTATCCTACTAATGTTAGTATTATAATGCTAATAGGTGTTCTGGTGGAGACTTGTGTTTGAGGTACGTTTGCTACACTTTTGCCGTTTACACTATTTTTTACTTCGTAAATAGTTTATATTGCAGTTATTGTACGTTTCTATTCAGATCAATATATGTAACTCAATTTATGAAAATGCACTTTATTTTAACTGAATTCATTAAAATCGTAAAACAAGAGGACGACAATTTAAAATTAGTTAAACCAACTGCCTATATGAAAATAAAATATTATTGATAACCATGTTTCATTATGGTTTGCAGATACGCGAGGTTTGACGAAAACTTCCGAATCGGAATATTTCCTCACGATCATTAGGTCTTCAGTCCTGGAACTGGTTAGACGCGTACCCTTATTGTTTTCTATTCTGAACTACCCTACACTTTTCTCTGAAATTTGCAGTTTGCATCTATCACTATCTGCGTGCAAAAGTCGGATCTCGATGTATCTCTACTTCCTTTTCCTATCTCTGCTTGTAATATATCCGGTACTATTCTCCAAAAATGCCTTAGAACGTATCCTGTCTTTCTATTTCTCCAATTATTTTTGTTTTCCAGTGACATCTATATTTCTCTACTATTTCTATAACCTATTTGTTATCAACCTTGTCTGTCCATGCTATCATATGGAAATAATTATACATAATTATATATATGAAGCATAACATTCCAAAAGGCTTCTATCTCTTTCTACCTGCTTTTTCTACTGCACCTATTATATAGACGTACTGTGCTGTGCTCCACACATATGCTTTGAACAATTTTTTTCTTCTTTTTCTTCTTCTTGTCTCTATGTTTGTTGTCTTTGAAATATTTATTGGGTATTTATAAACTAGATGCTACCCTACCTTAAAATTTTCAATTTAATTCGTACGAATACAAGTGATGACGCAGACGACTTCTTTCATGGTTTCGACTATATTCAATATTTATTGCAATTTAAAGACCTATAGTGCGTTTAACGAACATATTCAGTAAGTGCTCCTCCCATAAATGAGCGCCAAGTTTAAACAAATATTTTGTATTTGTTGGCCTGGTTTATACAACCACTCAATAAGGTTTGTATTTCTAACCTACAAAATGACAATTAGTTTGTCACACATAATTGCAGGTATAGTAAAATTTATTTAAGAAGAGCCTGTACGTCATTTGACATATGCGCAAACCTTGAAAGTCAGTGGCGTAGTGAATTTAATGATTTTTAGGGTTTTGAAAACATTCCCATGAGTAAATATTCTAAAACTAAGTTTTATTTTGTTGGTGGTTTAAATTTACATGGCAAATACGCGAATAGTCAAGGCATAAAACACAAAGAAAACTATGAAAGTGTAAGAAATAAGTATAGAAAGTCAAAGTCACAAACATCAATTGACATTTAACAGCAAATTATCTTTGCCGCTGAAATGCTGAACGAATATGCCTATTTATAAACAATGGACTAATCTGACCCCGTTTTCGCCTTGTGCGCATGATGACGTACAGGCTCTTCTTAAATAAATTCTAATGTACCTCAAATGTTAATTTGTTCGCAGTGAATCAAGCTTGTGCTTAGTTTGTGCAGCGCAACTAAAGCCCATTCTACTATTTTAATTACTGAATCTGTTCATTAAACCCAATATAGTTTATTGTTAACTAAATAAAGCACGTAATTATGGTTACCATCGGTGTTACACGTGAGAGCTAAAAATATGTTCAAATTTATTTCTAAATTCTATAATGGAATACTGCATTAACGATTCTGTCCTATACTCTAAAAGTTCGGTCCTGTTATCAGGACATATGGTGTTATGTGAGAGGAAAAGGTTTTCCGAGGCGATTTTATCAAGCAAGTTATAAATTGTTCGTTAAACTGTTTTGCTTTTACTACGACTGTTTATCTTGCTTATATCATATGGTTGCAAGTGCACTAAACTCAACCGGACCGTAATAAGAATTTTTATTCTGAAAACCTACATCCTTTGCGTAACCGAAAGGTGTCTAGAATATTTAAGTTTCTCTAATATAAATTATAATTTCAGTTCGATTTTAATTGTACGTTTTGTTGATCCCTATTATATTCTTTTGATGTTACCATGTAGTTGGAATTTGTTTGGACCTAAGGCTATGTATGTACAGGAAGTTCATTCTACCTACTCCGTTCATGGATCTTACCGAGTTATCCTGGTTACTGAAAATATTGATAGTAGCTCTGTCTGGTTGGTGATTCGTAGTTGTACGATTGCTATTATTTTGGGAATCCGATGTTGGAAAATTATATGTAAATGTTGAAGAAATAGCTTTTACTAATTAGGCCCTTACTAAAAGTTTTACGTTTAGGTCGTGTTGATTATTTTTTCTAACTCATGTACTAACCCTAATTAGTTAGTAAAAATTAATAGTATACGTTTCGTAAATACATTAAAATTTTCAGTTAATTTAATTTAAAAGTTAAGACAGTAGTGTGCCACTAGGATACTGTGTTATAGACCCCTATTTATACTCAGTTTAAATTGTGTGTATTGCATAAGTTTGCTGTACATTAGGGCTAGTTGTTAATTATTTGATGTGAAAACACTTCTGTTCAATTAATTATTAAATGCCAAATAAATTAAATGTATACGTGGAGTTAGTCGGCTGCTTTACTGCGCCTAAACGACTGATGTTAATAATTAATTTTTAAATTTATAAGATCCTTTCAGGTTGAGTAAGTTTACGTAATTGTATTGAGTAGGTTAAGTGGGATTAATGTATTTTTATTGCTATATGTTTAGTAATAGATACGTGCGCATTGCTTGAATAAACAACGTTACTACTATAGTGTTCTATGTTATTATTTAAGTTATTATGTTATACTGTATTGGACAGAGTGCTGCTCTGTCCGCATATAAACAGTGTGTTCATTTGAAAAGTTTCCACCTGTAATATAAAGGAAATTGGTAAAGATATTGGAATACGGTGTATGAGAGATTATTAGGTGTTAAGGGGAAGCATGATTTAGGGCTTGTAAGATTATAACACTATACCAGTCTACTCACAGTCTACTCAAGTTTAAAATTTTAAATGGCATCCTATATTTTGTACATGGTAATAAAGCTGTTGAAAAACGAAGTCTTATGATTAATAGATCTTAAAAGCGGTCGATCTTGTGTAGTTATTAAATAAAAGGTGTTCTATTGCGTATAATAAATTTAAATTAATTAATCTAGTTATCTTATGGAATGCGACGTTACAGCAAATGTTCAAAATGTTCACCGTTATTTGTCAGACAATGGTAAGGCCTGTTTTCAAATTCCTTTCTAACGTATTGAATAGCTTCTCGGGGAATAGCCATACACGTCCTCATTATTCTATTTCATAAACCTTGCACATCAACTGACTGAGTCTTGTAAACAATAGATTTTATTTAACCCCACAAGAAAAAATCGAGTGGGGTAAGATAAGGAGATTCCTCCTCTTTTGCCAATCCACTTATTCGGAAACCTCTCGTTTAACCACTGCCGAACGACCAGCATATAATGGGGAAGGGGCTCCGCCCTGTTGATAATAAAACCGGTCTTCATCCAGTTGCAAATTGCCATGTTCATCACGTTGATTTTCTATAGTTTCAGCGATTAGAAAGTCGATGGTATCTTGCAGCATGTTCAAATAAATTTCACCATTTAAATTTCCATCGATGAATAAAGAATCGATAATTGTGTCCCACAAAATATCTGGCCACACACTTATTTTTTCTGGCCACTAAGTATGGCCTTCTCTAAAAATATGCGGATTTACATTACTCCAACAGCGACAGTTAAAAAAAAGTGCATTCATTGGAACAGATGGTCTGTAAAAGATCCGGATCATTATTAATCATTTCACCTAATGTCTCACAAAACTGTAATCTTCAATCAAAGTCATCGTCATGTAGTTCTTGACAAATCAGCATTTTATATGGATGGAAATTACGTAATTGTGTCACCGTATAAACTGAACCGATTGAAATTCCCGTCAGATTAGATACCTGGCATACTGAACTGGTAGGATTTGTTGCAAACTGTTCTAAAACTTCAACTTGTGCTTCTTCGTTCAACAATTTGGATTTTGCAGGTTTTTTATTTTCAACAGATCCACATTCCTCAAACTTTTTTATAAGTTTTTGCACGTACGTGTGTGAGACATTTTTATCCGGATACCTTTGGTTAATGGTAGCCGTCGCTTGCCGGGCGCATTTAATCTTAGCTCTGTAAATGAAATTAACACTACTCTCTCGGCTAGACTGTAAACCATTCTTAAAGCACTAACTACTACTAAACACCAACTAGTTAAATTTTAACTATAACAACAGAAATTACGTATTACGCTGTTCATTTGTTTGATAATAAAACAAAATTTGTAACTTCTCAGGTATCTAGATGCATTTCGAACATTGGTTGTAGCACTGTATTTCATAGAACCTAAGGTAACTAGATTAATTAATTTAAATTTAACGTACGCAAAAGAACTTTTATTTAATAACTACAGAACGGATAGACCGATTTTAATGATCTTTTCACCAAAAGACATCGTTTTTTAAAGAGCTTTATTATCATGCAGTACAAAATACAGGAAGCCATTTAAAATTTTAAAGTTGAGTAGACTGTGAGTGGGCTGGTAAAGTGTTATAATCTTACAACCCCTAAATCATGCTTCCCCCTTGACACTTAATAGTCTCTCATAAACTGTATTTCAATACCTTTACTAATTTTCTTTATATTACGGGTGGAAACTTTTCAAATGAACACACTGTATGTCATATATACTAACTCTTAATTTTTTATTCCGAGGTGAATGGGGTTGTGGGTCCAGTGCTCCCCCTTCTATTCTATTCTATTCCCGCAGAATGTGGTTTTACTTCTAAACATGAAGAAGATACAACTTCTATCCAGGAGCTGTAACAATTCCTCGCTGAGTTTGGTGGTGATGTCTTCTCTTGTTCCTAACTGGGATAGTCTTCTGTGGTTACACACGAAATGTCGTTGTCCAAAGATCTTCCCAACGGAAGCGGAACGGAAACTTCATTTTCAATTACTACTTACTTTGGCCAATCTCCGTACTACTTTTGAGAGATACACCGGTAACTGCTTCTAATCTTTCTTACACTACTAATACTGATGCGGATGAACCTCCGTTACTCACTTTTGAGTTGAAATCTTACAGTGAACCGCAACCAATCGCCACTATCATTCGTTCTTACCTCCCTACCTCCCATTATAGACCATCAATATTTAAAAATGGAAGTTAAAATTTTCTTGCGGCCCGAGTACATTCTCGGTGTATACTTTTATAGAAAGAGTCAAAAAACTTCGAAGCGCTCAACATGTTTCCGAGCTTGAGTTATTCCAGTCCGTCGTGGAGTTATTTGAGTCCAAATCGCTATGGACTTTATTTGTTGAATTTGGGTGTCCACTTAATTGCACACAATAGGGATTTCCTAAACCATACGAGATACAGTGGTGGTTAAATTAAACAAAAGTTAGCTACTTATGAGGGTATTTCAAAAACAACTTTGAATTGCAAATGTTATCCGTAGATTGCCAGATATCGCTCAAAATAAAAATTTTGCGATTTACAACTTTCCTTAATAACTTTGCTGTTTTTCAGTTAAAATGATGAAATTCCGTATGGTATGATAAGGTCTGATTCTGCATTTAATTGTGGTGCACAAATTTTTTAAAATTCGTCTCTGTGCGATAGTCAACTTTTTTTTCTTATGGCCGTCATATTGAATTTTTACATCAACGTATAGAAAGAATTATTACAATTTCAACCATTTAAAACACTTACTATTTACAAATAACATTAATAAGGCACAAAAACAGTTTTTGTAAAAACTAACCTATTAATAATAATAAAAATTTATCCGCCACAATATGAAGCTACAGCAAATGTTCAAAATGTTCACCGTGCTGTTCCACACACGAGTGAACCGAACCCTTTTATCCATCTGCGCAATAACGTTTGACATGGAACCTTGATCAACTGTCTCTAACGCACTGGTTAGGGGGGATTAGAGTTCGAAGCGTTTTCTAGTGAACGGATCAAGTTTTTCTAAAAGCAAATCGACTAGAATAAAGTTCCAATGTTCAGTGGGAAACTTTAAGTTAGTTAGAACAGCAAGGTTCTCTGAAAAACAATCAATAAGTGCCCTAAGTTTCTTAGGGTCTTCTGATTTTAAAGGTGGAAAGTCTTTCATTGCTTTCCAATGCAAAGTTGCCAATAAACGCGGGTTGCTAAATCGCTCACGCAAGGCGTTATAGGAAATAATAAAATTATCCCCCGAAATGGGTACAGATTTAACGATTCTTAAAGACTCCCCGCTATAACAATTAATAAGGTGATTTAATTTTTCGATATTGGTGAGTGACGCGTTATTATAGACCAGAATGTCAAATAAATCGATGAAAGATGAGAATTGGGTTACCTCATTATTAAAACTTGGGAGTTTTAACGGTACCAATTTTGATCCCGAGTTGCTTGGAGCATTTTCGATGATTTGTGGTGCTTTCATTTCTTGCATCGTTTCGAGATGCAGCAGTATGCAAAAATAAGCGGAATCTACTTCCTTCCGTACAGCGTTGTAAGTTAATGATTCTACCTCGTCACATGAAGCTAAGACCGCAATTAAAATTTTGCTGAAATTTGTATAAAGGTCAGTTATTCCCCTTGTTTGAATAAGGAACAACGTTCTTAAACTTGGGTCACTTTGTATAGTATTACAAAGCTCAAACATTTCTATAATACGTGTTTTCAGTAATTGGAGTTCTACCACATGTGCCTTCTTCGGAGCCATAGTGACTGTTATTTGAACGGCCTACACTATAAAAATGCTGTAAAACCGCAAAGTTCAAATGTGGGCTGAGAAATATTAAAATATTATGATTTGTTCAAAGCACGAAAAGGTAAGACAGCGTATAAACCAATAAATCACGTTTTATGACCATTAGCTTGCAATGTGGGTCTTAAAACGAGACGTCGAAAACCTACCGGTTTGTCAAACAAAGCGTTTAGATAAGATTTACAGCTTACGGTTACGGTCGGCCTTTACATCAAAAGCTCACAGAAACATGTGGTTTTAACATATTTGCCGAAAGATGCAACTTTACAACCTTATTCCTCTGCAGATGTTCAATATTTTACCGCAAACCGACTGAAAAGGGTTGCATGTGATACTAAAACGTACAATAGCTTTTAAATACAAAGCAAATCCCTTTCCTTTCTTATTTAAGAAGTATAACGCGACTATAATTTTCAGGTTGCTGTGTGCTTTATACCGCTAAAATAAATTTAAAACTGAAAACTAACAAATTTTATATTAAGGATTTGTTTGTAATTAAAACGCTTGCTGGTTTCAATTACGGCGAAATCGCTTAATTTAATCTAAAGACAGTATAAATAATATTTACACATTTTAACCCGCTACATATGGGGCTTGAACACAAATTTAAAGCTAAATCATTAATTAATTAAAAACGCTCGCTGAAATGCAAAATAATATTTAATTTAAGACATGCGTATACCATAAGACTGGTGAATTCGGATCGACTTTAGGACCAATGTTAGGGGGGTTAAGGAGATGATATAAATATGCTATTATAGGGAAGGACCAATTGCTTTTTGTAGCAATAACGATGACGGTGGAGCGGTTATGTAATAACTAAACAACTACACCAAACTACTTAATAAAGGGTATAAATACCTTTTATCCTGTGCCGCTGTGGGCAATAAACATTCACACACAAAGAGCTTCCGACGGACCACCGAAAACACGCACGATGGGGTGTCGATGTCGCTTTCAAAAGCTCTCACACGACCGTCCTTTGCAAGGGTTCGGATGCGACTGTGTTCTTCAACGCACTTCCACTGTCGGTATATAATGTTTCACTCAAACCGCAGGGTGAATGCACTGATGGTATTTATTGTCACAAATACCGAATTGTTCGATGATGACGTAACACGCACTTTTTACTTTCTGTTGTAGATTTTGGATACTATTCGACGGAGTACTATAAACGGTATTTTGGCATTTCCTCATTGAAAAAATTCCAGAAGGTTCATGCCAGGTGGCCGTGAAATAGCACCGTTTTTTCCAGCTCAATGTTGAGGAAATCGCTCATTTAAATAATCGGTCACTAATCTGTAATTAGGGGGTGGTGCACCATCTTGTTGAAACCAGCGTAAGTTTCTAAATGCTTCTAATGGTAGCTCATCCAAAATTTCTTCAAGGGCATTAATTTGAAAATCTAAAATATATCTTTCTGTCTAAACTCCCTTGGATGAAATAAGGGCCTATTATTCGGTCATCAAAGATTCCACACAAAACATTCACAGAAAAACGAACTTGATTCTTTACTTCCTGAAACAAATGTGGATTTTCTGAATAATAGTAATGCTTATTTCTACGATTGAACATTCCACAATTTGTAGATGTAGATCCAACGATTAAAAGAATTTTATTTGCAAACTGTGGGCCATTGCCTAATTGAGTAATAAACCACTCACAAAATGTCAATCTTCTTTCCGAATCTCCTGCATAAACTTTCTGTACTGGCAAGTATTTGTAGTCATGGAATTTATGCCTTTTAATAATTTTGTTTACTGAACTTTTGGAGATATTGCAATCACATGCAAAAGATCTGCACGATTCAGTAGGGTTAATATATAAATGTGCTAATACATTATTATCGGTATTTGCTTCTACCGTTTTGTGATATTTACCTCTTAATTTGTTAATAGAACCGCAGCCGTACATGTTTTTATATATTCTGTAAAACAATGTCCGAATTGGTTGGCGACGTGCAAGGTACATATTATGATACTTGGGTACTGCCTCTGTAAATTTTCTGTAGCTTTTGATGTATAAGTCGAACATGTCTTTTTTTCATGTATCGAGTATACCGCACCATATTGTTACAGGCGGAAAAGCTACTAAGTGTATCTTTTCCAGTCAAATTATAAAATGGGGGCGACCTGTAAAACAAAATTTAAAGGGGGGGTCACCGGCACTAGCTAGCGGGAGGTCGTGGATCATATAGAGGGTTGAAATTTTGAAAAAAGGGTTAAATTAATTTATAATATACTACAAAAATGTGGCACTTACCTTTCATAAAATATTGTGGCTTAATGACAATTGCCAAGGGCGCCAGACAAGTCGAGAATGTCCAAATGTTCGTACAAAACCTTGAGAGACTTGTCATCCCAAGGAGGACAATTGTTTCTTTTAATCAATTCCTCACCTTTTTTTACTACTTATAAAAAAATAAGAAAAACTATTGACTTAATCAACGGCAAACAAAACTATTTAATTCACAGAGCAATAAATGTGAACCTCTTACATTCATTGATTTAGAAATTTAAGTGAATAGGTGACTATGGAATTTATGAAAATTTTGTGTACATAAGTAGTTATCAAACACTTGTATATGAAAGAAACTTATATTATAAATCGTACACTAATTTAATCCTACGGTTTATGGCCAAAACGTCCTAACAAATAAACTAACTAAAAATTGGTCATGCTACTTAACTATAAAGACTTACTTACTAATAATTGTCCATTGTTTGAGGGTTTGTTTTCCAACGTAGAGCAGTTATTAAATATGGGAAGAGAATCTCGCTTGTTGCTTCTGTTTGTAATGTTTAAGAAAATTGACTGGCACACGAACTCGGCAGAATTTTTGACAATATCACCTACTTGTGCGTCACACGCCTACAAGCTTTTAATATTTATCTTGCATCACTATAAATCCGCGAACATATGGGCATAACCTTCGCGAAACTGGAAAAGTAACACTTCTTTCCAATTTTTTACTAACGTGATACGAAGTGGAATATTCTATGTCATGCCGGAAAACGCTACCCGCAAAACTACGTTTCTCTCTACTTCTTGACCACGGACGGCCCCATTGGAAAAACTCTCTGTCTTTTGGCTAAGCCTTGAGTTATATAGATTAAATTCCTACCCTAATAAATACGTACGTCATTTTCTGTTATCCAATGAGTGAACTGAACTTCCCATAAAACAAGATTTCAGAAACCAAATCCAACCCCTTTTTAGATGAGAATCACGGAAGCAATTATTCTCTCACGGGTTTAAATTATCTTTTACTTTCTACGAATTACTTAAATATGGCAATGTGGAATCTACCTATGGAGGCCGTAGTCTGGCATTAACAAAGACCGGCTAACCTACTTGAGCCGAAATGGATTTTAAATACAATGGATGTCTCCAGACTACTTAAGATTACTTGTAATATTTGAACAGATCAAATTGGAAATAGTGTCCGCTATTATAATGTTTTGTTTCCTATAATCCGCTGTCAATCAACGAAGTATTAAGAAGGTTAAGTTTTTCAAACTGAAATTGGTTTTCCTTTATTTACGCTAAAAGGTACTATACATTTTAAGAGGTTTATTGTATTTGACTTACGATGGGGTCTAGAGCTTTAAATGATGACCTGCCGCTGGAATTTACTAACCCGAAGCTATCGGTAAATGTGGTCTTTTATTATAAAGGATCCTAAATAAAATGAGGTGATTTATTGGTGTAAATTTTTGTTTATACTTTATTCAAGTTACTGAATTTTTAATTAATTAATTTGTTTAATCGTTAACATTACAAAATAATGTTACAATATTTTAACCAAATTCTAGTTTAAGAACTAAGATCAACAAAATCCTTTATTGAAAACAATGAATCAGTTTAAAATTAATTTTATTTGACAGCAAAACATTGGATTTTTTTTACAAAAACCGTTTTTGTGTCTAATTAATGTTATGTTTAAAAAGTAATAGTAAGTGTTTTATATGGTTAAAATCGTATAAATTCTTTCTATACGTTGGTGTAAAAATTCAATATGGCGGACATAAGAAAAAAAAAGTTGACTATCGCACAGAGGAAACTGACAAACTTGAAAAAATTTGTATATCGCCATTAAATGCAGAATTAGACCTTATCAATACCATACCAAATTTTATCATTTTAACTGAAAAAACAAGAAAAGTAGTGATATTGGTGCATCCGAACGCAGATCCACCTTATGGGATCCACCCATAGGATCCACCGGATCCACCTGCAGATCCACCGGATCCACCTGCAGATCCACCTTATGGGATCCACCTGCAGATCCACCGGATCCACCTGCAGATCCACCTGCAGATCCACCTTATGGGATCCACCCATTGGATCCACCGGATCCATCTGCAGATCCACCTTATGAGATCCATCCGATCCACTTTTTACATGTAAATTCCCATAAGGAGGAAATGAGGAGATGAATCTTCTCCTGCTCTCTCCTTGCTCTCCTCCTTGCTCGGATATCCCGACATCAACCGTTTTGATTACGTCACACCCGCATTCTTTCCGCCCGCGAGATAAATCTTTATCCACATTTCCACCCACGAGATAAATCTATATTGTTTGGTATCAATTAATATTAGATTTTTCTCAGCTGCCCGAATTTCTAGAAATTTTTTAGGTTGCATCATCCCCCAGAAAGTTACCCTAATTTTAAGATTTTTTACGGCTAACATTCTGAACCAAATAGTTTTCTTTGACTAGCCATTACATCTTTAGAGATAAACCTATCTTGTTTGGTATCAATTACTATTAGATTTTTCTCAGCTACCCGAAACTTTTAAAATTTTTTAGATTGCACCATCCCCCAGGCAGCTACCCCAATTTTAAGATTTTTTGCTGGTAGCGATTTCTGACCGTCCTTATAAATTTTTTTAGTCATGCAATACATCAAATTAGTCTAGAATTTTACGCAGAATCCAAATATATAAATAGATTTGAAATAGGACCCCTCCTTACGAAGTCACACTTTAAAGCTCCCAAACCTCTACATTTTTTTGCTCATCTATGACTATTGGAAATTACTAGACGTTCCCGAGGTAGGACATACACACTTTTTATAATAAAGAATCGAAGTTTCAGCAACCTTTGTCGTTTATTATAAAGTTCAATGTGTTCTCACACGGGTTTTAGGCCTCTTAATAGGAACTCTTAATCAATACCAATATTTTTATAAGTCAAAGTTTTCTCTCGTAACTAACAACAAATTTGACATATAACGTCTATTTACCTACTTTACCTAAAATAATGGCAACGGAGACGCGTGCACGATCAACATTACAAATTTATACAACACATGCAAGACAATGAAATAAGTCTTTCTAACATCCTCCCCCCTGGTAAGGAGACCGTCGAATAGGGGCACCTTGCCACCTTGTTTACGATTTCACGTCGAGGACGGCCACTTTAGCTGCTGCCCGTGTATAAATACCGGTTGCAGTTTGAACAATAACTTGTTGAACCTGCTTGCTTGTTCCATCACTCTTAACTTCTATAACGCGTCCTTTTTTCCACGATTGTCTCTCTTTTTCGTCTATAATAACAACGATATCACCCTTTTCAACTGCTTTAACATTTTCATACCATTTTGTAGTTCGATTCATTTCAGGCATATATTCCCTGATCCATCTGCCCCAAAATCGATCTGTCAACGCTTGAGAAAACTCCCAGCTTCTTATAAGTGTATTAGAACTATCGTCAAAGGGTCTGAATGGCTTGGAAGCTCCCGAGTTGACAAGTAAGAAATGATTTGGCGTTATAGCCTCTTCTGCTTCGGGGTCTGTAGGTATGTAGGTTAATGGACGTGAATTCACAATTGATTCTGCTTCCATAAGAAAACATCGTAAGACTTCGTCATTGGGATTCCTGGTTGGCATGCAGAAAAATAAGCACTTCTTAATGGACCTTACCAGCCGTTCCCAACAGCCTCCTGTTAGAGCTGTCGTCTCTAGGATTTCGCTCACGCGAAATGCAACAAACTGCTTATAACGCTTGTGATCTGATGACAGCCAGTGTAACACATCTGTAGAATCACTCCAGAATATCCGGCGATTAATGTTAATACTATGGGCATGTTCAATTGAAGTAGCCAAGCGAGATCCAATAACGGCTGCTTGTAATTCAAGCCGCGGGATCGTAACGCACCTTTGTGGCGCAACCCTAGTTTTTGCGCCAACTAGTCGACATCTAAAGCCACTATTCGTTGAAATTCGAAAGTACGCTGCGGCTGCAAACGCATTTTCGCTAGCGTCAACAAAGACATGCAATTCGACAGATTCGTACCCCACAAGCGAATAGCACCTTGGGATCCGTATTTGTTGTAAGTCTGGTAAGAGACTTGTCCACTTTAACCACCGCCTATAAAGATCGTCAGGAATAACTTCATCCCAAGACACATTTGCTTTCCAAATATCATCCCTTGTAGACCACCACATACCGAGAACTTTGGCGCCATCAGTATCATTGCTTAAATTCAGATTATTTGACTGGTTATGGCTTTCACAGCTCATTGCTTTTAAAAATGCTGGTGAGTTGGATACCCAGTTTCGAATTTCAAATCCGCCGGCAGTATGAATACGAATAACGTCGTTGGCAACAGTTATTGCCTCACCACTATTCGGAAATCCATCTAACCAATCATCTACGTAGTGGTTGTCACAAATATCACGGACTGCTCTAGGATATTCGTTTATATAAAGTGCTGCATTTTTATTCTTCACGAATTGAGCACAACTAGGTGAGCAGGTTGCTCCGAAGATCATTACCTGCATAACATACACCTCCGGAGTTTTTGCTTTGTTTGAACGCCATAAAAATCTTTGAGATGCTTGATCAGAGCTACTTATACCAATTTGATGGTACATTTCTTTTATGTCTGCGGCTACAGCAACTGGATGTTCTCGGAATCGGTGCAGAATATCTGAGAGAGGCTACAATAAATCCGGATCTTTCAGCAGGACGGAATTGAGCGAGACACCATTGACTTCCGCAGCTGCGTCCCATACCAAACGTATTTTTGTCGGCTTATTAGGATTAGTCACTGCAAATATAGGTAAGTACCATGTTCGCGGACAGACAGTTTTAATTTCTTTGGAGCTAAGTTTTCTAGCGTATCCCTTCTGCACGTAGCTCTCAATTTGTGCTTGTAGGTTTTGCGCCAAGGCAGGTTCCCGATTCATTTTCCGCTCCAAACTTAAAAGCCGACGCATGGCAAGTGGGTAACTGTTTGGAAGTTCAATCTCGTCATATCGCCACAATAAACCGGTGACGTAGCGATTCCCATTTTTGATAGTAGATTTTTCCATAATTTCTTTGGCTCTACGGTCTTCCTTTGATTGTATAGGTTAAACGTTAAACGGCAAACGAGTCTTCGTAATCGTTGCACTATTATCACTGTGACATACACTGGATATTCTGTTTTATTTATTCACTGTAACATAAACTTGATATTCTATTTAAATTACGCGTGACTCTCTGATTAACAGTGACGCAACTCCGGCGTGCATGAGTTTTAAACTAACCCGTCTTATTATTGCTCTGTGTTATATAGTCTCATCTCACTTACATGTGGGCTAAGTTTTCAAGCAGTTTCGCCGATATTTCAACCAACTAGGTCTTTAATATTCCCTGCATTTCGAAGTTGTTTCTGATGTAATTTCTTTGGTTTTCCGTGTAAAGTGTTTATTTGATACCTTATTATTCGTTACCTTGACCATACGTTGTTTTGTGTAGATATCGCCTTTTTAATAATTGAACAAAATAAATGATGTAACTTTAATTCTGTTTTCGTTTATATATTTTTATGCGTGTTTGAAACTGCGTTTTCTTATCAAAAATGTTTAATATTTCAGCGTAATAGCATAAAGCTTTGTTAGGTTTTATCTCTTATCTTCGTATTTGTTTTATAACTAATTAGACACTCCTGAACGTATGTTTAATTACATGTACTATCATTTCCTCTAAATACGCGTTCTATTATTAAAATATATTCTTACTGGCATTACTTAAAATTAATAACGGTCTATATACAGAGTGTTAAATACTTGCTATTTCCATAATGTATGAATTACCTATTTTTTTGCTAAATACGGGTTCTATTGTTGTAGGATATGCTTCTTTGCATCGCTTAAAGCTAATTATGGTCTATATACAGGGTGTTAAATGCTTGCTATTTACATAATGTACGAATTACCTAATTTTTTGCTAAATAAATGGAGTTTTCTGATTCCTATTGCAATTTATGGTTACTACACAACCCTTGCTACTCAATATACCCCTAAACAACCCCTTATCACTGCAATATATATAATATATAAATCTTATTCAGTTTTTTACGCTGATTATGAATATGCTATGTACACTATTCGATATCTTATTTACTTTTCGAGTTATTCGACTTCAAAATCGAAATTTTACAACAAACGAAAGTTTTTGTTAATAAAAATAATTATAACTTAAATTCAATTTTTATTGTAAATGTGAACTACATTTAATAATAGAATATTCGTAAGTTTGGTTGTGAGCCGTACATGCGGCGAAATTTTTTTTTGTTTATTATGATCTAGTTTTGAAATCATTAGTATTGGATTTATTCTTGTAAGCTGTCAATTTAAACAGATCTGATTTAATTACAGTTAGAAAGAGATTTTAAACTGTAAGGTGAGAGTAGAGATATGTTGTTAAATCTCTAATTTCTTTATATGCCTCTTTCTATAAATAATTGTTATTGTAATGAAAATTGTTATTTACAAAAGAAAAGACCTTAGTTTAAATTAAACAACTAATTATACTTATGCTACCGTTTGTTTTTGGACAAATATGTTTAAACTGAACAACTTAGAGTATATTCTTTTTGAGTGGGAACGCTTAATGAAGGCAAGACAGATTATGTACAAATTAAAAAACAACAAGTTGATAACAACATTTTGAGGTTCTGTTTGTGATTTGGTTTACAATATCCTTATCTTTTGTGAATGAAGTTAGTTTTCTTAATATTGTTTCGTTTATTTTTACAAATGCAGTTCCTTCACTTTTTTTTACCAAATTCTGAAAGGGAAAATTCCAAGTTGGACAATAAGCACGAGAAGTGGACTAATGTAAGAAATAAGAACGTTATATATGTGAAATTTTATGAGAATCTAGAATTGAAGAAAATACTGCAGAGGATAGTCTTGACGGCTCCGTAATTTGCACATGGCTGCTGTTCTCGTTGTTCTGTGCCCGATTTCCGACCCTAACTGCTTGAAAAATGCTAAGCAAGCATTTTTCACGCCTTAGTTTGGATGAGAGGCAAACTGTAGGTTCTGTGTGTGTGTTCTCAGGTACGTTAAAGATTCCTTCCTTGCTTAGAATAGCAAGTGTTTGGCAAAATTTAAAATTTCCAGGTAAACAAACAAGTGTCTTCCTGACCATTGTAGAGCTTACGGTGTAGCACTAGAAAATCAAATGTAAGGGAAGATAGCTCTAAAACTTCAAATGAATGTATTTAAAAGTAGTGTTGCAGTGAAGATACACATCGCAACGCAGATATACAGAAAGGCAAAGAACTCAAAGACCAGTTACAGCGTCTTGAAGCAAGAGTTATTCTGGAAAGAACATTTTTGAAAGAAAATAACAAAAAACTGCATAGAAGAGAAGATTTATTACTTTTACAAAACGATTAAAAAGCATGTATATAAAGAAATCAGATTAACCATGATGTTACATTGAAAACAGTTTATGAAGTTCTTAATTAACATGTTTGTACCAGGTCAAATAGAAATGCTGGTAGCTTAAAAAGAACGATAGCAAAATAAAGATATAAAAGTATTATCTCGCAAAGTATACCATTTATTAAGGCGAAAGATAAAGCTACCCTTGCATGGAATATCCACTTTTTTAAAAATGGACGAAAGATTTTCCGTCCTTGCAGGAACCTCACACTTCCGCTTTTCTGTTATGAAAGCAAAAGCAGAAACTATGACGTTTTGAAGAAATTAACATTTTGTCCCATGGTGTGATGAGCGTAGATAGTAGAAGCTCTTACGATCAAAGGAGTGATGGCGTTTATGAGTTCCTTTACCAAGTACAGGTGGTAATTGCAAGAGGAGTTTCTGCGAAATGGGAGCAATTGGTTTTTCAAAAGTTTTACGCCGAACGATATTCTTTTTGAAATTGTCATGAAGCTTAACACTGCTAGTTTTCTTGTAGTGCAATTGTGAGCAAAATGAGTGACGAAAATCAACAATTATGGAAAAATTACTTGAATTTGTTCGGTGGTGACGACAAGGTGTGGGTTTTTGTTGATATGCCGCATCTAATTAAACTATTCCAAAATCACTTTTTGGATGACGAATTACTCTTGCGTTGTAGAAGGGTAATAAATAAATCTAATATTGAAACAGTTGTGGAAAACGAAGAACTGAAAATGGCGCCAAAGTTACAAAGATGCCATATTGAAGTTAGTGATGTTTTGTGTCAAAATGTTAGCCTGACTTTAAAACCCTTTTTGCATCACACTGCTGTACTACTATAAACCGAATTCTCAGAATCTACTGACAAGGAATAATTTTTTTTAATGGTAAATAATTTTATACATGTGATGAACTGTCATTGTGTACACTTCCAAAAGTTTCCGTTTACATGTGAGTTTAGTGTTAATCTAGAAATGGAAATCATAAACAAGATGGAATGAGCGATTAAGGTTCTTAAGTTTGGAGGACGAAAACGACCGCTGCCATTACTAAAAGATTTTATTATATCGATTTCTTCATTAAAGGCTTTGTACAGTAATTTAATTAGCACCTACAAAATAAAACACAAATGACAAAACAATTGAGTCAAGATTTGCTAGAGAGCTTCTAATCAAGAATACACGGCATTGGAAGCCAATGTATTTATTTTCTTTCCACTGAATTTAAAAACAGGTTAAGATTAATCTTACTGGGTTTACAGTTTCGCCTGCTTCAGGGATCCAATATTTCAGAAGAATCACAGAAGGTAACATATATGTTAGCAAGCATGTACAAGACTATTCCTGTTGAAAATAATTCTACTACTTCAGGTATGACTATTCCGAACAAATTATATTGATTTTCGTTCCCTATGCTTGAATTATTTTTCCCATGCCAGACAAAACTATTCATTAATACTTAATTGGAAACGTATTGGTTTCCGTCGACCAACTTCTTCGTTTAGCACAGGATGCAGTATCTTCTTAGAAGGTCCGCCAGTGTTAAGTAGATAACAGGTCATTTGTTTAGTTCCATTTTCATCTTGTCTTTTGACTCACTATTAAAATGTTGTCTGGCAATGCTATCTACACTATCATGTCGGAGTCTGGAAACAGTCATCGATAGTTAGTTGTTTATATTCGAGTATAGAGGGCGTACGACAAACATTTTGTATTATAAATACACCATAATTTGTGCATAATTCCAAAACTTAGTTAGTTGTTTTGCAAAAAGAGATGCGTCCGTCTGATGATGCAAGAACAGTGAAACGGGTCACGGGCTTTTCTTTTGCAAAATAACCAACAATTGATATTGATTTTTGTTCCCTATGCTCGAATTACTTTCCCCATGCCAGGCAAAATTATTCATTAATATTTAATTGGAAACGTATTGGTTTTCGTCGACCAACTTCCTCGTTTAGCACTGGGCGCAGTATTTTCTTAGAAAGTCCGCCAGTGTTAAGTAGTTAATAGGTCATTTGTTTAATTCCATTAAGTAAATTTTGAAACATTTAGTTTATTTCATTTTGTTTAAGAATGTTGTTACACTCACTTTCTGACGGTGTACGAAACCGTACGCCTTTTATTTCATTACTCGTTTGCATATATTCTGCTTCCAATACTCAGACACCATCCTGTATGTTAGCCTTTCCTACACTAAGTACGCTTTACTACAATTTTATTTAAACATATTTACTGCAAAATTAAAAGTTCTTCTATAATTTAAATAGTCGGTACTTTGTTTGAGGTATCCGTTGGCTTGATACATATTACTATAACGTATAATTACCTCGTGTAATACCCAATCCTAAAGACTCGTTGAAGTAATAGATCGTACTTATTTGATAAAGCTTGTTTCGAGTTTCTAATCACACCTGTGTGTTGGATAACGCTGGATTGAATTTAATTCTTGCGAAAAACAATCTCAATTTGATTCTACAGCTCGTGCTTTTGATATATTTTCTGGGTTGCTCGTTTTATTACTACCAGAGCGATGCACATTTGTTGTTGACAAGTAGTAGATATCTGAGGTACAAAGGTGTTCTTCCTTGCTTATCAACACTAATAAGATTCCCTTTATAGCTTTTTGACGGAGGCCTAATGATCTTCCTACGTTAGGCTAGATCGTTTTTTATGAATGGCCCGACTAATCTTTGACGTAGACTACTGCTCTATGTAGACCGCCGATACAATTACTATAGCAGCGTGGATGTTATCGATCACTGTGACGTTGCTGTATTGATCCACCTCCAAATGTTTTACAATATATATATTCTGACCCATAGAGGTATGTGACTTGTTTTTTTTTTTTTGGTACATACCAAGTGATAAACCCAACTTGCATAAACGGACGAACGAAGTACATTTTTTTTTTGTTTAATAAAGGCCTACTCTGGAATTAGCTGTGCTAGTGTTTTTTATTATGCTAGAATTTTCTTTTTACTAACGATGTTTTTTTAAATTTAATAGTTTTTTTGTTACTTAATGCACTTGCTTATATGATAGTTTCAGTATTATTTTTTTACTAGATGTATTACCTGATAGCGACGATATGCCTACTTTGTAGAACCATTATTAATTGTGTAACATGTCAATTTGCCGTTCTCTTGCAATGTTGCATTGTGCGTCCCACTTCCTTGCATATAAATGTATCCTTTACTTTAATTTCATATTAATTCCGTCCCTCTCTCAAAATTTCTGGCTATCTTCTAAACCAGAATAAATATTTGCTCTCTTGATTTTTGACGTCCTGCTTGTGCATTGTCGTTTCCCGATAAAAAAGTTCTTCCTAAGCCCAAGATGTCATACCTGGTATGTAAAAAATGTCTTTTCATTTATTCTTGTATAAATACAAAAATATCGTTTTAGATTATTAGTAAAAAGTATACGGAGAAAATCTACCTGAATTATCCGTTCAAAATGTTTATGAATAATAAGTTGTTAACAGATAAATTTTCTGATTGTTTCCTCGTGGCGTATTACAATACTTCTTGTAACATGATTATTTTCTAGGGTTCTCTGGTGGAGTGTCTAATTATCTATTCTAGGCTATCTAAGCCTATGCATTAAAATCTTCTACCTACAAAATATTATCTATTATTGTACAATTAATCTATGTTGCCGTTTCGTTACCTTCTAAAAATAAAATAAATATTTGTTAAGAAAATATATGGTTGTGGAACAAAAGGTTTGACTCTTACAAATTTGATGTTTGAGGTTAACAACGAAATTAAATATGGTGGTAGTCGTCTTAAAAAAGCTGTCTGTAAAGTTTAACACTTTTATTTTTTGAACAAGCAGGAGCTCGATACCTAAGAATACGTTTCTTTTAAATTATATAAATACAGGTGTGAGATTTATCTTACTTACTTTAGTGACAGAACAATGTGCATGTGTTTCTGTTTTAATATCAAATATATCAAGAAAAATAATGCACTTAAAATATAAAGTAGAATGTTTTACTTACCTATTATATTAACTAATTTAATATTACATTTATTTTCCTGGTATAACCTTACAAATGTAAATATAAAATCTTTCATGAAACTTTTTGTGGATATAAAGTTACATTCAACTTAAATCTTTAATACAAATTCTCTTTACTATGTTAAATACAACAAAGCGTATTTATGATTTCTCTTTACTTAGAAAGTTAATTTGAAATTGTGTCTAAGTACAATAATAATTTTTTTAATTTAATATCGTATCTGGTAGAGTTTAAGACATGTTCTAAAATTATGCGAGAGTGGATATATGTGATTTTATCACATGAAAACTTAGTTGTAAGAAAATAAGGGAATATATTTTGTTTTTCTAATGTTATTAACTAATCGTCAATATACAAGTTGTATTAAGATATTTTTTTTCTCATATTTTAAATTACATCCCTATAACTTGTCTTGGTAAAATTTAACTTAGTTCTCAAAATACCTAAGAGTAAAAACCCTGAGATATAGTCTTTTGCAATCTACCGCAGCTACCAAAGGTCGATGCTAGCCCCACCAGAGCTTGTTTAGACTCTGCTGTACACCCATATCTACCTGTAAAAGGGTAGGATGCAATTGTCCATAGAGGAAAGTATTTTTTAAAAAATAGTAACTTTATTTTCTTTTTTCTTTACTTATTTTAGATAGAAATTTTTTATTGTTTCTGTAAATAGAAAGATCGATGGCGATGTATTTTTCTTGTGTATGTGGAATCCCCTTGCTCTCCGCGTTTGTAGTTAGTCTGGTCTTTCTAATTTCCTTTTGTTTGTTTTGGCGGGTTTTAACCTTATGAATTATGATGCCCCTTCCGTTTACGTCTAGGTACGTAGCATTGTTCATATGTACTTGTAGTGAAATCATAGTTGTGTATTGGTTCTATATTGGGTTAATTCACAACTAATGTCAAGGTAACAGCTTCAGCCTTGTAATAAATTGTATTGTAATTACGTTTATTTTAGGTTGGTCTCCGTATTTCGAGATTAGGTGGTGTGTAACTTAATTCCGGAGTAATGTTGCTTTCTATTTATACCTTAGGTAAGAATGGCTTAAAATTAGGTTAGGTGAAAATCTATCCTTACCTAACGTCATTTGCATTTGATTATTAGAAGGTACAACTAGCATTTTAGCTGACTAACCTATAAAGGGTTTAAAAATAATATTAAAATCAACTGATTCTTGTTAAGAATCAACTTGGTATTAACTGTTATGTTATAGTTGCTTTTATAAATGTGCAATAAAAATTTATATCATACACAACACGAAAAACATAACCTCAATATAAACTTAGGGAAGGAAATTAGTATGTAAGGTATATCCACAGGCACCTTATATCGGGTAAGGGGAATGCAAAAGATCTAACTTTATCTAAGTTCCTTAGTAGTAAAAAGAACGTGTCCTCAACTAAGATTATTTTAACTTAAGTTAGATTATCTTAGTTTTTGGGCAAATAGAAAGCAACATAAGACTGGTATTTTCCACACGATAGAATTCCGGAACCCTCTTCAAACACTTATACCACCCATTCCACTGAGTTAGTCGGCAACCATTCTTGATAGTACAGAATAGGTTTTCGGTAATTAATTCATCGAAATACAGAATTTTAGTAAGTCATTTCATCGAATGTCTATGTGGATTATCGACTAGATTTTGTGGGACCAAAGCTGTACGTAGCAAGTGACTTCCTTTAAAAGCTATACATCAGCAGTCGCTGCTTGTTTTTACAAATTTTACAAATTCAAATTGCTTTAAATGGACGTGCTTCTACCAAAGTCAGTCCCACAACTAGTACCATTAATTTTATTTCAATCGCAGTGAATAAAAAATGTGTACTTATTTGCGTTCTTTAAGGACTGAGGTTTTTCAGTTATATTCGGCTGAATTATTTAGGAAATACTACTTCGATGAGGGCTTATGAGAAACGTTTATTTTCTTATTTATTTCTGGTATAAACCTACAAAGCAATGCAAATTAAAGTTTTACTTCTCCAATGCATTGTGAAAAACTGTATTATTCAGATCTTGAACGGGTTAGCTTATACTGAAGTTGCGAGACCGTCATATCATTTGTACTTAAGACTATTGAGAATACAATTTTGAAAGGTTATAATAGAAGCATGTTACTGAACATAGTTTTCAGTTTTTTAAAAGAACTGCAAACGACGTTCCTTTAATGAGAAAGTTCGACAATCTATTCAGCAAAAGCGCCTCGGATTAAAATCGATTTGTAACGAACAGTGTTGAAGGTTTTAATATAGTGTCACCCAGAACGTCTTTTTATCCTTGTTCATGTAAATGTGTGGCTGAAAGGAAAAAGGAAACTAGAACGATACAACGAATAAAATTAGTTTGCCTTAGGTGGTATGAAATCTCTGTTGAAGTTTCCATCATATAAGAGCAATCATTGGAAATGTATGCATTTAGGTCTTCATCTTTATTCCAAGACTATATTGTTTGATTACTGGATCCAACTTCAACATACCGATTTAATAATTAAATCAACTTTAGTTTTTCGCAAATGAAACGCTTGGAGTTCTATCTTTGAATTTATCTTCTATCTTGTTCCATCTCTTTCCTGATTGCAACCTTTAATTTCCTGTATAAAATTTAAATAACGAGGAAACGTTAACACCGCCTTAATTAAAAGCAGCACTGCTGCCTCCTCATTTCATGCAATTTAACATTACAAGTTCCTAATACTAATTGGATTGATGAAACATAGAGGAAAAGATTTTTATTAAAATTAAACTACCTTTAATACCATCAACTTTATAAAATTCTCGCTTTATGATAACACCTGCAAGCGTATATTATTAAGATCTTTATTAAAATGCACCTTCTATGTATTTTTATTAGGAATTAATTTACTCAGGTCAGGATGTTTATAATGCAACAGACATCACGTTACATAATAAACTAATATAACACTTAACATAATTGGTTGGTACTAAATGTATCTATTATTTGTTACATTTACTAATAGACTAGTTGCGAACGAGAGTAGGAGTGCAAAAATTTAGCATCACAAGAGAAAAAAAACAACCACAGATAACTTAAAAACAAGTTTAAACAAGAAACGCGTAAGACTAGAATAAAATGAATGAAAGATTGTAGTCTAGTGGAAACAAATATAAGAAAGAGATAAACATGGAATAGAGTTTGAAGTAGCGATTAATATAACCATAAAGCGTTGTACATAGAAATGAAATGATATAACTATTCTACAACATTCTCAAGGCGTGGCTGCCTTCCCATTTACACTGTAGAGAAGTCAGGGTTTTAACGGATTAATGACGACATGTTGAATATGCAATTCTTTACACGTGGCTGTTGCAGTTTAAATGGTGTTGGCGCTTTTATGCTAATACATCTATTGTAATGTCCTTGGAATTGAACACTACTCCACTATTTATACCCTTTTTAAGTTGGTTGCTAGACTACGCCAGCCTAGACATGGCGGCCAGAGATACTCTGGGGTATACACAAAAAGAAAATAAGAAACCGTGGATAACAAAGGATATCCTGAATTTAATAGAAGAAAGACAAAAATTCAAAAATAAATCAGACGAAACAGGAAAACAGAGATACAAAGCCATAAAATGGGAAATTATTCGCAAATGCAGGAAAGCTAAAAAACAATGGTTTGATAAAAAGTGCAAAAAGGTACAAACTAAGATGGAAGTAGGAAAGACAGATGAAGCATACAAACTAATTAGAATCAATTTTAGGGATATAAAACCGCATAGCAAAAATATAAGGGACGCGGGAGGAAACGTCATTATAGAAAATTTAGAGAAAGTGGGTAGATGGCAAGAATATATAGGGAATTTATATGCAGGAGATGAACTAACTGCATTAGAATAGGAATCAGGCATTGAAAATGATGACATGGAATATCCTATACTTAGAGATGAGTTTGAATTAGTATTAAAGGGTCTGAAAAATAGTAAGGCGCCGGGTACAGATAAGGTGCAAGCAGAGACTCTAAAAGCCGCTGGACAAGCAGTAACAAAACGTCTCTTCCAACTTGTAAGCTATATGTATGAGACAGGCTAGATACCCAAAGATTTTAAACGTAACATCATAGTAACTATACCAAAAAAGCAAGGCGCGGATAGATGTAAAAATTTTCGAACACTAAGTTTGACAGCACACGTATCAAAAATATTAACTAGAATTGTACAAAGACGAATGGAAAAACGGGTTGAAGTAATACTAGGAGAAGACCAATTTGGGTATAGGCAAAACAGGCGTACACGGGAGGCTATTTTAGCCATGAGAGTGATAATGGAGAAAACAATAGAAAAAGGGGAGAGCGTGTATATAGGGTTTGTAGATCTGGAAAAAGCATTCGACAATGGAAAATGGAAAAAAAATGTTCGAAACACTCAAAAAGATTGGAATGAGTTATAGGGATAGACGAATAGTACATAGCTTATGCAAAGAGCAAAGAGTAGTAATAGAATTAGAACACGAACGTCGAGAAGTATACATTACGAAAGAAGTGAGACAGGGATGAGCCCGATCCCCATTAATTTTTAACTTGTACATTGAAGAGGCAATGTATACTGTCAAATGCAGGAAGACATTTGGAATTACTATGCAGGGACAAAAAATTGATATGCTTAGATTTGCAGATGATATAGCGGTATTAGCATCTAGTAAGGAAGAGTTAGTAGCTGCTCTTAACGAAATGGAAACGGTTCTAACAGAGAGATACGGTATGAAAATTAACAAAACTAAAACTAAAGTACTAGTAAGCGAAGGAGAGGAAAATAAAGCAAAAACAAGAATACAAATATCTAACCCCAACTTACAAGAGGTTAAAGATTCCTGCTACTTAGGAAGCCAAATATCGCAAGATGGGAAAAGCACAAAAGATATAAAACACAAATTAGCATAAGGTCCTGCTACATTTAACAAGAAAAAGCAACTACTGTGTTCAAAGACAACAAACAGAAACAAGAAAAAGATTGTTTAAAGCATATGTGTGGAGCACAGCACTGTACGACTGTGAAGCCTGGACAGTAGGAAAAGCGGACAAGAAAAAGATATAAGCCTTTGAAATGTGGTGCTACAGACGTAGGATGAAGATATCATGGACAGACAAAGCTAAGAACAAAGTGGTACTGAAAATGGTAGGAGAAGAAAGAAATATGTGGAAAGCGGTAAAAAATAGGAGAGATAGGATGATAGGCTACATACTACGGCATGAAGGAATAGTGCGAAATATATTAGAAGCAGAGATAGGAAAAAGAGAAGAAGCGATAGACCTAGGTTAGACTACTGCACGCAGATAGTAAAAGATGTAAGCTGTAGGAGTTTCAGGGAGATGTTGTAACGTATTTTTTTTCTTGTTACACCAAGCCTAATAAATTAATAATAAAACAGATAAATTTTAAAGCATTTAATTCGTAAATATTCAGCCAATAAAAATTAAAGTATAATGTTCATAATAACACATAGATTCTAGAAGATATATATTCTGAGGCTTGTTACCAAGCGTTGTCCAGTTAATTATCAGCACTTTTGTTTCCAACGTCCAAGAGTGAAGTCGCTTTTTGTAGACTAGAGATAAAAGTCAAGATGGCCCGACTAAAACACGAGGCGTCTAATAGAGTCAAGAAGAAGAACTTGAGTTGAGAACATGGAACGATAATATACATCATTTAAGACAGTTGGTATAGATTAATACAATAAATTAAACTAATATATTTCACTTTAGTGCAATATCTTATGGACATATCTACAACAACAATTTTCAATGTTAAATTATAATAAATTTTCGTCGCAATAATTTAAAGCAGGCAGTTATGGTTTCGTTCTATCTATTTAACTACGCCGTATAGCAATGGTTTATTCAACAAAGAATCTTGGTACTTCAAACTCACTGATGATTAATACGCTGGAAAAATACAACAGCTGACGTCATGATTTTGCACCTGCAATTTATTTGGATACACGTGAGTGTTTGAAACTTTCCGTAACTTTGAAAGTATAGTAAATTATTATGAGATTTCCTACGTTGATTATTAGAGTAACAAAAATATAAAGTAGTTTTTAAAGTTAATAACACACCGAATAAATATCTAGTTTGTCAGTTATTTGTACACGCATACAATGTGTTTTAAGATATTTAGAATGACAACTTATGTCAGATAAAAAATAGTATAGATTCTGTTTCCTAATCTAGACGCCAGATGCAGTCTTGATTTAATTTTCACATTTTGCTTAAAAACATTCAGGTCATGTAAAAGCTTTTTATTGGTGCTGAAATTCGCGTATATTTTTTGTAGATTACAGTTAAATTTGAGTAGTTGCATTTTATGATCGCTATTTTTCTGATGATCAATCTTTGTTGTAAATGGTCAAGGAAGCGCTTCAATGATTATAGTAAAAATAAAATCATGTGTTATGAACTAATAAATTATCACATGTTTGCTTAAACTAAATTTTATAGAAATGATCAATTTATACATATTTATTTTGAAGGTTAAACTTCACTAAAATTCTTTTATAAAAATTTATGACAAGATAGTAAGCATATATATTGCAGTCACATGTATATAATCAGATTTCTATATATAAATAGAATTCCTTTTGTTTCCTTTGAAAGACGTTTTATTATACAACATTTAAATTAGGAAAGAGAAAACTAGAGCAAATCCTCCTTAAGTAAATAGACAGAGTAATGAAAATGAATCCTTTAGTATTTCACAGATGTTTAAATTCATTTATTCTATTTTTGGCATATGCTTCTGAAGACACAGATAGTGTCCATGTGGTGTTTTGTTTGTTCACAGGTAAAGCTGAGACAACTGTTTGACATCTGGTGGTTGAGGTTTTGGTAAGTGTGTGATAAAGAGTGAAATTCAAATTTTATGGCTATGATAGTGGTGTTAAGATAAGGTTTCCGCATTCCCTTATACAAACACAGTTAAATTTTGTTGGCACTTGTATTAAAAATACGGTGGCGCCTATTAAAAATATTTTTGGTCGATTATCCACCCATGACCCATGCTCATGATCTACCCAGAGCTAACACTCTACTAGCCGTTTAACCCCTAAGAGTTTTCTTTGTCTAAAGCCGTTTTCCATCTGACATTACCCTGGGCTTGGAGTATAAAGAAGAAAATCTCGACCTAGTGATATCAGATTAAAAATAGAGAGTTTTAGTATATAGCTGATAGTCACGAGGATAAAGGGTAATAAACTTACAAAAAGTTTTTAATTACCCCGTTTTTTATTACACTTACACTGGCGCCCAACGTGGGGCTCGAACCCACGACCCTGAGATTAAGAGTCTTCAGTTAGAGGCTCGAATAATTTCATTTAGAGGCTGGAATTTCATTTAGAGGCTCGAATTTCAGTTAGAGGCTCGAATAATTTCACTTAGAGGCTGGAACATTTAGTAGTTATTTTCATCACACTTATATTCACCGACTGAGGTTTGCTTTGATATTAGTAACGTCTTCTTTTAGTTTCATTTTTGTTAAAGTTTGTTACAGTTTATAGTGAGTTCTTCTTTATATAGTTAGGACATTCGTTTGTTTGAGATTTCATCTTCAAAAATTTTATAATTGAGTTACGTTAGAGGTATTCAGATATTTAATTATGGCAGAAACTTATAGCATCGTACATTTACTTAAAAATGAGTTAGAATATGAATTGAACATTAGAGGCATTGAAAATTCAAGACCAGTTTCAGATAAAAGGAAAATTTTAGCAAGGTTGTTGGCCAAAGAAACAGATAAACCCGGTTGTTTGATAGATCCTTCTTACTATAAAGTAGATTTCAAAGTAGAGAAAGAAGAGATTGAGTCTAGTATAGAGTCAGTTAAAAACGTTTTGTTAGAATTTATGGATGATCCCGCTGAGTCAATTTTTAAAAGGATAAGGTCAAGATTAGTACATCTTACAGGTAGAATTCAACGGTTAAAGCTCCTAAAGAAAATTTTGAGGAAATAGTGTTATTTCAAAATGAAAGTTTGGCTACTATTCTTGTTGTGGAAGCAGATCTGCATGAGAAATTAAATAAGGATACGAGTTCAAATCATAAAGATATTAATATAAATCCTATTGCTGCATCTAATGTGCCCATTCCAACGGTTACATATGTCACACAGTCAGTCCCTATTGGATCTTGGTCGATAAAATATTCAGGAAACCCATCTCTCTTATATCAATTTTTAGAAAACATTAGTGACATTGCACAGTCCCGAAAGGTATCTGAAATGGAATTGTTTAATTCTGCAGTTGAATTGTTTACCGGTGATGCCTTAGTATGGTATCGTTGCGTTCGTAGTTCATTAACAGATTGGAGTTCGTTGGTTAGTAGACTAAAGGAAGATTTCTTGCCAGCACATCCTGAAGACGATATTTGGGAAAAATCAAAATAGATTACAGAGGAATGGTGAATCAGTTGTATTGTTCATTGCTAATATGGAAAATTTGTTTAACCGATTACCTATTATTCCTGCAGAACACACTAAAGTTAGAATAGTCAAGAAAATTTATTGCCATATTTCATTCAGCATCTTGCTCTTACAGAGATAGAGGATATTAGTACGTTAGTTAAACTGTGTAAGAAGTTAGAAGAAGCTTCTTTAAGTAAACATAAGTCTGTTTCAGTTGCACCATATAGTCACAAGCAGCCTATTAATTATTTTAATCCACGTTTTAGAAACAAAACCCCTAGTTCATTTCAGAATGCTTCAAGTCGTGTTTATACCCCTACATCTTCACATTCCCCAGTACAAGTTCTTAATTCTGCTACCCCAATGACAGAAAAGAGTGGAGTAGGTAACTCATTTATTAAGCATAAATTGGTATGTTGGAATTGTTCACGTTATGGACATACTTTCAGTGTCTGTAGATCTTTCAAGAGATTATTTTGTTATGGTTGTGGTCGTAAAGGAGTGACTAGTATCACTTGTCCGTCGTGTCCAACTCAACGAGTAAAGGAACAGAAGTTGAATAACGATTCCCCTGGGTTTAGACAAGAGGCTACAGATATGTTGTGTGCTCGAGAAGGTCTATGTTGTAAAGAGGAGTGGTCGCGATGGCTTCAGGTAGTTAGAAATTTTTGCAGGAGTAGAGTTCCACCTAAAGCTAATGCATTGTTTGAGAAAAAGCCTTATGATAATCGCCCATATGTGATGGTAAAGTTATTCGACATGGATATTACAGGTTTATTTGATTCTGGATGTACTACATCGATAATAGGTTCCCTCGCCGTTCCAGTGATTGAAAAATGAAGTTGAATGTTTTACATCTGAAAAGAAAGGAGTATCGACTGCAGATGGTTCGTTAAAATTGGTAGAAGGTTCAGTTGATTTACCTATCCGTATCGGATCGGAATGTCGTATTTTGAACGCGTTAGTTGTACCTTCTTTGCCTCATGCCTTCATCTTTGGGACTGATTTTGCTAAATTGTTTGGTATAGTTGCTGACTTTAAAAGCAATTCTTGGTATATTGGCGATGATATGGGAAATCATATTTCTTATGTTGGACAGTCGTCCTTGCCTTTAAAGTATAAAAATAGTTTGTTTAGTTTAGAAGAATTGTCGACTGAGCATCGAAAGCAAGCTCAAGCAGTTATAGATACGTATAATGAAATAAGTAGTGAGAATAGATTGGGCCGTACTAATAAAATCGAAATGTTCATTGATACAGGCGACTCCAAGCCAGTTCGTAGGAAGCCGTACGTTATGTCGCCATATATGAACGAAATACTGAATAGAGAACTAGATGATATGTTAAAGTTAGGAGTGGTAGAACCTTGCGTTAGTCCGTATTGTTCTCCAGTATTATTAGTTAAAAAGAAGTCCAGTGACGAGTATAGATTTTGCTTCGATGGACGAATGTTAAATGATGTCACTAAGCATGACAGTTACCCTATGGCAAACATAGACAGGATTCTTAATTTATTACGGGGTGCTAACTATATTTCTAGTTTAGATATGAGAAAAAGTTTTTCTAGTATTTGGCGTCCCACAATTCGTTATATGTGACAATGGACCTCAATTGTCAGGTAGAATCTTTAAAACCCTTTGTAATAAATACGATATTCAGAAAATATGGTATAATACAGTTTATTCTCCGCAGTGTAATTTTGTGGAGAGGATTAACAAGACTGTGGGTACTGCTATTCGTTCGTATGTCGATACACACGATTCATGGGATTCAGAACTACCTCAAATTCAATATGCTATTAATTCATCAAAACATACTCTACAGGTTACACCCCTAATTTTTTACTTTTTGGTCGTAGTGTTCCAGTAAGCGGAAGATTCTACAGTGGTGGTTATATACCCAAAGACGATATTGAATTTATTCCAGGTAGCCGACCATTATATGTCTCGGATCGACAAGGGCTCTTCGATATCTTTAAAGAGGTGCATGGCAACTTACATGCAGCTTATGAGCGAGCAAGTCGCCAGTATAATTTGAGAAGAAGAAATGTGTGCTTTGAGGTTGGTGATAAGGTGTGGAGAGTGAACAAGGTTTTATCGAGTGCAGGCGATAAATTCACTGCTAAACTCGCACCAAAATTTGTTTTATGTGTGGTTAGGAGAAAGATTACTAATTTAGTTTATGAGTTGAGTAATATAGATGGTTCTAAGGCGGGTCGATGGCATGTCAAAGACTTAAAGCCATATTCTGCGACAGATGAAGGTGAAAATGAAGATGTTAAGAATGTTTCTGATCCTTAAGTACTTCTAATTATAGTTGATGTCAGTAGTGATTCCTTTTGGTCCATGTTTTAAACTCTTAAGTAGGACAAGATTAAAGTTAGTGAAATTTTTTTGGTTTGTTTAAAGTAATTTTTGTTTTAGTAGTAATAGAGCTTAATATGTTTGTTGATTTAGATGTTGCATGTGTTAAATGATAATTTTTGATGACGACAAGGATGTGTTAAATGATAATTTTGATGACGACAAGGATGTGTTAAATGATAATTTTGATGACGACAAGGATATGTTTATGGATTTTGAATGATGATATGTTTTTGAGGTGTTTGAGAGTGCAGCATATGCTTAGAGATGTTGCAGGTATATAGAGAAGAATATGTATTCGGTGAAGAGATGCGTATTCAGTTATGAGGTACGTGATGGAGATTATAGAGAGTGTTTAGTAAAGTGTTGAGTATAGTTATATAGTTAGAGTGTGATAGAGTATTAAGCATTAAAGGAATGCTTGAGTTTTGGTTTAGTAGTTTGAGACTAGGCCTGATGTGCTTATTCTTTATTGAGAGTGTACATGAGCTAAGAGAGTTCATGAAGAGTTTTTTTTGTGAGTTGCTGGTGGATGTCTCCCAGTAGGCTCAACGTATGATTTATTAGTGGTTTTGGAGTTCTTTGGTGATCAATCACTGATGTTGTAAAATTCTTAAGAGATATAGTTGAGTCTGTAGCATAGTAGTCGTACAGATAATGTTGTGAGGTGCTCACTCAAAGATCAAAGGTATCTTGTTGATGAATAAGTATTGTTAATACTTTGTCTGTTTCTCGAGTATTGGAGATTTGTTTCGTGAATGGACTTCGTAAATAACAGCTTTTGGTACTTGTTAAATTCATCGATTAGTTTAAATGTAATTAGCACTTGGAAAGTTATGTACATAAATCCTTAAGACAGATATAGTAAATTAGAGAAGAGTATTCGTTGTACTGATTTCTGTTTAATAGTAATTTTGTTATACATTCGATTTTGTTTATTACAGTACTAATTTATAGAAAAATATTTTTCGCTTCAGGTAAAATTTTTTTACTTTGATATGGTTGTTGCGTTTGTAACTATAGATGACATGCATCCACTGAGTGTTAGATTCCCCTAAATATTCTTAACTGATTGACGTATATACTGATTATGACTTCCCGAATTTGTCCCTTTATAGGCGTGTAGTACGCGCAGTTACTAATCACTCAATCCCATGCATTAATATTCCCCCATATCAATTAGTGAATGATTCTGTTTTTTTTGTTAAACTCATCGTTAGTTATAGTTAAAGTTTGTGCTGTTTTGTTGTGAGTTGTAAGAGGTTTATACAGTTAATAAGAGTAATTTTGAAGTTTCAGTCGAAAATTTTTTTTAGAAAAAATTCTTCCATACCTCGAATTTTTTCTCTTGGGAAGAGGCTGTGTAACGTATTTTTTTTCTTGTTACACCAAGCCTAATAAATTAATAATAAAACAGATAAATTTTAAAGCATTTAATTCGTAAATATTCAGCCAATAAAAATTAAAGTATAATGTTCATAATAACACATAGATTCTAGAAGATATATATTCTGAGGCTTGTTACCAAGCGTTGTCCAGTTAATTATCAGCACTTTTGTTTCCAACGTCCAAGAGTGAAGTCGCTTTTTGTAGACTAGAGATAAAAGTCAAGATGGCCCGACTAAAACACGAGGCGTCTAATAGAGTCAAGAAGAAGAACTTGAGTTGAGAACATGGAACGATAATATACATCATTTAAGACAGTTGGTATAGATTAATACAATAAATTAAACTAATATATTTCACTTTAGTGCAATATCTTATGGACATATCTACAACAACAATTTTCAATGTTAAATTATAATAAATTTTCGTCGCAATAATTTAAAGCAGGCAGTTATGGTTTCGTTCTATCTATTTAACTACGCCGTATAGCAATGGTTTATTCAACAAAGAATCTTGGTACTTCAAACTCACTGATGATTAATACGCTGGAAAAATACAACAGCTGACGTCATGATTTTGCACCTGCAATTTATTTGGATACACGTGAGTGTTTGAAACTTTCCGTAACTTTGAAAGTATAGTAAATTATTATGAGATTTCCTACGTTGATTATTAGAGTAACAAAAATATAAAGTAGTTTTTAAAGTTAATAACACACCGAATAAATATCTAGTTTGTCAGTTATTTGTACACGCATACAATGTGTTTTAAGATATTTAGAATGACAACTTATGTCAGATAAAAATAGTATAGATTCTGTTTCCTAATCTAGACGCCAGATGCAGTCTTGATTTAATTTTCACATTTTGCTTAAAACATTCAGGTCATGTAAAAGCTTTTATTGGTGCTGAAATTCGCGTATATTTTTTGTAGATTACAGTTAAATTTGAGTAGTTGCATTTTATGATCGCTATTTTTCTGATGATCAATCTTTGTTGTAAATGGTCAAGGAAGCGTTTCAATGATTATAGTAAAAATAAAATCATGTGTTATGAACTAATAAATTATCACATGTTTGCTTAAACTAAATTTTATAGAAATGATCAATTTATACATATTTATTTTGAAGGTTAAACTTCACTAAAATTCTTTTATAAAAATTTATGACAAGATAGTAAGCATATATATTGCAGTCACATGTATATAATCAGATTTCTATATATAAATAGAATTCCTTTTGTTTCCTTTGAAAGACGTTTTATTATACAACATTTAAATTAGGAAAGAGAAAACTAGAGCAAATCCTCCTTAAGTAAAAAGACAGAGTAATGAAAATGAATCCTTTAGTATTTCACAGATGTTTAAATTCATTTATTCTATTTTTGGCATATGCTTCTGAAGACACAGATAGTGTCCATGTGGTGTTTTGTTTGTTCACAGGTAAAGCTGAGACAACTGTTTGACATCTGGTGGTTGAGGTTTTGGTAAGTGTGTGATAAAGAGTGAAATTCAAATTTTATGGCTATGATAGTGGTGTTAAGATAAGGTTTCCGCATTCCCTTATACAAACACAGTTAAATAATGTTGGCACTTGTATTAAAAATACGGTGGCGCCTATTAAAAATATTTTTGGTCGATTATCCACCCATGACCCATGCTCATGATCTACCCAGAGCTAACACTCTACTAGCCGTTTAACCCCTAAGAGTTTTCTTTGTCTAAAGCCGTTTTCCATCTGACATTACCCTGGGCTTGGAGTATAAAGAAGAAAATCTCGACCTAGTAATATCAGATTAAAAATAGAGAGTTTTAGTATATAACTGATAGTCACGAGGATAAAGGGTAATAAACTTACAAAAAGTTTTTAATTACCCCGTTTTTTTATTACACTTACAATGTGTAAGCTAGTTCAGAATAGAAATCAATGGAGATACGCATCCAACCAGTCCCAAGATGGATAAAGTAATGACGCAGAAAGAAACTGTACTTATGCATGATGATTATTATAAGCAACTACAAGAATTGGTTGTTCAATATTCTCGAATAATGTTAATTGTGTGAAAGGATTTACTGGAAAACTATTATTCCGGCAAATGTCTAAGTGTTGGGAGATCTTGGCAACCACAGGCTGCTTAACCCCCTTTACTGAATCTCGGTGAAATAGGGCATAAAATTAGAGAACAATAGAAGGAGAACCGAGCTCTATACATGCTGTGTGAGAATTTCAGGTAACTGTGTATAGCTCAGAATATAAATAAGTGTAGGTACGTGTCCAACCAGTTTTGAGACTAAAAACCTAATGACGAAAAAATAAGAGCAGATAAATCTGATGATTATTATAAACAATAACAGGTGTCCGTTGTGAAATATCTGCAACTAATATTGACTGTGCGACAAGATATACTGAAAAAAATATTACATCCAAAAATGTTTAAGTGCAGCCACAGCTGCTTGCCCCCCTTCACAACCACTGAATGTCGGAGAAATAGGGTATATAATTGTAAAACAATAGAAGGGGACCGAACTGCATCTAACAAGAAAGAACAACGTCTATGATGAAAGACAACAAACATAGAACAAGAAGAAAATTGTTGAAAGTATATGTGTGGAACACAACACAGTATGCTTATGAAATACGGGCAGTGTGAAAAGCAGACAGAAAAACGGTAGCAGTCTTTTGAAATGCTGTGCTTCAGATGTATGAGGATGATAGCATGGACAGACAAAGTTAATAACAAATAGGTTATAGACATAGTAGGGGAACAAGGATATCTAAGAAAAAAATATGAGAAATAGTAGGGCCAAATACGTTCTAAAGCATTTTTGGGGAATAGTATGAGATATATTACAAGCAGAGATAGGAAAAAAGAGGTAGATGTAGACTTAGATCAGATAGTGATAGATGCAGATTGTGCAAATTTCAGGGAAGTCTGTAGGTTAGTTCAGAATAGGAAACAATGATGGTACGCGTCTAACCAGTTCCAGGACTGAAGACTTAATGATGAGCTAGACTACGACCTTTCTTTGCACCAATAGCTCCATGAGAAGGAACGTAGATATTTACGCATTCTTACATGGAATATTTGTTACATGTCAATTAGGCAGATCGCATGCCCGTACAGAAGTCGTAAAAATATTGCACAATTTTTACTAACGGTATTATTTAAACCATTTTCAAGACGAGAATGATTAAGTATACTAAGACTAAATTTATCTTATATAAAGTTATATAATGTTTGCAACGATTCGCTGCTTAAACCTTACCATAACATAACTTAATAAACGTCTCCATGACATAACTCACAATTAATTAGCGGTCTGGCATATTGGCAGCAATTCGTTGCTTAAGCCTTATCATAACATATAACTTAACACTTTTCCTTTTTTGGAGGTGATAATCAAGAAATATTTCATTTCCTTATAAATGGGAATCATGAAACATGTTGGAGTTCTTTAACAACCATCAGGTTGCTAATATCTATCTAGAGCCAAAGCCAGGTAGATAAAAAAAGATAGAAGAATAAGGAAGACCTAGACCAAGCTATATTAGTTAAATTATTAGAAATTTAGGTTGTGAAGAGTATGTAGAACTTTTTAGATTAGCACAGAATAGAAAATAAGTTAGAGCTGCGTCAAACCGACCTGAAGTAAGATCGAAAACAAAATGATGATGAAAGTTAAATTGCTGTAAAGCCAACTAATAGACCCTTTATTACAGTGTTTGCGGCACTAAAATACCAATGACGTTGTTCCTCTTTCATTGATTCTACAGGTGTGGTTTCAGTAGTCCATCTAGATTAAACAAACAGTGAAGTTCGTTGTTTATTTACCTGCAACATACTGAATGGGTCAGAATAACTCGAGTATTGTTGAACTTAAATAAATTGTAAATACAAACAAGTTGAAAATGCAAGGCATTGTCGCAACGAACTTCCAAATGTAGACTTACTTTAAAACAATTTAAAGAAATTAAAATTATTATGTTGTAATAATTATAAGTATTCAGATAAAATAAAAATTAATTCCCCGGAGGGGGGGGGGTCGGGTATCCGTTGTCAGATTTTGTGGGGGGTACCATATTTCGACTCAGCTATGTTAGGGGAGTCCAAATATGTATCGCACATTAATTTTGGACCTATTTGAAATTTTAATTTTCCCGACGGAATATCGCGGGGGCACGGCGTCCCCGTGGCCCGATTTCAACTGACATCAAAACTTAAGCTCAGGACACCGAGCTGAATCGATTGATGTATCACACATTGATGTCCGACCATTAGAAAGGCCTCGGACGGACAGACGGACAGACAGACGGACGACAAATCGATTTCATAAACGAACGAAGTTCGTTGAAAATGAAAGCCTTAATGCTAGCATTTAACAATGAAAAACTGAAACTTTGTTCTGAAAATGATATCAGACAGATGATGTCCGTGTGCTACAATGCATTAATGTAGGCGTTCCTCAAAGTTCCGTATCATCCTCTCACACAGTCGATGCCAATTGCCCTAGCCCCTGTAGTGATGGCGTCTTTCAACTCTTGCAGGTCGAAGTTAAATGACGCACACCTTCGTCTTTAGATGTTTCCATAAAAAATAATTACAAGCTCCGAGGTGTGGGAAACAAGCAAGCTACTACACATCACCGAAACTAAGATTACGTGTTCACGGAAAATACGATATCTAACTTCCATTGAGGCTCTAACTGTAAGTTCTGTGGCGTCATCTTGTTTGAACAAAATACTTCTTGTATTCATTTTGGAATCAAAAAGTTATTCAAAGTGAAAACATAAATCTCGGAGTTTAAAGTTAGAGATACCCTCCAATATTTTCGAAAAAATATGTTCCTATCATCGCAAGACGGTTTGCAGCACACCAAACGGTGACCTTCTCACTGTGAAGTGGGGGTTGAGGCAGTTCACGGGGGTTTTTTGTTGCCCAGTATCGATATTTCTGTTCCGCTCAAATGAAAATGAACCTCCCCACTTATTAACACTAATGATTCATTTTTATCAACAAAATCATTTGCGTTGTGCATCCATATTCTCCTTCATTTAGCTGCTGGAGAAACATAAGCTTGTAGGGACGAAGTGAAAGTTTGGTGTAAAGTTCCGCAAAGTGTTCGACTACTCGTTTGAAGTGCTACAGCCTATTTTCGGACAGAACTCTATGGACTTTGAATTACCGCTTTCTTGGCTTTTTCTACGGAAGTTGGTGTCCTTACCATTCGAGGACGACCTTGAGATTTGGGACTAATTGCAGATGCTCTCGTTCTAAAATTCTGTACTTACCCTTTTATTGTGTCACGTTTCGAAACTGAACTGTTATGACCAATATTGCATCGTTGGCAAAAGCGTCGCTGCTCGAAAATAACAGACTCGCTCAATTTTAGATACTCCTCAACTGAGTATGCACGATCCTCGCTTGTTCAGATAACCATTGTGACTAACCAACGGTAAACATGTCTAAATCGAACGACATTAGAGGCGACCCTATATTCCCTTCCCTTCGCATGTAATACCCGTTCCAAACACACTCTTTCATTCCGTCCCACCGTGTATAAGAACAAACGGTTTGGTAGGGATACCTGGTAAAGGATAAACAAAGGTAATTTTAGATACAAAAATTGCGCGTACAATTGCATCATCGCCGCTGTCGTTTTTCTTAACTGTCCACCACTCCTTGTACGCATCAGGTTCCTATTCATAGAAACAATGACGAATACCTATTTTAAAGCGTGGAAGGCGTTTATGCCGCAAAATACATAATAATAATTAATTCTGCCCAAATTCTGCTAGGAACTAAAAACCGCATAATACTAAATAATAAAAAGTAATTTAAGAAACCCCGAGGAATTACGCGATTATTTTCTAGCGAATTACAATGTGTAATACCACTAGATGCTAAAACGATTTTATACAACTATGTGTATAATACTTTAAATTAATCATTACAAATCCCCTGTGATAAGTTATTAAAATAAGATCATTGTGAAGCCAAATGATCCGTAACATATTGCCATTTAAGTGTTCCAACACTAAGTTATAAATGCGTCTGCATTACTGCAATTAACAACAGAGCAAATGCTTTAAATTTAATTTGTTAATTATTGTATCTAGCTTTGATGGTAAGAAAATTGTTTATTTTTAAGTTATAGAGACAGACTTAGTTTATACTTTTCAAAAATGTATTACGTATTTCATAAGCACGAATGCAGCTTAATGGAAAAGAGCGACAGAAAGTTTAGAATGCAATATTGTGTAATTAGATTTTTCAGGCAAGCATTCGTTAAAATTCCCTGATACTAATTGTTTCTGAAATAGAAAAATCTGCTGACATGCCTGAATACATTCTGAAGCCAAATAATAGTCGAGCTATTGTGTTTAATACAGTTAATCAGTTTATTGAATATTATAGCAACAGAAATTTTGCCTTACTACAAAAATACGTATAACTATAAACTATTTATTTGCAGTTCACGCAAAAAATTAATTATTACTACTGGATACAAATTAAAGAGTAGTTTCAGAAAAACGATATTATTCATATGGTATGTACTGACATCACTTACATTTCCTGTTAGCTAATTTTCTATCTCCTTACTTCAATCACCGTCTACTTTCTAATGGCGCTCGCATTATACGTCTTGATTATAATCTGCTTATTATGACATGTTTTCAGATACGTCATTTTTCCTTTATCGTATGTCGAGCATTTCATAAAACATTGCGAACCTTTCAGCTGTTACTTAATATTTACTGCTATCTATGATATAAACAACGGAGCCAATTTAGTATAAACAATAAAGATATAACAAATTAAGTGCTTAAAAACACCATCTTGCGCCCGTAGTTAGATTGATTCTGCACATGAAATATTCTACAGACTGTTTTAAAAATAAACATGTGAAAATTAGTTTACGTATTCGAGCTTCACTTATTATTTGGGTGTTTCTAGTTGATACTATATACATAAACTTCTTAACTTCATTGGGTAACCCTTTCAGCGTATTACTACTTGCTTTTCAAAGTAATCTTCTTTTTCTCATAATAAGGACCGATTACTTCCGCCAATAACTTCGAAAGTAACCATCAATTGAGTGTGCTTTTAATGTTTGTTTATTCTTGCACTTTGTATGTTATCATTTTTCAAATATTAATTCTAGTGACCGTCGACGATAATTGATATAGTGTTAACTTATACTGTTAATTATTAAGTGAAAAGAAAATCATAGACAACTGTAGCATGACTTTCTTAAATTTCTTCATTTCAAATGTATACAACACAACTTGTGGTAAATCACTTGTATCAACATTATATCGCGTTATTATTGTGATCTTATTTGTTTAACTCTAGCTAGTTAATAAGACTTTTAATTTTGTCACTTTGAGCCATTTGTAATTGCCGCGATCCTTAAATGTTGTTTTATTTAGTTTAATCCGTATGTTATCTCGTGTTAGTTTTAACTATATTTGTTTAATTTATTATTTAACGATTTATTCTATTTTTTTAGTTTGATCTGCGTTATTTACATTATCCTTTAATTTTATTTATTGGTTTTCTGTTTACTGTTTTTTGTATAACTTTTTGTACTATATTATCGTATCATTCTTTAATTCTCTTTAGTAATGTGATTTATGATTCTTTAGTTGATTTTTTAGTAATAATGTTATTTTCTATTTCTTTATTTTGTGAAAGGTACATTATGCATTTTATGAATTAGGTTTTTATTTATAATATCTTCTACATAACTGAGAAACAAATCTAAAAAAAGACATTATTGTGCCGCATTTTTTATCGTAATATTTGTCTAATAAATGAATCAGCTGATGATAGGGAAGCTAAAATTCAATTTGCCCTGAATGCAGTTACTTCTTAATATTGCTCCGTCTACAAATTAAAGATTCAAATGAGTGCCACTGGAGGTGCACGTGTCACACAACATGCTTTTTAAAATATTCTCTCCCTAATGGCAACCAACGATTACTTTAAAAAATAACTGTAAAGTCTGTAACAGTTTAGCTTGTTGATGCTGCGTGTTTCTTATTATTGTTCTATGATCGCTATCATTTTAGATAGATTGAATCTTACGTTGTAGATACAATAGATATTTATTTAACCAGTTATGAAAAACTAATTTTGTTTGACAAATGTAATATTTGCCAAAACGAGCGAACGCAGTGAGCGAGTTTTGCAAATTACATGAGTCAAATAAAATTAGAGTTTCGCAACGTGTTAAGTACAATATTTTATCTAACCCGCTTTAAAATATAATAAAAAGATTGTGAGATTCCATCAAATGCAAAAAAATTCGGCTTCGTCACTTTCCATGAGCGTTGCTATGGAATTAATATTTATGCCAATAACTTTTGTCAGTGCTAAATTTTTGATTACAAATTAAATCGAAAATGAGCGATTCGGAATTAGATATACCTTTCGAAATAGAAGAGTCTGCGCATTTAGCTATAAATTCGGCAATTCCTAGCATCTATGTTAAGGGCAGAACTTAACGACAAAAAAATATTAACATCCACAAATATACAACTTTAGTAGCATTTCTAAAGAGAAGATCTGCGGGTTATCACTCAAAAAAAAATGTATGATTTTTACAAAGAATAACTTTGGATAAGGAGGAAGGACATTCTAAAGTAAGCATTTCGAAGAATGAAATAAATGTGCCGTCAGGTTTAGGGCTTGGTTTTAGTAACTGTGTTTTCAATAATTTTGTCGTTAACGTATATACAAGCAAATCTATTAACTAATTTTTAAGTTCTAATTAATATTTACTTCTTAAATAAAGGCTAAGTGTTCAGTTACATAAAATTTCATTACATCACTAGTGATCTAATGGACTGACAGTTATAAAAAATTTTACGTCACATAACGCCAAAAATACATTTAAAGTTTGATATTTTGTAACGGAGTTAGATAATTAAACTACATAAAACAAAATTAGTAAGCGTTTTAGTAACGGATGGCGGTGTTTTGAATAGATATATTAAAAATATACAGTGTAAGTATACAAATTGTATCAAGATGGCGTGGCACCACATTTGATTTTTCTATACTCCACCCAAAGGCACTACATCGGCCAGGAAGCGATTTTTTCCTTATCTAGAAAAGTTTCTCAAGCCGTTGCTATTTCAAACAAAAGTAGGAATTTTTAATGTGTGTTACAACACATACACGGGACCTCAATTTTACGTCTCATCCTAACGAGGGCGTATTTTTGTAAAAAACACCCGCCTAACATTTTGCAGACAGACCGTGTCGGGTTCAGATCCCGGAACCTTGGGCACAGTAGTCACACGCCCACCAACTAGGCCACGGAGCCGCCCAAAGATGGCGTGATAGCTGCAACGTATTTAAAATTGTTGTTTTGGTATAAAGTGGAGTAGTGGTGGGATGTGGGAGATGGATGGTGGTAGGAGGTTGGAAGTACGAGGTAAAAGGAGGTGGAAGGTGAGAGGTAGTAGGTGGTGGAAATGGGGGGGGGGTTGAAGGAGGTTGGAGGTGGAAGGCTGACGGTGACATGTGGGAGAAGGTGGAATATGGGAGGTAGTGTGCGGAGGTGGAAGGTGAGCGTTGGGAGGTGAGAGATGAATTGCGAAAGAAGAGACAGGCTGTTACAAAGACGACCAAATTGATCTACTTAAATACTTGATCCGAAAAAATCAAATTTTACATTTAAGGTGATTTAGAGATTTTAAAGAGCGCAACTCGGATGGTAAGAACAGTTTTCCCAAAACGACCGAGCGAGGAGTTATGGTGTCCAAATAGTGTCAAAACACCAAAATTTGGTTTTATGTCAGGTACTCGATTGATGATATCTGTTATAGATTTGGAAAAATAATTTTTTTTTCTGGTTTATCTTAGTCAGAAAATCGATTGTTGATACCTGTTTCATTTCTTAATACATGATCCATGAGGTATATCTTCCAAAAATTCGAAAATATGCTTTCTAGTAACATAATAGAGATCAACTTAAGTTCAGTATTGGGATCCATGGAACTTCTTATCATAATTTAAATAAGAATTACTAATGTGAACCTACATCTGGAATGGGACTTACCAATACAAAAAACGGTTCAAAATTAGAAAACAAACACACCACTTGTGCTACACGAAGTACAACACTAGTAGGTTTCAGTTTTCGAAAATCTACTTTGGTTCGTATTGTTTAAGTTTGTGCCACCAACAATAGAGATGATACAAAAGTACAAAGAATAATTAATGGCTTTCAGAGAGATTGACTTGATTTAAAATTTAGGGGTGTAGATTTCCAGACCATCAAAAAAATCAAAATTCTGAAGCTCGTACTACGCGTACTATTTCAACACAATTCATGGAGTATAGACAGTAGAGGTGCATTATTTCACGTTGTTTAGACACGCAATAGAAGTGTTGAACCACGTTTCAACAAAATGCACCTGAATGTGCACATCGTTACAATATACAACATTAATAAATCAACAAATCAAAAAGGTGCATAAGTTTGATATTGATAACGACTGAAAGAAGTTGATATAATTTGAAAAATTACCTAGTGAATTAGAAAATGTTTAATTAGTTGATATACTGAAATATAATGGCGAATGCAAAAAAAAGCAATGTTCTGAAAATCAAACTAGTACTTGCGAAGGCAAACAAGAAGAAAAACAAAATATATTATTATAAAACAATTTGTTTTTAATAATATTATCAGATGTAATTGTAGAACAGTCTTAATGTATTTAGATTTAGCTGTCAGACTACAAATTTTGCTTAGTGATAATCACCTAACCTTTTAGGTTGTTGATCGGTTTCTTTTTCTTCAAAGAAATTTATAGGTGCTTTTAAATTTTATGCTACAATTGTTTTATAATACGGCTAATCGCTTTGCTTTTGCGAAATACCCTGCATTCTAATAATTCCTGCCGTTAATTTCAAAACGTTAAACGATGTGAAGTCTTACTTATATCTTAGACGATAGAGAAGCTTGAAAATATTTTAAAGTACAAAGCATTCACAACAATATTGTTATTTACGAAAGGTTATTCAGAATATAATGGTGTATTGGTACGGAGTGATTTCGTTAATAATAGAAACATTAGCTACGCGTAAATCATCGCATTCATAAAGGAACTGCAAACAACCTTCCTTGAATGTGAAAGCTCACGTAATGGACTTTCTAATCGAAATCGATTGTTAATGACAGCCTAGCAACACCAATAAAGCTCTTTTGACATCTTGTTTGTTTTTTTTACGAACTACTTTGTAGAAAACTGCAACAAGTCGATGTATAAAATTTCATTTAAGGGATGTTACACAAAACAAAATTGAAGTGCTTGAAAATCAAGTTTTTTGTGCTCGTAGTACTTATATAAGAAATTCAAAACATCAAGTTATTTTGTGAGATTGAATGCAAAGACTATTAACATGTTTTGTATCAACGAATTTTTGTCATTAGAAATCGAAGTAATTTAATTTTTTTATGTTAGAAAGCAACTCCCGTATTTTTCTTTCTGAAATAGTCTTTATTTATGTTTTTGTTGGTTCTCTCGTAGGCTAAAGTGAACCTTTCAACTAACAAGTAGCTGATTTTGTTCTTTATCAACAACAGAAGGTTTTTAAAAACATTTATTACAACTTGGTACTATGAACAGTTACACATGATGTGTATATACATCTAACTTAAAATATAAACTAAACTATGAAGTGATTTTAAAATAAAGTCTTAACTTGAAGTGAAGTTCGGGGCGTTTGTATCTGGTATTTATGTATTTTCTTCCACGACCCTTTGCATTGGTCGTGTGTGAACAACCTTGGTTCCCATACACTTGCGTCGTTTATCCGTCTTCTAGAGGGTTTATGTCAGACATAAAATAAATATTAAGTGAGATAAATCAGATTGTTAAGGGTGCTTGTTACCCACTATCGTATGTTTCCTATAATAAAAGTTTAAGGGTAACTATGATTAATATGACAAGTTTAACCTAAAGTAAATATCTATATTTCTAATCTTGAAGGGTCGCAGTCCGCTCTCACGGATGTTTAGTCTATACACCCACATGTGTTAATTATGAGGGTGACTTTTATTACTATGTCTACAATTAATGTGTCTACAGTTGATAGGTTTAATATAAAATAAATATATGTACATTTCCAATTTTGAAGGAAATGCAATTTGTTTTCACAAATGTAATCTTAATATAACTTATACGTAACTTATACAATACATAACTAGCTAATGCTGCCTTGAAGACCTGAGAATATTCTTCTTACCATTCAGGGTAGTTAGTGATCACCACGGCATAAAGTGGAATGTGCAATGCAGAACTTCAGGCTATGTGGCGAGAAGAATAAACATCAGATGAGGAGAATATTTTTATAAGAATTCCTAAGCAACCTCTTGTTTTTTAAAGTTTTGCTACAAATGATGAATACTAAGGCGTTGAAGTGCGTATTTACTATTTAGAAAAATTTGCGGAAAAGGTGCTTTATTATATTTATTTGGAATTGTATTACAAAAACCAAGGTAAGTGTAATTAAACAAACAGATCTGGATGTAATCAATTAGTGCATTAAACCTTGTGGCAACGATCGATTACGTCAATTAATATATTTTAACACCTAAACTCTTGCAATTGCTTTACTATTAAAAGAATTCGATTAACAACATTATATTGACATCATTTATCATTTAAATTCAAAACTATTCAATTCCAAAATGCTGATTTCTTCATTTTTACCAACAATGCAGTGTGCACTGGCACCCTTATTGCGGAAACTAAAAGAACAACAATGTAACGAATTTCCTAATTGTCTTTGACATTTATTTCCAATATATACAAGACTAAAGATTATTCCTCAAAATCACAAATATTTAGTCTTGTTTGCATTAGTACTCGCTATTTATAAGCACTAATTTAATCTTCTAAATACGAGGAATTAAACACTATTTTAGCAATAATTTTACTGGTAAATTATTCTGTAAATTAGATTTGTATCATGTAAGTGAACTTATATCTACATCAATTTATGTACATCGCATGTTTATTAGGGCCTAATCTATAGCAACGGGGTTCGCACCTATACACAACAGAATGTAAAGAAGTCTAGTATGTGAGTATTCAAATCTTACGAGAAAAACCCTATTGTATTGTGATATCTGTCCGTCGATCATTCTTATCACTAGACAGATATGGTTGTATATGAATCATCATATGAGGCTGCTATAGTAAAAACCGAATAAGCGTATTTTTCAGAATGTTCCACATACTTCCTAATTACTGTTACAATGCAACCCTTTTTAAAACTGTTTTGTTACAAAATATTTTGCGAACCGGAAGTTGGATGTCCCTGCGATGATAGGAAGAACTTGAGCCATTCTTACATTTCACATACTTGTGGAAGTAGCAATCGACATTCCTAATGGCAAATTTGGACCCCGGTCTTCTGGAATAGCACATTCAATATGTTTCGTACCCAACTCCCGTCCAATCCATTAAATTCACAAGCAATCTAATTACGAAGTCTTTATTTTGAGGCTGAACATCCCATGGTTTTTCCGGATGAATGTTTCTCATTAATGTAATAGGGGATTCCTCAATACTGTATGAAGCGCATGATTGATGTATTTCTCCACTCTGGCCAGATTATTTTCGCAACTTCTGTGATGTTGAAATGACATCATTCTTAGAATTTTGCATGTCTCTTGTATAAATCTCTCTGCTGGATTCCGTTGCGGATGTCGATTGCTGCAGAAGACAACCCCTATCTTTTGATCTTTCCAGTGAGATATCAATCTTGCATTGTTGAAGTATGTGGCATTGTCAGCTAAAATTTTCGTGAATTTTCCCATTTCCTGGATAAATTGTTCCAATTTCTGTATGGTACCTATAGTGCTACAATCCTTTGTAGGAAACAATTTCGTATATTTTGAAAAGAGATCAACTATGACCAAGATGTGCTTGCTTGTTTCGTTTCCTACTAGGTACCAAATTGCTTAAATAGTCTATAGCTATCAAGTCTAAAGGATTATCTACTTGAATACTCTTTATTATGTTAGTATAGTTTTTATAATTTTCTAGTATACATAAATGACATACACTGATCACCTCCTTAATAATCCTCCAATCTCGATTAGTATAAAAATTTCCCGAAACAGTAACCATAATTTTCTAATTCCAATATGCCCATACTTAACATGCAAATCTGAAATGATTAACCTAGCATGTATCCCATCCAACATATATAACTCTCTATCATTCAGATGTTTTATGAGAAAGCCCTCAATAATCTCTAAACCCTTATAATTTTGACTCTCTCTCATCATTTCTTTTAGTGTTAGAATACTCTCACTACTCTTTTGCATCTTCAAGATCCTCTCATGTGTATACACCGTATCATCATGCCTTAGATTGTGCATTGCAATGAAAATGTCTTCTGTTTTTATGTTGTTAGTCTCCTTGTTACGACTAAGTCGTCAGCAACCACATTATCTTTTCTTTTTACATATCGAATCTCAAAATCGTAATCTTGCAACCGAAGACTCCACCTATTTACCCTTTTGTTTGTAAATCTCATATTGCCCTATGAACATAATGCCGAATGGTATGTTTCTACAATGAAGTGCCTGCCTATGAGGTAGTACTTTAATTTAGTCACAGCGAATACCACCGCGGCCATTTCTTTCTCACTGACAGTGTAGTTTATTTCATGTGCTTTTAGCGTTCTCGATGTAAATCCACAATCCCCTCTTGAACTTGGTATAATTCTGCTACTAAGGCACAATCGGAGGCGTCTGTACGTAGAATAAATTCTTTGGAAAAATCCGGGTGTCTCAATATAACTTGATGATAAAATTGCTCAATTAAATTTAAGTATGTTTGCTCGTGAACCTCGTCCCAGGACCATCTAACTCTTATCTTAAATAACTCAAATAATGGAACTACTTTTTGACAGAAGAACGGAACAAACTTTTTGTAAAAGTTCATCACTCCCAAAATAGCTCTTAATGTTCTAATATTTCTAGGTCTGAGATATTCTAGATTTTCCGACAGGCGATCTTTGTTAATAAATATGCATTGTTTACTAATCTGATATCCCAAAAAGTTCACTTGGTGCTGAAAAAATTTACATTTTTCTAGATTTTATTTTAATGCTGCTAAATTCAACTCGAGTAAAATTCTGTCTAAATGCACAAATTGCTGTGGTATATTTGTACTGAATATCAGGATATCATCCACGTAATGGATACAGAACTCCTCGTATAGTCCCAAAATGCACTGCAAAGCCTTAACTAAGGCCGCGGTACTCGTAGATAGGGATGGACACGAACCGAACAGGTTCGAGGTGCGGTTCGAGGTTCGGTTCGATTTTTCGAACTGAACCGAACCGAACCGGACATTTTTTTTTCGAACCGAACCTCGAACCGGACTGGCAAATTTTTCGAACCGAACCGAACCTAGCTCAAGGTTCGGTTCGGTTCGAAAGGTTCGATTTTTTAAATAAAATTTAGTTTAAAAATTTAATTTTCACTAAAAACATGTCAATCTTAATTTCTCCCAAGTGCACATTTTAAAAATCTCTAGTTGCAGACATATAAGAAATAGAAAGATTCTCTAATGTACATAGTCATCGAGTTTTAAGCCAATAGGTAAAAATGTAATAAGTAGTAGTGCTACATATCTAATAAATGTTGTCATCGAAGCACGTTTATAGATTAGTCCAATTTGTGTAATGCTCCTTACTTCAAATTTTTGCTTGTTTACAACTTGTATTAGGTATTAAAAAAACTCGAAATAATTTTGAAAATTTGGTTTTAAAAACAGACTTATTTTATTTAATGAACAGAAGTTGTGTTGAAAACCATCTTAAACATATACAAGCCGAGGTCACGGTTTAGAGATTACAGAATTTTTCAGAATAAACGAAACAATTTAATTCTTAATTAAGTATGTATTACTAATCCATCATTTTGAATTTTTTACTTTTGAATGAAAACCAGCTCTGTATTAATATTAAAAAATGTGACTTGTAGCAAAAACTAATCTCCCTTTTTTTTTTAACATAATCGCTCAACAGATGGTGTTACAAAAAGCATGGTACCATAATATTTACTGTTTATTTAGCGTGGCCATTACCACCAACGTCTTTAGAAGTAGCCGATACTCCAGAAGAATGACCCCGAACTTTCTCCCAAAACCAAAGGTTGAAGTTTATGACTCATGGCGGCATAAACTTTTCAATCAATGCCGACATAAAATAACACAGTATAATGCAAAAAATAAGTAGACATAATGCCCGTGCCTTAAATACTGTTATATTTTTTTATGAAAAACGTAGACGCTGTTTGAGGTAGATATACGATTCTTTCCGAGAACCATCTGATATTGTCTTTTAAAAGAAATAATTATAATAATAATAAAGATAAACTGACAAACAGCTTTTTGTTTGTACTGTATAACAAATCAGCAACACCTTATTGTCTTAATACTTTTTTTTATACTAACTAAAAATAAATAAAAGTAATGGCAAAGATCGCGTGATATCGTTCTTGCACGGTAAAATAACTTTAGTAAAAATCACCAATTATTAACACATTCTAAATTTTAGAGGTGGCTTTCACTATTAACCTAATTGTAATTACGCTTTGTTAAAGATAGTACGTATTGAAAAAACAAACCTGGACAAATAGTATTAATATGATTTATGTTACTAAAATCTAAAGCAAATTAATGTTGGGTTTATTTGAAAGTAGCAACTACCAAACATAAAAACTACATTAAACATTTAAATTGTTGTAGTTGAACGCACTAGTTGTTTAAAATATTAAAATGTCGAACCGGTTCGGTTCGGTTCGAGGTTTGGTTCGTTTTTTTCGAACCGAACCGAACCGAACCGGAACATATTTTTTCGAACCGAACCTCGAACCGAACCGGACTAAAAAGATTTCGAACCGAACCGAACCTAGGGCTAGATTCGGTTCGGTTCGGTTCGAGTCCATCACTACTCGTAGATAAACCAAATGGGACAACTTTGAACTGATAAATGCATCCTTCTACGGAAAATCCCGTGTACTTTTTTGATTCTTTTGAAAGCAGAATTAACCAGAACGAATATTTAAGATGAATTTTTGAAAATACCTTTTCATTGCCTATTCTTGCCAAAATACTATCCATTGAGCGTGGACAGCTATATTGTGGTTTTGTACGTTGATGTATTTTCTCGCATTCAAACATAATCTAATACTACCATAATTTTTCTTTACTACAACTAAAGCAATTACAAAATATGTTCTCTCTATGATACCCTCACTTAACATCTTTTCTGTTTCATTCTTGACCTGTTTTCTATATACTGCTGGTATTGGATAAATTTTGGCATTAAATGGTTCAGTATACGTAACTTCTAATTTGTGTTCATAGTGCATGGCCATCCTTGACTCTCGATTTACCAAATTAGAATATTTATTTAGCAACGAGTCTAGTTTATTCTTAACTTCACCTGGACATTTAACAACAATTCTTACTTCCTCCTATAATTCTCTCTTAAACTGGTTTACTTTTATACTCTCAATTCTCTAGTCCTCAATCTCTCTAATAATCTCTTTCTTTTTCCTACGCTTCCAATTCTTTATTACTTCCACATATTTAAATAAATGTTTCGACAAACTAAACGCTACTCCTCCATATTTGTACATACGTCGCTTCACATACCGATTTGATTCTCTAATCGCAAATATCCCAAACGAATTATTAAGTTCTACATTCCAAATTATTTCATCATTACTTAATATTTTACTACCTTTATTTATTTTATTTTTAAGAGCTGTATTCACATAAAGTTTTTTATCTCTTCTTCAATACTTGCAATTATACTATTTTCATCCATTTCATCTATTATCTTCATCTAACATTATCTTCTGCAGTTTCCAATCATTTTGAGTTTTTCTCTAAAAACGATACAACCTCTCTTCTAATTTCACCAGGGCACTTAATACTTAAACTCCGATCTCCTTCACTTTCCATCTCCTTCTCAAATTAATTTAAATTTATAAAATCTCCTTGTACCTCTACATGGACTTCTTCGTCGCATTTAATCCTCTCATCTCATAATTATCACCTTATTATCGGTATCTATTATACCTTCCATCTTACTTATAAAATTCATTCCCAGAATGGCGTCAAGTCTTAATCCTATTAAAAACTCTTGCACAACTTCTATCTTTCCCAACTTAACTTTCAAAATTATGATACACTTGATAACTGCAAACCTTTATTATTTGGCGATACTAAATTATTTTTTTAATAGGGATAACTTTTTGCAGTAAGTCCTCTAAATTATCTTTAATAAAACCTTCACTTACAATGATGCTTCAGCTCCTGTATCTACCAGTAATTTGATCTCCTTTCCCTCTACTGGCAATTTTATTATAGGTAGTATATAATTTTTTTCATAAACATTTTCATCATTTTCTAAATCAACTTTTATAAATTCATATTCATTAATCTTTATGTTTTCATCGATTGATTTGTCTGCTTCTAACAATTATGCTTATTTGACATTCCAAACTGATTAACTATTTCCGCATACGTCCTTCTGTAATCGTTACTACTAGTTATGCCATTTCTCTGTGCATTTGCCATATTTTCCCTTCCTTGGGTAACGGTTCTATTCTCAATAGTCCGGGATTCATTATTTTCTCTTTCCCCCATCTTTCCTAATGGCATTTCCTCTACTTTAATTATTTCTTTGCATATTCCCTCTTTCAGATGGTCTGCCTTGATATCTTTCCTGACCATTATTCTTCCGGAATCTAAATGTGTTCATGGGCCGGCTCCTTAGCCTGGTCTCCCTCCTCCTTGGTTGACCCATATCATCATAACATTGAAGATATTCTAAAAACACATCTCTATCAACAATATTTTGTAAGGCTATGCATTGCCTTACTTCCGTTTCGAAGTTACCCACTAAATATTTTATAATCTATTTGTCCTCTAAAGGAGGTTCAAGTTGTTTGGCAACGCTAAATTTTATGATCGCATACAACTACCTTGTGATGCCTAAATCGCTATTATATTTGCCCATTAATAAATTATCTCTAACTTTAAATTGCTGGTTGTCTCCTCAGAAATGCTTTAAAATTTTAATTTCAAAGTCTCTAAACGAACTCAACTCATTTTTAATCAGTCCAAACCAAATTTTGGCACTACCCTTCAATATGGATCTTACAATATTTAACTTTGTTTGCTCATGCCAGCTACTTTGTATTAAAGTTTTTAAATTATTTTAAAATATTTTAGGGTTATATTTATTATTCCCATAAAATTGTAGGTGTTGTTGCAACGGAACACTGGTTGGACTCCACCTTATCGGTTCCCCAACATGAATATATTTAACTTCTAAATTCTCAAACTTATTCTCAAAATTTCTTAAGTTCTTTTTGAATGTTATAAACCCAGCCTGACCACTTCCCCCAATTTCATTCACCTTTTGATCTAAAATTTTAATTTTTCCATTAGTTTCTTTTTCATTTGCACCCTGATTCGCCTTCATTTGAGCTATTTTGTTACGTTTTTTTTTCGTGGCCCCACGTTGGGCGCCAAAATCTCTGTTAGGTTTTTTTCGTGGCAGCCACGTTGGGCGCCAAATTTATGTTACGTAACACAAAGAAAGTCAAAGCAATGGCCGGGCTCAATCGGAGAGTGGGGGGGGGTGTAGAAAGCAGACTGACCTATGATGTATGCGGCGGTAAGGAGTTAGTAACAGGACCTGCAATAAAAGAAATTAGAATAGCAAACCTGAAATAAAGAAAAAGAATAGCAGCAATGCAAAGTCTAAGTTATTCAGTACTTTGTAGAATGTAAATAAAACTGTTTATATAAACTATATAATATAACAACGGTAAAAGCAATACAAAGATATTTAGTACAAAGTGAGGTAATATTGGGGAGTAGCAGAAACGTTTCCTCACACACCAATTAAACATAAATCAGACAAAATATTAACAAAAGATAAATAGATAAGACACAATTGATATGAGTAATTCAGCAGTATTGATTCTTTTTCTTTCTTTTTTTTTCTTAATCGCAGGCAAGTCTATTGTAAAAGGTATCAGAACGACGAAGATATGGTAAAGCAACGAATAGATATTTAAAGTAATAACCAGTAGGAAATAGTTCAACTTACAAAAGTCCTTCAGCAACGCTTTCTTGCAACAGAAGTGTGGGATTCAACGATGTCCTGCACTAACGAACCACTTCACCCTTTACTGGGAGGGTGTTGATGGAACTTATCACACATTACACTAATCACACCTCCGTATTTCACTGGGGTTAGCAGCAGACAATATCACGCGTCGGCACCATGCAGCCTGGATAAATTTCTTGGTAATTCTATTTCCTAAGACAATAATTTCGAAATATTCTGTAGCACTAGTTTAATTTTAAACTGGGACCAAATGTTTATTATCTTCATAAACATCCCAAAAAGCAGTGAGAAACTTCAACCAATACCTTTGTAAACCGGTAATCTGTTATATTTCGCAAATAACGAAATTTGCGCAAGTAATGGTCTATTTTAGATTCTTTGTTGTTAGAAAATTCAGAAACTACAGTATCACTGTATTTAAATAATCCAAAGTAAGCGCTACTCTGATAAAAAGAAAAGGAAACCGCGAAACTAGCTCGCACACACAGTTCCAATACAAAAAGACAAATCAACTAAAAAAAAACACAATCAATAAAGCAACGCGTATCACTAAGTCACTGTTCCGTAAAACAAGCACGTGCGGTCGAGTAAAACACCTTCGCCTATAAAACATCCTATTTCAATCGCCATCAGAACTACCCTGCTTTCAAAGCAAAAAGGAAACAGTATTTTTAACGTAATTAATATCTGTAGGATCGAAGAGCAAACTCAAACTACAACTTTCAAAGCAAAACGGACACAGTATTATCAACGTAAACAATATATAGGAACGAAGAACAAACGACAACTGCTAGTCTGTAGATATAAAATTGTTGTTATTCTATAACCTCTTATCGACTATTATCTCCAGTTCGATAATAACAAAAGGAACTAAATTTATATGAATGCAGCCATCATATCTACTAATTAATCACGAGCCGCTTATCACTTTCGACAAGCTGGAAAGTAATTTACGAATAATCCAATTTACAATTCTTCCTTGCAATTTATTTATTAATGAAAATCAATCTTCAAATTATCTACTTGTAAAGTAATACCGACGAGTTAAATTGCATACAAATCTGAATTATTCTGAAGTATTTCCTTTATACAAACAGCGATCTCAAAGAAACGATGTATTTTTAAGTACGTTAACAGAAAGGAAGCGAAAAATGTTAAACTACAAAAATGCCCATTACAAATTCCCCCCTAGCAAAATAAAGACGTCGGGGTGAAAGAAAAAAGAAAAAAAAGAAAAAGAAAAAAAACGACAGACAAGGAACCAAACAAAAAAAAATTTTTTATCCGGTCCGAAGGACCAATACCAGTATAAGAAAGGAACACATTTTTTTTTCAAAAGAAGACAAAGTCATCTATCGTAACCAACAACGACAGAATAGGTAAAGAAAGCATTAAGTAAACACCCAATGAGGATTAAAGGTCTTAGCTACTTTCAAAATCGTCAAAAGACGGATGTCCCCCAAAAGGGACATTTCTGTTCTCCACCTCAAAGAAAAGTTTCGGCTTCCCGCGGAGAAACCAAGAGAAAAGAAGAAAAACGAGGGAGAAAACTCGTAGCAAAACTGTCAACCTCAAGTGTGCAGCAAAGAAAGAACCAAGACAAAGTAAAGGACAAAGGCAAGCTAGTACACCATCTAGAATACTTCCAACTGAGGTAACACAGATTCGTATAAAACGGTTACTCAAGCAAAGTATGGCTAACAGACCTACAGAAGCGACCAAGTCGAAATCCCTAAAGGAAAAGAAAATAGATCTGAAGCCTACCTCAAGGAATGGATGTAGAAAGCGACTATAATAGTCAGATAGTGAACAAATGGTAGAACTAACCAAATGAAAAAGTCACGGGATGGGCTAGCTACAAAATATAAATAGGAATACGAAATGGGTGCCAGTGTTTTCGGACACAAGCTTATCAGAGAAAACACAAGACCAATAAGCCAAGAAAATTACAAGTCATAACAAAAAAAATTTAAATAAAAAAAAATCAAGAGCAAACCAAAAAAAATCGAGCCAATCAAAAGAAAAAAATCGGGCCCCACGCGTTGATTCGCCATGCAGCCTGGATAAATTTCTTGGTAATTCTATTTCCTAAGACAATAATTTCGAAATATTCTGTAGCACTAGTTTAATTTTAAACTGGGGCCAAATGTTCATTATCTTCATAAACCTCCCAAAAAGGAGTGAAAAACTTCAACCAATACCTTTGTAAACCGGTAATCTGTTATATTTCGCAAATAACGAAATTTGCGCAAGCAAGGGTCTATTTTAGATTCTTTGTTGTTAGAAAATTCAGAAACTACAGTATCACTGTATTTAAATAACCCAAAGTAAGCGCTACTCTGATAAAAAGAAAAGCTCGCACACACAGTTCAAATATAAAAAGACAAATCAACTAAAAAAACACAATCAATAAAGCAACGCGTATCACTAAGTCAATGTTCCGTAAAACAAGCACGTGCGGTCGAGTAAAACACCTTCGCCTATAAAACATCCTATTTCAATCGCCACCAGAACTACCCTGCTTTCAAAGCAAAAAGGAAACAGTATTTTTAACGTAATTAATATCTGTAGGATCGAAGAGCAAACTCAAACTACAACTTTTAAAGCAAAACGGACACAGTATTATCAACGTAAACAATATATAGGAACGAAGAACAAACGACAACTGCTAGTCTGTAGATATAAAATCGTTGTTATTCTATAACCTCTTATCGACTATTATCTCCAGTTCGATAATAACATAAGGAACTAAATTTATATGAATGCAGCCATCATATCTACTAATTAATCACGAGCCGCTTATCACTTTCGACAAGCTGGAAAGTAATTTACGAATAATCCAATTTACAATTCTTCCTTCCAATTTATTTATTAATGAAAATCAATCTTCAAATTATCTACTTTTAAAGTAATACCGACGAGTTAAATTGCATACAAATCTGAATTATTCTAAAGTATTTCCTTTATACAAACAGCGATCTCAAAGAAACGATGTATTTTTAAGTACGTTAACAGAAAGGAAGCGAAAAATGTTAAACTACAATAATGCCCGTTACAATTTCTTCTTTAGCATCATCCATATCCTCTAAAATTAGCACCACTTTTCCTCTAATTTCTTCTATGGTTTTGTTTCCTCTAAACCCGAAGTTATTCTTTCACTAATTTCTTTAAATTTCCTTTCATTCTTCTCACTTCTAATCTTAAACTTTCCCCAACTTTGCTGATTTTTCCAAATTCTGCTCTTGAGTATTTTTATCAGATCTCTCATTCATTTCCTTGAATCATTTTTCACCCATATCTTTTATATTCCCTTTTTGTTCCTGCATACTTAGATTTAGACTTAATAAGAGAACCATGATTTTTGATTTTTGTGATTCTTCTACACTCTGCTTTTTCTTTACCTCAGGATTCTCCTTTTTTGCTTTTTCTATAAAAACACTTTCCTGCGAACCAATTTCTACTCCCTCAGTTCTCAAACTCTCACGAACTTCTTTCATTCTATCAGTCATACTGGAAAATGAATGAGATATTACAAAGAGAAAAAAACTCCGAAAGCAAATCTTACGATACAAGAAATTCCAACAGACGAATTAATCATGCCACATCTTGACACGCCGCTAAAAGAGTGCTGTGACAACGCCTCGCTTTGATGCGCCGCTAAAAGAGTGCTGTGATACAGACACAACGAATTGTAAAACTTGAAATTGTTGACTTACTTTTTTTTCTAACTTTGCTTGGCTAGCTTAGCGGAATTGACGGAGTTTTCAAAATGAAATTAAACAATAATTTTATAGCATTTATACAGTATGAAATATTTTCTCTCATACAAAAACATATTGAACATTCACTACATCGTTTTTTCAAACATCAAATAATTTCTAAGAAGTACTTATTTACTTAATTATAAGAATGTTCCTTACCTTATTTTAAATTTATAAAACTAATTTTTTTCTCTTATGGATAGTTTACTTGGTTATGATTCTCACGCTTGTAAGGTTTGTTTGGCCAAAAAAATACTTGACAGATAATCTATTAAAAGGTTAGAGTGTTTCGAACTCTGAACACAAACTTTCATGATAAAGATCTTTACAAAAATAAAATATTATATAATTAACACTTATTCTAGTTTAGATTTAAATGACAAATACTCAACTATCAGTTACTAACGATTAATACTTGAAAAATTACGCGAAGCGTGTTTTACCCAATTCGTAATTAAATGTCTTCTTATTTTAATTTACGATAAGCTTATATCATACAGGGTGATTCTTTATACGCGGAATTTGATTTTCGGCCGGTATTTCATTAAATAAAAGTGCGCTTGTATTATACAGGGCGTAACCATAAATTTACGGAAATTTCCGTTTTTCCGAGATTATTTTATATTTTCGTGGGATTTATTTGTAGAATTTGGATTTCATTGACCTCTCGTGACCCTTTATCACCTCAACATATATATATATATATATATATATATATATATAATGTAGTGTCAGGTGGGAGCTACGAGGGTTCTAAGGGTAATTTTGGGTTAAAGGGGGTGTATGCCAAGTAAAATGATCCATATATCAGATCCCGTAATTCAAAAATTATGTTTTGCCGTACTGTACATATGCTAAAGTATTTACAATATTAATTTGAAATGTATGTGCCAAAAGGTAAATTATAATGACTTAATGACGTTGATAAAATACACAGTGCTCAAGGTTTTATACTGAGTTACAATTTAATAGGCCATTGAAAGTACATTTGCCATCCGAAAACCGGATGCGTCTACGGATGTCTACTATCAACCACGCATCCAGGTCATTGGTGAATTATTTTGGCTTTTGTTTAATTAGAATCAACTTTTGGACAAATTTGTAATTTCAAAATTATAAGTAATAGCAGTGTCAAATGTGATTGGAGAATTGTGAATTATTTAGGATAAATGATAGAATTATGTACAAACTAGAAAAGTGTAAAAGGACAACAGTGAAGGTATTTGTGACACAAAATAAGGGATAAAATGTTATTGGATATTTTTATTTATGTAATATGTGATTAAGTAGGCATGATATTGTTGTAATAATCGCCTTGGAAAGTAAACAAGGGAATCTTTTTCGATTTAAATTTGTGTAAAGACGTATTTTTTGTAAACCTGCGCTAAAATTGTTTAAATATTGGAAAGTAAATAAATGTGTTTGGAGTTTAAGAGTTTGATTTAATAAAGTGGAGTAACGAGAAGCATGAGTGGTTAGTAAATGAATAGCGACGACGAATTAAAGCGAAGATTGGTGTTAGTGGAATAGCGAAGCGGCGAAAAGTAAGATTGTTTAGGAACGAGATTTGATAAAGGCAGAAGGCATCGGTGAGGAATTGTAAGCGTGAATAAGATTTGGATTGATTTGGTTACGGATTTATGGTTAATGGGGCATTGATTGGATTGATTTGGATAGAGATTTATGTATAGCGGGTCATTGAGTGGTTTTTAAGACAAGGAACGAGAATAGATTTGGATTGAGCTGAAAGGAGAATAGGTTTGGATTGAGCTGAACGGAGAGTAGATTTGGATTGAGCGATTTGAGAGCAGCAATTGGAAGAGTTAAAGGCTACGAAGAAAGTAATACGGAAGAATTAGCGCAGGGGAAGTAAACAAAACGGTTATTCTAAATTCTAAAATTCGGGTCATTTATTTCAGATTGGGGATCAACAAAATTATACGAAGATACCTGGAAGCGATACGAAAATTTCAAACGATAGTGAGTCCATGTAAAGGCGCATACGGCGACAAAGATCTTGAGCCAGCAGAAAAAAAGGCCAGCAACGAAGTATAATCCAGGCGAGTACTGTGAAATATCTTATAACGTGAAAAGTCATAAATTTGTGGTATTAAATTAATTTGGCACAAGGCAACGTTGATCATAATTAAAATTTGGCATATACAAAACTAGATTCAAAAATTAGTACTAAAACAAAAGAGAGTGCAGTTTGGTTGGGCATTGCACATCTACTTACCACGGAACCCACGGTAAGTAGGTGAACACCCTGAGAATAAAGAGTTTTAAATAGTCGAGGCATCTTAATAACAATTTTGATTAAATAACCAACCAAACGTTGCAAAAGTACGGGGCGTGCAATAGGTGTTTGCACATCATACAAAAAGCATTTAAATTTAATAAGAAAAGGCGCGCGACAAAAGTGTGGGGGCAGAGAGTACAAATATATATATATATATATATATATATATAATAGTTGGTTGGTATGTTTCTTGACCTTTTATTTATCAAATCAATAAAAATATTCTTAGGATATAGGTCATTTATTAAAATATAAAATTATATCAACATATTACGCGTTTCAGTCTTATTGACCTTGATTACATATTAAAATCTAATAATATATATATATATATATATATATATATATATATATATATATAGTTAATTAATAAAACTTACAAAATCTTACGTGTTACTTACATATTGTTTTGCATTGTACTAGACTATAATGAATGGTGAAATTTATAATAGTGTTAATATGTCCAAGCAGTATCAGTATAGATAAGATTATTTTTACATAAAGATGTGTTCATTCCTATATATTTGATTATTATTTAATACATTTGTAAAAGTTTAATAATTTTTTTTTTATATGTATAGGGCGTTTTACTTAAATTATGTTAGTTGGAATCATAATATATAAATTAAACGGCTTTATTATTAATGTAAGTCATTCTTTAAAATTAGTTTTAAACATTATGTGAAATCTTATAATTTATTTAATGTATTACAGTTTAAAAATTATTATGTAAGATAATCGTGTATGCTTCTACTGTTCTATGTTATTGTTATATTAATGTGTGAACAATTAACTGCTAAAAATTAAAAATTAATATAACAAAAGAATAAAAATAAAACAAAAATAAAGTACTTAAAATATAACATAAGTGTAAAATATAAAATGCAATAAAATAAAATAATCTAACAATAAAAATAACAATAAATATAAATATAACTAAATAAATATAACTAATACAAATATAAATAAAATAAATGAATATAAATAATATAAATATAAATAATATTATAAATAAAATAATAATAAAATTACACAATTGATAATTTAAAAATAAAGATAAAATATATAAACCTATATAAACCTATATATACGCGTAAAAAATTGACTAGACATATAATTTGTATTTTGAATAATTTAATATTATTTGTGTAAAAGATTGTGGTAGATGTGTGTGAAATGTTCATGATCGGTTTTACAGTTTATGCTATTGGTTTGTCGTTGGATGTGAATTATTTCCAGTGTGTTTCGTTTGGTATCATTTTTTCCTGTGTCTATTATATTAGTATTTTCAAAGTCGAATTTATGCATTTCATTTAACGCGTGGTTAGTGAGGGCTGTATCTTTTTTATGCATTCGAACGGAGTATTTATGTTCATAGATTCGTTTTTCAAGATATTGTTTTGTGTTACCGATGTATGAGCTATTGCATCCTGTACAATCTATTTTATATACACAATGGATTTTATATTTTATAGGAGTTGGTGGTTTGAATTTTGTAAATAGGGCGTTGTTACTATTATTGGGTTTATGAACTAATTTTATATTATAGTGTTTTAAACAATTTTGAATTTTGTGTGATAGCTGTTTATAGTATTTTATGCTTATATAATTGGTTTTTTGTTCTGTTTGTTGTTATTTTTTATTCTTGGTTTATTATATATAAAATGTATGCATTCTTTTATGATGGGATTAAAAATTTTTTGTGGGTATCCATTTTGTTTTAATGTATTTTTTATTAGTTGGAGTTTATTTGATCTATTGATGGGGTGGGTAAATTTCATAGCTCTGTTTATGAAGTTTTTTATCATGTTTATTTTGTAACTAACGGGTGTATTAGAGTTGTAATTTATATATCTTCCGGTTCAAATTTTTTTATTATACCAGCTGGTGCGAATGCTTCCGTTGTTATTTCTTTTTATTTCAATATCTAAGTAGTGAATGGTATTATTAATTTCTTGTTCTGTTGTAAATTGTAATCTTGGATGGAAGTTATTAAATTTATTTAAGGTTTCAGTAACTTTTGTTTGTGGTATACATAATAATATATCGTCAATATATCTTTTATAAAATTTTGGTTTGTATGACAATGATGGTATAACATTATTCTCGAGTTCTTCCATTACGAGGTTAGCTATTGGAGAAGATAAGGGTGATCCCATTGCAGTTCCATGAATTTGAGAGTATATTTTGTTATCAAAGGTGAAACATGTAGATTGTAGGCATAATTTTACGGCTTCGATGAATCCTTTTTGTTTAATAGTAGTATATTGTTTGATAATATTCCATTTGTTCTTTATGATATTGAGGGCCAGATCTATAGGTGTGTTTGTAAAAAGTGATACGACATCAAAAGAAATTAAAATGTGTCCGTCTGGTATATTTTGTTTGTAAATGAATTTGTGAAAATCCCATGAGTCTTTAATATGAAATTCAGTTTTACCAATTATATTTTGTATTATATTTGCCAGAAAGTTTAATAAATTGTATGTTAGTGAATTAATGTTATTTATAATCGGTCTTAAGGGTATATTTTTTTTATGGAGTTTTGGCAGACCGTAAATATATGGAATTCTACCGTTGTGATTTATTAACAACTTTTTTTCTTCATGTTTTATTTGATTTCTTTAAAAAGTTTGTTCATCATAGTATTTAACGTCATTTGCATTTTCTTAGTTGGATTAAATTTCTCGATTCTGTATGTGTTTGTATCATTTAGAGGGTTCGTATATTTGTATATATATATATATATATATATATATATATATATATATATATATATATATATATATGTTGATGTGAAAAATTTTAAGAGGTCATTGAGCAACTCATTCTGTGAGAAAAGCATCCTCAAAGCTAAGAAAATTAAATTTTCACATTATCGTACATTTACCATTTAATAAATTATAATTTGATACATGTTTCCATTTAAATTAAAACTACATCGTGCGGAAATTCATTATTGTTTATTCATTTAAAACTATTTTAATGATTTACCTAAAAATCTTACTATCTTCCGATAAGCAATAAACTTTTAAAGTTGTCTGTTTACTACATAGACTATCATCCGCACGTTTAAAAACGAGTATTAAACACTGACTATTGCAAGGTTTTTAACGAGTTTTCAACACCGACCCTTAACTGTATCTTTTAATTGGTTATATAGAATCTAAGTTACTACATCACGAATCTAGAAAGATCTCGTTCAGTCAATGTTGCTCTTACGTATTCATTCGTCAAAATTTAGAGGTCCAATTTTAATACTTAGAAGTGTGGCGTTATACGGTTACAGCTAGTTAATACACTTGCACACGCTTATCTTCAGGATTTATCGATGTCATTCTTTTATTTTACGACACTTATGCTTGATTTATGACTATAGTTCTCCTTAATTGAACGAACGTTTAAACTCATTATCTTATATCAAAGACGATGTTATTTACCTATGGATTTTTCTCGAAGTTTTAAATGAATCACGTTGTAATATTTCAATTAAATATTCTATACGCGCCCTCATCAAAATAAATATGTATGTATGTTTTTTATTATTATTATATACGGAATGGTGCTATATTGCTTTATAAAAGACCCCTAATCACACACACGCACACACACACAATACACACACGCACGCACGCACACACACGCACGCACCCACGCACGCACGCACGCACGCATGTACGCACGCACACACACATACATATGTATATACATGTTTGGTAATTAATTGCAGAAGAATAAACAATCACGCAAGCTTTATAATTAGATACATAAACGTAGCGTAAAATCGAAGTTCTTCAATTCAATAGGCGGGCGCCTTGTTAAAAGGTTTTCAGCTGCGTCTTGTTTAAATTTAATTAAAATACGCCTCAACGTCTATTGAAATCCTTCCCTTCTTAAAAGTTCTAATTGCAATATTTTACAGGAAAGCTTTTGCCTGCAAACGCTAAAAATCCGGACCAACAATATAATCTGAAACATAAAGCGGTGAATATTGCATACTAAAATGAATAAGTTATGTACTCGCGTTTTGCCATAAGACTTCTTCTTTAAGTAATCGTTATCTTTATAAATTTAATGGGACGAATAGTAGAAGGAATATGTACAATGTTAGTGCCTGGAATCTGAGTAATAGTTTGTTAGTATCAGGAAAATTTAATACTATTAGTGGTTATATTATTGTAGCAAATTTCAGCAATGACATTTTTTTATAAAAATTCTTAGTCTAGTTCATAGTTGTGCCAAAGATTGCCTTAATTTTGTTGATAATTTAGGCACATGGTCATTCTCATATTTCACAACCAAATATCTGAGAAAGGAATGTAACAAGAAGCTTTTATTCAGAGTTGCATTTGTGATGATTCATTTGGACATCATGTTGTTACAAGTGGTATTTTATTTCTCTTTGACATAGGCACGAGATGATCAAATAGCTCGTTTGCATGCTAGATTCTTATTGAAGAAGATTTCATTTTGCGAGGAACACATTATTAAAAGTGAAATTACACTTTTGCTCGAACTATTAGAATTTTATTTTCCATGTGGTAAGTTCATTTTTTTTACAAAAGCCCTGACGTAGGTGTTTTAGAAAAATTTTGGAACTCGTATTGACTAGTGAGTAGACGTAGAATAGGGAAACCGGAACACTTTTGTTCTTTGAACATTTTCTTGGTTCCTAGAGGATTTTTCGATAATTTAAAACATGTACTTAATCCAGAATTTTCAGGAAATCTGAATCTTTGTGAATTTTGGCAATAGAGCAACTCTTGCCAAGTTACGGCCCTTGAAAGGTTTGAACGGACTCGATTTTCTGGGCATTGAAATTTTTCCCGGTTCCTGGAAACTATTCCGCAAACTTAAGGCAGTTGATTAATCTACAATTTTTTTATGGAATTTAAATCTTTTTGAATTTTAAAAATTGAACCGACCTTTACCGAGCTGCGTACCTTTTACTGATTCATTAATGCAGTCTTTTTGCTCATTGGAATTTCTCGTGGTTGCAAAAGCATTTTTCGGTATGTTAAGACATGGACTTACACAAGAATTTTCTGTGAATTTAAATCTATTTATGTTTTTGATATCAGAACAACCCTTACCGATTTGCAGCCCATTTGAGATTTTTTCGAAGACTTTTTAGCCACGCACATAAGACACGTATTTGATCAACAAATTTTGGATGAATCTTTAGGACGGCTCTTGCGTGTATTTAACATAGAGTGTTCCTTAGGAATTACCTTTATTTGAGACCTTTTTCTTTTAAAAGGTCAATGCATTACATAAGTATACTTATTTGAAATAATAATGATAAGTTTATAACGTACTAATTGACTTGTTTGTAGATCCGTGATCACTGACCATTAATCTTAGGTTGTTTATGACAGTGTTTGAAAATTGACAAATTACCTTTAAGCTATGAATCCGTTACAAGTTATTTAGTGAAGAACCTTTTAATCACATTAGAGGAATTATAGAATTACAAGATTATAGAAATAGTAGGGGAACAAGGAGAAATAGAACAGCAGAATACGTTCTAAAGCACTTTTGGGGAATAGTATGCGATATATTACAAGCAGAGATAGGAAAAAGGAGGTAGATGTAGACCTAGTTCAGATAGTGATAAATGCACTCTGTGCAAATTACAGGGAAATCGTAGGTTAGTTCAGAATAGGAAACAATGAGTATACCTAGAACTACGCTACACGATCACGTCAAAAGATTACAGAACGAGAAGAAATTATATATTAGTGAATCTGTTTCTAGACAAGAGAATGTAAGCGATTTGGATGTTGATAAGCAAGATCTTGTAATACCAATACAAAACTTTGACGAATTTTTGGTACCTTCAGTCAGTAATGTGTGTAAACATGGACCTTTGTTCCCGTCTAACATACGAGCCATATTCACTGGACCATTAAACTTGAGAACGGACTTATATTTCAAAATGTTTGTGTGTTTTCAAAAAGCCTGTACCAACCAAAATATGAACTGTTAAGGAGTATATTCGAATCCTGTAAGGGTCTGGATGTTAATGACCCTGAGACACTAATAATTATTACAGGGGGTGAGTTAGAGCAAGGAAAACGGTTGACAGGTCTAATAGTTTCTTAATTACAGAACGCAAATGATGCACTACAATAGTTAACACAAATAAGAGACAACTGGGCCATAATAAATACCAGACTAATTTCTTACCTCAATGTCAATAATGCCAGTAGCCAAAGCATCAGCATTGCACACAACTACACGTTAAAAGTACAGTTTAACACAAGTAAATTGCAATCAAAGCATTTAACATCACTTACATTGATATCTGCCGGTCCACGATTCAGGTCTACGATCAGTGAGTTTCAGATAAAGTAGATTTCAATATTTACTCCACAGGATTCAACAGCAGCGTGAAATTAAGCTATTAATTTACCTGCTACAATCACAACACCAACGCACCCAAACTACTAATAATAATTGTTTACACTTGTAAATAATTATTATTTTATATTACTGCCTACTTACATTAATTAAATATTGTTACAATTTCTTATATATAAGTAAAACATGTAAATGGGCTTGATACATACCCCCCCTATTGATCTTGAAGAGTAATAACAATGAGAGATTAATATCATTAAGCATGCACATAACTTACAGACTAAGTGCCCTATTACACTAGGCAACTTGTGGCGGGTAACTTGTGGTTGAGCAACACACGGTACATTACGGTACATGGAACCTATTACACTAGGGCAACTACTGTCAACACAGAATTTTAGTGTCCCACCGGTGGACGGGATTTGCAATGTCTTGGCAACTTTATGTGGCACGAATTTGAGTAGGGGTGTTATCCCATATGGAGTCTATTACACTAGGCAACAAGTTTGCGACACTACTCGTTGAGCGCGCAGCCCGTACATGCTCTACGTAACATGCATGTGTATTGTCAATAGATGATTTATTCTAATAAAATGTCGAATGAGCGCTTAAATCAAAGCGATGCTGGTAAACCAGACGAAATGTTACGATTATTTAGATTGGTAGAAAGTAAATTTAATATTGAAGATATAATTGCGGAAATAGAGAAACGCGGAGGATGTATGTGCACGTTCCTAATATTCTGCCTTCTCTTTTTAATTAACAGAGGAGTAGCACAGTTTCGTTTGTTGACATTCTGGAAATGAACGAAAAATGGTTACTTGTTTGCGGTGTCGCGCCACTAGTTACTGATACTTTTTCCGCAGTGGATGACACCGGCAACTGGTGGCGAAACAAGTTGCCCGCCACTAGAAGCCTAGTGTAATAAGGCACTAAAAGCCTACATGGTACATAAAGACAATAGCCACAGGCTACGTCAAATTATATAACATTTACATGTGCTACATATTTTTTTAAATTGCAAACATTTTGGACTCCTAAATTAATATCACCTTCGTCCAAAAAACTACATTTGAATTAGCCTCCTTCTTCCCTACAATAGTACCCGGCCCATTATAGAGTAAGAAAATCTTCTTTATTTCACGCAATTCTACCGAAGATTGCGGGTGGGTGCGCACCCACACCTTTTCACCAACATCAAAATTTAATTTAATTTAACTTTTAACATCAAACCGAATTTTACGTTTCTCGGTTTTTGACAGCAGCCGTTCACGAGTCAAAGTACCATTACCTCCCTGACAACTTCAGCCTTATCAGAGTCCGGAAACTTAATAATATTTTCACAAAAACTGACTTTCTTTTTCCCGAAATGCAACATTTTCGGAGTGTACCCAGTGCCACTGTGATGTACCCTATTATGCTAACCTTCGACATTCCTCACGCAACTAGCTCATTTTGTGTGTTTAGTAAAATAAAGAAAACTAAGAAGGCGCCGTATCTCACGATTAACTCTTTCCATCCAATTTCCTTGCAGAAAATACATCGAGGTGTGGGATACTTGGATGCCTAAATCAGACAACGTTCCACACCAAAACATGCTTATAAATTGGCTTCCATTATCGGCAAATATTGCCCGAGGCTTGCCTACTCCTTCGATAAACTTTATCAAACAACGAACAACCGTTAGTGTTGAAGATCTTTTCAGCGGATACAATGCAATGTATTTGCTAAATGCATCAACAAATGCTAACAAATGCATACAACCCAAAGTAGATTTTTGCAGAGGACCCATAAGATCCACACATACTACCTGATTGATTCCACTCGGGATGACACTATACTATACATTTCACCAACTAAACGACAAGATATTTTTGTTTGCTGACATAATTGACAGCCTGACATAATTTTCCGAACGTGGCAAAGCATTTTTGGAAAGTAATAAAATTCTTGCACATTTTTCAGCCTCGAAATGCTCATTTAATTCATGTTTCTCTTGCACTAAGAGTATAACGTCTTTTTACTAACAGTAATTAGCGGACTACCATATTCTATTCGGCGCATTTCGATTACCTCCCACTCCTCCATTTCTTTAATTTGCCTTTTTGGCTCCTCACGAAAAGCGTGAGGCATGGGATACTGTTTACAATAAAAGGGAGTTTCATCTTTTAGACTAATCTCGTGTACATACCCTTTAATAAGCCCCGATTGATTTGAGAAAATACTTTTATAGCCAATCAAACACTTTTAATTTCTGTTTTTGCTCCATAGAAAACGACTCCGTCTTACTGGGTACCTCAATAATTTTTTTTTCAGAATACGAGACTGAATTTTTTTTTCTTAATTTTAGTCTCGTAGTTTTCATCATTTATTTCTGTAACGGAAATGTTTGCCCCTGAGATAGGTTCACCTAACAATTTATCAGCTGGATGTTAAATTAGGTTTGTCTATTTTCTTAGGTTAATAGACGTATATTTCGGAAATTCCTGTTAATAGAGTTTAAGCTTAGATGGATTTTTATTGTGAAATATTCATGAGATAGGTAATGGTGAACATTATGAAGCGATATCCAGCTACCTCAATTATGAACTCATTTTGGAAGAGTTCGCTCCTTAGACAATTTTTATTGTGATAAAAGGTTAATGCGTATTTTTTAAGGTATTGTAACAAAAGGTAAAAGAGGACGGGACGAGATTTCTAGAACTTCGAAAGCACGTAGGCTTATCGCGAATAACCGCCCTTTGGGTGGAGAACATGTCGTAGGAATTGTTGGGACAAGAAAGTTTGGTACACTTACATTTGACAATTAATAAGGTCTTTCAAGGTAAGTAGTTTTGTATTTCGGCCATTTTACATTTTATAGTTTTATTATTATCATTGCAACCTACTCACGCACCACTGTAATTAGCTTGCGCACCCTTAAAATTGTTTCGGGGTTCCCGCCCCTTCTGGGCAAATCGAAATAAGTTTCCCAACATCATTTTTACCCTTAACAAATCCCTTACCATTTTTTATCATTTTTGAATGAGCAAATATTTGGAGAAAGTAATTGAACCTCTCTATAAACATGAGAATAAGGAGTTGCGAGAATTCATAAAGAATTGCCTTTTCACTATTATCATTAAATACTACCAATTTTTTTAAAGTTTTCACATTAAAAGTTCCAGTAGCGGTTTGTCAGATAATACAGGTGAAGCATAGCTTCACCATGATTTGAAAACATAAAACACAACAATAGTGACTTGCTAGATTGCTTTTCTTAAATAGATAAAAGATAAACAATTATAATTATTATATCTATTACAGCACGAATTTTTCATATATCGGAGTCGTCAAGGAGTTGCATTTCTTACTGGCTGTGTCAGGGCTATACGTTTGTTATAAAAAACTTTTAGTCTTCTAAACTGTTATCAGTGTAGGCGGAAACCGCAACAATGTGTTTTTACAAGTACACACTTGGGCCTAAAAGCGGCATAATGTATTTTTGTATGTCGCCAGTTTGACTTAAAAGATGCATGATGTATTTTCCGTCATCAGTTTGGCCTGAAATCCCCTTATTTAACTACAGGTGTAGAGGAGAGACTATTTAGGTCCGAAATACTACTGCAGAAACCTAGGCATTATCATATCAGTTCTTCATCGAAGTTAATTGTACGGGCGTATAAGTAGTTATACGTATTTTAATATTAATATTAGCATGAAAACTTCAATAACCTAAGCCTAACGCCTTGGTATATCACATTCTTGCTTTGAGTAGTCTTTCTTAGAGAAAGTTTCAGGAATGCCGCAATTCAATTGATCCACAAAATTCAAGTACTATTACGTAACTAATACTCACAAAGGAAAAATATAACATTACATGATATAAAATGTTGGGGCCTTTGTTCAATTTGTAGCCATAAATATAAGTAATTGTACGTATTTTAATCTTAATATTATCATGAATTTACTATAGTAAAATTCAAATTACACGCGAGTAAAACTTTTGTCTAGCTTTATTGTAGTTAGTTAATTTCTGCACTTTCTAAATTGCAGTATTTTTTATTTTATCATCCTATTCAATTACTTCATATTTTAAGGTGCTATTATCAACATTAGAAGGGTTATAAATGTTTAAGCTATACTTGACGTATCGCGGGTTGCGTAATATTTAGGCGCTAAAATTGTTTATTATAAACATTTAAAGGCCGTTTTAAACACAATAGTAGGAGTAACCTTTTACGCTTTGCGTCTAAAATTAACATTCTCGCGAAACGAATATTAATGAAATTGTAGGTCTTTAAGTCTCGAAATATTCAAGTTTACGGTGGGCATGTATTTTGAGAATTACATTATAAAATGAACAAACTGAGCCTTAGTTAGTTCTGTAGTTCACAGTTTTCTTAATACCCTAAGTTAGGAAGATAATAAAATAATTAGTTAATGTTGAAGCAGCTGTTGGTTGTAGTTGCTTCCGATATACACTAAAAATTTCAAGTATACGTGTTACGTTTTACGGGTAAAAATGATGTTACGTAATCAGTTTTGATTTTCCCAGATGGGGCGGAAACCCCGTTACTATTTTAGAGTGCACCGACTAATTTTCAGTGGTGCGAGAGCGGGTTACTGTGAAAAGCATGAAAAAAGAGTAAAATCTAAACGGTAAAATGATCGAAACATAAAACTCTTTTACATGTACTACTTACCTTGAAAGGCTTTACTAATTGTCAACATTAAAGGGTGCCAAACCGTCATATTCTAGCAATTCCTTTAATACTCTCGAAAGAAAAGCTCAGGCAAGTACACCCAATTTAGAATTTTTGGTTTTCCAGGTTACTCCAATGATTGACTGACTATTTTCTCGGCACGTTAGGTCCCCCATTCCAGTAATTTAATATCCAACATATAGCACACCACCGACGCAATTTAAATCCACGCAAACCACGCGTGTTTCAATACCCTGGACAATCCATCCTGCAAAGTTCAAAACTATTCGCCATCAACCACTTATCGAGGGAGAGGGGGGGGGGGCTTGGGTTGTCCCACGTCCGTTACCCTTAATTCATATTTTCGTTCTTCCTGACTTTACTTCCAAACTTAGTCATTACATTACAATCTCCCTTCTTTCTGTTAAAATTCCCGAATTCCATTTTCACGCGTGATGCGTATGGTTAAGTTCAATGCCTCCACGTCACGTGAACGCATTAATTTTATGATATTTTATTATTCTGTGGTTGTTGCAGTTTCTTGAACCCCCATGTGAAATGATACAAATATTATTGCGGACAGTAATGTCCCTGATTTTTATCGGTGATTTTTCTAATTGAATATTTCAGTAAAATCCCTATTGTTATTGCTGTTGATATATAAAAATGTACCAGGTGCTTTTTGGTTTATTTACCTGTCCTGATTTGATATATGAAATGACTTTTTTACAAACTGTAATCAACCTTCTATAAAATTTTAAGGAATTTCTTATTAAAGCTCCTCAACTAACTGAAATTAATAACTGATTTTCTATCGACAAATGTGTGCTCAATTAACGCGCGAGCGTTACAAACATTCCGAAACATCCATTAGGAATATTTACCCTACTTAGGGCAATGTCGCTTTTTGTAGCATGTCGTACGCATTATGCATCCACAGTCATGCTGAATTTTTCAATAAGAAATCGCTGCAGGAAGAATTCCAACTTGCAACTATATGCGCACTACATTTGTCAGCGATTTTTTTACCTGGAAATTTTGAATTTTGCCGATTCTTGCTGTTCCAAGCAAGGTAAGCATCTTTAACGTGCGTGACAACACTCACATGGGACCTCCATTTTACCTCTCATCCAAACGAGGGCGTATTTTTGAGAAAAATGCTTGCCTAACATTTTTCAAGCAGACCGTGTCGGGATTCGAACCCGGGACAACTTCATGCACAGCGCTGATATACTAAATACGCAAGTTTACAACTACATCATGTGGTCGTCTATAATGAGCATTATTGACAAAAGTAGGTTATGCTAAAGCGAGAAAAATCAGCGTTGTCCAAAGTCTTATTGGTGGAAACTCCATCGATGACTGTCATGGAAAACTATTACATAAGCGATGAAATATTTTAGCTTGATATGAGACATGCATAAAATTCATATCTTTTGCGCTGTGAGAAGACTATTTTTATAATGGGGGAGTGCTTAGAATATCTATATCGCATTACAATACTGTAAAGGGATCTAACAAACTTGGGTTATGACATTATTTACATTGGCGCACCCATCATTTGTAACAGCTTGTTGAAGTACAATTCTAAACCAAACTTGTAAATTTTGCAACATTTTCAAAAGTACATGCGTAATTAATTAATCATTTTGATAGATACAATGGCAAGGATTAATTTTCTAACTTTAGGACATGCATTTTTATATGGATCGCTATTGCTTTAAAAGCCTTTGTAAATATACGTCAAATCTGAACCGCAATCTATTCGAGTAAACGTCACATATAAAGTCGTAAATCATGGAAGCAAACTAATTATTGTATGTAGTTGTATCCAATCCGAGCCGCATAGATTTATAAGCTACATTAGATTATTCGCTTATTTAATTAAACTTTGATCAAAGTTTCTGGTTACAACTTCACCAAACTGGTATAGCGTAGCTAGACTATTGTAGTTTTAGTTATCGAATTAGGTATTCCATAAAAATTTCTATCAGTAGATTGATTGCATACCTACAAGAGACATTCAAAACAATCAAAAGAGGCAATAGTGCGGATTCTTAATGTTGCCAGAACCCTCCACAATACCTGTTCATTTTGATAAATTTACGATACATTGCGCAGTTAAAATTTTGATTAAAAAATCAGTTTAAATAGAAGTTACTTCCTGCGAAGTTTCAAATGGATTACAGAAATATTTATTAAAATATGTATTATTTGCTAGAGTTAATACAATGCTATTGTAAATAGTACATATGATGGGCAACGAGTAGACATATGTCAAAAAGTGACTCAATAATAATATCACCTAGCACTGTTTGAAGGGTTTCAATTTTTGTCTTGCAGTTTGTCTCGTCTCACATAAAATTATTATTTTGCCTTCGGTGCATTTTAAATTTTTTGTTTGGCAGTTTTTAGTAAAATGTGAAAAACTATGCATCAAGTGCAAAGCGCTTTGATAGAACTTCAAGTGTTTAGAAATCTAACAACCGCTGGGAAAATACATATTTTTAACAATTACCCATTGTATGGTTTCGCCATTTTGTTTTTTTATTTACAAAACAAAAAGCAAATTAACTTGCATTCAATTGTACTATACACAAGAAGACTGAGATGATAGAAAAACGGGCTTATCTATAAGATTAATATTTTACTTTATCAAATTTCAAAATTTTGACAACGTATTAAATTGTTTCCAGTACACAATAATCAGGTTTGAAACCAAACGATTTTCTCATAGCGACTGTCGATTAATTCTAATTGCGACAGTAGGGTTTTAATTATGTTTTGATGCTTTTCTGAATACAATCATATATAACAATCAATACTTCTTAAGCATTTACTATTTGCAGTTGGCTGTTTCGTGTTATCCGTAAGACGAGCGGGACGGTAAGAAACGTACGAAATCAGTAATAAAAGTGAACTCGCACAAACTACGTGCAACAAGAGAAAGAAAAGAAATAGAAAGAAAACGAATGCCGTGCTAAACGTGCTAAAAAACGAAACAATAGTATACACAAACCAATTCGTTGTTTTCTTAGAACATCTGTACCTGAAATGATAATTAAACACAAAACACATGTAAAATATAACTCTAGTAAATAATTTTCATCAATTTAAGTAGCAAAACAATTTTAAATTACTGATGTATGGACAAACATCTGAATTCTTCATTCCTCACCTACTAGTATTACATATCAATAATGTCTAGTAATAGTCAAATTGGAGGGTGTGTTGCAAATATATTAACGTCTCCATTATACACACCTTAATTATTGCCGCATAATTTAGGATAAAAGAGATAAGTGGCATTTAACCACTGTAATTAATAGCAATCTGTATTGACACAGAGTAACGCGATGCGTTACGCAAGCTCAATAAGATGGGAAATAAATAATATTTAATTCTGAATAAACTAATTTTTTATGGGAATACTATGTAGAGTCTTTATTTCATATTAAATAGTGTTTACAAATCAAGTTTAGTAATTAAATCCGAATTTTTTTCCAAATTATGCTGAAACCACAAGAAAGTAAATAATCCAATTATGTACTATCCATAATATTTAAAGTAGAAGCATTGCATGCTCTTTTTAAAATAGTACCTCAATTTCGAGCTTTTAAAGTTAGGAGAATAAATTCCATGCAATATGACATTATTTCAAATATATATTGCTGTATTATTATAAAAGCTTAACCACATGCACTTTATTACAAAGTATTAACTAGACATTAGGTAAACAGAATACAAAATATAGTATTACATATATAAGGTCATCTTTTATACATTTCGACTACGATAAGGTTTTACATTAAAGAAAATTACAGATACGTCTACGTAAATTACAGCATAATTGAGACTTCATACGTGTTAGAGTGACAGCAATATTGTGTAATAATGTGAAAACTCCGGGACATTAGATAAAATAGTAGGGGAATTAATAATAATAAACAATGGATTAAGATTGAGTTAGGGACAGTCATGTCAACCGGTCTTCTGAAAACATTTTGAGATGTAGTAATATAATTAAATCGGTAAGGGGATCTTAATGCTAGATCCCCCAGTGGGGGTTAATTTTAGGGGAAATAAGGATTAATATAAGTAAATCGATTTAGTGAAAGAATGTAAAAACCGGGTGTGGTCTGGAATACCTGAATTGTAAAAACTTAAACTGTAAGTAATAGTACAGACTTATGTAAGATTGAGTAGAAGTTACATCTGAAAAGAGACGTAAATATGTTTTGACGCTTTTTTTCGACATAGGACGTTAGTCAAATAATAAATTTATTTGCGGTAAAATATTGAGAGATGTAGATAGTATGTATTTTGCAAAAAACAACCTGATATTCGTCACGAGTAGTTAGAGAAATTTTATAAAGCAATACAATACTAGAAAATCCTATATTTGAAGATAAAGGTAACGTTTTTCATAAGAAACACTATACAATTTTTATAAAAGTAAATACAATACTGAAAGTTTGTTAGCTAAAGGTTTTCTGATAATCTAAAGTTAATACCTGACAATTTTTTTTATTTTAAAATTCTTTAAACTAAGGTAATATATTTTAATATAACGAGTGACATAGAATTCGGGAATTCTTTAACAATAAAATAAAACCAAGAGTGATGCAAGAAAAAAATTTATTTATAGTAATTAAAAGCTTAAAATTTGCCATTTAAAAAACATTAGTGGAATTCCTCATTTCTTAAAAATTACGTCCTTTAGAAGCCGTCCTCCTGTGCGAATGCACTCTTGAAATCTGCCGTTGAGATGTTTTATTGACCCTCAACATTTCAGCTAGGATAATGTAAATTTTATCCTGAATTCTCTGTTTTAGCCCATCCAAAGTTCTTGGTCGACTCGTGTACACTTTAATCTTGAGATAGCCCAACAAGAAAAAAATCACAAACGGACAAATCTGGCGAACTAGGGGTCAGGAAACGTTACCGAATATTAAGATTACACGGTTGCCGAACAATGTTAGCACAGCTTCCATTGATTACCGTGCAGTGTGTTTAAACCAGGTTTTTTGAACGTGTGGAAAATTTCTCAATTCAGGTGTAACAAAAGATTGTAACATCTCCACGTGACGATCCGCATTTACAGTTGCTGTGATCCCTAGTTCATTTTCAAAAAAATTAGGTTCGATGATTACTTGTAATGAAACAGCACATTATACCGTCACCTATCTGCGTGTAGGGGGCGCTCATGAACTTCATTAGGATTTGTATCTATTCAGTAACGGCTTATTCACGTAACCTGTGAGATGAAAATGGGCGCTATCTGACATCCACAATTTGCTTAGAAATTCATCGTCATTGTTTATGTTTGTTATTATTTGTTGGCAGAGTTCTAATCTGAACTGATCTATCCAAACACAAAGTAACGAGAAACTGAATATTGTCACGAACAAGCCAGGGATAAAATACTGGTTACATTTTCATAAAAAGGTTCAGAGATTATTCAACCACTAGGCGATTTTACGACTCTCCAATCCTTAGGTCCTTGCATATTCATGTATAACCATCGGTAGAACTAACTACCCAGCAGCGTTTCCTGCAATAAATACAGTCAAACATTTCTTCTCGTCTCCAGTTATATCATGCAGTGCCTAACTTTTCTTTAGGCAAGAACTTTATTTCTTTTTGGGGATAAAAGAAACTCTGATTCATCTGTATTAAATATCCGTTGTGGATCGGTAATGTCAATGTGGTTTTCAGATGTTACGTTCCATTTTATATTAGAAATTTACTGCTTCATTACGTTAAAACCATTCCGTTTTCAATCATTTGAATTTACGGGTTGTTACACTTCTATAATTTCAAGCTCGCTTAGGTACGCAGTCCACTTTGCTTGTCCTTTATTATATTCACGAGTTTGTTTGTCTATATTCTTTTCCTTATCTAGACATGCAATTTCTACTAATTAGGATTTTCTTGAATGTTGTTAGTTTAATGGTATCTAGTTAAAACCGCAATATTATCTTGACAAGATAAACACCTGCTTAATTTATTCCTATTATATTGGGATGTTCGTGATTATTTTTTCGGAAAATAAGTTTATAACTACATTGGGTAAACGATTTCAGTTGATACTTAGCGTTTGGTTGGATTGTTTCTTTTCTATAAAACGGGCAGTTGCAATTCTTATAATAAAAAATGCGATTTCTCTTTTTACGTGGCTGGTAAGTACTTGAAAGGTGAGATTTCTTTAGTAATATTGTCAAAATTTCAGCCAGAATTTATTTCTAAGATTCGTTGCTTCTTAAACTAAGCCAAATTTGTACTCAAATTGCTTAGATTCTTAGAACTCCCAATTTATACAGAACATTGAAAAACAAAAACTTATTCCTTCGTGAGTATCAGATAGTAAATTGGACCACCATAAAACATAAACCCTTACCTGATTTCACAAGGTCGAGAATTTCTTATTAACAATGAAAACCCAAGGTAAAGTTGTATGGAAAACGGCTTGAGGAAAAGAAAAACTCTTTAAATATAAACGGCTAGTAGAGTGTTAGCTCTGGGTAGATCATGAGCTTGGGTCATGGGTTGTCAAAGGACCAAAAATATAAATAATGAGCGTCACCGTATTTTTCAATACAACAACCTACAAAAATTATCTGTGCTTGTATTAGGGGAATGCGGAAACCTTAAATATACACCACTAATATAGCCACAAAGCCTGAATTTCACCTTTGTAAAGCACTTACCAAAATCTCAATTACCAGATTTCATACAGATGTCTCGACTTAATCTGTGAACAAACAAATGCACAACATGGACACCGTTTTTGTCCTCAAAAATATTTACCAAAAATAAAATAATAGAATTTAAGTTCCAAAAGTATATACCCAGGGCATTTGTTATCATTACACTCAATGTTTGCTCATGAATGACCAATAAATCTTACTTGAATTTTTTAATAATAAAAGAGTTATGCAAAAACGGATTCTATTCAATAAAATGTACTTGATTTGTTTTAACATAATCTGGTTCATCTAATATGTTTATAGAACAGAAAATTAATATGGTTTTGTATTAAAAAAAAATATAAAGATCTCTAAATAGAATATTTCTGAATAAATTTACTAAAAAGTTTGAGCTCTCTTAATAATTCATATTACATATATTAATCTCTAGCCATCTGTAGTACTACGTTGACTTCACAAATAAATTTAATTATTTAAGTTCTCATAAAATTGTATCTTTCAACATAGAGTTAGTTTTACTTGATGTGTATAAAAAGAATCATCACGTTGTTTAAGAATCAAAGTACATGACCTCAAAATTGCTAAATATATTTTTAAATTAGAGTAAAATAACAAGTGATATTTAAATTCGATAATTAGATATTTTTGACATAATATGTCAATAACAGCTTTTTCAGTGTAGTTAACGCTATCTGTTTGTGAAATAATTACGATGAGCAAACTGCATAGCCATCTTTAAAAATTTTGCAAGGTTACAAATTTATAACGGAATCTTTCTTTTACTAGATAATTTTTAAGTTACTTCTATCTTTCGCAAAACTTTTAAATAATTATAAATGTGATTAAAGACTAAATATCACTCACGTGTCGAAGTACAGTACGACCAAAAAAAATTGAACTATGACATCAGATGTGGGATATTCCATAGCTATCTGCGATGCACAAACAGTAAACACATGATTACGAATGAATTTATCTCTGAAACTATGAGAAATCTTCTGAACAAAACATTATTTAACCAAACCAATTCCTCCTTAAGTACATCCTATAAATTTCTTGTATTTCGAATCTCAAACTAAATTTTCTTTTCAGCATTATATACGACAATTGCGATATTAATTCCTTGATATTATCTGCATCCTTGATATTAACTGTATCCTTGATATTGCACTAAAAGGAAAACATCAGTAAAATTTATTTAATTAATTATACCAACTGTTTTAATGAGGGGGGAACCTCTAATACTTCGGCGAGCATGAATCGATTGACCAGCTACAGGTGGAAAACAAAATGAAATCTGCACGCTACAACTGCCAAAAACCACATTCCGACACGAAGTTTAAAACAATTCTATCTTCTTGCGGACCGTATTACAGGCCATGTGCCTGTCTAACATCTTGACTTTCTATGCCGCTGATAGCAGCTTACCTGTTCAGAAGCTGATAGAAAAGTGCCACGAAATGACAACTCGACGAAGCTTATTGTAGGAACTTAGACCTATAAAGCGGAGGAGCATATATGCTATTGTAAATTTTATGAATTATTTTTAGTGATCAAAAATTTATAAATTATATTTTTTATTTTATTGCGATATTAGTTTAGATTAATAAGCAAAGCGTAACTGCGTAAAAAAATACGTTACAACATTCTTGATTTTTAGAACTAAGGTTGCTTTGTTGTACCCTAAAAATTTGCGTTACTGGTACAGCATATTTTGTCTGACTACCCATTTTCTTCACGGCCTGCGGGAAAGTATATTAGATGCTGGTGACCGCAAGTGTGTGCTTTCACTCCTGCATGGTACGAAGTTTGCGTACATCCTAAAATGTTAAGGGTCACACCTTGGACTATGATCTATGTAATAATTATGGTTTTGCCCTTAAATGTATTATTGTACATAGGTGTGGGTTTCATGTATTTACGTGCTTCAGATTCTAGCATAGCGAATTTGATCTGAATTTATTTATTAAGTAAGTATATATGATTAGTATTAATTGAATGCTGTGCCAACACAGCTCATTATTAATTATCGTGTATACTTGCTTGGTTCTTTTGTTTCCAAAACACCATCCAAGTTGTTTGTTACTTGATATAAGTAGTATTTCAGAAAGAGTGGCGAACACAGATATTTGGTCTTTACAATTAAATTTTGTTTTGCTATTTAAATTATTAGAAATTATTTGTTAGAGTAATATTTTATTTGAGTTTTGCGTTTAATTATTCTTGCAGGTACAGGTGCTCTAAAGAAAAAAATTAATTGGTTTGAGTGTATTGTCGTTTCGCCCTTTAGGCATCCCCTCCTCCAATCTCCGACTAGGTTTAGCGCCGCATTCGTTTTCTTGCTCTTTCTATCTATTCTTTTATTACCCCGTAATGTGGGCAAGCATTTCAATCTGTTCCTACTGGTTTGCTCGTCTTGCGGGTAACAGAGAAATACTCTTTAATTTCTTGGAACTAATTTTGAATTTTCTTTATGGTTATAGATGCTGGCAATGTATTTAAGTTTTACGTTATCCTTTCACTAATTTCGGGATGTCATACCATGTCGTTTTGGTACACCATCGTTAAAATTATAGGAATGTTTTAAGTTTTTAAGTACAAGTGCAGCACTATTTATGTTATTTCTTCGTGACGAGAAAACCCATTTGTCCCAAAGTAATTATCCCCTGAACTAATAAATCTTTTTCATTAGATGTTAATACCCAAAAAATATTACCTCGACATTCCTCTTGGCAAATACCTTTAATTTTCTTAATAACCGTCTTTCTGGAAATATTGTATTGTTTCGCAGTAGTTAAACATGGGGATCACCTCTTTAATGGCTTAAAAGCGCACTTTTTTACTTAATAACATTTAAGTATATTATCGATGGGACAATTGTGTAATAATTTTAAGCATTTAAGTAAGTAGTATTAAGTATCTAAATCGCTATTGCTTAAGTAGTAATATATAAAATTAAATTTTTAAATATTTTTACTGCCTTAATATCTACTTTATATAATATACCTACTTTAAATACATATGTGTTTATCTTTTATATTTTGATTTTTATGTATTGAAAAGTTTCATTAAAAAACAACAGATACTTAAACTGATTTAATTGTACCCAATTCAGACATTTTCAGTCCCTGTTACAGACACTGTCGGAATTTGGATACATTGCTTAAATACTACCTCAGAATTGGGAAAGACAAAAGTAATATTATTTTAAATGAAAAGATAGACAGAAATGCGAATTCCTTTCTTTTTAATATGCACATAATTCCGATACTGGATGATTAATTTACAATACACTTAAAAATGATATGTCCTTAATTGCGACACCATTAAAGTTTCTGAGACCTGCAGATAAAAACGCAATTTTGCTTATTTAGACACTAATTTAATACCTTTTCATTAGATCAAAACAAATCTGGTATTACTATTATTAAAAATTTTTGCATATAACACTAAGACTAAAAGTATCTTAAAACTACCAACCTTATAACAAAATTTCGACATAACATAAAATTTCACACACCTCTGCAGTCTAATGTCCAGGTTATGTTTACACCATTGTAATGTGGGTAATATAGGTATTATTCTGCATGAAAATATATGCTGTTTTAATGTTAAGTTTATTATTTTATACAATTTATTAGAAATATGTCGGAATTTAGGGCAGTGTCTTAATATATATTGTTTACCTTAAAATGTGGTCGGTATTTGGACACTAATTACTACAGAGTAGAGCTGCACAAGTGGTTAATGCGTTTTAGCATTGAAATATCTACCACTACTTATTGTCTTTGTATAATTGTGTGGATTTTGATACCCGTATACGCTTTCTTTACTTGATATCTTGTGATGAAAATCACTTGTATTCGCTTACTTTTATCGCAAATCTTGTATTTGTATATAATTTATCAGGGTAACATTTAAAAGATACGTGCCTAGAAATAGATTGCTTGTGCAGAAAATTAGTAGTTACTTGTGCATTAAAATAATAAAAATAAACATTAAAAAATATATCTTTGTTAAATAATAGCTATTTATAACACTAATATGCAAAACCTGAGCGCTTTTGTAAAAGTCGTAAAAATTATGCAACGACCGAAACGTGTTGCACAATTACAATGTATAAAAAACACGCATTTTGCAACGTGCTGCATCGAAGATTTTTTGTAATTCTACCGTAAAATCAATCAAATGAAGTCGAAATTTAGTAGTATTCTTATGCGTTGTTGTGGTAATTTTGAGAGTTGTCAATTTTTACATTTGTTGATTTAACTTTGTGAAGTGAAGTGCATTTTGTGTTTTACATAAAACATGCGTGATTGTGAAGATAGTATTTCTTCGGCTGTAGAAGTAGCAACGCAGGCCTCAATTTGTTACGTTTCTTTGAAATCCTTTTAGTCATATTTCATTTTAATCGTTTCGGTATTAGCAAATTCCACCAATAGGGTTCAGTAACTTCCTTTGAGATATATGATTTTTAGGTTAAATGCATTTTTGATCTAAAGCAGAATTATTTTTGTTTCTTATATTATTCATACTTAAAGGTTGTTAAATTCGTTGTCAATTTTTAAAGGTTAGAAATGAATACACTGCTTCTTTGTATAAAATTATTATAGTTTTATGATTTATTTATTTTGATTAATAATGTATACCACTGATGCCTATGACTCGTCGTCTGAGTATGAAAGCGTTCACATGTAGATTTGTACAGAATCAACCTTTCTGTAAGTTATTTGTACATATATTTAATATAGAAAAAACTACACGAAGGTAACGTCAATTTGCAGTCTTAATTCATCTCTCCGAAGCCTTTCAAAGAAATGTTTAATTATTTTATGGAAGAAAGATACATTTTTTATAGACGCTTTATAATTAGCATCCAAAAAAATAACAAGTAGCTTAAGCAGGTTAGTGAATCTTGAAGAAAAGGTATTGAACAGTCTGGCAATAAACTTCAGATAATACTCTACCAGGCATTTTATGAACACCTTGGTTGCACTAAGTTAACAACCACGCGTTGGACATAAACATTTTGCGAACAACTACTGTCACCTGTAGATAAATGCTTTTGTGGTGTTCGAGGTATCTACAGGCAATAATCCATCAAGTATTTATAAAAACCTTTGAAAGACTAGAAAATTTTTAAATATATGAACATTTTGAATTCATTGCTTAAACTGATGAAGCATACCTACAGTACGCCTGGGTGATTAGGTTAAGAATTTAGTTAAGTAGATTTTGATATATTTTATTTTTAATAATTGCTTAAGAATATCTATCATGTATTTGTAATGAAAAAGATACGTGTGTCATATAGTTAAAAACACAACCATATAATAGTGTAAAGATTGTTTTTGTTTCTTTTTCAATTAATGTGAAGGTATAATTCTAGTTTTGTTGTGATAAACTATATTGCAATTTCCTAGGGGCGTGATTGAAAATTCAGGTCATTTAGCATTTGATTTTAGAAACGCTGCTTTCAGCTAGCAGTTTTAAATAGGTATATTAATGCTCATATGATAAATGTTTATTTTATGTTTAAGTATTGGTGTACTTAACAATTTCTCACGTGAATTATATACCACAATCACTCTCCTGATTTCAGGTTTTGGTACACTATTGTTATTCGTTCTGAGACTTTGTTATGGAAACCCTGCGAGATTTGGTGGCGTCCACCAAGATACTTCCCAATTAAGACGTATTTCACACCCGATACTCTGAGATACTCTTTACACGTTTACACCTCAAATCTCTCAGAGTCAGTCGGCAACCAATTTTTTTATTTCAATCGAAGTTTTCGGTATTTTATCGAAACAAGATTTTTAGAAAAGTACTTCACCGACGGCTTTGTGACTTAGTTGGTTGGCGTGTGACTATTAATCCCGAGTTAATTCCAGGTTCGATTTCTGACACGGGCCGTTTGATAGACGTATTTTTCACCAAAAAATACACCCTCATTCAGATGAGAGGTAAAGGTAGATTCCGTGTGTGTGTGTGTGTGTGTTGGTGGGGAGGGGCTGTGTGCGTGGTTGCGTGTGTAGTTGTGTGCGTGGATGCGTGAGTTCGTGTGCGTGTGTTTGTTGTCGCGTACGCTAAAAATCCCTATGTTGCTTGGAACAGCAAGGGTTCGGCTAAATTCAAAATTTGCAGGTGTAAGAAACTCGTTTCCTGGCCTATGTAGCAGCTTCGGGTGGAGAATTGGAAGATTAATCATAGGGAGTACTTCAATGAGCTTTTCTGTGGATTACCGGCTAGAGTTACTGGGGATAAAACTGAATATAACAAATTTCAGCATTTACTTCCTACAAAATCAATGTTTTTTTACGATTCCTTCTACAAGAAATTTAATTGCGCACAAAGCTTAACTGCACTTGATTTCTTGCTAACATATTTTTCCGAAGTAATAAATAGTGTAAAAGCTTCGACTACACGGACTCATTATTCGTTACTCAGGACTATAATTAACATAAATGTTAGTCACTGTTTTTTTAATTATTGTTGTTATTAGATTATCATGACTTAGTTATTTGAAATAAAATTTTCTTGAAAATTAGTCGGTGTTTGTTTTCTAAATTAATAAAGAAAGGACTTCTTTAACAAAAAGAAACTTTTTTCACTAGCGAAAAAAAGTATGTCATTTTGACGTTGAAAGTGATAACTGAAAGTTGACATTTTAATGGAAAATCACAATATAGATATTTACATAACCAGTTATAATAAGACTAATTTTATTTGACGAATGTAATATTTGCCACAACGAGCGAGCGTAGTGAGTAAGTTCTGCAAATTACATGTGTTATATAAAAGTAGGGTTTCATAACTATTAAGTACAATATTTTATCTAACCACGCAAGTTAAGGTTCGGGCCTTTGGAGCTGTGTTTTTAAAAAAGAACTTCGACACTTAACAAAAATTTAATGTAATTTGTACATAATAACTTTATAAAAAATTAATTGTACTGGTGAGTAGCCTAGGTAGACAACAATGCAAAAGCTGTAAACTCAGACTGACTGCCGGGCATTGAGCTCCCGGGCTTTTTATAATAACCTGCCCCTCACACGGCTTGTGGGAACTTGCAGATCTCATGTCTACTTTACACTTTGTTACAATGTATCAATCTTAATTCTAAGTAATTGCGGTCTGTTGACCGCCTGTGACCTGCCACCTGCAGTATCACTGCCCTCACGGATGCAAAGTTGCATGTCCGTTCTCATGAACTGTCGATAACCTCTCTGGGTTATCCTTGTGTTACAATGTTGCATTGAACTTATACTTTACTTAACAATTTCTAATAATTCCTATTAGATTCAATATATCAATATATATAGGTAATTGGGGGATACATAACTCGCATTAAAGTATAATAAAAGGAGTGGACGGTTCCAAGTATAAAAAGATTCAGTTTCATCGCTTTACCTGAACGATGCCATGTGTTGATATTTATGTAAATATCTAATTCCTAAATGGAAGCTTAAATATTTGCAGTTACGTAAAAATTCATTAAGCACTAGAGTTGTAATGAACTAACAGTCATAAAAAATGTAACGTTTCGTAACGTAAAAAATACATTTAAATTTTGACAGTTCGTTGCGGGGTTAGATAAAAAATTTTAAATTGAGTAATATTTTACTTATAGGGTTTACTGCAATATTTCTTTGTACTTTAAACCAATCTATAGTGTACACTTAAAAGTATAAAACTTTAAATAAGAAAAATTTTTTAGGTATTATTATTACCATAAGAAAAGTTTAGAACTCTGATAGACGAAATTTATCATTAATATACTGAAAATAAACTTTCGTGGAATATTTAACATTCTATTGCTGAGAGTGGTTCTATGTCGCTGTATAAATAAAAGCTCATATTCTGAAAGGCTTTCTTACTTATTCGTCCTCTTACTATTTGACTCTTGTGTACGATTTTAAAACGCGTTTTGTACATAGTGTGTTAGTATAAGTTAAATCGGTGGTTCCAGCACCTTGCCGTAGACAAATGCAGTCGTATTTTCTCTTCCGAAGATGGTACTAGAAAGAAGTCGATAGCTCAAGGTACAGTGCGCTTCTCTGTTTGTTTTCTTTGTGTTGCTGTTTTGGAAGATAGCCGCTCCTTTTTGGTTGATTCCGCAATAAATTGCAGATTGTACGTTACCAAGGGCACGCTCACTACACACACGATTATGTGCATTATTTTAAAATTTTGCGTTAGAGCACTTCCTACTGTTTACTTTTCTGTGTAAATTAATGTTAACGTCAACAACTTTCTGCTTAAAATTTAATATTACGTTCTTAAATTTTACAGGGTGCACTTTCTAAAGCAGATACTACTGTATTATTTCTTTATTTCTTGTACATATTTAGGGCTGAAACATGTAGTAAGTATTCTTGTATTAATATATGTACTTATTGTTTGGATAACTAGATTGTATTTTCGATATTTTAAAATGTTTAGGTTTATACTGTGTTTTATGTAAATTGACGCTTTGTGTACATCACGTTATAATGAACGATTACGTAAATGTATTTTTGACATTTGTAAATATCCTTTTGAGATTATATGTTTGTAATATACCTACTTTTACTGAGGTTTCAAATTTTTTTCTTTCTATATCACCCGTTCCACTCTTACGTTTTTGAGCTAACTCGAACTCTAATTCCTTTAAAGTTCGATTCCACCACTCTGTCCCACTTTTGTTGCACTATTCAGTGTAGACAATTTTTTTTACTTACTTTGCTGCTTTCTTTCTTGTCTACACGGAATACCGTAATAACTTCTAAACAGTAACCTATTAGCTGAGTTTACCACTGCAATTTTAAACCCTTTTACGTAAGGATACTCAAGAATAAACCTAAATTATCCTAATAAATTATACAAATGTTCTTTACATATTAAAAACACTTACTATAAATAGATATCTAATTTTACTTTCGAGATGCTTCAAAACAACAAATTAAATTTTATACTCAAATGATAAACATTACGACCTTTCTGAATAATGTTTGATCTTGTTACATAATGAATTGCAAACTGATCCATATCAAATGACCCATTTTGGGTTTTTATGTTCTAGCGGCGTTTAACTATAATTTCCTGTGGATTAGTACGGTTGAGGTATCACTGCAAGCCTTGCTTAACTTTTTGATTAATGCGGTTTAACAACTCAAATGCTTGATAATCGCCTTTAAATTAATTTTAATTACAAATATTTATATTAGTATTAAATGTAACAGAAATCGTCAAGAATGAAGAAGAATAATCTTAAAAATCATAATATAAAAATTAAAATGTAGTAAAAACATGCAGGTGCATTTTTTAATGGACTACAATTATGAATTTCTGTGCTACTTATTCTTAGGGTTTCAAAAATCAGTAATCTGTGTATTTTAATTAGTCTACAGAAGACTGTAAGTGGAATACTTTTTCCCCTTGTCCTGCTAGTTTAAGCAGCTTACTTCTCTGCTTATACAAATTTTCTTAAATAATCAAAGCGAATTACTAAGATGAACAATTTTCGAACATCTAAAGACGTTAGTTAGTATTTAACAATTTGGTTACAACGAATTTCATCCTGATTTCATTAATTATTTTTCATAAAATATTTTTAAAAGTAATTATTATTGAATTTGATTTAGGTGCTTATCTACTTGCCGGCATATTAATACGAATTTTAAAAACAATGATTAAACTTTTTAAGAATTTTCCAACATTTGTTATAAGTTTGCGCGTTGTGTCAGTCTTAATATTTCAAGCGACTTCAAAAACTTCACAACTTCAATTGATCGTACATTCGTGTGTATTGTCTTTGGTCAATGTCGATAGACGCTAAAATCTATCGGTGTGTCATATTTAGATTTAGCACAATCACCCCGTGTATAACCACCACATCAATGCCACAAGTGATGCAACCAAGCTAAAAGGACGAAGGTGCTATGGTATAGAAGTGAATCAACATTGGATGATTTTTTAGTGCTGGCTACAATCCAGAATCTCATCCTCTAATATTAAGTATATACGATTAAGAAAAGTTCTGCCTTATGGCTATAAAGCTATCAAATTCTCTAACCTTTATAGTGTACCATTTAACTAAGGTTTATTGTATTACTTAATGGCACCCACCGTGTTGTTGTGATGTTATAAAAGTAGCAAAAGGGGCATTTCGTATGTGTTTATCAGTAAATCAATGTACGATTTTACACATATTTATTAAAGATTATATGGATAAAAATTATGTACACACACATGTTGCTGCAAAATGCAGCGTTTATGAGAATGCTATTGAAATAAATCTCTTATGTTGGGTAACAGTAAAACTGGTGCGAATTATTGTCTGAAGATGCCCGTGTTATCTTGCTAGCTCAGACTAGATGAAGCAACGAAACTCCAACATCAAATTTTAGTATAACATAATAACATTCATTAATAAACAATCCTTCAAATAATAATAACTACTACATCCACGAACATTTTTCTTCAAAATACATTATCCAAATAGGTTACTTAGGCACAAGTATTAAAATCAACAAATGCAACTTACATCTTAAGTATAAAAACAACATTTCATAGCAACTAAATATTAATATAGAGTTTACACAGTCTCCGTTTATAATTAGTATTCCCAAAATTTTTCTTAGGCAAGGCACATTATGTACAAAAAAAATTCTTGAAAAAGAATTGAATTGCGAGCTGGCTCAAAACGTCGCAGAGTGGGATGGATCACACAGCAGGAAAAATTAGAAACCTCAGTAAGTAGATTTATTTACAAACCGTTAGTTAACAAACACAGTGTTCGAAGGAATATTTACAAACCCCTAAATCGAACATTTACGTAATCCTTCCATTACAACATGATGTAAACAAAAGCGTCAACTCGCATATATCACAACATTTAAGCAAATATAAATTAGGAATTATTTTCCAGTCACTTAAAATTTTAAAATCTATATAACACCTAAGGATACTTACATAATGTTTCCAGTCCTAAATAAATACAAGAGGAAAATAAGACAATATGTACAGTAGTAGAACGCTGTTCTAATTGATGCTTAAAGTGCACTTCCTAAAAGATATAATCTAACACTAAACTGAAATGAAGCAAGCGTTAAACTTAATCTAGATTAGAATTTAGTAAACACTTTGTTGACGTTAGCATTTCCTAATTTTAAAACAGGAAAAATTGCTTTAACGCTAGCTTCGGTTTATATTAATAATGGTAACTTGAAAAGCAATCACGTAATCGCTTGTGCACTATGCGAAAGTAAATTTTAGCATGTAGTCTGTACTTTATTGTGCCATAACCACCAAATTATTTGTAAGTAAACGCTGTTTTTATTTTAAAAATACAAAAGCTTTTTTTAGAATATTGTTATTGTGTTATTAATGATTTTTATCTTTCAATAGCCGTTTGCGTTTTTGTCTTTTACGAATTTCCTAATTCTTTGCTTCAGAAGCGAATGAATCAAATTAAAAATAATTATTACGCCGTCGTCCTTTCAATTCAAATCATTCATAGGAACGTTAATTTGTTTTTAATAAGATTACTTATATTGCCTATTGCTTATATAGTGATTACTAACACTAGAAATTACAAATTACTAAATTCGTTCATAAAACAGCAAGAATGCCTGTGCCTTAAAGACATTTTTTTAGGCACCCCTAACACATGGGAGTCACTAACATGATACCACTTTTCCGATGGAATTTTAATGTTGGCTTCTTTAGTTTTATACTGTGAGGACGAAATATGTTTTTTATTTGTATGTAAAAATTGGCAAGTCTCACTGTTGTTCTCTAAATGATATATTATTTTTACGTATGCGTCATAATGACCACTGTGAATTGAGTCGCTATGTTGGACAACATCTTATAGCGAATACAACACATTAGATTGATTACAATTAAACGTTACAATGTTTTGATGTTCTTTTGAGCAAAATCTCGCTAAATCCAGTAACATTAGAAAGGCAACATAGTTATTCACTCTTTAAATGTAAAATTAAAACTGTAGGTGGATTGAAAATAGAACTTGCTTAATGACATTTGTATAAATAGTTTCATTATTAGATCTGCTATATATCTTTCTGCACACATCGCAGCTTAGTTATTTCCGGTAAGTAACTCACTTACCGTGAATTCATTTAAACATAATTGCAAGGAGCCTTCGCCTTCTTCACATTGGTATCTTAGAATACTGGCGCTTCCATCTGTCTCATTTATATCATAGTCTTTATTCATTTTATTTTTTTGCTGAATATCAAAATCTCTATAAGAACCATCCATGTCCTAATCGCCATTAAAAAGGCAAGATGTATCATCGTTTAGTAAAAGTGATTTTTCTAAATCCTCTTACGTAGTAATATTTTTACTATTTATAAAAGCCAAAGGTGACCCTATGCAGTCAAACAATTCATTAATGTCATCGGGGTGTTTTTTATTTCTACAATATGTTTCGCTAGATGATTGATTGAAATTTGGGTTATCTGAAGTAATTGATTTAATTGCGGGGCAGTGCACTACAATACCATAAGAGTCTGTTATCTTAAAATTTTTCTTATATTTTGATGTGTTTTCATCGATGTCTTCTAAATCGACATGTGATTCATATTTTGAAGTGCTTTCTTTAACTTTTATAGTTCAACCAATATTAAATATTACACCATCGATAACCTGTTTGTAGCCCATTTGTTGTTTTCTATTTTTTTAATCTTGTGTTTTTCCTTTCTTTATAAAGCGTTTTGATGATTTACTTTCTTCCGATTCTTGTGTTTTTTTAAGAATTTGTTTTTCCGATATTGCTAAACTCAAATCATGAAAGACCTCATTTCGATATGAAATATGCATACATTCTTGACATTGTAATCTACCGACTAAGATACCTCGAAAAACTTGTTCAGAGAGAAATACCAATTCAGACTGATACTCGTAAACCTTTATAGTTTTCTTTGGTCACTTTCAAAAGATGATTTATCTGCTTTACAACTAAGCTTCAATTTTTCTAGAGTTACTGTTTGATGACTTCTCAAATTCTCTTTGCGCACTGCTTCTAACAAATTCCGTAGTAATTCATATGCGTCATACTGTTGGCCTCCGGCAAATTGTGGCATACTTTGTTTGAGTATTGAAAATAGCAAGCTAGGATTGTATGCTTCTGGTCTATCGCTTTGTAATTCTTTTGGCGTTTGTACTAAAATATTTGTTAGGGGTTGCCGTTTTTCTAAAGTTTCATTAAATGAATCTAACATCAATGAATCTTTATTGTATGAATCTAACCCGTCATCCTGTTGCTTGAAATATTGGTTAGATTCTAATGTTTCAGGAAGTAATTTTAATAAATATGGTGTTTGCCCAAAACATTGCATAACTGAATTGAAAAACAAGTATTATCTAAATTAGTTAAACCACGTATTACTGAACAGTTCGATTTCTTTATTCTTTCTGTTATGTTATAAGTTACATTATTCATCTTTAAAGGTTCATCAACAGTTTTGTACTATGGAAGATTGCAAACGTTGTCTTCGTCAAAGTTTAAATTAGTTTCAATGACTGGTTTATTGGGCGTTAAGGTAAAATGATTTTTTAAAATAGAAGACGTATGTGTGTGATTTGAATGACTTTGGGAATATGTAATTTTGTAATTTTTAAATGGAGATATGAAAAACCACTCTAATTGGTGTAAAAAGGGAAGGGTTTCCAAGATTGAAGCAGCATTACCCCTTTAGATTGCAATGCTTGTACTTTGAAAAAGAAACATTGTAGCTAGGTTGTCATATGTTAATTCGAAAATCCTCTTACCTATGTTTTTAAGAAATTCAATGCCTTGCAATCCTAATACACCAAGTGTTTCAACTGCGACTGGGTAAAAAATGTAATTGTCTGATAAATTTTTATATTTTTGAACCTTTAAAGATTCTGCAGCAACAGCTGCTGCGCCTGGTGTTAAAGCGCCTGAATTTATTTGCGATGTGGCTAGAATATCGGTACACGTAAAAATCCCATACGACTGGTTTGCTGAATTTTCATGGAATCATAGTAATTCCATCGGGTCTCTTCCCGTCGTCGCAAAAAATACTATTAGGTTCTAAGATAGCTGGAATGCCTGCGGTAATTAAAGCACGTTTGATAATGTCGTTTACCATTTTATGTCTAGGTTGACGTCATGCGCTGAAACGGCAACTTAATCAATGAGTTTCTTTTTCGTTAACTGGCGAACCGCATATACATGTGTGTGCGATGCATAATTGAGCTCTTAATCGTAATCCAACAGCTATTCTGAACGTCTCATTGTCTAATAGAGAACCTAACGAAGCTACTGGCAAAATAGATAACCAAGCTCTACTGTGTTTCGTAGTTATTGCTTGAATGCGAGCCTTATCAGTTATTGTTAGAGCTGATTCCAGCAAGTTATTGGAAACAATGCCGAGCATTGGTTTGTCCCATTCATTCTGGGAGGATTTGTTGTGGTTAATTGATGATTGCTGCACATTTAACATCCACAGATTTTCGCATTCAAAATAATTGTTGTCAAAACTGAATGGTTGTCCCGGCAAAATTTCGTTCACTTGGGACACATGCGTTAAAAAGATGATAGAAAAGCGGGTAGGGATAAAGAATTTGCCAAACATATTCCTAATCCCCTCTCTATTTATTGGAAGAGTTGCTTAAGAACATTGAGTTTCCTTCAACTTAATGTTAGTAATTGCTTCAATTGTGACCCGTATTGTATCGTCGAAAATTTGTAGAAATTCGGAACGTTACCATGTTGGACAGCATCTGAGGAGGAACATAAGCTTTGGGATAGCCAAACAATTTTTTAACAAACAATAACTTATATGTTAATATGTTAATATATTTGCCAAATTATTATTCTGGGTCTTGCACTGAATTTTCGCGGATTAAGATATTTTCTTTCTAAAGTATTAGAAATAGCACCAATATCCTTTTTTATTTAATGCTTGGGATAAGCACTTGTTCATGTTTTTAATCGAAAAATACTTATCATTTGAAATTCATAGAACGTTGTTTTTATATGTTTTAGAAAGAGATTGCGCCACTGTTATGGACAAATAACAAAATCTAGATGCTCATTTAAATTGTTGTACTTGTATTTGTGTGAATACCGTTGCGATGTTGTAAACATTGTTGTGCAATTCTTTTCCATGTGTTCAAATCACTAGTGGGTGATTTAAATTTCTAGGTAATAATTTTGGTTCATAGCGCTGCAGCTTGCAGCAAAAGGCAGAAAAATTCCTGACATTTCGCGGTGGATACTAAGAGCCTTAACATTCTTAGCACTGTTGATACATTTAAGAATGAAATTTAAGTAATTTAAACAAAGCTCACTTGCGAAATATAATATTACGAAAACAAATACACCTCCACGTGTTTAACTCTATGTTTTATTAAATACAATATGGCTGCATGCTTCAGCAAATCGAACTGAAGAGTGGACGTAACTTATTTTAAAACCGACTTTTGTGTATTACGCAATGTTTGAAGTTTTTATTGGGCAAAGGTGTAGAGAAATAAGAGTTTAAATAGGCGGAAAATAACGGCCCGTATTATACTTTAAATGAGCATTTAGCAGCTTCGTAAACAGCCTGCGGTACGGCTAAATAAAAAGAAGCAAAATTAATATTTGTAGACTTAATGGGTCATTTTTAATTAACCCTGCAATTACTTTGCAGGAAGCCATAATGAAGAAAGGAAATAAACCCGTTTATAAAATAAATTGCAAAAAATGTGTTGAAATCCTGCTGAACGCAAAAGCAAATTGGCCATAAAGGGAAACGCAGCTAATTTTTGTAGGTGCCCTCGTGTCAAATCTGAGCATGTACCTCGAATAGTAAGTGCTCCAAATTGAATAACATTTAGAAATCAGAACGATTTTTTTAATTAAAAGCCTTGTTAAGGGTAGTAATGAAATTTATACCAATTTGGAGTTGAGTTTCGGCGTCATAAAATGACAACTTGTGATTGTGCAATTACTTTTACCCATATCTTGTCGCATCAGGAAGCAGGAAGTCACCCATTACATGTGGTAATCTTATTTTAGTGTTCACGTTAAATACTTCCTTACGCCTTCTGGAACACTATAGCAGTCTCTCTCCTAACAGCAATGCGATGACAATACTTTTCCCACATCATCTGTAGAGAAAAGTGCTTCGATTTAAACAACCTCTTAGTTGATTAGAGAATAAAAGTAGTTGTATTGTTGACAGAAATATTTCTAAGAAATAAACTAAAATTTGATATATGGCTTTTAATCAGCAATTGCTGAGGGACGTTGCTATTGTAAATCAGTTTTCGGTGATTACAATATCCAAAGTTTTGTAGCATAAATTATGTTTTTTATCTAATTAATTATAATACTACGCAGCTCGTAGCTGCGTATGTTGTGAAGATTCGTCACTTTGTAGCAACGATTAAAGTAAATACAACGACAAATAGAAGCTCAATAATGGCTTTATATACAGCGTTTGCGAAAGTAACGGATAAATTCCATAAGATGTTAAGAAAGATGTTTTACAAAATGCTCGGACACTTCGATGTTTATTATAAATTTTTCACATAAAGATGTATTTTTGAAGCCCTAACTCTTTATCCCCTAGCCGTTAGTAACCCCAACCTTAAAAATGCAAATAGCAAAGAACCCATTGCATTACCCCCATTTATAGCATTTTTTAAAGCTAAATACAATAAATGAAGATTTTTAAAATTGGTTGATAAATGACTGAGATATTCAAGAAAACGTACTATAATGAAATGGAACATCAAATTAAAATTATTATTTTTTTTAGATCAAGAAAATTAAAGAAGGTGTTTAAATTGTTGTCCGTTTACAAAGAGGCAATGTCCTAATCCAGAAACAAAACACCTGTTGTACCATTTCTGGGATGTTGAGCGTACTTTTTGTGGAATTTTTTTCTTTAATCCATGCTTGTTCTTAGTTCTATTAAAATAAAATTTAAATTTTAAATAACCCAGAGAAAGTAATTCAAAGGGGTTAAATCAGACGATCATGCCGGCCGTTCAAAAGGCACCCCTCAACCAATCTACCGATTAGGAAATATTTGGCCAAGATATTCTCGTACTGACCGTGCATATAGAAAAGGCGCACCGTCATGCTGTAACCAAATTGTGAGATTGGGTGAATCAGGGTCATCTGCATTAGGAAACAGTACCGCTAAAACCGGGATTAATTCAAATTGAAGGATGTGTTTACCTCCCAAGCTTCTGACAAAGTGTACGGTCTAATAATTCGACTAGAGACCGTTCTAGTTCATACGTTAACTTTTCGGGGAGGTTGTGTATTCGTTTTCATTTTCCAAAGCGAATTTTCAACTGCCCAACAATGGCAATTTTGTTTACTGCCGATACCATTTAAGCAAAATGTTGCCTCACCTGAAAACAGAATACTTTTAATGAATGCAGGATTTGAGTGGTAGAGTTCTTTGATTGTCTCGCAAAATTGCGATCGTCAATCAAAATCGTAGTCTGACAACTCTTGCACCGAGTGCACTTTATAGGAATAAAATTTTTCTCCATGAAGCAATTTCAAAATTGTATCTTTTGACGTATTAAGATGCGGGTGTTGAATATGAATTTTATGAATTTTATGTTTACAACTAGAAAACTTTGCAAAATTCCTCGAATGCTTTAGCGTATGTTACATTTAATAAATAAATGTACCTTGCTTAAATTATTGATTTTTACTGAAAAGCTTTTAGAATAAAAATATTTGTGCACTGTTTTTGACCTTGCTTTCAATATTATTCATAATTAATTGTTGTCGTTGTGCTAAATTAATGTATAAATATATATATATATATATATATATATATATATATATATTAGGTAGTTAATTACACAAGGTAAGTTGATAAATACTATCATATTACAGTGAATAAGATGAAATAATAACTTAGACTTTTATGCAAAGCCCAAATAATCATTTGAAATTGAACTAGTAATTGAAAGATGGAAATTATAAGGTCTTGGACAAGAGTTGAACCTGTATCTTCGTTTTGCTGGAACCATGCGTTTACCAATTACGCCACCGAGATGAAATAATAATTTAGACTTTACTCCAGGAGTACTTCTCACATGGGAATTATCTCAGTGTATACTAAAATTATGCTCTACACCGAAATTATTTTCTTCCAGTCTGCACAGAAACTACCTGGTTCCGGTGTGCACCGAAGGTCGTGAAAATTATACACGACTGTACATTCACTTAATTTGATTTCATTATACATTTAGAGGTATTTGATTATATTTCAACTTGTATGTTTGGCTGCGGTAACCAAAAAAACTGTGATAACCATGTACATCTTATTTAACCATATTCTGATTCCTTTTTTAGGTTAACTAGACTTCGATAAAGTCTTGTCAACCTAAACTTTACAGAAATACAATTTATTGCGTTCCCAAAATACCAGTCACATATACTCAATACCGTTCATTACGTTTTCTCGGAATGCAAATAGATGTTCACATATTATTGTAACTACAACTTTAATCAATCCTGCCATAAGATCCAAAGTCCTCAAACGTCTGTTGATTACCAAAAGTTCAAATGCATATCTTTTCTTATTGTAGCCTTGCAGTGTCTTAGTAACATCGACTCCTCTCCAACCCATACTGAGATAGCTTTGTGCTACTCCAATGTCAATATGAACTTATCTACATATTGGTGGTTTAAGTTTGATCTACACATACCTACTTAGTAACCTATACCTAACGCAATAATTAATATTGTAGTGGTTAACATTACAGACATACACATCCCATCACATTCATACATACACATGTACACGTACATACACGCACTAACAAATGAGCAGATTAACATACATAATTACAAATACGCATAGACACTTATATAAATATAACATGTACACGCACTCACGCTCATACACGCGCCCGCACACGCGCGCGCGCACGTAAGCATCACAGGCATCATAGGCTCACAGTTGGTGCCTTCGTGTTGTTTTCATCTGGGTATAAAGGTTTAATTTGTAGCTCACTGTAGTCTCCATTTATTTTGTAAGTACAAGTTGGTGAACGACATAGATTAGGTTACCATTTTGGAAAGTGAATCAATTAGATAGAGTAAGTCATCTGGTGGAATCATATCCATGTATTAGGTTCATTTTAGGAAACCTGTTCGATCTATTCAATCTACCAACGTACTTTACCAAAAATTACTTATTCAATAATATCTTAAATGATTTTCCATGAAGAATTTATTTATGCATGTTTTTCAGAATAATGCCATCAAAGAAAAGGGGAAATTATTGTAAATGGTCCGAAAAGGATATGGAGTTTGCCATTAAGGCTTGCAAAGATTGGGTTGGTTTAAACGAATGCCAACGAAGATTTAACATCAACAAATCAACCCTTCTAAGACATGTTCGGGGACAAAACAAAATCGCAAATAACTGCATTAAAAAATCGGTACTGCACCTACTTTTAATGTTGAAATGGAGACTTTGTTAGTCAAACATAATCTGAAGTTCGAAGAAGTCTTCTTTGGTTTAACAATCAAAGATATCCGAAGAATTGCATATCAACTCGCAGAAAAACAAAAACTCCCTCATCCATTCAATAAAATAAAATGCATGGCTGAAAAGAAATGGTTTTATGGATTTATGGGACGCCATAAAGAGCTCTCGCTTGTTCGTGCAAGAGGGTTTAACCAAGAAAGAGTAACAGAGTTTTATGATATTTTGGAAAAATTGGTGGATAAATATAAAATTGATGCCAATACAATATTTAATGTAGATGAGTCTGGGTATTCCACAGTGCAAAAAGGAATGCAGAAAATTATTGCCAAAAGCAAGTGCGTGGAATTGCTAGTGGTGAACGAGGTATTAACACAACCGTTATGTGCTGTGCTAATGCTGCTGGTCTTTATATTCCGCCTAATGCTAATTTTCAGAAGAAAAAGATTTACCATTGAATTAGCAAGAGAAACTCCTAGTGGAAGTATTCGTGAGATTTCTGATTAAGGCTATACAAATTCTGACCTTTTCCTAGTTTGGCTCAAACATTTTCATTAAGGATGGACTCGGACCGGGCCGGGCCGGGCTTATTAAAAGCCCGGACGGCCCGACGCAGAAAGGTAACTGGCCCGGCCCGGCGGGCCGGGCCGGGCCGGCCCGACTTTCATTCAGTGAATGAGAGGATATTTTTTTCTGTAATATTCAACAAGTAACTATCACTCTTTTGTTTAATTTAAGCGTATAATGATTTTGAATTACAATAAAGATATTTATGGAACATACCGTAGTATATCATTTGATTTTTGATTCTGCTACGTACCTAGACGTAGCCGGAAGAAAAGTAAATACCAGGCTAACTGTTAAACGCGGAGAGTGGGGGGGATTCGCCTACATACCAAAAAGAAACAAAAAAACACATCGCCTACGATTATTTATTAACAAATAAAAATAAATAACGTATTCTGTACAAACAAGCAAGAGCAATAAATTAAGCGATACTATTTCAAAGCAAACAGTTAGGTGAGATGAACAATTTAGTACATTAGATACGAAGTGCGCATCTCGTATTTACACAAAATAAAATTAATCAGTAGTAAATAAACCTGTGAGAGCTTTTGTCAAGCGTTTTTAAAGTTTCACCTAATACTTTTTGTAAAATAACTAATTAGTAGGAAAGAATTAACGTGTGGGAGCTTTTGTCAGACATCTTTTAAATCGTACATGGTACCGTTTGTAAAATAAACCAATCAGTACAAAGGAATAAGCGTGTGTCTGTCCAATATTTTTAACACAGGTAAATCACACATGTAGAGCGATAATATCGATTAGCAGCAACGAACAATAGTTGTACAATGTGACGTTTCTTGTCACATAACTATACCAAACGTTGATACGGAATATCCCATTGACACACACAAAAAAAACGAGTTGCATACCTGTAAGTGTCCGGATACTTAACTTGAAAACCGTCGGGAGTGAGTCAACACAGAAACGCCGCGGTATTCAGAATCCATTCACCCTGCCACCGTAACTACAGCAACGATCTACGGACAAAAGCAGTTGGTCTACAGAAAGGAAGAACTTATTTGGTCTCCAGCTAAAAAAAGCAATCCATGCAAGACACCTCCTACTTGTCGAACAGAAAATAAACAGACGTGCATTGCTTTTAAAATACGGTGACGAACAATGTAGAAAATATGTCAACGCACAAGCTGTAGAAGCAAATTTAAGAATGGTTCAAATAACACAAATTCGAACCGCAAATCCTCGCTTATCGAAGCACGATTAAAACTGGAAAACCCGGGTTTTGTCGGATAGTGTGCGACCTTATTTCAACAAGTCTTTACATTGAAACAATAGAGAAAACCATTATAGGCGGTCGTAATGTATACCAAGATAACGAGTACTTGAAACAGGATATAACTATTTAGTTGTTGCATAAACTTGTCGTTTCAAAGCAACTAGATTTAAGTTGAGGAATTTATTCGAGAGCGTGTTTATTATTAATTATGTTGAAGGATTTAACAGTAGAAACAGAATTTATTCGAGCGGGTATTGAATTAATAAGGGAGAAAATAGGGTAATTAATTTATGCTGAAAATAAACGTAACAATTCTTTAAAAAATCCTAGAAATAGGTAACAAAGGTACAAAACGTTTAGCAATTTTCAATGTTTATGAAATTGTACGATTAACGTACCTTATAACCTTTATAATAAATTTGCGTCCGCTTTATTCTGTCGTTTTTACTTCAAAGAATTTTACTAAAATTCCTACTTGAAATTAGAGAGTTATTGCAAACTCATTCCAAGCAGACATTATTAAAAGGATCTTCAAATAAAGTATCCTTTTTTAAAAGTATGCATCCAATCTAAAGGAGTGTTAGTGCAAGTGTTTTCTCCTTTACTCTTTATTCTGACATATATGTTTAGTATTCTATATCTATAGGTTATGTTTTAAAAATGAAAAAAGAATTAATCTCTTTTGTGATAAAGCGACCTACAATACATGTTTAACTATATTGGAAAAAATCAAAAAAATTGTATTCACACAAAGATGAACCTTTTTTTATTATTTGAGTTTTTCATTTCCCACTGATTCGATAACATTTGTATGTGTTGTCAAAGTGTTTTCACGGAATACTTTTCGAGTTTACTTCAAGACACTGTTTTAACTTCATTCCAAGCATATAGCATATCTGTTTTCCAAAGGATTTTTACAGCTTACTTCTAGAAAAAGCATTACAAAACAGCATCCTCGTATTTAGAGCGTTGACGTTTTATATCTTTTTCGTGTTATAAACTTGGACATTATATTTCTAAATTTAATTACATCAACAACACTACAAAAACCATTTATTTCGCTTTATTTATACAAAAAGCAGATAATTAAATGTAAGTTTGTACGTTAGGCATTTGGCATGTGTCAAAATTAAGGCGCCTTAAATAAAAGCATTCCCTGCCTGTATTTAAATTAAATAAAGGTGTCCTGTATTTTAATAAAGTACAAACATTAAAGGTGTAATTGCGCATATGTGAATGTCAAATAAGGGAAAACTTTATTAAAAAATTGGTAAAATGAACGTTGCAATAACTCTCTAGTGTTTTAGGCGGTAGACTTAAATTATATACGCGATTGACAATATCAACGTTCGCCGCATGATTGAAATTTGAAGTATATACATATACATAATATAAATTGTGCAAACCTTTGAATTATGAATAAATCACCTAGTTTGATGTTCCTGGGCATTTTTTAACTTGTCTAAAGTACAACATGAGGAACATTAAATAGGACTAAGAAAAATATTCCGTATAAGAAGTGAGTTATAATATCACGCTTCCTTTACACTAAACAAGACGAAAAACATTATTAATGGGTTCATAAAGACACTACGTGAAAATATAATTAAGAGCGTTTACTTACTCAATGTGAGATAGAAGTGAAGGGACAATGGAGTATCTACTCGTGCGTTTCATAAACAGTGGTCCTAACAAAGACGTTTTATTACTTTTAGATGGATATTCGACCTACAGCAATAACTTGGCTGCATTAGAATTTGCCCAAGAAAATAATATTCACTTCCTTCAGTTGCCCGCATATACAACACATAGACTTCAACCTCTTGACGTGCCATTTTTTAAACTGTTGCAAAGTTATTTTGTGCAGGATAGCTGGTTGCGGGCACATGTTGCAAATGCAATTTCAACTTACGACATTGCAGAGCTTATTAATGAAGCATATGGGAAGGCGTCCACTGTAGTAACAGCTGAAAATGCTTTCAAAGCACCTGGTATTTGGCCTGTCAATAGGAATCGTTTTCCTGATGAAAATTTTGCACCATCGCTTGCAGTTGATCGACAAATACTAGTAGATAATCTGGTAATACATCAAATTCCTGCAGAAAAAACACTACCAAATTTAAATAGTCAGATTTGTCTACCTTCATCAAGCGTATTATCAGAAATCAATCCAAATACGTTCAACAAAAGTTTGGAAGAGATATGTATCCTTCCCAAAAATTCGCAAATCAGTGGACAAAAGAAACAAACTTCATCATCGGCTGTAGAACTGACAAGCACACCATACAAAACTGTTTTAGAGACAAAAAAAGAAACAAGGAAGAGTCAGAGAGAGCAAAACTACACAGAAAGCTCATAAGAACTAATAAAGTTATTGAAAATGTTAAATCTGATTTATTCAATAACAGAGAAACTCAGAGTAAAAATATACAACAAAAAGTAAAACATAAATTACAAAAAAAAAACCAAAAGCACAAAAACATTGGAATCAAATGAAAAAGATGAAGATGCCTTGTGTTTGTATTGTCATGATTTTTATACCAACTCCGTAGCAGAAGAAGTGTGGATTAGATGTCAAGTGTGTGTAGAATGGGCACACGATCAGAGTGCTGGAATTGAAGAAGACGAAATTTTAATCTGCGATATGTGTAAAGCTTAGTATAATTGGTTCAAATTATGGATACCAGTGGTTCAATTTAACCAATCGCTAAACAAATTTGAACCACTTTTCAAAAATATTGTTTTTAGTTTTTTAATTAAATGTTTTCATTTTTATCCGTTTCTTTTTGTACAAATAAATGCTTGCAGATTTGTCTGTATATTGACCTTATATTGCCCACTTAGAGTGTATTATCTTTGAAGTAATGGTGAAATATTTAAAACTGGCTACTCTTCCCTAACTGCTAGTATTAAATTTTAGGTATCACGTGTTTTCCTTTTAATTAAAATACAATATTAAGAGTAAAACAGTTCTCGTTGTTCAATGGTGTTTAATACTTCCTTCTAGTCAGTATAATAAAAATAGATATTGAAGGTCCTGGCTATACTTTGCAACAGCTTATACTTGCAGTCTTCGATATTATTCAGTTGGTAAAGGCGTTTTTATAATTCTGTAATAGAATAGATTGAGTACTTTCGTGCATTTTCTTTGAGGTACAATAAAGCGATTAACAGAATACTTACACTAGAGTAGTTTTCTATTACCTACATTCCTTTGTAAATTCACGTTTTAATCTCACAACTTAAGAAAACCATGAAAATCTGACAAGCTTATTAAATGAGTTTGTTTGTTTGAAGAGTTTGTAAGACGCTTAAATTAGAGACGCCAAGCAGCAGCAATTTATTCAAATAATTTCTCAAACAAATAACTAGTTATGTTTTAATTGACCTATTCACAAGCTGTATCACCATAGACTTCAACGAAGCGCAAATCCTTACGAAATGTGCTCCTGCCGTGTGGAAGGAAATTAAATGACATTGATACGGAAGGCTTGGTTATATCTATTGTATGGACGCTACGTTCTGAAATTAGGTTATAATTAAGGTCTTCGGCTGTTATTTCTTAATGTAAATTAGTGTTTTTAATACAAATTAAATGATTTATAAAAATATGAATATGCTGCCATTATGACTCCTTAACCACAAAAGCTATTAAGAAACTAAACAAGTATTTCGGTCATTAAGTAGTCGTTATCTGTATTAAAAGTTATTTTGAAACACTTCTGAGCGCATTCTCCTCATCAAATATATAAAATAAAATTTTCCAACCAACAACTCGCTAATGTGGCTTTAAGCACTTGGGAATACTCTACACCCTCTCTCAGAAGAACTATAATAATCCGTTGCGCAACGGACGAAAGGTATCTCTTGACTTGGCATCGTGATGCTTACTACAAAAAGACATTTCGTACAGCAATCCTTCCAGTCCGCCCTACTCACAATCCTAGTGACGCATTCTTATTTATTCATCTCAAAATGCGTAAAAAAACTGTTTTATTTTGACTCGCCCTCATAGTTATGCAATTTGATACTTATTGGAAGAATGAAATTCTGCTGTTCTTAAAAATAGGTTGTATATACAGTAAACTTATTATCCTATATAAAATGCACTGCTGGAAATAAAACAATCCCGAGGAACACAGGAAGTTACAACAAGAAAACGAACTACTCTAATTCTTGCATTTCCATTGGTTTAAGCCCTATAGACTTCTTTTACACACCAAAATTAAACCCTGCATTCCCAATGCTTAACGTCCAATAGAATTTACCTACATAGCAAACATAAGGAGAAAAGACTATAAATAAAATTGCGTGTTCAGCAATGAGCATTCACTTGGAGTTCCTCGCAGACTGCCTGCTCCGACCGCTCCAGCAGCGCTGTCTTGCAGTCTGCCACCATCGAAAGCACCTGCGGCGCTAGCCTATAGCCCGCCGACACCAACTTCTGCACCTTGCCCAGCAGTGCTGGAATCTTAACTTTTCAACGCCACAACGAACGATACGCAGCACCACGACGCCGACGACTGCTACACTCGACGTCTGCAATAGGACACTACGCCTTCCGAAATCCAACCGCCCCAGGATGTTTGGCGAATATATATATATATATATATATATATATATATATATATATTACTCATATTTAGACCAGGGTAGAAAATTAATGAATTACATAAAATAATTTTAATCACCGTGTATAAGGAATTTTATTAGATAATACGCTTTATTAAAACACCGTGGAGAATAAAAATTCATTCGTTTCAGTAAAAATCAGAGATTTAAATCATGTACAAGACGCTTTATATCAAAAGAAACAGTATTAAAAAGCTCTGCGTGTAATTTAATTATTCCTAAGAAAGAAACAAATGGAAATTACGGGCAAGATTTATATTAATTAACCCTATTTTAAGTAACCGGTATTAAACAAAGTGTACACATAATAATTAACATTTAATTTGTATTCGTTAAAAATGAAAGGATAGAAGTCAATTTTAGTTGGAGTTAATTAAACCATTATTAATAATAAGCATAAAAGTCTGTGAAAATCCAAGATTATAATACCAGAAAATAAAGCTCTGAGAATTAACATTATGTTTGAACACCTGCGTAGTTTAAATGTCATGTACGGCGAAAATTTTGTAGATAACAAATGGTTTCAAAGAATCTTGGAGAAACCATCGCATAATAGTTACGAGAAATGCTAAAGGTGGGATATTTCACACTCCACATGGACTGAAATAATCGATAATAAGGAATATCAATTTGCACTAATAAGAACAGTTAGATAGAGACAGATAATATGCACAAGACCGAGACACATATAGTAAAAGGCGTGATTTAAGCAACGTCACGAGGGTCACGATTGGTTGAAAGTAGGATGCAAATATCAGAGGTAGAAACAACGATTTCTGTATAAAATTTAATTAGGTATTCTCAGACGTTGCGTGCCGTGTGGAAATTTTCTGAGATTTAACTGGGGCGAGAGCAAAATTCGTAAAAACCGACGCGCGGGCTACGGACTGGGAACAGAGCATGCGAAATTCTAGAAACTGGCCGTTTTGGGGAACAGACCGACAGACAGGCTAACTTCTATATATACCGAGGTGAATATAAACAAGCTCTCTTACATCTGCGACTTGATTCAACGCGTTAAACAGTGTTTTTTTAGTGTGATAGAATAATTTAAAGTTTGCTCGTATATTTTGGTGATGTAAAACAGTTTGTTCTTTACGTCCTAACATGAATGTACTTCAGTGCACTTAGATACAAGGTAATAAAGTTTAGTATCACTGTACCAATTGGTAAAATTTACTATGACAAATAAATACACAAAAGTAGGCAGTTTTGGCGTATCTTGGTGAAAGAAGTATGAATTTCTTTGTTATTTTTCGGGGGTATTAATACTTAAATGGTGCATAAACGTGTCTGGATCCACGAAACAAGGGTCAGATATACACAGAGGAGTTCCGGAAAAGCCCTGAAACAACTTTAAATAAATGGTGATGGAGAAAATTTTTAAAGCGTTGAGAATCAGAAGCCGTAAATATAACCCAGTTGGAATGGTGTGATTAACAAAAGGGACGATGTATATTGAAGCTACGAGTGCAAGTAACCTTCAGGTAAATTATACTATTTTGTTTGAACTTTGAGATTTTTGTGTATGTTGAATAACTTTATAATTGATTTACTTTAAATGGACATTAGTGAAATTGTACTAACAATAAAATTTTAATTTTAAGGTGAAATTTGCTTGTGTAAGTAGAAAGGGTATTTAGTATTGATGTTCTGGATTATGATGAAATTTTGGGTATGTCTTTGAGCTCAATTAGACGAACCTGGTTAATTAACGTAAAGGGGTGGTAGATGCTCCCTTTGTACTCAGACTCCGGTCTGCATATATTGTTATATTAATTAGTAGGCATCCTACAAGGACTTGAATTCTGGATGCACATAAAATGATAATAAAATTAATCTTGAAATTCTTTTTAAAACTGAAATTTATGCTGAGTTTTAATTTTGAAATTTTAATGTATTGTGAATATTGATGTAAATAGAGGTAACGTTGATGTTTGTGATAGGAATGTGTTTGTTTTTTATAATTGAGGATGAAGGTTTAACTAGAGGAGCAGCCGAGGCGATGAATAGAAGAAAGTCAATGGACCAACACAGTTAAGGTAATGAAAAGCTTTTTTGTAGGATTCACAGCATTCTTGACATCCAATTCGTAGAGGCTCGATTCGAAAAGCGGAGTACCCGTATTTTGGTGGTTTCACAGCATATTTTGGCGCCCAACGTGGGCATCGATTGTTTTTTTTAAGGGCCAGTTCTCGCATTCAAAGGAGCGTATCACAGCTAATTTGGCGACCCAAAGTGAGGCTCAAGTTCCAAATAAAATTTTGTGATTTTATTCCAGGAAACTGGCGATCTGAGAGAGAGAGTTTCTGTGTGTGTATAAATTTAAGAGTATTTTAGAGTGTGTGAGTGATTAGAACGTATGCAGAGAAAGGAGTGGTTAAGGAGTCAAGGAGTGGAAATTGGAAGTGACGATAGTGCATTGTGTGGGAAAAATTCGAAAATGGAAGAAGCTGGAGGCAGTAGAGATCAGTCGAGGACGGAATCAGGGATCAAGGAAATGAGTTAATGATGAGAATGTTAGAGGAAATGCGATTAGCTAGAGAAGAATCGAATACAGCGAGGAGGGTCCAACAGAAAATTAGAACTGCTAAGCGATGAATCTAATAGAGCTAGGAGGAGTCCAACCGAAAATTAGAGCAGATAAGCGGGAAAATTGAACAAAATACTAAAGAATTTACAGAATTTAAAGATAGTCTTACCGTGAAACTGGGGAAGTAGAAAATAGGGTTGAAAAAATGAGCGTGATATTACAGGTCTTCGACAGGAAATGGGACATTTAAGGTCCGAAGTACGCATTTTTGTGAAGAAGAGATTAATGTAAAATGACTGAAGTAACGGACTCATGTAGGGATCAGTTAGGCAGGGTAGAACGCGAAGTTAGTAGTATCAAATACAACATGTCAAATTTAACGGGGGATGGTCCCAGATTTTATACAGGTGGAGTATCATTGGACCAACACATGAAGTTTTATGGCGATAACAGGGTAAATCCACAAATTTTTATTAATAGTGTAAGAAATCTAGTGGGAAATTTATTTGACGAACAGACTAAACTAAATACGATAAAGGCTTTATTAAAGGACAACGCGGAAGCATGGTACAATTTAGTTGGACAGGACATAGACACCTACATGGACTTTGAGGACAAATTTTTAAAGCACTACTGGAGTGACCACAGACAAGACCAGGTACGAGACGACTTAATCACAGGAAATTTAAGGAGAATTTTCAGGAAGTAGGGAGCAATATGCTATACGCAAGTATAGCATAGCAAAGCAACTGAACCCACCACTGACGGACCGACAAATTATTAAGTATTTATCACGACACTTCGAGGTAGAAATAAGACAGCACGTAGCACTACAGAACATAGTGGACAGAGAAATGTTTTTGGAATACCTGCAGAGGTACGACGACGTAAGTAGTGGACGACCTCGGGATAATAGGGAAAGACAGATCAATACAGTTAGGTTTGACAATAGACGGGACAACTATGCTAGAAGAGGGAATAGTTACGGATACCAGCGACCGAATTGGGAACAGAGACGACCATACGTTAGAGTAATAGTTTAGGAAGGGGACCTGCACCGAGACCGGGACCTACCAGAATGAATAGTTCACCAGACATGAGCGGGACTGCTAATACAGACACGGAACGAGTGGAAACGCCTAGGACATACGCTGAGGTGACGGCTAGACCAGGACCAAGTAGGGAAAACAGACCTGGACAGGATTTTTAGAACGCGACAGACCACTAGATTTCAGTGTAAATGTATATGAACATCCACGTGAATTTTTCAAAATTGAGGAGGAAGTAGAGCCAGAAACTGAGGAAAATTATGTTTGCCAATTGTTAATATAGAAATTTTTGAGAATAATGTAGAAGTATTACTTGATACAGGAGCAGAGGCGAGTTTAATATCGGAGGAATTCGTCAGCAAAATTAGGGATAAGGTTTGTGATAGAATTATGCCTATAAAGCGTAGCCATTTAGTAACTCCAAATAAAAGAAGTTTGCTGTAGTAAATAGTGTTGTGGTGCTTAGGATAGATATAGGAGATTTAAGCTATGAACAGGAGTTTGTAATTGTACCTGGACTGAAGTTTCAGAGCATTTTAGGTGTTGACTGTATGATGAAGTTAGGGGTTTTGATAGATATGGAGAGGAAGGTAGTAAGGATTAAGGATAAGGTAGTGCCATGGAAGGGCAGTTATGAAGTCACAGAGGATGACACGGGGTTTAGTATTAATGTAGTAGAGGTAGAGGATGATGAAGTTAAACAGATCAACACAATAAGATGTCCAGAGGAAAAGATAGTAGAGGTTCAAGCTTAAGTACAAAAACATGCAGAATTAGTGGGGGTAGAAGCAACAGCAGCATATCGGGAGCAGGTGAAGGCAGAATTATTTTTGATGAGGTTAAGTGGCAAAGTTGTTTTTAATAAAGTAGATTTAAGGAATTCATTCTGGCGGATTCCATTACATAAGAATTCTAGAAGGTACATAGGATTTTCCATAGAGGGAAAAATCGATAATTGTAAAGTAGTATCGTTTGGTTTGTCGGCAGAAAGAAAAAAAATAGTAAATGAGAAACAGACATGTGTAGGGACTAAAGAGGAAGTAATATTTAAGAGTCAGGATAATAGGGATGATAAGTTTATTTTATGTGAGATAATAGGGAGGATAAGTGTAGATATAGAAGGGGGAGAAAGAGGGATGAAGAGTATTCGGATGGTGAGAAGAAAGACTTGGAGGGTCAAGAAGAGAGTTAGATTTAAGTAGGATAGGAATAGAAATAGGATAGGGATAGAAGTAGGTGTTTATAGAAAATAAAGCTAGGTATAGGATAAATATGGGAGATAATTAGAAATAGGTTTAGGATGAGAATAAAGAGTAAATGTAGGAAGAAAATAAGATAGGTTAAGTATAGATATTTCATATAAGATTAGTGGAGAGTTAGGAATAAAGTTAGGAATAGGATAGGTATATAGGATTAGGTAGGATGAAGTAAAGTATAGGAAGATGAGTTAAAAGTTAGGAATAGGATAGGTATATAGGATGTATATAGAATTAGATGGATAAGTAGGATGAAGTTAGGGATAATTTCAGTTTATAAAATTAAGTGAGAGTTAGGAATAGGATAGGGATATAGGATAAGTGTAAATATTTTTTTTTGGATTGGAGATAAGGTAGGTAAGTTAGATAGATAAGGGTAGAGAGAGATAAGCAATTTTTTTTGTAAATTTTGTTTGCGGTTTAAATATTTTATATTTGAATTCAAATAAGTTGGATTATTTGTATTCAAATAGGGGGAAAATACTCATATTTAGACCAGGGTAGAAAATTAATGAATTACATAAAATAATTTTAATCACCGTGTATAAGGAATTTTATTAGATAATACGCTTTATTAAAACACCGTGGAGAATAAAAATTCATTCGTTTCAGTAAAATCAGAGATTTAAATCATGTACAAGACGCTTTATATCAAAAGAAACAGTATTAAAAGCTCTGCGTGTAATTTAATTATTCCTAAGAAAGAAACAAATGGAAATTACGGGCAAGATTTATATTAATTAACCCTATTTTAAGTAACCGGTATTAAACAAAGTGTACACATAATAATTAACATTTAATTTGTATTCGCTAAAATGAAAGGATAGAAGTCAATTTTAGTTGGAGTTAATTAAACCATTATTAATAATAAGCATAAAAGTCTGTGAAAATCCAAGATTATAATACCAGAAAATAAAGCTCTGAGAATTAATATTATGTTTGAACACCTGCGTAGCTTAAATGTCATGTACGGCGAAAATTTTGTAGATAACAAATGGTTTCAAAGAATCTTGGAGAAACCATCGCATAATAGTTACGAGAAATGCTAAAGGTGGGATATTTCACACTCCACATGGACTGAAATAATCGATAATAAGGAATATCAATTTGCACTAATAAGAACAGGTTAGATAGAGACAGATAATATGCACAAGTCCGAGACACATATAGTAAAAGGCGTGATTTAAGCAACGTCACGAGGGTCACGATTGGTTGAAAGTAGGATGCAAATATCAGAGGTAGAAACAACGATTTCTGTATAAAATTTAATTAGGTATTCTCAGACGTTGCGTGCCGTGTGGAAATTTTCTGAGATTTAACTGGGGCGAAAGCAAAATTCGTAAAAACCGACGCGCGGGCTACGGACTGGGAACAGAGCATGCGAAATTCTAGAAACTGGCCGTTTTGGGGAACAGACCGACAGACAGGCTAACTTCTATATATACCGAAGTGAATATAAACAAGCTCTCTTACATCTGCGACTTGATTCAACGCGTTAAACAGTGTTTTTTTTGGTGTGATAGAATAATTTAAAGTTTGCTCGTATATTTTGGTGATGTAAAACAGTTTGTTCTTTACGTGCTAACATGAATGTACTTCAGTGCACTTAGATACAAGGTAATAAAGTTTAGTATCACTGTACCAATTGGTAAAATTTACTATGACCAATAAATACACAAAAGTAGGCAGTTTTGGCGTATCTTGGTGAAAGAAGTATGAATTTCTTTGTTATTTTTCGGGGTATTAATACTTAAATGGTGCATAAACGTGTCTGGATCCACGAAACAAGGGTCAGATATACACAGAGGAGTTCCGGAAAAGCCCTGAAACAACTTTAAATAAATGGTGATGGAGAAAATTTTTAAAGCGTTGAGAATCAGAAGCCGTAAATATAACCCAGTTGGAATGGTGTGATTAACAAAAGGGACGATGTACATTGAAGCTACGAGTGCAAGTAACCTTCAGGTAAATTATACTATTTTGTTTGAACTTTGAGATTTTTGTGTATGTTGAATAACTTTATAATTGATTTACTTTAAATGGACATTAGTGAAATTGTACTAACAATAAAATTTTAATTTTAAGGTGAAATTTGCTTGTGTAAGTAGAAAGGGGTATTTAGTATTGATGTTCTGGATTATGATGAAATTTTGGGTATGTCTTTGAGCTCAATTAGACGAACCTGGTTAATTAACGTAAAGGGTGGTAGATGCTCCTTTGTACTCAGACTCCGGTCTGCATATATTGTTATATTAATTAGTAGGCATCCTACAAGGACTTGAATTCTGGATGCACATAAAATGATAATAAAATTAATCTTGAAATTCTTTTTAAAACTGAAATTTATGCTGAGTTTTAATTTTGAAATTTTAATGTATTGTGAATATTGATGTAAATAGAGGTAACGTTGATGTTTGTGATAGGAATGTGTTTGTTTTTTTTTTATAATTGAGGATGAAGGTTTAACTAGAGGAGCAGCCGAGGCGATGAACAGAAGAAAGTCAATGGACCAACACAGTTAAGGTAATGAATAGCTTTCTTGTAGGATTCACAGCATTCTTGACATCCAATTCGTAGAGGCTCGATTCGAAAAGCGGAGTACCCGTATTTTGGTGGTTTCACAGCATATTTATATATATATATATATATATATATATATATATATATATGTATATATTTGGAGTACACAGCAGAGAATATCTAGACAACACTAACCGCTAAAGGCAACCAACCCACATCAAAACATGTGAAACAATTCCAAAGATACAATCGGCCTACGAACCGACGACAGTTAAGATCTTTCCTGACCTTATCAATTGGCTACGAGACTATATCCCGTGGTGTGCAGACCTCCACCAATCGTTAACGAACCTACTCCAAACCGACCGGGGCTCCAATGGACTGCGGAGACTGAGTAGGCCATCAGCCAACCCCTGAATCTTAACCAACCCATCATACTACAGACCGACAATAGTGGAACAGGCAGCGCAACTGTCCAATACCAAGAAGTCGATAAGGCACGAAACATTGTTAGCTACGCCAGTGAGAAGTTCGATAAAGCCAAGACGAATTATCACGTAAACGAACAAGAACGTTTAGCGGTAATCTGGACGGTTGAGAAATACCGACCGTACTTAGAAGATAAGCCTTATACACTCCGCACAGACAGCCGCGTTCAGCTATGGTTGAACCGTTAGCCGTTTCAAACTCACCCGCTGAGCCTTGCTCCTCCTTCGACATCCAACACTGTCCCGAAATGCAGATTGAACTACCTGACCATCTCTCACGTCACTCCGTCAGCAATTACATCCCTGAAGAGGTTACCAGCAAAAACGTCTGTTACCGCCAGCTAAGCAAACCATTGGCCAACTATCTAGCCTTTGTAGATCTGCCTGAACGTTTACAAGTAGCGCAACAAAAATATAAAGTCATTGGACTGATGATCCAAGAATGGCTGCTCCTGAAGCAGAGGCCCCAAAACACACACGAGGAGAAAATTCTTTAGGACTTCCTAGTCGAAGACGGTTACTTTTGGTGGCGCAACCCTAACCAGAACCGGCTTGTTGTGCCTCCCAATTCACATACCGGCGTTATGCACGCTTTCCACGATCTAGTTGGACACCCAGGCACCAAACAAACTTACTGGGTCCTTAGTGAGTGACATTTCTGACAGAAGGTCGGGGACGCCGTAAGACAATACTTCAAACAACGTTGAATATGTGCCGCCACAAAGAGAGGACCATAGTAACAAAAGGCACTCCTTCGACCGCATCTACCTACCAGACCATGAGAAGCCATATCCGTCGACACCATGTAACAAACTGGTTGAAATATTCAGCAGATGGGTCGATACCTTCCCTACGCTTGACAACAAATCAGGCACCGTCATCAACCTACTAAAAAAAATCATCTCCTCATATGGGCACCCAAGAGTGATTCTCACCCACCACGGGTCACAATATGTATCACGACGATGAGACCGAACACTGGATCAATGAGGCATGTCACCACTAGATTACACCGATCTACCACCTGCAAGCCAATTTAGTTGAACGCCGGAACTAAGAGATTAAGAAAGTACTACGGACGTTTGGAATCCGATACAACCCACGAGGCACTGACCAGAAACTGCCGCGATTATGTATTTCCTACGAACCAGGAGGAATGCGACCTTACATGTAATTTTCCAATGCTCCACCCGCAAGTACTGCATTGGCCAGGAAGCGAGTTTTTTTACCTGGAAAATTTTGAATTTTGCCGAACCCTTTCTGTTCCAAGCAAGGTAGGGATCTTTAACGTGCGTAACAACACACACACACACACACATATGGTACCTCCATTTTATCTCTCATCCGAACGAGGGTGTATTTTTGTGAAAAATGAACGCCTAACATTTTTCAAGCGGACCGTGTCGGGATTGGAACCCGTGACCTTGGGTGTAGTAGTCGCACACATACCACTACGCCACGGAAGCGCCTGGAGGAATGCGACCACGGAAACCTCACCCAGTTACGCCTTACTTGGATACGAATTATCCCATCCAGAGAACCACGCAGCAGCGGACTGCAAATAACTGTTTTTATTATTATGAATTGCCTTTGGGGCAAAAAACGGGTCTCGCCACGAAAAGGTTTGTTATGTTTGCAAATAAATTTTGTTGTAACATTCCGCAGTTCTCAAAGGCCAGACATACTTGTATAGCCATCTATAGAACTAAGATGTAGTTTCGATTTAATTTTTGTACTTCCACGCATAGTAGTGTTGATGTTTTACCACCTGATGGCGGTATTATTTACTTTTGTCATAGTACAGAGATTCCTTTGAAATTATATCAGTATAATAGCTTTGATTACTTTATAGAGTTGTTGGAAAGTAATTCGCTCTGAAGCTGCTTAAGGAAGCTGAAACCGGCCGATCAGTGGATGTTTCCTCCCCTTGTGAAGTAATATAGCTATTGTTTTGTTAATGGCTATACAACTATTAGCACGATTTGTATACGTCAATAAGCTCTTATTATTTTCATAAGAGTTTGTTTACAGATACAATTTATTTTATATATTGTTCTACACAATTGCTAATTGCGGACTGCAAATAACTTGTTTTTTATATGTATAAATATATATATATATATATATATATATATATATTATAGTAGTTTTAAAAGATCAAAAATAAATATAAACGAAGCAATTTCAAAACACCCTGTATATAGGAACAATCAAAATTTACGTGCGAAATTTATATTAGTTAATTCATTTTTAAGTATCAGGTATTAACGAAATTTTATAAATAATTAATGAAATTTAAGTAGGTTTGCAAAGAAATTAAATGGTAGAAGCCAATGCCATTAATATATTAATTAATTTGAATTTAATCAAACGATTATTGATGTATAATTTGCATAAAAGCGTGTAAAACCCAAGGATACCAAGATGAAACGCGTTGCTATCTGACAAATATATCAGTGGGGTAGAAATACGCCGAACTCTAAATTGTGGAAATGTATTTAAAACGTTCGTGTAAAATTAAACACCTGCGTATTTTCTAAATGTCAAGTTCTGTATAATTTGTAGATAACGAACAAATTATTCTATGGATTGTTCAAACGGTCGGATGTTTTAGCATGAAATACTAATGAGCGATTATTTAGCTCACGTAGAAAGTCCACGTGTGGTAGACAGCGCACAAACAAGGATATTGATTTTCTACCACTCAAGCAAGGTTAGAAGGAGACGTAGAAAACGTATAAGCATGAGACGACAATAGTATAGGAGGGATTTGTAAAACGTCATTAGAGCTACGATTGGTTTATATGTTTAGTTTGACTTGATATGAACACGAGGATAGTGTAGCGTAATTTTCTTAAAGTATTATAACGCGTATTTGAAAATGGGGTTGAGTGCAAAATTGTGGGAATGTGTTGTTGTGAGCAGGGGATTTCGGATAAATGTGGCCAGGAGAGGTTACATTGAAAAGATATAAAAAGTTTAGGAGAATATTATGAGGGCCCTTATTATTATTTCGTTCGTCCCAAAAGCACGTATGAAAGTTAACACGAGTTGTAAGTATTATAAAATCATTTAAATTGTATTGCATAGTGGTAGCCTCTTAAATTAAAAACGCAGTTAGTGTGCCGAGAGTAAAAATTTTTATTGAGGTATTACCTATAATTTTTTATCAACTCGTGTCGGGACATTAAGTAACGTAGATTACTGTGAAAGAAGTATAATTGAAATGAAATTTGGAATTTGGTTACACCGAGAAGGCGGCGTTGGCGGAGCAACTTAGATGGAGTTCGTCTAGTAATAGCGAGAAACGACCTGCAGACCAGATAGAAAAATACATGGCATCAGCCACAGAGCGGAGATCTTCTAAAAATTTTCAGGTAACGATTTAGAATTGTGATTCCTATAAACTGTAAATATTGGGGTGGCGTATAAGAGTGTTTTTCAAGGTAGTGTGAATTATTTACGTATTGAACAGAATATGTGTAAATAACTTTATTACGGTATTCAACTAGAAATTTGAAGGTGTCTAGAAAGCTTTTAAACGTTCCAAAAGAACGTGAAATTTTGTGAAGAGTACATGGCTTTGTTTTTTTTTTATTTTAAGAGTATGCAAAGTAGAAGGGCATACATTATGCAGAATTAGTTGGGTTATTATGAGCTCACCATACCCCACAGTTTACTTAGATTATTAAAATAAATAATTAAATTATAAAGAAGTAATTTTAGAGAAGGTATTATTCAAGGTCCATTTACTCCAAGTACATTTTATGTGTTTGATGATTTAAAAAGGTAAATACAGGACATTACAAAATAAGAGTTACTGAAGTGTAATGTGAACAATAAAATATGGACAGTGTTGAATTGCATTTGTAAATAGGAATAAATAAAAGACTGTATGTTGGTTGTATTTTGTGGTTTTATTGGGAGTATGCGTGAATGATAGAATTTGAGAGTGAATATAGATATCCAAAAGGAGGTCCAAATGAGCTAGCCGGAAGCAGTTGAAGAAGGCCGTTCAACCGAGGATGAGAGGAAAACGGATAAGAAATATTTTTTGTGTATTATTTAATTTTTGAATTTTCAAGTTTTGAAAATTTTAAAATATTTTCGAAAATATATATATATATATATATATATATATATATATATATTGCTCTCATAACTGACTTAACTTGTGGATATATTGATTTCGTGACTGATTTAACATTTATATTTGTATTGTTATTTTTTTGTAAATATTATGTTAGTAAAAGATCCAAAATTCACACTCTACCTCCCACAACCTCCGGCAGCAAATCGTAACAAACTTTACATGAAGTTTTGATTCAGAATCGATACCTCAAAGACACATAGTTTAATAGAAGAATTTAAAAATTTATCGCGCTTGTGAAAATTTTTATCGTTTATCCAGTTCAGATTAATTTTCATGAGACGATATTAATTAGTTACGAAACTAATTGTGTGATAATTTTAAGAGCATGCACTTTGGTATATAGAATATTAATATTCTCTAATTCCCTTCTGCATTACGACCCTAGAATTTGCATGGACTTGCAATTTATTAAATTCAAGATCAATAAAACAAGGGACGAAGTCAATTATAACTTAACTAGCTACTTGTTTGGAAAATTATTCAAATAAATTGCAGCTGCTTGGAGTTTTGTAAGTTAAGCGTATAATAAGCTCTTTAAACAAGGGAACTTATACACTAAGCATGAAAATTTCGATGGTTTAGTTATGTGATTTAAATGAAAATTTATAAAGGAAGATAGGTAATAAGAAACCACATCAATGCACATTTTTGTTAACTATTTACTGTACTTTTTGGTTTTTAGTACAATCCACCGAAACCTGAGCATTTTATTTGTAAAACTATAAAAACACTTTTTGTAATGCAATAATATAGTAGAAGTTCTGCATGTGACCTTCTATAAGTTTTAATCAAAACTTTCAAGATATATTTTTATTAAAGTTGGTTAGAAGTTGGTTACCCCATAGTAGGGGATAAAGAATACTACTATAGTAAGCATGCTTATCGTAAAACGCGATTAAAAGGCGTAGCTAGGGGCAGCAGACTTGCTGGCTAAAAGATATTGGAGGAGGGTCGGTTGGTCTCGGGCGATCTTCAACAATTTACAAGCTTGTTACGGGTTGGCCGTGACGGATACAGCTTTTTTCTAAAATCTTTAAAAACTGCGTTGTGGAAAGATATGGGAACCTACCACAATATTTCCCAGGTGTGCGTGGCCTAAAACACGAAATATATATGATGGAGAGCTCACAAGTAAAATTCTTGTCCGGAGGTAAAATACTCCCTCATTCGGATCTCCGGGAGGGGTACTTGGGGCTCGTCATCGTAAGAATATAAAACAACTGTTCGATTTAGTGATAAGAACTTGGAATGTAAAGTCATTACTTAGAGTAGATAAGTTAACAAATTTATTAATCGAAATGAGAAAGGGAAAGCTGGACATTTTAGGTATTAGTGAGGTGAGATGGCCAGATAGTAATGACTTTTGGAAAGATAATTATAGAATAATTACAACTTCTTCAACTAATGGACAGGCAGGGGTAGGAATAGTATTAGGTAAAAGATTAGGTAATAAAGTTAAAGAGTACTTACAATTTAGTGATAGAATAATTATGGTTAGATTGAGTACAAAACCCACAGACAATGTTTTAGTACAGGTTTACATGCCAACAACTCAGTACGAGGATGAGGAAGTAGAAAAGGTATACGAGGATATAAATAGTATAGTGAGAAAAGTAAAAGGAGATGAAAAGGGTGAAAAGGGTGAAAAGGGGTGAAAAGTTGTTCAACAACCCCTTAAATAAATTGCCCTTCGAACTGCACCTTCCTGGTCATAAATTCTGCGGCCCCGAAACCAGGCTGCAAAAGCGTTTAAACCGCGGAGATAAAGGTATTAATCCTCTAGAAAAAGCGTGCAAACAGCACGACATCGCGTATTCGCATCACAAAGACGTGGAGCGCAGGCACGAGGCCGACAAGGTCTTGCAAGCAGTGGCTTGGCGGCGAGTCAAAGTCAAAGATTCTAAGTGGTCCGAAAAACTCGCAGCGTTGGGCGTAACAGCTGCAATATAAGCTATTTTAATGCGTCAGTGGGAGAAGGTAGTGAGGGAAAAATGGTAGGAAAATTTGGGTATGGCAGACGAAATGATAGAGGAGAAAGATTAGTTGAGTTTTGCCAGGAACATAGATTAGTAACTGTAAACACCCTATTCGAACAACATGTTAGGAAAAGATATACCTGGAAAGCGCCAGGTGATAGTGCTAGATACCAAATAGATTATATTTTAGTTAAACAAAGATTTAGAAACCAAGTTAAAAACTGTCGTAGTTATCCAGGGGCTGACATAGATAGCGATCATTGTTAAAATGAAGTGTAAAATCAAATTAAAAAAATTGAGAAAGGTTAAAAGAGAGGGATGGGATCTAGGTAAGCTTAATGATAGTAAGGTAAAAGAGGAATATAAACAAGTATAAGATAATAAGAGCAAAGAGATCGCTGTAGGAGGGAACGTAGAAAATAGATGGAAAAAAAACTGACTGTACATGATACAGCAACACAGACTATAGGTAAGAAAAAAATAGAAGCGAGAAAACCCTGGGTAACAAAGGAGATATTAGATTTAATAGAGAATAGAAAAAAGCTTAAACCTTTCAGAGAAGTGGATAGTGAAATTAAGCAAAAATATAATACAGTTAGAAATAAGATCGTACATGAGTGTAGAAAAGCTAGAAATAAATGGATGGAGGAGAATTGTAAGGGAATACAAGATGATTTGAGAGCAGGTAAGACAGACAGGGCTTACAGGGCAGTTAAAAAGTTTTTTGGGGAAGATAGGAAAAAATATAATGGTATTAGAGACGAGAATAATGAGCTTCTAAAAAATAAAGTTGAGGTAGCAGACAGATGGAAAAGATATTTAAAAGATTTATATAAGGAAGACGATATGGATGAGTTAGAGAACGACCAAGAAGAGGATGTAGAAATTGGGTTCTCAATATTAAGAGAGGAATTTGATAGAGCTGTTCGGAATCCTAAACTAAATAAAGCGCCAGGGATAGACGATATTCCCGCAGAACTAATAAAATATGCAAGTCAGAAAACTTTAGACAGATTATATGAACTAGTAAAAGTAATATATGACACAGGTGAGGTTCCAATAGATTTCGAAAAAAATATTATTATCCCAATTCCAAAAAAGTCAGGAGCTGATAGGTGTGAGAGTTTTAGAACGGTTAGTTTAACTTCTCATGCTTCCGAAATACTAACAATAATAATTAAAAATAGAGTACAAACTCTGACTGAGAATTATTTAGGCGAAGACCAATATGGTTTTCGTAAAGACAGAGGGACTAGAAAACCGATACTAATGATTAGGGTAATTATCGAAAAAGGTTACAAAGAAATAAAAAGACTCATTTCGCGTTTGTAGATTTAGAAAAAGCATTTGATAAGGTTAATTGGATTGTTATGTTCAGGGTTTTGCGAAAAATAGGAATCTCTCATAGGGATAGAAAAATTATTTACAGTCTATATAAAAACCAAAGCGTAGTAATTAGATTTGATGAAATAGAAACGGAAGCTAAGATTAGAAATGGTGTTAAACAGGGTTGTATACTGTCTCCCGTGATTTTTAATGTTTATATTGAGGAAGCTTTAAACTTAGTTAGAGAGAGAAAAGAGATAGGTGTTAGTGTACAGGGACAGAAAATAGACATGTTACGTTTTGCAGATGATATAGCCATTATAGCAGAGTCTAGAAAAGAGTTAGGAGAGTTTTTAAATATTTTAGAGGAGATACTATATAGTAACTATAGTATGAGAATTAACTCAGTAAAGACAAAGATAATGACAAGTGAGTTACAGCCTAGTTCTAAACCAAAATTTAAAATCGGTAATACCGAGTTAGAGGAGGTAGATGTATTTTGCTATTTAGGTAGTATAATTACAAAGGATGGACGTAGCAGAAGGGATATAGTAGCTAGAATAGCTCAAGCTAGAAAAATGTTTTTAAAAAAGAAAAACTTACTAATAGCTAATAGTATTAGTTTAGATAATAGAAAAAGTTTCTTAAAGTCGTACGTATGGAGCGTTCTACTATATCGTAGTGAGACTTGGGCAATTAAAGAAATAGATAAGAAAAAGATAGAAGCTTTTGAAAGTTGGTGTTATAGGAGAATGTTAAAGATTAGTTGGACAGATAGAGTAACAAACGAGGAAGTTTATAGAAGGATAGGTGAGGAACCCTGTCTGTGGAAACAATTGAAGGTCAAGAGAGATAGAATGATAGGGCACCAGTTAAGACATGAGGGACTATTTAGTAAAGTCTTAGATTATAGACTACCAAATAAAAATAGAGTAGGAAGGCCTAGACAAAACTATATGAGTCTAATTATTAGAGATTTAGGTTGTGAAGGGTATGTAGACCTTTTTAGACTAGCTCAGAATAGAAAAGAATTTAGAGCTGCGTCAAACCGACTTTAAGTAAGTTCAAAAACAAAAAAAAAAAATCAGTTAACTAAATGTCACCAGTACATAACTCACAATTAGTTAGCGGTCTGGCATGTTGGTAGCGTTTCGTTGCTTAAGCCTTACCATAACATATAAGTTAATCTTAAATCGACAAATTAGTATTGATGTATCCTGTATAATCTCGATTTCATGTGATATTTCATGTGTATAATAGTAAGTGTTCAGTAAACAAAACATTTCAATCGAATTTAAGCTTTATTAAGGGTAACCAACTTAAAAAACACAAAAACCACATTTTATTTTTGCTAAATACATATTAGAATGGAGCTTACGTTCACAAATTATTTTAAACCGCAAAAGGATAAACAAGATCTCTCGGTAAACATTGGAGTGTACATAAAATTGAAACAGTTCCAGAACGTTTTCCAAAAGCGTGGTAGTTTGGCAATGGACTGTAATTGATAAAGGGGGGTGAAAATATACAATTGGAAGTAATAACGCTACAAACAGTAATATACACCAAACCGTCATTAATTGTCTGCTTACCTCGCAATTGCCATTCACCATTGGAGTCCCGCAAAGATAGTGCGTTGTTACGAACTGACACGATCTTGTCGAGTGTTAACACTTACGCACACGCTGACTGTTAATGTTTCTGCCGGCAAAGGATGATTCGATACAACTAGGTGCAGCCAAATTAACTTATTACTCATCCATACGTACAGAGATAACAAGAAACGATAATGTCATTCAAGACTGTTAATAGCTGACCTCCAAATGTATTAAGTTTTGAACATAGCTCTGACCCAAAATGATAAATGAAAATTTAAATGAAAAATCGAATAATCTGCATTTTCTCCTTACTCAATTATATAAAATAAAATAAATCTGCAAAACAAAAAAAGAAAAAAACATCGTACGGAGGAATACTGAATTATTTATATATGGGGAGTGGCACGTCTTTGTTAATAAGGTAGACCGCTTCACCTGTGGTTGTTTTTAGTTTAACAATTCTTGTTACACCATCATTACCCGAAAGCTTTGTCACTCTCCCCAAAGTCCTGCACTATTGCGGGTGGAGATAGATATTTGTAAAAATATATAAGGTTATCAGGAAATTACAATCATACACAAAGAAGGTGAAACGTTTTAGAACTCAGTTTATCTGAATTATTGTCAGAATATAAAGAAATATAAGGTATCCCTACAAATCTTTTTTGTAATCGAGAATAGACGTCAAACTTGAAACGTATGAATTAAATTATACCGTCACTCAGAATTATGTTTTTTGGTTATACTCTACAATAATTTTAATTGAAGAAACGTTTTTCCTAACAAAATAAAACATACCAGTTGCTCTAATCCTATCTCATTTATACACACCAGTCTTAAGCATGAGCCGGACACCTATATTTCCCAGGCGGATCCCTGTCACGTAGTTATTTCAAGAAATAACAACTATTTAATTAAGTTGGCCATTGACCTGTTCTTTTAAATTTATTACCCAAACAAAACTGCTGGGAAAGAAAGGGCGGAGAGTGCGGTGACTTCCGTGTTGAAGCTGACCATGGGGATGGAGGGTGGCACAGACGTACCAGAACGTTCCAAGAGCAGTGAACTGTAATGGTAGGGAATGCAAAGACACTAGTGAGAAATTCGAAGGACCAAAAAGAAGAAATAGCACTGGCAAACACAATAACAAAGCTTAATTGGTATAGTGGTGATCTTTGATGAATTACTAATCCAACATACACCGTATAAGAACAATTAATAATATTGATGGTTCTAGTAATTTTCCATATTTAAAAAATCTTCATTTCAAACAGCAGTTACCAAGGTACATTATCCTTAACTCTTCTTTTTAATTATTTAATGGAATTTTAAAATAGCGTTATATTGAAGAATTTTCCTTGTTCATTGTAATTAATAATTCCATTTTTTGTATGTAATTTACGTTTAAAAAACATCACTTCTATATTCATTGCAACCTCACAACTACTAAAAACAGTATGTTTACTACATACTTCAAATACTATTTCCGCATAGCAGCAGCTTGCGCTTAAATCAAAATATCGTTACGTGATTTTATTTCAGAATCGAATGCCTTTGAATCTAATCAATGAATGTTCGAATGAATAAACGTTTCTCTATATACAGATTATCCATTTTCCAGAATGCTGTTAGAAAAATGAGAAACATTATGATGCAAGGATTCTCGGAAAAACTAACTTGGCGTTTAAAATTGCGGCGTTTATTTAACGTAATATTGTTCCAGTTATCAGTGACGTGTTTTGTTAGTCCTTGTTTTACGCATAAACTATTATTGTGGCGTCGCATACTAATGCTAAAGATAATTGATTTCATCGGATATTTTGTGGGTTTTTTTGCATTCCGGCTGCTTCTTGGTATAAACGATTATTTATTACTGAGTTATTTACGTAGTTCTAAATCCCAATGAATTATTTTTTTATATTCTGGAAAATTCTTTATTTGGAATAAATTGCTATAATCCACGGAGTGATTAATTTAAACTTCAATTGCTTTGAATTAAAAGGGGTTGCGTTTTATAAAATATATTTGATTTTATGTTCCAGTATACAAAATTAACGTTAACTTTGGGGTTTGGGATTTAAAATACACGTTGATTGTAGTTTCTTAAGTTAAATGCATAAAGCTAAGTACTATTTTATGCTACTTACAGCAAATGTTATTAAAAAATGTATCGACTTGCATTCGCATTTAATGCGTTTTACGATATCTTACTAATTATTTTTACATATACAACTTACGTTACTTATTATTTATTTACAATATGCTTATATCATACATGGCGATTATTTATACACGCGCAAACTGCGTTATTGCATGGCACTTTAATGAATAAAGGTACGTTTGTATTATGCAGGACGTAACCATAAATTTACAGAAAATTCCATTTTTTTCCGGAATCTATTATATTTTGATGGGATTTATTTTTAGAATTTGGGTTTCAATGACCTCTCGGGACCCCTTATCAAGTAAAAATATTTATATATATATATATATATATATATATATATATATAATTATAATATTTTCTGGTTTTTAACGTAAGAAGATTTATCAACATTTTGTTCAATAACTAAGAGCATCACACTTTTAGTAATGAATGTGTTGAACTAAAGTTTACTTACCTTAGGTGTTTCGTTAAAATAAATATTAGCAGTTGCATGCACAAGGCATTAAATCAGAGTCGGCGTGCGTCTCATGTGCACTCAACGCTATTTTATTAAATAGATATAAATTAATTCTTGATGCACTGGCCAGCGCGAAACTGTAATTATTGATTTATTATTCACAATTTACCGAATATAATTATGCGGATTTATGCGGTCATACTAAAGTATGCCATATAATTGTATATATGTTAATACATGTATTTGTATAATTGGAAACCGGAAACATGTTCCAATTATACCAATACGTTGTCGTCCAAGGTGTTAGTAAATTATTTTGCCGCCCTACGCGTGGGGCCTTCTTTTACGTACTGTTTTAACAGGAAAATTAATTTGGCATTCTTGTTTTGCGTAATAGTAAAATTAAGCATCGTACCCAAAGTTCTGAAGAAACTATGGAGATTTACATTGTGGATATGTTAAATAAGTTCAGGAGATTGAATGAAGTTGTTTTTGAAGCAGGCCAACTTAAGATTTTAATGCGAAATATCGCAACATTATATCAGAATGAGTTGGCACTTATTGAAGTACGGTCTTTGAATGAATTATTGTCATATGGTAGAAAGATGGAAAAAATACTTTTCTATCGCCTTCTCATCGTAGTATTGATTTAGAAGTCAAATTGGCTTATATGGATTCCTCCAACGATTTATGTACTACTAAAGTTTCTGCTAGCGCAGGTCAAAAATGTAAAAGCGATGTTCGTCAAAGAACACTTCGTTGTTGGAATTGTGATAATAATGAGCACAGAGCCAGTCAGTGTGATATAACGAGTCGTCGTCAATATTGCTACCGATGTGGAAATCCTGGTTTTACAGTAAATAGTTGTAATAAATGTCGTAGATTTTCCGGAGACAGGCCGACGGGAAATTGAATGGTCGAGCAATTTTATCCCAAACGTTTACTAACTCGACTCTTTATGTACAAAATTTAGTTAACGTAATGCAGATTTCGTTAAAAGTAAGGTTATTTTAGATTGTTTTTGAGAATTCTACACCTGATTCGAGACTTCATGTCAATGTTGAAATCATAGGTTATGAGTTACTTAGACTTTTGGACTCTGGTGCTAGTAGGACAATTTTAGGTTCGAGATGTTGGAATGTGTTAAGTTCGTTAAAGAAGTTACCGATAAGAAAAGATTCTCGTTCCGCTCGTGCTGTAGCAAATACTCAGAAAGTTAGTAGTTTAGGAATAATTACTTTACCGATTGTTTTGAAAGAACGTACAGTGACTGTGGAAGTTTTAGTTATGCCTAAAGTCAAGCATATGTTAATTTTAGAAATTGATTTTTGGTCGTCTATTGGTTTAGTTGATATTATCAAAGGTCAATGGCGGTTTGCTAATCCTGATATTGTCTGTTAGTTAAGAGACCCCGTTTTAAGGTCAACTCACAATTTATCTTCAGATCAACGTTTAAGATTAGAACAGAACAGAAACCGATTAAACAGAGATATTACCCTGTGTCATCGATTATGCGAAAGCATATTGATGAAGAGTTAGAGAAAATGTTTAAGTTAGGTGTTGTTCAGCGTTCGAATTGGTCTAGTTCAATTTTGTTGGTGAAGAAGCGCAATAATAGTTACCGATTTTGTGTTGATTTTCGTCATGTTAATAAAGTTACAGAGAAAGACGCGTACCTTTTCCCGTTCGTTTCTTCCATTCTAGATCGTGTTCGTAATGCGAAGTACATTGCTTCGTTGGATATTAAGTCTGCGTATTGGCAAGTACTCGTTGCAAAGGAGTCCAGTCAGTATACGGCTTTTACAATACCGATTTCGTTTGCCTTTTGGATTACATAATGCTCCAGCTATGTGGCAACGTTTGATGGACACTGTGTTAGGTCCGGAGTTGGAACCGTACGTCTTCGAATATTTAGACGAATTAATCCTGCGTACCCCTGACTTTGAGAAGCATATCTAAATACTTCAAGACGCATTTACCCGTATAAGTAAAGTAGGTCTAACCTTAGGTCGTAAGAAGTGTCAGTTTTGTAAACTTAAGCTTAATTATTTTGGATACGTTGTAAATAGTAGAGAATTACTCCGTTTCCGATAAAGTTTCCGCCATCTTGAATATACCGCAGCCGAAATCTGTTATTTAAGTCAGGAGAATTGTAGGTATAGCGTCGTAGTATAGGCGTTTCATACCGAATTTTTCGTCAATTGTCGCTCCATTAACTGGATTATTAAGTAAAAATTGTAAATTTGATTGGTCAGAAATTGTAAAGTTGCGTTTACGGCGATTAAAAATGATTGGAGTTCTGCCCCTATAGTTAAATGCCCCTATTTTGATTTGCCGTTTGTATGCAGACTGATGCATTTAGTTATGGTTTAGAAGCTGTCCTAATCCAAACCAAAGATGACCAGGAATATGTGGAATGTTGCATTAGTCGTTCTCTTACTAAAGCTGAGAAAAAATTTTCCGTTACCGAACGTGAGTGTTTAGACGTAATTTGGGTTATTGAGAGAGTGCGTCCGTATCTTGAAGGTGCTAGGTTTATCGTTATTACGGATCATTATTCCTTAGTGTGGTTGGGCAATTTGAAAGAGCCATTAGGTAGATTGGCTAGATGGGCTACTAAGTTACAGCTACACTATTTTGAAATTTTACATAGAAAAGGTAAAAATCATCATGTTCACGAAGCGTTATCTCGCGTGTGCCTAAAGTTGCTGTTGTCGATGTAGTAGAAGAAGCAGAGTTTTCTTTAAATTCAAAAATTGATAGTTGGTATGATCGTTGATGGAAACTGGTGCAGTTCAAGCCGATCAACTATAGTAGTTGGAAAATTGGTGGTAATACTCTGTAAAGCGTATGAAAGTAGATTATCCTGACGTTTCTGAAAAGGATGATTGTCGTAGAGAAGTTATCCCGAAAGAACTTTTTGTGAAGTTTCATGATGAGTCGACATCCGGTCATCTAGGAATTTTTAAGAAGTTTTGTCGTACCTCCCGTCTATATTATTGGCCGAAAATTAAGGCTGATGTTACTCGGTATGTGAATCATTGTAAAGTGTGTTTGGAACAGAAGCATAAACAGAAGAAAGCTGCAGGTCTGATGTCCAGGCACCCTATTGTTAAGAAACCCTGGCAGATGATATATTGTGATATTGTAAGTCCGTTACCCCGTTCTTCTAGAGGTTACTGTTATATTTTGTTACCGACAGTTTTACGAAATTTGCGATGTTTTTCCCGTTGCGTTGGGCTACAGCCCTGCCGTCGTTCAACGTCTCGACGAGAATATTATTTTGGTATTTTGTGCTTCGCAACATTTGTTTACCGATAATTGTGTTCAATTTCGTTCTAAAGACTTTCAGAAGTTGGCGTCCTCGTATAAAGTTCAAATTATGTATAATGCTTATTATCATAAATACTCTCTGTATATGTTTGTTGTGGTTGGTTTTGTATTTTTCTTTATCTTTCTAGGGTATTAAACCACTCAGAGTTTCCAAAATTGTCTTTATTTACCTTTCGATCCTTGCCCTAGGATCGTTGTTAAGATAATGTATTTTCTTAGTCTTTCTTGGGTATTAAACAACTTAGAGTTGTTAAAATTGTCTTTATTTACGTTTCAATCCATGACCTAGGGTCGTTGTCAAATTGTGTAATGTAAATAAAGACAATTTAAAAAACTCTGATTGGTTTAATACCCAAGAAAGATTAAAAAAAATGCTTATTATCATGCTCAAACTAATCCGATTGAGAAAGTTAATTAAATTTTGAAGACTATCGTTCTACGCCGTGCATACTGCTATTCGCGAGGTTATCAGCATGTCGCCATATTTTGCTAATTTCGGTCGTGAGATGAATCTCGAGGGAAATCCCGATGTAGTTAGAAATCCTCACGATTTACATGATTTTGTTTTTGCTGATCGAAGTAAACTTTTATTCCGCACCGCTGCGATGCAGAAAATTTATGATGACGTTGTTAAACGACTAACTGTGGCATATGATGGTGCCAAGATTTAGTATGATTTATGTAAACGTCGTACAGATTTTGAAATGTGCGATTCTGTGTGTAGAAGAAATTTTGTTTTGTCTGAAGCGTTGAAACACTTCAATGCGAAGTTAGCCCCTAAGTTTAGTGAACCTTCTATTATTCGTAGGAAGGCCTCTTATTCGACCTATGAACATTCTGATTTCATTGGCATGTCTAAAGATGTATGGCACGTCAAAGATCTACACCGTAAGTTATTTATACATATGTGATTTTTCAGCTTTTTAGAGTTTTTTTGACCCGTAACGAAATTCTCCCGAATCCATCTAGCGTATTGATATTATTTGTGGTGCTCACCCGATTTTGACGTTATTCCCGAAGTTAAGTCCCGATATTAAGACCCGTTTTTGGGCTGTTAGGCAAATCCAACTACGACCATTACCATTCACTCCCCTCGGCTAGAGCTAAGCCGCTTAAGGATTTTGATCCTTCCCTTGGTGTCGTAGCACCAAACACGCCCGTAACAAAATTACGAGTGCTAGTGTCATCACTTTGCATCGATACAAATAATGGATGTTCTACTTTAAAGGTAGCGAGCTTGCAAAACGCTACTCTAAAAACTAGTAGCACATGATTAGCATTTGCGATTCTTTTTGGTGCCTGTGTAAAAGATGCCCAATAACGGCAGTCATAAATTTAAAAAGATCAAATGACAGTAAGCATTTGTTGGTGCACAATACAATTCATTTTTTTAATGTTTATTCAGTTCCAGTTTTATGCTACTTTTGTTTTCTGTGAGTTGTAATTTTGTAGGGAACATCATAGATTTTGCTTTTGAAGAAAGCATTTTACAATCTCTCTACCTGTAAAGCCACCCATTGTTTGTATTGGAACTCAAAACATGCAATTTACTAATGAGTAACAAATAAACATTATTTGAAACGTTCGTCGGTGTTATTGGCATATTAATTTGCGGGTTTGTAAACTTTTAACTCCAAACCGTAACATAAACTTTTACGATTGACTAGTCATACAGCTTAAATATTATACCAATGGTCACTTACCAAGAAATTTCAACTAGAATATGTGGTAGGTAGCCTTGCTACTTTTATACGTATCCCAAAAACATCCGGTTTAATTTTTGTTTTTATGAAATATTTGTTGTTTGCGTAAATATCATTCTAGGTCCCATTTTTAAGTGTTCGTTGAAATATTTTTATAAAGTTGGGAATCGCCCTTTATACCGATACTGATTCTTTAGTGTATAGTGTAGAGGCAGGGAACTTGCACGCTGATATTAATGCAAACATAGAACACTTCAATACTACCGATTATTCCGTGAACAATAGGTACAATATTCAGTTAGTGAACAAAAAAGTAGTGGATAAGTTCAAAGACGAACTCAATGTATACCTAGTGCTAAAATATTTGTAGCAGGGTAAAGTCTTACTGTATGTGGAGTAAACGAAACGTTGTAGAAAAATCAAGGGTATTAGTCGTAGTGTGGTGCAAAGAATCGATGTCGATAATTTTTTGAGCGTTGATATTAATAATAGCGATGCCCTCATGCATACGATGATATGCATACGGAGTAAGAAATATGACATTTAAACACAACTCATTAATAAAATTAGTCTATCGGGCGAAGATGACGAGCATTACAACATTCCCAGCAGCATACCAACCGATACATGGGGGCATAGAAAGATCAATTTAACATAGTGGTAGAATTTTGTATAAATTATGTACTCCTTTAAATCCTTACCAAAACCTTACCCCTTTATCCAGGAGAACAAAAGTATGTATATTTCTATCAAAACAAAATGATTGTAGGATGACAATGCACGCATTACACCTAAAGATTACAGTTTTGTTAATAAATTTGTATTCGTACAAAATTAGACTTTGACTTGTATGTCGGGTTGCTTTTATATTACAATTAAAAGCATTTTCAAACGTCGTAGAATTCTTTAGGACTTATCTCTCGAAAAACAAAACGAGATCTAAAAATTGAGTAATTTTAGGTTGTAGTTACTGTAACTCGTCGAGGGTTGCTCCAATTTAAAAAAAATGCAAAGATTTAAATTCTGGAGAAGGTGATTCATTAAACGCATGCCTTAAATGTATAGATTTTCGTGTGCTAGACCTCGAGAAATAAACCGAAATCTAGGTGTAAGTCATGTTGAATATTGGGTTTATAACGGCTGTTTCGATCTGAAAAATTGCAAAGGATTTGAATTCTCCATAAACTTCTAGTTTAAAATAGATGCTTGGGTATATAAAAAGGCTCTTGCGTTGGAGTTAATTCTGGATGAGCAAAATTTTTGGGGTTCAAGTATTAAAAAGACTCTAACTTCGCAGATGTTAGACCGATTTCAAAAACACAAAAATTTGAATTTCTCTGGAAATTCTAAATTAAACAGATATCTCAGGCTCGCCTGAATAACCCCTGGAAATCGAGATAATTGGCAATGTGCAGAAGTCTTGGCGGTTCCGTTATTCTCCTTCTACTATCAAAGAATCTCTTATCTTTACGTATACAGATTTTGTACAAAAGATTTTCTCTTACTACCTGCGGTGATCCTTAATAAATCTCAGGCGAAGCTTGTAGTTTGAGTTTCATAGTCTAATAATTCTGAAAGAACATCACCCAAGAGCCGTTTCTAATGACCTCATAAGGCTAGACTCGTAGTTATTAGATTGGTTGCCTGCTCTTCCTTTGCTGTTGTTTGAGTAACGGCGCATAAAACGTAATAAATGAAGCTTCAAGAGCGGAAATATAAATCTATTGGACACCAAATACTAAAACATATATTTCAACCAACAGTTATTAATCTTGGTTACGTATATATTACATTTTCACTTTGTTGAATCTACGATGATAAAAAAAACTAAAAAGTTTTCGACAATCAACTTCATGCAGAGAGCATTTTATAGTCAGAATTGATTGTTAAAAAGAAAACAGCGTGACTTATAGTTCTTGAAGGCAATAATCAATTTCTGTTATCAACCTCATTATGGGGAGTATCACTAAATTGCCTATAAAATGTTTGGTAAAGTCATATAAAAGTGTGCAAATATTTAGGTAAAAATGCATATAAATTATCCTAATCGTATTCGAACAAGGTTGCTAATTAGCTTGACATGAGTTTCATTAAAATTTCGTCGAAAATTGTAAACAGTATATCAAAGTTTGCGTCTTTTCTAAATAAATGTAGAAATAAGAACAATCTAATCCACAGTCATATTGTCAGTGTTCAGTCTAGCCAACCACAGGATTTGTATAATCTGAGCGTATAGCAAATACATAACCATTAATGTATAAAGCGACAAACACAATTCCGTGCGTATAAATAATCACTCTAAGATAAATACAAAGCCATTCGTTTGTTATTAAAATACAATTCTTGTGCATAAAACATTTACTTTACTTAGCGCAACAACCATATCAATCTCAATAACACTTTAATCTTTATAAAATAATTTTGTGTATTAAAAACACGTTTTACTTTACCTTGAAAACAAATATTACCTTTTTACAATCGTTATGAGTTGAAAGTCTTCAGCAAGTGTAAAACCCTTTGGGAAAGCAATTAAAGCTTTAATTAATCACATAAATTGACTTACGTATAGCATTCTAAATAAAACATGTTCTCGAATTTTCGTAAGAAAATAGAGAAAATGCGTAATCTGTACTTAAAACTACTAAAATACATAATTAATAAATAAACATGTATTCATCACAGAAGATCGCGAACATTAAAATGTAACAAAAATGTCGTAAAATCGATAAGAATTATTTATTATCTTTCACATTACTACAGGATAGGATTCGACGCCACGATTGGCCCATTGTGTTGGACAGGGACGGGCAGCATGCGTAAATTAAACGCTAATGAGGTAACAAATACAGTTATTCTTAGAAGTCTTATATTATTGCGGTAAATTATCTTCCATACGGAATCAGAAAACTCTGGAAAACCATGACGTAATTAGATAAAATTGTACATAAACAGAAGCAATCGATATTGATTTCATTAATTCGATTTGATTAATTCGATTCATTTCGATTTACGCGATCGACAATGTAAAATTCAAGATTCCATCATAGATCTAGTAAAATGTAACGTTAATTATGAAGCCAAAACAACATGCGGAATTGCAATGAAATTTATACGTTGAGTAGTTTTAAATATAAAAATTATCAAATGCAGTTATTTGATGAAACATGATTATTTTGTAAAATGCTATGAAAATCGAAACTTCTTCGATACAAACGCTGCTTTAAATTAACGAAATAAAAGGAAGATGCATTTTTGGTGACTGATGTTCTAACTGGAGATTTTAACTAATATGGGCGATCTTGCAAATTGACCTTTTGACGTCAATTTATAAATAAAAGCAGAAGGTGTTTACGACCCTTAATTACGAGAATTGAATTTTGCAAGTTTAATTTAAGATTTTTTTTGTTTGTACTGTTATTTGAGTATTTGTCATTTGAATTTAAGGTAGAATAAGTCTTAATCATATAATATTTTTTGTAAGGATATATACCAGAAAGTTTTTGATCAGGGTTTGAAACACTTTGACTTTTAAATAGACTATCTATCAAGAATTCTTTTTGGCCAAACAACTTTACAAGCGCGGGAATAAAAGCCAAGTAAACCATCCACAAGAGAAGAGAATTGAGTTACGTAAATTTTAACCAAGATTAGGTGAAGAACATTTTGATAATTAAGTAAATAGGTACTTGTTAGGAATATGTTTATGTTTGAAAGAAACTGTGCTGTAAATGTTGTATATTCTTTTGTATGAGAAAATATTTTTGACTGTATAGATGCTTTTTGATATTGCTGTTTGATTTCATTTTGTAAATTCCACTACTTTCGTTGACCTAACAAGGCTAAGAAAAGTTAGAAAAGAATGTACGTCGGTAATTTCACAGCAATATATATATATATATATATATATATATGTGTGTGTGTGTGTGTGTGTGTCTGTATGTGTATTATATATATATATATATATATATATATTGAGGTCGTGAAAAGGTCATACATACGACGCCGCAGACCCGAGTAGGAAAAATATAAGAAAAAATCTCAAATTACGTAAATATTCATTTTCATAAAGATGTATTTAATGAAGTGCTCAGTATATTGAGTATAAATGCCTAAAAGACCCTTAATTGAAGCAGTTAACGAAAAAATGGTGTTTTAGATAATGGTATTCACAATATTCCGCATGTAGAAGAAAATTCTCTTAAAAGTTTCGTTTACAATTTTGGTATAAAATACTTAAACGCGTAAATGCATAATTATTATATAAGATTTCATTTGTTTGTGTTTATGTTCAACTTTGACGAAAGCGTGTTACACTAGGTTATAAAATATGACTTGCAGATTCTAAGAAAGGAAGTACGATTACATTTCAACTGAAAAACAACTTGACAACGCGCTTATTGATCAAAAAATCCAGTAATAGTATAGTGGAAAATTAAACAAGAAAGCGAGGAGCCAAAAGTTGTAAAGATTAGATAACGCATAGGTAAATGGTGCTGGTTAGTAGCTCCAGGTTATTAAAGCGAAAATTTTTTTATAAAGGTTACATCATTCATGATTATTTTACATCCCTACGTAAAAAGCTAGTCCATTTTCTACAACCAATCCGAACAGAGGAACGACAACTAGAGCTCGCTAGAATTTTCTAGATGACAACGTAATACGGAAATTTGTTTATTAAACTCAATCGAAGTTAAGAAGATAGGCAGTTTCTGTATAAACTATCCTGGTTGGCGTTGCTTAGATTCTTTTGATTTTTGTTGTGGCCAGTTGTGATAATCACAGTTTTCGCGTTAAACGATTTTGCATCGGTAGTCTTCGGATCAATACACTTTTTGATATAGAAGCCATAAAGCTCGCAATTAAGCTATATCACCGTATGCTGTTTAACATTGCACGGACTAAACGAATAATTTGCTCCTTCTGTAGATGAAAAAATTTCGGGCACTCGGCTGACGTCGGTGTCAACGTTCTTTACGCGATGACTAACGAGGTGGGTATTAAACGTCGTGCTAATTATTTGGATGGTGGCGTCTCCCTCGGTGGTTGTAGTTACAGCATTCTTAAGCCTATTGCTTTGTAGATGACCACCATACGTAGGCTTAACCACATCCACATCGCACACATTGCACCGGATACTAATCCGCCGTTGTTTGAAGGTAGATTCTGCAATCACCGACAAAGTCGAACGGTTATCATTTAATGTATTTAAGGTTGTACCGTGCTGTTAGACCCAGTGCCTTTGTAAGTCATTCATCTTAATAAACACGACATCAGAAGGTTCGCAGTTATAGTGTTTCTTCACTGGTAAAATTGGGCGTTTAAACTCTGGTGCAGATAAGTAGGAGCTATGCAGCGCAACCCAATGAATACGTAGGGTACTTTCCCTAATAAACTAGGCGTGAAAGGGTTCGCAGTTAAAAAATTTTGCTATATCCATTTTATACAAAACAAACACTTGCAAGAAATATTTAATCTCGTGGGAGCGGATTTATATGGAGCTAATGTGGTAAGAATTTGATTTAAAATCGCCTAACATATAGCGTGTCTTAGGAACTAATTTGTGGAAGTTTAATACTGGCACTATTACACACTATTCTACACTATTATACACTATTATACAATATTATACACTATTATACACTACACTATTATACACTATTATACACTATTAGACACTATTATACACTATTAGACACTATTATACACTATTATACACCATTATACACTATTATACACTATTATACACTATTATACACTATTATACACTATTATACACTATTATACACTATTATACACTATTATACACTATTATACACTATTATACACTATTATACACTATTATACACTATTATACACTATTATACATTATTATACACTATTACACACTATTATACACTATTATACATTATTATACATTATTATACACTATTATACACTATTATACACTATTATACACTATTATACACTATTATACACTATTATACACTATTATACACTATTATACACTATTATACACTATTATACACTATTATACACTATTATACACTATTATACACTATTATACACTATTATACACTATTATACACTATTATACACTATTATACACTATTATACACTATTATACACTATTATACACTATTATACACTATTATACACTATTATACACTATTATACACTATTATACACTATTATACACTATTATACACTATTATACACTATTATACACTATTATACACTATTATACACTATTATACACTATTAAACACTATTATACACTATTATACACTATTATACACTATTATACACTATTATACACTATTATACACTATTATACACTATTATACACTATTATACACTATTATACACTATTATACACTATTATACACTATTATACACTATTATACACTATTATACACTATTATACACTATTATACACTATTATACACTATTATACACTATTATACACTATTATACACTATTATACACTATTATACACTATTATACACTATTATACACTATTATACACTATTATACACTATTATACACTATTATACACTATTATACATATTATACACTATTATACACTATTATACACTATTATACACTATTATACACTATTATACACTATTATACACTATTATACACTATTATACACTATTATACACTATTATACACTATTATACACTATTATACACTATTATACACTATTATACACTATTATACACTATTATACACTATTATACACTATTATACACTATCATATACTATTATACACTATTATATAAAACAAAAGTTGAACTATAAGACTTTGGTCAAACTTGCAAGATACGCGGATTATAACTAAATATTTACTCTCGTGGGAGAGGGTTTTTACAGAGCATATACGAAGCCGAAGGTTTCTGAAAACACCCAAACAAAGTTAAGGATTAAGTGGAAGGAAATTGGTAAATTTTGCATATATACATACAAGCACAACTGAATATCAACTTATTCTTATACCGATTGAACTAATACCATTCGCGACCAAATTGCTGTCTAATTGCTTTCGAGGACAATAATTTTTAAAGACGCTTTAGATCAAATAATATGCAACGATAGGATGAAATAGTCTAGGACTAGGACGAGGACGAGTTTTATTTATCTGTTTAATTACTATACAGCCTTCGTTCTATCTATTTCCTCAACTTCTACACAATTAATCAATAAATTGCTAAACTGTATGCGGAAATTACGTAATTTATCATCTTTCCTATGTTCTTAATGCACCTCTGACGTCATTGTTTTGATAGATTCCTTTTGATAGCTTCGAAAATGCATCGTATTTCTTCTTCTTCCGGGAATACACCGTCATTTACCCATCATCTTATATATAACATATGTATCTTACGTCAACGTTCTGGTACCTTCTCGAATTTCTGACCTACACAATGCTTTCGATATTCTATGTACTTCGATTTAATGGCTTAACTTTCTCAATGTTTGAAATTATAAGAATTTTTGCAAGCGAAGCAGAAACTCTGAAAAATATCTGTTAGCAATAAGACATTTGTCTTTAGATGAAGATCACTGTACTTTCCTAAAGTTTGGATATTAAATGTTTTCTATACTTTTTGTGCATGACCGTGCTCTGCAAGTGTCAAATCATTAAAAAATGCATCCTTAAGTGGTAAGGATGTCTCGTCCAATACAAATGCATGTATGATACAGCTGTAAGAAAAAATTCGTTTTCGTGATACCAATCCAAATTTCTTTTCCTCTAGGAAGCATTTACGTATTTTTACAAACTGAATGAATCAAGATTCTGGCTTAACTGGTCTGACGATGCGACCATAAACCTCAATGAATCTATAAATCGAAGATCTACCGTTGAACTATCAGTTTCCATATCTTGCTCATCATCACATCACTACGGTTCTTCTCCATACAACCTCTCGTATTTGGTGTAAGATATAAATCGTTTTTAATTATTTCAAATTACCATCAACTGCTCCTTGTAACATCCCATCTCCTTAACAATAAAACGTGAGTCATATCCACTAAGATTATGAAACAGCACTGGGATAAATTGGGATACTTTATAACTTAAGTTGTATCAAGAATGCGCAGCGGTTTTAAAAGATTCCGTTAAATGATCGTGATCTCTTACTCTATCACCCTATAAAATTTTCTTGCATATTTCACAGTCAACTGCGCCATAAACTTGTAATTCTTCTATTAGTGTAAGAGATATCACTGGAACGTTTGTTTTAAGAGTTTTCTCCAATCGCCGTGCTTCTTTTCCTTACCGAGTGAAAACTTTATTGAACCAAAAGGATCTTTGATTTTAGTTTAAAATCTTTTAGTATTAGTGTTTTTTGATTGACAGGTAATTTATTGTGCAGTTCACCTTGTTGTAAGCTGAACATTTTTCTTGCAAAAGTATTGCTTGCTTATACATTTGGCTCTTTGCGTATAGTTAAGTGTGAATGTTAGAGCACTTTGTGTATTTTTGGTACTTTTTTTTTAGCTAGGAGTTTTATAATAGGTATTTAGTTTTCGTATCATGACGTTTATTTTAGGTTTGTTCTAGTATTACCATACTCGATTATTTCTCGAATAAGTTTTAGGCCAGAATCACTTTCTTGAGCTCGGGTTTTGGCATTCTCTTATTATGCCTTCTGGGTATTTCTCTAGAAGTCCCTGTATTTCGAGATTAGGTAGCGTCTAAGAAAATTCCCAATTAAGACTTATATTTCCCCACGATTGTATTTCGGGACCCTTTTCAAACACTTACACCATCATTTCCAGTGAGTTAGTCAGCAACGATTCTTGTTAATATAGCCAAGTTTTAAGCTACCTTATCGGAATATAAATTTTGAATGAGGAACTTTGAAACGCCTTGTTTTATTTTGTCATATTCCGATATTTATTACGTATTTTTCAGATTACTTAGTAATGCTATTGTTATATTTTTTCTCGTCGGTACTTCATTCTGTACGAATTAATGCTATTCGTTGTTACTCTGTGTATTCTGAGCTAATGTTATATTTGGTAGCAGCCTTCGATTCTCTCCACTAGTTAGAATATTTTAGTTGACTGTCATTTCATTGATATATTTGTTGGTTATTGATCTTGACCCCTAGGTTAATCTGCATACGCGGACCTTGCGGTTGCTATTCCAAATTTAATTAGAAAAAGTGGTTATATAGTTATTTGTTCGCAACGTTATCATCACCTGCAGTGATATCGAAGAGGCTTTTACAGGGTTTGCTGTTGCCAACGTTCATTCCTTTTGACTTGAGAAACGATATCCTAGTAGATGTATTTCGTATTTGCTTGTATGAAAACGCTTTACTCTGCGGTTTTAAACATCCACTTGGGATTTAGTTCAATCACTTTATTTGTGTTTGGTTTGGTTTAAGGTAATTAATTACGCTTTTAGCGGATTGAAGTCGTTTCTGTTGGTAAAGAATTTTAATTGTTGTCTGCATTTTAAGTTGCTTTGTTACCCACTTGTAGTGGTAAGTATAATTTTTGTAGCACTTCTTTTCTAATTGCCGTGTGTAATTTTTAGGGTACTTTATGTTCAGAGCATAAAACTGCGCGTGCAACAAATATTAGTACTCTTGGATTCGTGATGTTATTGGTTATTATTGTCATTACTGTTAATTGTTGGTCCCAATTGCAGTTAGTTTCTGTTTAAGCGCTGTCCTTATTGATATTATTGGTGTATCGTTCCTGTTTAGAAGAGCCTTCTTTCAATAGAAGTTTTATTGTAACGTTAACCTTACTTTTTTGGAACCTGTCGAGTTATTTGCATGAAAACTACTGTTCTTAAAATTAATTAGATGCTGAAACTTAATCAGCAGCTTTGCCGAGTCATCAGAAGATCAGTGCCATATTTACCTAACGGCGGACACGGCGGTCGCCGGAGGCCTCGGTCGGAGGGGGCCTCACAAATAGGTACGTTCAATTTTTAAAAAGGAGAGAATTTAATAATTACAGTTGAATGTAATATAACTCAGTTGTTAAATACTTCAAAATTTTAAAAAGTCTTAGGTAATTATTTGGGGATGAAATTGGATATTATTCACTGACAGTCGTAGGAGAGCGAGTGGTTGGAGGGGTATTCTCCCCTCTACTCCTTTTCTCCATTCCACCACTGCAGTACACACAGTCACATTCTTGTTAGAGCATTATTCTTATGAGCAACAAAATTACTGAGAATTTGGTTATTGATTGAATATGTATATAGTGTGTTCTATTACATCTATCATACCAACAGCTTTGGAGTTCACATCAATAAGTTTTATACGCGTGAGTAATAAATAGTTTTCGATTACTTATAAACAGAACAAACCTCTTGACTGAACAAGCAAACAAAAAGAGAACATTTCTAATTTACATATTAAAATATAAACGTCCTTTATCCTGGGAATATAATTAAATATGGAGGGGCCTCACTTCAATATTCCGCCGGGGACCACAAAGACTCTAAATCCGGCCCTGCAGAAGATAACGTTGCCCTGCTGTAAGAAGTCTTGGAAACCCTGAACATATTGCAATTGTGGAGCTTATCCTAATCAGGTCGTATGATATTTCTAAGCATATACCACGCATGTTTAACAGTCAACTTAATTGACATCAGTGAAATTTATTAATTCAACTACTCCTATATTAAATTAAAATTTACTGCAAGCACCCGTACACTTTTGTCGGACTGTGGATTGCATTATTAAATTAAAATTGTAGTAGTTGTTACGTCGTCATCGAACAATTCGGTATTTTGTGACAATAAATACTTTGTGCGTGCATCCTACAGTTTGAGTGAAACATTTTATATACCGGCAATAACAGTGCATAAAGTGACAGTCGTACTCGAGCCTTTAAAGAAGCAAGTCGCCTTCGAACCCTTGAAAAGGACGGTTGTGTTAGAGCTTTGAAAGCGAAACCGACACCATTTTCGTGCGTGTTTCTGGTTCTCCGTAAAAGCTTTTGTGCGTGAAAGTGTCTATTGCCCCCAGCGGCGCAGGACTTAAGGTATTTATACCCTTTTACTAAGTAGTTTGATGTAGTTTTTTTGTTTGTTATTACATAACCGCTCCACCATTATCGTTATTGCTATAAAAGCAATTGGTCCTTCATTATAATTTGCATATTTTTATCACACATTTATATCAACCTCCTTAACCCCAATCAATCATTGTTCCTAAGTAGAGCCGGATTCATTAGTCCTGTGGTATACACATGTCCTAAATTAAATATTATTGTGCATTTCAGCGAGCTTTTAATTAAGTAAATATTTTAGCTTTTAAAATTTGTGTTTCAAGCTCCATTTAGCGGGTTAAAATATGTATAATAGTAGCTACATACTTTCTTTAGATTAAATTAAGCGATTTCGCCGTAATTGAAACCAGCAAGCGTTTTAATTACAAACAAATCCTTAACATAAAATTTGTCAGTTTTCAGTTTTAAATTTATTTTAGAGGTATAAAGCAAAGCAACCTGAAAACTATAAATCGCTTTATACTTCTTAAACGAAAAGGAAAGGGTTTGCTTTGTATTTAAAAGCTATTGTACGTTTTAGTATCAATACAAACCTTTTCAGGCGGTTTACGGTAAAATATTGAACATCTGCAGGAGTAATATAATGTAGAAGCTGCATCTTTCGGCAAATACGTTAAAACCACGTTTCCTGTGATCTTTTGATGGTAAGCCGCTCGGGTTGTTAAGCGGTACATCTTATATTCACGCTTTTGTTTGACGAACCGTTAGTCATAAAACGTGATTTATTGGTTATACCCTATTTTACATTTTTCGTGCTTTGAACAATCATAATATTTTAACATTTTTCGCGTACATCTGAGCGTTACGGTTTTATAGCATTTAGTGTAGATCTTTCAAAATAACAAAATAACTATGGCTCCGAAGAAGGCACATGTGGTAGAACTCCAATTACTGAAAACACGGATTTTAGAAATATTTGAGCTTTGTAATTCTATACAAAGTGACCCAAGTTTAAAGGCATTGTTCCTTATTCAAACAAGGGGAATACATGACCTTTATGCAAATTTCAATACAATTTTAGTCGCTGTCTTGGCCTCCTGTGACGAGGTAGAATCATTAAATTACAACGCTGTACGGAAGGAAGTAGATTCCGCTTATTTTTTCATACTGCTGCATCTCGATACGATGCAAGAAATGAAAGCACCACAAATTACAGAAAATGCTCCAAGCAGCACGGTATCAAAATTGTTACCGTTAAAGCTCCAAATTTTTAATAATGAGGTAACTGAATTTTCATCTTTCATCGATTTATTTGACAGCCTGGTCTATAATAACGCGTCGCTGTCCAATATCGAAAAATTAAATTATCTTATCAGTTGTTGTACCGGGGAGTCTTTAAGAATCGTTAAATCTGTACCCATTTCGGGGGATAATTTTATTATTTCCTATAACGCCTTGCGTGAGAGATTTGGCAATCCGCGTTTATTGGCAACTTTGCATTGGAAAGCAATGAAAGACTTTCTACCTTTAAAATCAGAAGACCCTAAGAAACTTAGGGCACTTATTGATTGTTTTCGGAGAACCTTGCTGTTCTAACTAACTTAAAGTTTCCCACTGAACATTGGAACTTTATTCTGGTCGATTTGCTTTTAGAAAAACTTGATCCGTTCACTAGAAAACGCTTCGAACTCCAATCGGATCCGAAGCAAATACCTAATTTCGAGGATTTGAGATATTTTTTAACCCAACAATGTGCAGCGTTGGAAACCTTTTCTTCAACCGCACCTGTTTCTTATTCGACGACTGTCCATACATCGCACACATCGGTGCCTAAGAAATCCTCAGCGTTTCAATTTAAACCAAAGGTTTCTTCTAACGTAGTTTCACTGGACACACCAAGTAGCTCCAGTGACTCAAATAATTCATTTTCGCACCATTGTCCTTCCTGCAAGGGCAATCACTTAATTTACAGATGTCAATCGTTTCTAAAGAAAACTCCGACAGAACGTTTCGACATTGTCAAACGCTTACGCCTTTGTTTAAATTGCTTACGAACAGACCATGCGTCCATGCAATGCAAATCTTATAATTCCTGTCGAACTTGCGCCAAGCCGCATCATACCTTGCTACATTTTGAATCGCAACCTGCTTCTAGCCGTTCAGCTGAACCGACCGCTACACATGCATAAAAATGCCAATAGGACGCAGTCAGCCTCTCCTATTCCGGCAAATGTTTTGTCTTCACAGACGAATTCAAATCTTGGGGTTACTGTCTTACTCTCCACTGCTGTTGTGGAAGTTCAAGATCGTTCTGGTAGATACAAACCGATCAGGGTACTTTTAGACCCTGGCTCCCAAGCTAGCTTTATTCGAGACGATTGCGTGAGCAAACTTTGGCTTCCACGCATACGTTCTCAAGTTCCGATTTATGGACTTGGGCAGACAACTTCAGCAGTCAATAGGGTGCCGTCAGCTGCACCATTCGCTCTATGTTAGACTCTGAAAAATCTCTAGAAGTCACAACTTTTGTGCTTTCGTCAATATCTGGCAAATTACCTAGCGTTGAAGTTCCTAATAATTGGGAACACTTATGCGGCCTGCACTTTGCAGACCCGACCTGGAACTCTCCAGGAACCATTGACATGCTCCTAGGAGCAGATGTTTATCCGTTCATCATCAATGGCGGTGTTATACATGGCAAGTTTCTTCAGCCTGCCGCCATAAATACAATTTTTGGTTGGACTATTATTGGTCCCACAAAAGCTTGCAGTCTGATACTGTCCAAGCATTTTTACGTCTGTAGAAGATCCTATCGACCAGACCCTAAGGCGGTTTTGGGAGATAGAAGAGTTGCCATCCACGCCTTATACTTCTCCAGAAGAAGAAAAGGCAGATTTGATTTTGAAAACACGTTTTCTCGTGACCCTAGCGGTCGTTTTATTGTTGCGTTACCGTTCAACGATACTTTGCCCGTTTTTGATAATTGCTTTGAGATGGCTAAAAAGACTATTTTCGTTGGAGCGCAAATTACATGCTCAACCGGAGCTACGCGCCCAATACAACAATTTCATGCAGGACTATCTTGATGCGGGTCATATGGCATTACTCGATTCTCCGCCCGTTGGGAACGATAATTACTTTTACCCCATCACCCTGTGTTTAAAGAAGAAGGTCATACTTCTAAAATTCGTGTGGTTTTTGACGCCTCTGCAAGGCTAAAAACAACGTGTCACTTAATGACACTCAATTGGCTGGACCTAGTCTCCAAAACGACATTTCGTCAATCTTACTGAAATTTCGTACTCATCGTTTCGTTTTTACTTGTGATGTTCGCCAAATGTATCGACAAATTTTGGTTACCGAAGAACATCGAAAGTTTCAATTAATTGTTTGGCGGTTCTCCGCAGAAGAACCCATCCAGACATATCAGCTTAATACAGTGACCTACGGTATTAAGTCATCGCCTTATCTAGCATTAAAACTCTTCAGCAATTAGCCATTGACGAAGGCAAAGGTTTCCGTTAGCCGCTGACGCTATACGGTCAAATCTATATATTGATGATTTCGTCGCCGGTGGAGATTCTATACAATCGGCCCGCGAAATTAAAGATCAACTTATTCGACTTTTACATTTGGCTGGTTTTGAACTTCGAAAATGGAGTTCTAATTCAGTTTCTATTTTGGAAGGCATTCCGTCAGATTTTTGCCAATATACTTCTCTCGATTTCGATTCGGACGAATCAATAAAAATATTAGGTCTTCAATGGTCACCTACAGAAGATATTTTCTCGTTTCGGGTTAAACCATTAAACCAAATATGTACAAAGCGCAACATACTTTCACAAGTTGCCAGAATATATGATCCATTAGGATTTTAGCCCCACTAACACTTTTGCAAAACGCCTAATCCAGCATCTGTGGATGTTAGGTTTAAATTGGGATGACATCCCACCAGCAGACATTTCGTCTCAATGGCAGCAATACCAAGAAGAGTTGCCGTTATTATCGTCATTAAAGTTACCACGTTGTTTACCCCCTTCGGATCCTTTTACTTGTCATTTGCATGGGTTTTGCGATGCTAGCGAGGTAGGGTATGCAGCGGTAGTGTATTTTCAGTTCATAAATCAAACTACTGGAGAAATAACTGTACAATTTGTAACCGCTAAAACAAAAGTAGCTCCAATTAAGCGCATTTCAATTCCACGTTTGGAATTATGTGCCGCCGTTTTATTAACCGATTTACTTTCTTTTACCATTCGGTCTTATCAAGGCTTAATTGACATCTCCGATGTTTCAGCGTGGAGTGATTCTACGGTCGCTCTCACTTGGATACGTTCTCCACCTTTTCGTTGGAAAACTTTTGTGGCAAACCGTGTTAGCCACATTCAAGAAATCATTGCACCTAGCCGATGGTTTTATATTAAATCTTCGTATAATCCGGCTGATCCTGCGTCTCGGGGATTAATGCCAAGCGCGGTTATTTCATGTTCGCTATGGTGGGCGGGGCCTGAATGGCTTCACTACCCTAGTGACTCGTGGCCGCCTCAACCAACATTGTCAACCTCAATTGCTGAGGTAACTACGGAAAAGAAGATCCTAACATTTGTCGCTCAAACAGATCCAAACGTCATTGACATTTTACTAAGCCGCTTTTCATCGTTATATAAAATCCAAGGCATCGTGGCTTACATTTATAGATTTTCTAAACTCATGGCTCAACGTCATACGGGTCCCTTAACAGACATTGAACTACACAATGCTCTCATGATTATCGTTCGGCATGTACAAAATGTTACATTTTCAAAGGAAATAGCTTCGATCAAGGCAAACCGTAAGTTACCTAAAAGCTTGCGAAAACTTTCTCCATTTGTTGATCCACAAAACATCTTAAGAGTAGGTGGGCGCTTGACACATTCTTCGCTTTCCTATTCCGAAAAGTTTCCTGCGTTATTGCCTCAGCGGCACCGATTAACCGAACTTATCATTCTGTCAACTCATGAAAGGTATTGCCATCCCGGTGTTAATACCACAGCGTATCTTATCCAACAGAATTTCTGGATCCTTTCTATTAAACATTCAATCAGAAATTATTTATCATCCTGTCATAGATGTTTTCGTACCAAACCGGTCCTGGTAACTCCTCCTATGGGAGACCTACCGGCAGCACGTATTACCCAAATCAAACCGTTCAGTATTGTTGGTGTTGATTTTGCTGGCCCTCTTTTAATAAAGGCTAACCGCCTGCGAGGCTCTAAAACTCTTAAGGCCTATATTTGTATTTTTGTTTGTTTTGCCACTAAGGCAGCACATATTGAACTTGTTTCGGATTTGTCGGCAGACGCGTTTCTTGCCGCTTTGCGACGATTTATAGCACGTCGAGGACGCTGTTCTCAAATATTTAGCGATTGCGGTACTAATTTTGTAGGTGCCTATCGTCAGCTTACGAGTTATCTGCATAGTGCAGTAACCTCAGAAAGGATAAAGTGGTCGTTTAATCCACCTAGCGCCCCTCACTTCGGTGGCTTGTGGGAAAGCGGTGTTAAGTCGGTAAAGACACACCTATCTCGCGTAATCGGCGAACAAAAACTTACCTTTGAGGAACTGTACACAGTTCTTACACAAATTGAATCTGTGCTAAATTCAAGGCCACTCTGCGCTTTGAGTTCGGATCCAAATGACTTGCGTTGCCTAACACCAGGTCATTTCCTAACTATGAAGCCTCTTTCTGCACCACCAGATGAGGACCATTTAACCAACGTTGTACCATTAAAAGCAGGTGGAAACTCCTGCAAAAACTCCACCAAGATTTTTGGGCTCGCTGGAGCCATGAGTACTACATACTCTGAACCAGAAGGTTAAATGGCACTCTAAGGTAGGTGTCCGACAAGTGGAAAAGGACACTATTGTCCTCGTCAAGGACGACCAGCTTTCTCCACTTCAATGGAAGTTTGGTCGTATTATTAATACTTTTCCCGGTGCGGACGGTATTATACGTGTCGCTGAAGTCAAAACGGCACATGGCACACTAAAACGACCTTTGGTCAAACTAGCGCCGCTACCGGTATTTTAATTTTATTTTTATGTTTAGATGTATATACACATTTTTACATGTATAGTAGTATATTATTTTTACATATTTGCTTATTTACATATATATTTTTATTCTTTGCATAGTTGGTAATATCGCTCGCTGTAGTGCACCACCCTATCTTTCGTTACCTCCTTTCCTAGCAAGGTCAAATCCCATGTGATTTCCTTCACCCAACCTACTTCCTCCTTTTCAAAATTCTATGAATTTGGTGGGCGGTATGTTACGTCGTCATCGAACAATTCGGTATTTTGTGACAATAAATACTTTGTGCGTGCATCCTACAGTTTGAGTGAAACATTTTATATACCGGCAATAACAGTGCATAAAGTGACAGTCGTACTCGAGCCTTTAAAGAAGCAAGTCGCCTTCGAACCCTTGAAAAGGACGGTTGTGTTAGAGCTTTGAAAGCGAGACCGACACCATTTTCGTGCGTGTTTCTGGTTCTCCGTAAAAGCTTTTGTGCGTGAAAGTGTCTATTGCCCCCAGCGGCGCAGGACTTAAGGTATTTATACCCTTTTACTAAGTAGTTTGATGTAGTTTTTTTGTTTGTTATTACATAACCGCTCCACCATTATCGTTATTGCTATAAAAGCAATTGGTCCTTCATTATAATTTGCATATTTTTATCACACATTTATATCAACCTCCTTAACCCCAATCAATCAGTAGTTGACCCCTATTTGCTATTTAGGGTGTCATTTGAGAAGGTAAAATATTGTGTGCTTTATGTTCCTGCAAATTAATTATTTTCATTGATTATTTATGTAAATCTGTTTACGCGTTTGAGTTTGAGAAAACTAGTAGTGGTACCAAACTTACCAACCATATTGCAATTTTGTGGCCATAAATTAGTGTATGTGTATTTTGCTTTTTTATGATTTACAGGATTAGGTGCTGTATCCTGTGGGCTGGTGTCCAGATATTTAAATCAGTTATTTTGTATATTACTTGTGCAATAGTGCCTCCATATTATCATTGTAAATTTTTTTTTGCGTTACTATTTAAATTTAAGTATTTCAGTAAAGGTAAATGCTTAGAGGCTTCACCTCTATGGCTATATTGTGTGATTATACTTGTGGCAACATGTTGAGAAGTAAGTTTGAATCAATAAATTGTGTGAAGTTGTATTTTAAATTTGGTCTGATATATTGTGGTATTTTAGGGTTTGTCCGAGAACGTGGAACAATTCTCGCAGCTACTTTTAGCCCCAGTTCCTGGCGCCCTTTTATTCTAGCTCCTGCTAAGAAGTTTCAGTCGTTCCTTAGTGTTTACTTTCTGATTGTTTTTGAACCTATACCTTGAAGAGTCTTATTTGAGCTAGTCCGGAGCAACTTATTGTCACCATACCCCTAGAAACGCCTTGTATCATTCAATTTCTAAATTTTACCGGAGTAACTTCACAGAGTTTTCTCTATGTGCTAGATTTTCTGGGGGTCAAAGCTGTACATAACAAATTTTTGAAATTTCTAGCCCACTTGAAAGTTTCCATCTTCAAATCATCTATCGATTAAAATCATTATCAGTAGTGTTGTATAAATAATATTTTTTCTTATTTTTGCCCAGCACTCGATATAGAAGAATTTTAAAATGTTTTACAGTATTATTACTTCTTTTTTTATATCTACAGGGTATTAGAATTACGAGATTGTACACTATTGGTATAGTGTACTTGAGCTTTCATAATATTTTTATCTATGTAATGGTATCATGCTGTTTACAATTATATGTGGTATTTGGGAGAAGTATTCGTTGTGCAAAACTTTTGACAAGGTAAATTGTAATACATTTTTTGCCACTTTAAACAAAGCAGCAATAGATGTCAAACACCGACATGTAAAATACAATTATGAAATAATCCTAAAAATTTATTTGAAAAATTTGTTTATTTTAACGAGTGCTCTAACTCCATTGAAAACAAAGTATCAACTTAAGATCCACCTTATATAGAAAACAAGTGACTTTAAAGAAATGGTAAATGAAATAGTAGAATAAAAAATTAATAATGGTGTAAACAATGGATGTACTTTATTATCAATCCTATTTGATTTAGTAAGGAACAAGCAATAAATGCAATTCAAGGACAGAGAATTTAAACGTTGAGTAATCGGAATATTTTAGCCATATTAGCAGAAACAAGCAAGACTTTATTAATACAATGAAAAAAATATTAAACATACCATCACAAAAATGAAGAATGATTAAACAAAGATAAAAGGTTGTGGCAAACAGAGTTAGAAATGTCAGAAGAAGTAAAGGGCTTTTGTTAGTTTAGAAATTTGATCACAAATTACAATACAAGGAAAGCAAATGTAAAATGTAGAAAAGAACTAGTCTTTTTCTGGAGCGTGGTGCAGTTACAAGATCTGGAGAAATTATAAGGATGTGAAACTTTCGAATTGTAAAATTACTACAGTGTCAAAGGTGGTTCAACAAAATAGAGCTATTATAGTGTATTAAAAGAAAGCAAAATACGCGACTGTTACGTTTTGAGACATGAAAGAATGATTAGAACAATGATACATGTCAGAGCAGAATGTAAAATTTACAGAGAAGAAGGAAGGCAATTCCCCAAGTATATAGATCAGGTTACGGAAGAAATAAGTATAGCTTACATGGCACTGACAAAATTAGGGCATGGTAAGAATCAGCAAAGAACTGCGTCAAATTTACTTAGAAGTAGTGATTGGAAGGGCAAAACTAACACCAATTTGACTCAAACAAACCACGGAATGGATGCAACCAAACCACTTAAGATGACAGGCCTGAAAATCTTTTTGCATTGAATTTTCTTGGCCTGATCTACAAAATTGGAAACTAGTAAATAATCTGAATTATTCCAAAATGCCAAATATTTTAATAGCTTCGAAAGTGTTTCCTAGGATTATCTGTATTTTATTTCTTTACTAAAGAGAGTTATGAGTACAACCATTAGTTGAAAAGCTTCGTACATTTAAATCAAGAACAAAATTAAAAATTACAGTTTTCACCCTAACTACATTAAAAGATAAAATTTACGCACGATTATTTAATAAATTGCATATGCTAGGAATGATTTTTAGCTAAAGTAAAATAGCAATGCTTCGTATAAATTCAATAAGCATAAAATGCATGTTCCGAGATAATAGGAATGCATACCAAGGGAAGCACTTTATTTCAGCATTATTGATTTGTGTTAGTTCAGAAATACGAAATGAAGTTTGGATGATATCGTTGTCTATAAAAACATCGCTCCACACAAAAACTCCACAAACTTAATTAAATTTTCCTAATGGATCCTTAACTAAAGTACTGCATTCTATTTAACGCATAGCTCACGATATCGCGTTTCTATTGAATGAATATCACGCTGCCGTTCTTTGTTCTCAGATAGCCGTAAACGGTAGTAATTTTCTGTCAAAAACGATCAGTTATGTTGACAGAGTTTTCATGAGGGATATCGATCTTTGTTTAAAAGTCTGAAATATACCCGTGCTTTGAGTAATTAATAAATTATTACTGCAAACTTTTATCATATTGGTGTGTTCATATTACAATGATGCTGTTTGAAATACCAAAATGATACAATAACAATATTAGATAAAACCTATGACTTTAAGAAAAGTAAGCAAAACCGAGTCATGTTTATGTACTTTAGTCCGGTTGTTATGTACAACTTTGGTCCCAAAAAATTTAGCCCGAAATTCACAGAGAAACTTCTGTATTTCGATAAAATACCGAAATCCTTGACTGTTTCAACAAGAACGGTTGCCGAATAATTTAGTAAAAAGAGAGGTGTAAGTGTTCGAAGGGGTACAGGAATATTATCGTGTGCGAAATACCAGTCGTAAAAGAAAATAATCTTGGACGCCACCTAATCTTGAAATACTGGGTTTCTATAAAAAACCCAAAAAGAAATAATTAGAAGAAGCTATAACTCCAGATCAGAAAAGTTGTTTCGGACTGAGAAATGTATGAAATTTATTTATCAATCTGGCGTGGTTCAATTGTTTGATGTGGACGCACGTAATGTCTTGTTGGATTTTCAGTATCCAGCTAATTGTATTGTGTGGCAATGGAAATTCCTAATTTGTAATTGCTGAAACAAGAAGATTATAAATTATTAATTATTATTCCGGGTATGGTCCTTATACCTTGCAAGAATTTTTCTGATGGATTAACATCTGGTATGTAATTTGTGTTTTTTTACGTCAGCAGTAGCATTTGGCATAGCAGACAGATAAGTTTTGTTTGTTCACGTGGAAATTTCCTAGTTCAATATGTGAATGACAAACAAGTAATTTTTAAACTTTGGTGAAAGGAATCTATAAAGCTTCACCTTTAATCTTTGCATTAATACTAACAAAAAACGGTAGATGTCGATATAAAAACAGAAAAGGTTAACTTTCAGATTTAACGAAAATTAAAGCGATTATTTGAATTACAAATTATTTTATCTTAGAGAACTAAATTGTTACATTTTGCATTTTATTAAATATTAATTGGAATATTTTGCCATAGAATGTGAGGTCCAGGTAGTACTACCAAGCCAATTAAAGTTGTAATATAAATTTAATTTATTCAAAAACTCAAATTTAATTATTTTCAAGTATAAATTTTGCTAGACTTTACTAATGTAAAAACTACTATATTCTATTTGTGAGAGATGCTTATTATTACCAAGTACATATTTCTCATCATTATTATTTAATCAAATTTTTAAAGAAGATGTTTTATCAATGTTTTAACTGCAATTTGAAGGAATAGATTTTCATTTTGGTCAAGACTATTATTATTAGTTTTAATGAATGAGGGTTGATTCTAATTAATTATGAATTTTTGAAATGAGTGCACAAACTGTGCTAGACTTGTCTTTATCTGTATACAGTTTAAAGGTCAATATCGAGCCATGAGGTAAGAAAACTTTAGGGATTGTGTTCCTGTAATATTTTGTATAGCGGTATTTGAGTAAAGGTTTCCGAATTCGCCTTATACAAAAGACTCAAGTAAGGTCTTCTTGGTATACAAAAATTCGGTGGAGCCATATTCTCTACATTTTTGGTCGCAGCCCAACCTCGACCCAAAGCTCATGTTCTACCCAGAGCCAATCGCTCGACTAGCCGCTTACCCTTTGGAGGTTTCCTCATCTACGAGCCATTTTCCACCGAAACTAACCGTCGGCTCTTTTCATCTTTAGGAAATCCTCGTTATCTATTCTTGTGCCTTTCAGCTGGTCACATAGGAGTAATAAATTGCCCCTTAGTAAGGCAAAACCTTATAAATAGCCCCCTTAGTAAAGCAAAACGTTATAATGTAATGATAAGGAGAGTAATAAAACAATATAAAGCTAGCTGAAAAAAGGGGTTTCCAAAATTAGATGTCAAATTATCCAAACATTAATCACGGCTCTGGGTAATTACAATATCTTTTATTATATCAAAGCTGGAAACTATTACCTTTACATTAGTTATGGAAACACGCCAATGTATGAAACACTTTACTCTATTGAAAAATTACACTAGAGGACACGAGAGGTCATGGAAACTTAAATTCTAAAATAAAACCCACCCAAAGACAAAAAAACCGAAAAATTGAAATTTGCGAATATTCATTGAATCACGCTGTATAAAAATAAACGTATTGCATTTACAAAGCCATTAAAGTTATTCTAAGATACAAAATAAAAAGCCATTTAAAATATCCGCGAAAAATCCACATCGATCTTATTGCATTTAGCAAATCGAAGTTTTAATTAATTATGTAGTTATATTGAAATCTGTATATTTATTAGCATGGAAGGCAACTGGAAGCTTGAATTATTTATGTAATAAATTTTCAGTGTAAAATATGCTCAAAACCATAAACCAAAACCATAAAGCAAGCAATCGCGAGCTATAATTATTTTTCCGTGTCTATAAACAAAATTTTCTAAGCAAAAACGAGTTTCAATCTTTAAAATTAAGAACGATTTATTTTTATAAAAATACATCCTCCGTGTATAAAATATTCGCTTTATTTACCGTAAAATCTATCTTTTTTATAATTATTAAGATGTAAATCTTTTTGTATTTGCAAAACTGTTAAGAAAGCAATTGAAGCTTCATGTAATATCTTCCGTGTTTATTGATATATCACTTAAATTTATTTTTAAAGTTTTCAATAAAAAGTTTTTCTAGAATTTTCGTGAATAATAAAAAAAAGTCATCTTTACTAGAACTGCTTTTAAAAAGTCATTAAATAAATGAATGCTACGATTAAACATTACAATAAATACCTACATAAATTATTTATAGTTTTCCGTGTCACAATAAAAAAGAGGGAAACAGCAGATTAACTTCATACGTTAGAAAAAGATCCACAACGCATTGCTTTGCTCGTAAATCAAATCGGTCGCATAGCTTGACACTAATTGGATCGTTAAAACAGTGGTATTCTTGGAAATATTGCATTACCAGGATGTATTATGTTCCAAGTGGATCCGGAAGAATCTGAAGAATGTGACTTAGTTAGAAAATTTTGTATATAAACGGAAGTAATTCACATTCATGAATTCATTTCAATTTACGAGATTGACCATGCAAGATTCAGAAATTCGCGATTCATTTTAAGACGTCGAACATGTTACTTTGAGTAAAGTCATTCATTAAGAATGCGGCATGCATAAATATGGAACATAATTATTTTGTAAAATACTACGACAGTTGCACAATCTTCGACATAGATAATCTTGATGCAAAAGAATATGCTGGTTAATTAATTAAAAATATTAGATGCACTTTGAAAATTAATATCCAAAATGAAAATTTAAATAAATTTCAAAAATCTTGTACACTGAGATTTTAACTTCAATTTAAATTAAATCAGGAGGGATTTGATATCATTAATTACGATGGAAATGAAGTTTTGATAAGCGCTATTTTTCGCAAGATAAAACTATGGTTCTTTGTTGGTTAATTGATAAAAATGATTGAATATTTTGATTACCGACAGTGTGTAAGTTTTAGGTTTTGATAAACAACTTTTAGTGCTTAAATAAAACGACAAACAAATTACATTAATACATTAAAAACGAACATACTTCTAGTAGTTTTACATGAGGTATTTATTCTTGTGAGAAACCGAAATGTTTGTGTTTAAAAACACTTTCAATCATATTGCACTAGACCGGCACTAAATAACAACTTCTTTTGTTGAAGGTTTCAAAACGAGTCTTGTACCAAATCCTCTTCTTATTTTCCTATTCCAAATATTCATTATAATTCGGCACAAAACGATGATTGGTAAGTATAATGTGCCAATCCCAAAATTGTCTAAATTGAGGACTGAAGTTGATTTACTACGAAAAGTGACTTAAATTAAAACGCCTGCTTCTAAATTCTATACGCTTGCATTGCAATAGACTATAATTGCGCTAAACGGTATGTAGAATAAATTTCATTCTTCTGTGTTTTAGCAGCATGTTACGTTCAAAACCCTGTAATTTTTTTGCATAAAAGCAATCGATGAACAAGCAGCTCGATTTTCCGTCATTTGAATGAGTGTTATTTACTCTATAAAATTTTACTTTATAAAATTAAACGGCTGCTTAGAAAACTTCACATTACAAAGTCGCTACAAATAACTTCTACCACCTGCGGTGACTACATTTCAATTACAGTTACACATAAATGCACAGTTTTCTTTTAAAAGATAAGGCCACTTAACCATCTGCCTAGTAAATGAACTCTTGCAATTGGTTTATCTATAAGTTTCTACTGTTATCCTGCAGATGTGCCGATGTTTCAAAGTAATAAGATTGTTGCTTTGTTTAAAAATCCTTTGTTAATACGTTATTCCCTTGTTGGCAAGCTGTAGATTTTCGCAGCTGCCGTCTGAGAATGCTGCACGCTTGATTCTTCGGCGATATTTTTGAAAGCCAAATATCTACTTCCATACATGGTTCTTCTCTTATAAGTAAAAACCGTACTTTGAAAGCTAATCATTCCACACGGAGCTTTTTTTTAAAAGAGCCGGTAAAGTCGTGTTATTAAAATGCTTTCTGTGCTAGTATGAGTTAAGTTGGTGGTTCCAGCTTCCAGCGCATAGAGAAATGCAGCTGCATTGTCCCATCCATAAGATGATACCAGTACAAAGTTGATAGCTGAGGGTATAGTTTTCTGTTTTCGATATTTTTTGATGCTTCTGTGAAGAATAGACATTTCGTTTGGTGTTCATAATGTTATTATTCATGATTATTCAGTAAATTGCCAACACCGCGTTACAAAATTCACGTTCACAATGTAACAGGGACTATGTAATCATTCTTCAAGTTAAAAATTAGTCAATCAAAATTTGTGTCAGAGCCCTTTTACTGTTTCCTTTGTCTTTTTGCATGGATATTAACGTCAATAACTTTCACATTAATTTAAAAGTACTTAACGTTTGATTGATTTAAGTTAGGGTGTATAAGTTTAATGTTACGCTACTTCTTGAGGAGGTGCACTTCACAATGCAGAATATATAAATTATGTATATTTCTTTTCTTAGAATTACTGTAAAGTTTATGTTTAATTTTCTTTTATATATCTTTTAGGTTTGAAGCATTAAGTAAGTATTTAGATTCTAAAATGTTGTATTTGATTACCAATTTTATATTTTTATGTTATGACGCTTTGTTTACCTTACGTTGCTACAGGACGATTACGCAAATTATTGGTTTCTTTGTTTTGTAAATAGTCTTTGGAGATTGTATGTTGATAATATAGTTTTATTGAAGTTTCCAAAGTGTTCTTACTGTTTCACCCACGCCACTCTACGACGTTTTTGAGCTAACCCTAATTCTAATTTGATTTTACCATTTTATCTTTGATTTGTTGCAGTATTCGGTGTAAACGATTTCTATACTGACCTTACTGCTTTCTTTGGTGTTTGCACGGAACACCATAACAAGTAAATTTGTCAATAGCCTTATTAAAATTTCGTATTTCCGAAGCAAAAAATTGTTCAAATGACATCATTCTCAAGGTATTCAACCGATCTTCACTCATTGTGTTACGCAAAAGCTTTTAACGCGTTTTATCATAGACAAACCCCTCTCGGCTTCAAAACTTGACATTGGTATTGTTACCAGTATTGTCAAAAGTTTTACGGTTTCTGTAAATACAGCATCGTGTCCTAGATCCAACAGCAAACGAAGTAAAGGTAAATAAAGCACCAGGCACGCTACGCAATTCTTCTGCTATATAAATAACTTGTAACTCAGTTTTTAATTGATTTGCGTTTAAGAATGAATATCATTCAACTGCATTTTGCCAAAATTCATCTGGAAGAGATTTAACAAATTCTAAAAAATTTTCTATTTTTTACAATTTCTTCGTTTTTCTTAAAACTGAGTTTCCATAATCAAAACTTAATTAAAATTGTTTATTCGTCTTACCTAATAATGTAAAACTAAACACGCTGTTGAAATGACCAACCGAAGCTTCATGTTTTTTAATCTTAGCTGCGATATGGGCAAGATCAGCTTGCCCCCCCCACTAAATTATTTTATTTTCTGTATAGCATCTGATTGCACCAACATTGCACCAAATAGCACCATAAGACTTGTAGCTAGCACCCAAAAACTATGTAAGTTATTACAGCTCAAAGTTTGGGGTGCTGAGGTAATGCCAACCCCTCACTACACTTTTTTTTAAATTTTTTCTTGCCCCTGATGGCACCAACATAGCACTACATAGCACCACCATTTTTTTCAAATTTTTTCTCTTGCACTGATAGAACCAACATAGCACTACATAGTACCACCAGTTCCATAGCTATCACTCAAAAAATTACATAGATATAGCAGATTAAAGTTTATGCCCTTAGGCAATGTCAGCCCCCCACTCCACTTTTTAAAAAAAAAATTTTGCACCTGCTAGTACGTCAGCTCCCTCCCCCCCACTTTTTTGAATTTTTTTTTCTGTTGCAACTATTAGAACTAATATAGTACTGCATAGCACCAACAGTCGCATAGCTAGTACCTAAAAAATAGCAAGATATATCGGTACAAACTTTGGGGAGGGCTAATATAGCGTGAGCCTCATGACAAAATTTTTTTTAAATTTTTTCTCGCTCCTGCTAATATTAACAAAGTACCGCGTAGCACCACCAGTCGCATACCTAACACCCAAAGTATAACGATTGGTAGTTTGGGGCCAGATTTAGATTAACACACACACACACACACACACACACCGTTGTATGCACTATATTTTAATATTTTCGTGCACCTACAAACACTAACATAGCACTGCGTGACACTACCGATTGCTTAACTTTAAACCAAATGGGTGAGATATAACAAGTTGAAAGTGGTGCCACCCTCACTACTCCCTCACAACAGGCTAGAACTTTGCTAGTGACATTATGCTTCCGCATAGCAGTAAAAATTGTGTAGGTAGCTAGATTGTTGAAGCTACAGCGGTTTAAAGTTGCGTGGGATAGACCTAGTTCTACCTACTCCCAAACAACATCTTTCAGAATTTTTTCCATTAAGCGAATGGCAAAAGGTAATATCTTATTTTGTGTTTTCTTCCAATTAGATTGCCAATCTGTAAAATCATGGAGTTCAGATAGTTCGTAGCTTGCAGCAACTAAGATATACCTACAGCCCACACCTTTCGCATTTGATTGAATCTTTTAAATAGTAACAATTACCGTTTTAAAGTATTATGCAATAAATCAACTTAAAATTTGTTGTATTACTTAATCTGATGAAAACAGTGGTGGCGGTATATAAAATTATTTCCGCAACACAACTATACCTGCTTTATTGGAAGATTTGCAGCACTAATTCCTAATGTGCAATTCGGTATTTTTATAACGGCAGAGGCACGTAGTGATTAAAGGACCATGTACAAGATATGCAACTTGTAAGTGACTTACACCAAAAGTACACTTATAGACCTGAATTAAATATAATGTTTTCTAAAGCACAGGTAGCTATACGATATGTGGTGCTATGCGGTGCTATATTAGTACTAGCAGGTGCAAAAAAATATTAAAAAGTGGAGTGAAGGGCTATCGCCTAAGGGCATAAACTTTAAGCTGCTATATCTACGTCATTTTTTGAGTGCAAGCTATGGGACTGGTGGTGCTATGTAATGATATATTACTTCTAACAGCTGCAAGAGGAAAAATTTCAAAAAGGTGGGGGGGGGGGGGGCTTGATACGCTTGGCACCACTGATACGGTTCACGTTTCACAATATTGCGCAATAGTATATATTATGACATAATTACGTGGCAAATTGTATCAAATACCAAACACGTTTACAATGATACAATTCTTATTTCAAAATGTAAACAAAACAAAGTACTCACTTAAAACGCGCCTTGCAGTTAAATCTCAGGGCCATTTCCTTGTTGTTCTTTCAGGGTGGGTCGGCTACGCCATTGTTGATTCAAATTCTATCCGTCTATCTCCTTTCGTCGTTTGTAGCGGTACGATAGGAGCAACCAGGTAAGGAACGGTATAAGGTATAGATAAAAGGAAACCTACATCCTAAAAAAGAGAAAAGACAGATACCATGACACAGGTAGACGTTACCCGCTTGACGTCTCGTGGCTAATCATGTCGTGTCGCTCCGCGCACTTGCGCCATTTACACCGCGCATTCTTTTGCGCCAATGGAACTGTCCGGAATGACAAAAGTTAACAAGTATATTTTAAAATATTGGCGGGAATTTACTCTCATATTTAACAATTTACATTGCCAATTTTTGGCATGTAACAGGCTGACGTACTAGCAGGTGCAAGGATAAAAAACTTTAAACTGTTATATCTACGCCATTTTTTGGGTGTCAGCTATACGATTGGTGGTGCTATGCGGTGCTGTGTTAGTACTAGCAAGTGCAAGAAAAAAAAATTGAAAAAGTGGAGTGGGGGGCTAACATTGTCTAAGGGCATAAACTCTAAACTGCTATATCTACGTCATTTTTTGAGTGCTAGCTATGGGACTGGTGGTGCTATGTAGTGCTATATTAGTTCTAACAGTTGCAAAAGGAAAAATTTCAAAAGAGTGTGTGTGTGGGTGGGGGGCTGACGTACTAGCAGCTGCAAGAAAAAAAAACTTTAAGCTGTTATATCTGCGCCATTTTTGGGTGTCAGCTATACAATTGGTGGTGCTATGCGGTGCTATGTTAGTACTAGCAAGTGCAAGAAAAGAAATTGAAAAAAGTGGTGTGGGGGCTAACATCGCCTAAGGGCATAAACTTTAAGCTGCTATATCTACGTCATTTTTCGAGTGCTAGCTATGGGACTGATGGTGCTATGTAGTGCTATATTAGTTCTAACAGTTGCAAAAGGAAAAATTTCAAAAGAGTGTGTGTGTGGGTGGGTGGGGGGGCTGACGTACTAGCAGCTGCAAGAAAAAAAACTTTAAGCTGTTGTATCTGCGCCATTTTGGGTGCCAGCTATACAATTGGTGGTGCTATGCGGTGCTATGTTAGTACTAGCAAGTGCAAGAAAAGAAATTGAAAAAGTGGGGTGGGGGCTAACATCGCCTAAGGGCATAAACTTTAAGCTGCTATATCTACGTCATTTTTCGAGTGCTAGCTATGGGACTGATGGTGCTATGTAGTGCTATGTTAGTTCTAACAGGTGCAAGAGGAAAAAATTGAAAAGAATGTAGTGGGGAGGCTGACGTAACCTAGGACCATAAACTATAAAGTGCTATAACTACCCCAATTTTTGAGTGCTGGCTGTCAGAATGGTGGTGCTATGTGGTGCTAAGCTAGTGCCATCAGTTGCAAGAGAAAAATTCGAAAAAAAGGGTAGTGGGGGCTGGCATCACTTTAGCCCCCCCCCCCGAACTGACATAGTTTTTGGGCGCTAGCTACAAGTCTTGTGGTGCTATGTGGTGCAATGTTGGTGCGAACAGATGCTATACAGAAAATAAAATAATTTGCTGTTGGGGGGGGGTATCTTGCCTGCAATATGAACTAAACCGGTGACGCAGTTTTTGGTCCAAGCATCTTCGCCCCTGTAAAGTGCGCCTGAAAAACAATAAAACGCATTCCTTTCTTCGCATTCATAAATTCCAATCATTTTTAGAATATACATTTCTATGAAATTTACGCACAATCTCTTTATTTTTAGCAGTTTGTTTATTCACAAGTTTTAAGTCCGGTAACGGTGGACTTAAATTTTTAATATTTAATTTGTCAGTCAAACTATATCTTAAAAATGGCATTTGTAACAACGCATTGATATTATTCATGTTCACAGAAAAAAGAAAATTATGACCATAGAAAGAAGCAAACACAATCAGAGACGTTGACACTTATTTTATCTTAGTAAGTTCTTAAATTGAAGTAAATAGATCACACACCAAGTTCAAATTCGTCAGTAAAACTGCCAGAATAATACAGTGTACCTAATTAACTTTTAAAACTAATGGTCTATGATACACAAATTAACTCTTCTAAATAAAACGAACTTCTCATCTATTAATATAAGTCAGGCCCTTATGGAAGAATAATGTTCTACGTTCTTCTAAAACCGAAAATACATAACCGTACAAACATGTCTTAAACGATTCATCCTAAATGTGTTGTACGTTTTAACACAGTAGATGATCCTCAGTAGTCCTTTTAAGCCTTTCAATAAAAGATGTTATAAACTTAAGTGTGCTTTGAACAATGTCCAGAAACCTGGCTATGCAAGAAGCGATGTATTTTTGCCAGATAATTAGAAATCAATCAAATCCAATCCAACATGTAAACCTCTTTTATTTTCCCATAAGTTAATCTTTTAAATATTTTAAAATTTTATACATACGGTAACAACAGAATGCTGTCCTTATACTTTTATTCACATTGATGGGTCGACTTGAACATTGCTCAAAGCGCTCATATACTACTGCATTAATAGCGTAGATATTTTACATATAACGGCTATGACCCTCTACTTAACAAACCGAAGTTTTGCTCACGCACCGAGAACATGAAAATACTTTAGATACTGCTCGTACAGAATGTTTTGGAATGGTATGAACATTTTGATATAATATAGAAATAGAAGTTTAGCAAAATTTGTAGGGGGTGCAGTACTCAATTGCCCCTTAGGGAGATCTGCCATTGAAAATTATGTTAAAGAAAGCGGATGTCATTGCGCGATACAAGATAACTTGATGAGGAGTGCAATGGATATAAAATAGCATCAACACCGTCACGCAATGCCTTCTGTATGATTACCTTTCAAGCAAATAAAACTGGATAAATATTCGCACTCAGCGGAAAGCAACACTTAAAAACTTCAAATAACGGAAATAAAAGTATTCGTTCAAAGTTAGTAGTTAATGCTGTTGCATTCTGTAAATTTCAGCGCAGCGCCTGCGAATCGAAAATTTAAAAGAATGTTTTTGTAGACGCTCGGCGTCGGCGTCGAACGTTAGTAACGTTGTAGTTCGTAGCAGTAGTACATGTTCTCGCGTCAATAAAAAGACTTCACTTTTCGTTAAAGTTTATACCAATTTTTTGTATCTGGATAACTTGATATACGTGACATGTGTTAACAGATGGGTTTTTAAAGAGTACAAAATTTAAATTTCACAGCTTTCTATATGGGCAAATTATACATTTCAAAAACTCCAAATACTTTGAAAATTTTAATAACATTACTTATTTGTAACAGATTCGAAAACCTGTGATGACTATTATTTTAAAAAATATCTATAACAATGAGCAATACGTGGAAAAGTTGGCTGTGCATGACAGAAAATACAAAAAAAACACCAAACTTTCAAACTGAACATAAAAGTTCCGCGGTTGTGTCGGTCCCTGTACCAAGTCCTGTAAGTACGAGTTCTTGCGACGATGTTAATCCACCACCGAAAAACTGTTTCCGATTAGTTATGTTAGGTAAAATTGATAAAAGTTTCTAGAATCATTTTTGTCAGTATCATAGTTGTAGGTTCAGCTAGGGTAGGAAAAACAAGCCTCGTTCAAAGGTTCTTGGGTGGTAAATTTCAAGACAGTTATACACCTACAATCGAGGACTTCCACAGGAAGCTATATCGCATAAGAGGAGAAATATTTCAACTTGATCTGTTAGACACGTCTGGAAATCATCCTTTTCCTGCTATGAGGAGACTATCTTTTTTAACTGGTGAGTGTTTGAATTTCTAATATCGCACTATAAGGTCGGAAATTGATTTCACACACATTGTTTAGTTTGGTTTACGGTTATACTTAACCACTTGTTGACGTAAGATTCTCTTGTCAACTTATTAATTTATGATGATCAAAGGAAAGCGCGCTGAAGATTAATTTGATGAATATGAGGTTAATAATTACCTTTTTAACTCCTAATCAGACACCGTTGCATTAATTGCTATTGTTTTGCAGCCCTTTGCAAATATACTATAAATAAAAACCGAACCATAGACATGAAGTCATAAATCATGAAAACAAACTGATTAATCTGCTTAGTTCTGCTTGAACTGAGGGTTGGTAAATTCATTGCATTTAATAAAACCCCCTCTCTATCTAAACATTGACCAAAGTTTGCAGTTATAATATATTACACCTCTTATGGCTTAGATAGTTTTTGACTGCAACCAAAAGAAGGCTATGGCATTTGGCATACATCACTTGTTCTTAATCAATCATCATTAACAGGAGTAAATTGATTTTATTATGTTCTACTAGTATTCATGAGATATGCAAAGTACATACAAGTTTCGTACCTCAAGCATATCTTTTTAATTGTACAGCAAATATGAATAGCATTTTTATACAGTTCTTGCATTATATATTCTCCGAAATATTTCAAAATATTAACCAATAGTAGTATTTTGTATTAGTAATAGAACATAGTTAGTATTCATATTCTTATGCCCAATTTCAGCACTGAAAATTAGAAGAGAATTCTGTGAAGAACGTTGTCCAAAATTCTGTAATCAGGTGAATTGCCTTTGACTTGACTGTAAATAACAAGGAATGACTATCAACTAGCTTAGGCACCGGGTGTATGTGCGCGTGTGTGTGTATGTGATGGTGGTTAGGTACTTGCACAGGGCTCCAGGCATATTGTTGGGGAATACCCGCCTGTGATAATGATTGGTTCGAGCACCTTTTATTAGAGTGCAAGTAAAAGTCTTGAAATATTTAGTGTAAAATTTATTAAAAAATTAACGAAATAGCAAAGCGCTTTCTGCAAAAGCCATCATTGTCCTAATTCATAAAAATTGTCACTATCAAACAACTACAATTTACATTCAAATTGCATTTAAAATATGTCAACTATTGTTTGCTTAATATAAAAGACAAATTAACTTGCTTAATAATTTTGACTACATGTTACTTGGTTGGATGATGAAGTCGAAAAAAACTTTTTTTCGACTTCATCATCCAATATGCTAAACGCGATAACGAATGAGCAAGCAATTATTTAGATGTAAACTAACCCTAAATTAGTTCTTGATATTATGTTAGCTGTTGCAAGTTATATTAATAAATAATAATTATTTTCGCCGTCGTAGACAATAATAGCCGTCACAGCTGTTAGCGATTGCAGATGGTTTAAATAGCAATTGGTCCGTACATAGGTTTGTATATGCTAGAGGTTTTTTTCTGTAAAACGCCGTGAGTGTGTGGAAGTGCCATTTTACTAATAATAGTGGTTTATATCGTTTTGTAAAACAGAATCATTTATAATGTGTATAAAATACCAAAATTTCATTTGCTATGGCTTATGTAGTAAGTAGGTTAAAATTCACATTTCAACACGTGTTTAAAAATTTTCGTTGGTTAAATAAATTCCACTTTTCGTAAATTACATATTTTAGAGACGTCTATTGTTCTAAATAATTCAAATTCAAATTGTGTTGTACACATGCTGTTAAATGAGCTCATGCGCTAAATTTATAATGCATGTGTTCAAAACAACCTTGCTAAAGGTATTCTGAAGTGATATAAATAGTGAAAACAAATGGTACTTAAGTAAATGTAAGTCTTACACTTATTCCTAAATTGTACAAATAAAGTTCTGGTAAAATTTGAAGTTCAAACTAATTGATCATCATCATTAGGTTTTCAACCCTGGAACTGGTTAGACGCGTACCCTCACTGGTTCTTATTCTGAGCTAACCTACACATTTCCCTAAAATACCCACAGCTTACCTCTTACACTAACTGCGTGTAATAGTCTGATCTAGGTATACCTTCACCTTTCCATTTCCTATTTCTGCTTGTAATATACCCTACACTAATTTCCAAATGCATTAGAACAAGTCCAATACTTCCATTTTTCATATCTTTATTAGTTTTCCGCCGATATCCTTTTTCCTCTGCTATTACTAGAACCTCTTTGTTATTAAGTTTCTCTGACCATGCTATCATCATCATACATCTAAAGCATCACATTCCAAAAAGCTTCTGCCTTTTGCCTGTGTGCTTCTACTACTGCCCCTATTTTACCGCCGTACAGTGCTGTGCTCCCTAACATGTTCTCAACAGTTTTTTCGTTGTTTCTATGTTTGTTGTTTTCGAACATAGCAGCTGCTCTTTCTCGTTACAAACAGCTCGGCTCCCCGTCTATTATTTTCTAAATATATATCCTATTTTACCGATAGTCGGCAGTATGTGAAGGGTGCAAAGCAACCTGCGACTACCAAGATCTCCCAACACTTAGACCTTTGCCGAATTAATAGTTTTTCAATAAGTCTTTTCTCACAATCAACATTAGTTGAGAATATTGCAAAACCAGTACCTGCAGTTGCGTATATTAATTATCTTGTTTAAACACAATTTTTTTTTGTAATTAGGTTTCCGTCTTGGAACTGGTTGGACGCGTAACTCTATTGATTTCTATTCTGCGCTAACCTACACATTTTTCCCTGAAACTCCCACATCCTAGACATAGCTAGGTTTCTCTTCTATTGTTTTCTAATTATATTCTCTTTTTCACCGATATTCAGTGGTATGTGAAGGGGGTTAAGCAAACTGCAGGTACCAAGATTCTCCAACACTTAGACATTTGCTGAATTAATAGTTTTCCAATAAATCCTTTCACGCAATCAACACTAGTTGAGAATATTGCAAAACCAACACCTGTAGTTGTTTATAATAATTATTACGCTTAACTACAAACACTTTTTCATCATTAGGTTTTCAGTCTCGGTACTCGTTAGACGCGTACCTCCATTTCTATTCAGAGCTAGCCTACAGATTTTCTTAAAAATCACACAGCCTAAATTTTTCACTATGTGTGCGCAATAGTCTGACCTAAGTCTACTTCTACCTCTCTTTGTTCCTATTCTTGCTTCTAATATATTCCGCACTACTCCCTTATGCCTCAGTATGTGACCTACCATCCTATCCCTCATATTTTGTATCGTTCTCCACATATTGTTTTCTTCCCCTACCATTTCTAAAACTTCTTGGTTGTTAACTTTGTCTGTTCGTGACATCTTCATAATACTTCTGTAGCACCACATTTTTCCTGTTCGCTTCTCCTACTGTCCAAGTTTCACAACCGTACAGTGCTGTGCTCCATACACACGCTTCCACCAATCTTTTCCTTGTGTCTATCTTTGTTGTCTTTGAACATACTAGTTGCTTTTTCTTGTTAAACCCAACATGGCCGTGTGATTATCTTTGTTTTATATTTTTTGTAGTTTGGCCATCTTGTGTTATTTGGCTTCACAGGTAGCAGAAATCCTTAACCTCTTGTAAGTTCCCATTTTCTATTTGTATTCTAGTTTTTTATTAATTTTCCTCTCCTTTAGATACTAGTACTTTAGATTTATTTTTGTTAATTTTCATAGCGTATCTCTCTGTTTGAACGATATCCATTTCATTAGGAGCTACTTCTAACTCTTCCTTGCTAGATGCTATACTGCTATATCATCTGCAAATCTAAGCATGTAAATTTGTTGTACCTGCATATTAATTCCAAGTGTCTTCCTGCATTCAACAGTTCATTGCCACTTCGACGTATAATATATAATTTGTTTCTATTTTTACATTGCCGAATGCTTTTTCCAGATCTACAAATCCTATATACACAATTTGTTCATTTTATATTGTCTTCTCCATTATTATCCTTAGAGCTAAAATAGCCTGTCGTATTTCTCTGTTTCGCCTAAACCCAAATTGATCTTCTCCTAGTATTTCGTTAGCCCTTTTTCTATCTGTCTCTGTACAATTCTAGTTAATATTTTTGACATGTGTGCTATCAAATTTATTGTTCAAAAATTTTCACATCTACCCGCGTCTATCTATTATGGTATAGTGACTATGATGTTACGTTTGAAATTTTTGGGTATCTCGCCTGTCTCATACATATAGCTTACAAGTTGGCAGAGACATTCCGTACTGCTTGTCCAGCGCCTTTTAGAGTTTCTGCTTGCATTTTATATATACTCGATGCCTTACCATTTTTCAGGTCTTTTAATGCTAATTCAAACTCGTCTAGTATAGGATACCCCAAGTGCTCATTTTCAATATCTGATTCCTGTTCTAGTGCTGTTAGTTGCTCCCCTGCATCTAAACTCTCTACATATTCTTGCCATCTAACCACTTTCCCTACATTTTCTAGAATGTCTCCTTCCGCACCTCTTATATTTTTGCTATATGGTTTTATAGTCTTAAATTTCCTTCTAATTAGTTTGTATGCTTCGTCTGTCTTTCCAATTCCATCTTAGTTTATACCCTTTTGCACTTTTCATCAAATAACTTTTTTATTTGAAGTGCTTTGCTTTTGATATTTGGTGTAGATATGTGGAGATGTGAATTTATTACTGCCTGTTTAACTGGAAATGCCTATCACCTTTTTTCTTAAATGAGACACTCACTACATTTTTACATTTTGCAATGCAGAATAAAAAACTACCGTCAGAAATATTAACATATTTTTTCAATTTAGGAACGCACTGCAATAATAATAAAAACTACCGATAATGTAAAATCAAGATGTCCTTGAGAGCAGATGATTTTAATGTAACTTGTCAGATTGTAATTGTTTCACAAATTATTAATTATTATTGTTACTATATTTGTAATTGTTTTATTAAACACTTTAAAATGGCATTGAAGTTAACAGAATCTGAGCGGTTTGGCACTTTGGTGATGCGTAGGTATAGTGTCCGTCAACGTTCTTTTGAAGTTCGCGCTTTCTTTGACAATATTCATCAGGGTCGCCAAATTAGTAAAAGCACCCACATTTTGCGCGCAATTGTTATGATTATTTAAACGAAATATTCTCTGCATATTCGCTCAATTAGGTGCAAAGGACCAATTGAATGGGCAGTTCCTTCTCCAGATTTATCACCACTCGATTTTTCCTTGTGGAGTCGCTTGAAATGTGTATAAAAATCGACCAATTAATCTATAAGAATTACAAGAACGAATAGTTTAGGAACTTAATCGTATCACGCCACAAACGATACAGAATTCTCTAGACACTTCATTGATCGATTACATCATTGTCAAGTCGTAAAGGGAGCTCAATTTGCACATTTTTTGTACCGTCAATAACATTTCAAATAGTTTTCAAAGACAGCTTGATTTTGCGTTATCAGTAGTTTTAATTATTTTTTGTATTACGTTATTAAGAATAAAAAAGTATATTAATATTTCTGAAGGTAGTGTTCTATTCTGCATCCGAAAATCTAAAAATATGAGTGTCTCATTAAAAATACAGTGATTGGCATTTTCCGTCGAACAGGAAGCTACAAAAAATTTGAAAATGGCATAAATAGATTTATTAATTTTAACCACATCCATACCAAATTTTAAAAAAATGCACTTCAAATAAAAAAGTTATTCGACCGTTTCGGGACTTTATGCTAACCCGGTATAAAATACACGACAAACTAAGATAATCGTCACAAGAAGAACAGATTAGCGGAATTTATAGGTTTATGAAATACTTGAGTAACATTGAATATAAAATGATGTGCAAAACCGTTTAAAACAATAAAGACAATGTAGATGCTGTCAAATACTTATATTACAATATAAACGTATTGCAAAGCTATTTTTATACTGAATAAGACTGTTACGTGCTGAATTTAGTTTCCGCTTTTGAATTAATTTTACTCTACAAGGGCGGAGTCACGTATCAGCTTTCAGTGGTGCGAAGTGGGTTTTATAAGCCAATATATACAACTTTTAGGGTTATACAAATTTTAACACTTTCTCTACATACTTTTCCGCTTACCTTGAAAAATCTGTAGGTCCTTTTTTTCTAGTAGAGTCTTGTAACGCCCACCCATCTGCAGAAAACTTTCAAATAAAAGCTACTCGGAAGAATGGTGTTCCGACATGTGATTTAGCACCTTCCGCTGCAACTTCAGGCGATGGAGCCTCGATTACAACTTTGTTTACCTCCTATTAATTTAAAGTAACCAACTTCAACTTTATCAAACCTATATTGTAAAACATAATTTTAAAACAGTAAATAACAACAAAAAAAAACAACAACAATGATCTATCTTAATTTCGCCAAATTCGTGTTTAGCTACAAAACTTAAAATATTTTAAGTTGTACAAATGTACGTTTAAGGTAAACATTTGCCTCTACTTTGGCTAAAGAACATGGTATTATGCGATTGGAAGCGACAATATGCAACTCCACAACTGGAAAATATGTCAGTGCGTGCCAGGTCTATAATTCTTAGACAGTTGAGGCTCATTATGAGTATGTAAGTTATTCTTCCTAAAAGCGCGAATGTACTCTGTGCCACTTGTCAAAATGTGGAATAAGCTGTCGGACAAGTTACAAAATAGCTACTGTTTGGTGTATAATACCCCTCTACAGTAGGCACATTGGGAAACAGTAATACAAAAAAGTTGATTGGCTTGCAAATTAAGATGTCCCTAAAACCCGACAAAGGTGAGAAATTGATAAAGTATACGTTTTCGGCTTTTAGTTTTAACTATTTTCCTGTAAATCACTTGGAGAAAGTAGAGGAAGAAGTCAGCCAAGATAAAGTAAAAACTGTACAAATGTGCTACATTAAAGCGAGTAATACATATTTTACATAATCTCCAGTAGCTTATTTTACAATCCCAAAAGACAATTATTTCGGAATCGAGTTTGGTAAATATACCTAACATTTGCCCAGAGTAGATGGAAACTGGGAATACTGCCGCCTCATTTCCACCAGAATCCCTCATTTCCACACACATCTAGACCAAAAAGTTTTCTTCGACTAACCATTTCTTATCTTTCGAGATAAATATATCTTACATTTTCATCTTAGCATCCTGATTTCCACACACATCTGGACCAAAAAGTTTTCTTCGACTAACCATTTTTTATCTTTCGAGATAAATATATCTTACATTTTCATCTTAGCATCCTCATTTCCACCCGCATCTGAACCAAATTTACATCTAAAAACCCACTATAAAGTATTATTTTTAAGGAATCTCCGCCTTGCTCCGCCTGCTCTCCGCCTTGCTCGGACACCCCCTAACCATTTTTGACTACGTCACACCCGCATTCTTTCCACCCGCGAGATAAATCTTTCTCCACATTTCTACCCACGAGATAAATCTATATTGTTTGGTATCAATTAATATTAGATTTTTCTCAGCTATCCGAATTTATAGGAATTTTTTAAATAGCATCATCTCCCAGGGAGCTACCTTCATTTTAAGATTTTTCTACCGCTAACATTCTGAACCAGATAGTTTTCTTCGACTAGCCATTGCATCTTTCGAGATAAACCTATCTTGTTTGGTATCAATTAATATTAGAATTTTCTCAGCTACCCAAATCTCTTTAAATTTTTCAGATAGCATCATCCCCCAGAGAGCTACCTTGATTTTAAGATTTTTTGCTGATAACGATTTCTGACCGTCCTTATAAATTTTTTAGTCATGCAATACATCAAATTAGTCTAGAATTTTATGCATAATCCGAATCTGTAAATAGATTTAAAATCGAACCACTTCTTACCATTTTACACACACCCTCTAAATTATAAATTTCCGGCAGCTCATACCTAAAAGAAAATCTAAAAACCATTTTTAAAACTTTTTATTACAAACAATTTTTACTAATACAGTTTAAATTTTGTAAACCACATTTTTAAATACATATTCAAAATTTTTTATTCTTAACCTAGAACTCCCCAAATCGGCTTATACTTATTAATATTTATTTCTAAATAGAGCACTTTTTCCAAAGACCAACCGGACCCACATGTTTCAAATTCCTCTGATTTTGTTCTCATAGTTTCGCTTACGGTGTCATACACATTATCTAGATTACTAGAAGACGTTATAACCATATTTTTTGTGTTAAAGGATTTCACATCGGTAGTCTCTTCCCCCATTTTGGTGTAAACACCGTAGAGTTTGCAATAGACTTTTATTGCTGTATGTTGTATTCTTTTTTCATTAATTAATCGAATTTTATGCGATAGCTAGCCATACGGTTGTTAAACGCAGTGCTAACCATTTCTACACCATCGTCGCTAGTAGCGGTAACTGATGCATTTTTATGTTTGTTGTTCCGTAGATGACAAGGGTATGCAGACTTTAACACCTCCATGTCGCACACTTTACACAGAATCCGTTACTGCTTCGGGGAAGGCTCTGCAACTGCTGGCGGAGCTGAAGGTTTACAGCTTAATGACATACCATGCTGTTTTTCATTATGTCGCTGTAAGCTATCCATTCTCGTAAAAGCGATACCGCACGACCCACAGTTTAAGTACTTTGCTGCTGACTGATGTATAGGCTTAACCGTGGGCGATGACATTTGTTCTGGTGCTGTTTGAGCTCATTTTTCCAGGTCTAGGAAGCACCGCAAGAGTCGTATTTAAAAACGTTTGCAGGTACCATTATAGTACAAAACAAAATCCGCACTATAGGGTTTTGGTGAAACTTCTAAGCGAACTAACTTATAACTAAAGATTTTACTCTTGCGTACATGCATTATATACCCCATAGAATGCAAACCGAAGGTTTCCGAAGACACCCGAACGAAGTTGAGGATTCAGCGGGGAACTAAATGACGTCATCTTGTGCTAATCCTTGCTTCTTATCCAGTACATTTAGCACCAATGCATGCACCCCGTTCGCATGCCGTTAGTAGAAACACCGGAAACGTCTTGCATGTTATACGGATCAACAATTGCATCGCGTGCATATTAAAAATCTAAAAGGGTGGTAGCACACGCACACAAATTGGTTGCAAGTCGTGCTGTAGAAGATACAGTGCTAATATAAACAAAAACTTAATAAAACACTTTAAACCTTTACTAAGGGAATGCCAAACTTGTTGTCTCCAGAATACTTACTAATAAAGCACTTTAATTTTAAATAACTTCTACGTCATATTTTCGGAAATGGTAGGCTTGAATATTTTCTAAATGAATCACCAAGTGAAAGTATATGCTTAGCGGCATTAAAATTAACCATGATTTTCCCATTTTTACGACCGCGGTTAATTATAAATTAAAATTTAATTTGTTCACGTTCGAGGTTCCCGTAAACTAACATATTTTATAGTAACAGTGCGCTATGTAATACATGCATACCCCTTCGCCGCGCTACTGCTATTCTTGTAGTTGCTAGAAAAAGTCAGTCTCCTTTTTTACTGCTAGGACAGATGCAAAGCACCATTTTATACTTTATTTATAAGTATAGCACATCGCGTACTTTTTTGTCTGATAATTAAATTTTGCTTCTGTAGGCTTTTTCACTTTAGCATAGCGGTCGGCCGCACGTAATGATTTCTAGAACCGGTAAGTACTCGATATCGCCCAAATAGAGAATTAGATGCTCGATGTCTGTCAACTTCCGATTCCCTCGTAAAAGGTAGAAAAAAACTCGATCAATCATCCATCTAACTTAAACTTCGACCCGCTCACGTTCTGATAATTTCCATTCCTTCGTGTAATTCCTGCAGCTTGTGACAATTTTTTAATCGCGGCTCTCCCACTATATCTTGCATATGTATCTTGTTAGCTTGATCGACTTCTTCTTGTCGGTATTGGAGGACATCCTTATTCTCCCACTCACTGTTGCATAGTTGCATGTCCACCGCTTTTGGAAATATATGGTTGTTATAGGTTGTAAGACCCCCGGTTTCAAATGATCCGAAAGGTTCTTTACTAGGCAAATATACAAATTTTGTGGTGGAAAAGGGTGAGAATGCTGTGAAAGCGCAAACTAGTACTAGTGCTGTTACCACTAATTTAATTGTTTTGCCAATGCCATCTACTAGTACCAGCAGTAATACCTTGTTTTCGAGCAACGCTAGCAAAGTATTGCATATCGTCGCGAATGTAGCAGATCCAAGTGCATCAGGCGTCGACGTCAAATTAGATCGAGATTACAAACTAACAGTTACTTTTAAAGAAGTTGAAATACCACGATCCATATTTATCAGTTAGGATAATGCGACTAATGGTATTAGGTAATATACTGTTTTTTTGCTGGTAATTAATCTCATTATAAATAAAACTTAGGTCAGAAAATACTTTCCATCTTTCCGACAAGGGCTATCGAAAGCTTCCACATTAAAAAAGAAATACTAATAAATGGCCCGTCGAGACCTAAAGGACCATTTTCAAAAGACTTTAACAATAGATCATTTTCCTAATCATATTACCTTCTAAAGACAGCGGCAGGTCGAGAAATACCACGTTATTGGTTGTACTATTCACAAAGCTGGATATAGCTTATTGTGCACCATGCTAACTATTCGCGGATAGGAAATATGCATCATTTAATCCAGCGTATGTAGAAAGAGTAAAAGATTGGAAAGGATTTAAAAAAAAACTGTTCACGAGACTTCCGCAATCCACATGCAAGTTTCGGTAGTATACGATTTAAATATAGAGAAACAAATTCCTAAAATATATAACTGAAAGTACATATAAGAAACAAGTAATCTTGTAGAGAAATGTGTTGAGGCGAATTACTCATATTGTTCTAACTCTTTCTGCTCTAAACATACTATTTCGAGGACATAGGGAGCTAGTAAGTGCGGATGGTCCTGATGGCAGTGGGAATTTTTAAGGAATTGTAAATCTAATGGCAAAGTATGACACTATATAAACCTAAATATTCAAAACGTATTAATTACATTACTAGGGGATTCTTTAAAAACTACGTTACTAACCGAAATACGCAAAAATGCATTTTTTAGAATTATTTGAGGTACAACTCAGGATATTGTTACGTATTGATTTACAATCCCATTATTAATTAGGATTAGTCATACACACTTTTGGCCTTTCTTCAATATCGATGCAGTCATATTTCCTGATGACCAATTCTCACGAGAAAGTTAACAGGAAACATGAAACACGCACGATACGGCCAACCAAGAAATTCAGATTAGTAAACCAGGGGTAAACCACTATCTGTATGTTCTAAAATATAATACAGGGAAAACATTTATCATGTTAGATAGGATTGTTTATAAAAGTGGTAGCCACTGGCTAACGAGAGCTTTTTCACTTAGTCTGTCTCCGAGTGACCTCAGTGGTCATATTAACACATTATAAAAATATAGTCAAGCAGCGAGCCGCACGTCCCCTTAAGGGAGACGGCGAGTATTTCTTAACATGTAAGTAATCCTTTTATGTAACTTAATCTTAAGGCTAATCTTGTACAAATACCGCTTGCTTACTTATTATATGTATCAAACTTTATCTTTATTCTAATCGTTCTTACCTTGCCCTAAATTGAGTGGTCATCAGAGCAACGCAAACTACGTTCCTCTAGCTAATGTCACCTGAGTGGTGACTGGTGGAAGCCCCCCTAATAAACTAGTCGTGTAGAAGTAGGTGACTGATAGGCGATCCCGCAACTGTAATTAATTTCAGTGCTACGTTAAAAGTACACTTAACGATATAATAAAACCCCCTGAGCTACGCGCCACATATGGTAGAAAAAGTGTACGCTTAACAAATGGCGGAGGCGCCGAGCAAAAGTACACAATTAACATTTGGTAGAGGCGCCGTGATTAACATCGCCGGATTACACCATACTTTACATTTGGTGGAGGCGCCGTGTTTAGCATCACACCGTATGACACCACGATTAACATTTGGTGGAGGCGCCGTGTGTAACATTCGTTGGAAGCGCTGTATTCCACAATGTGTTACATAAGATAACTTATCAGTACTGAAAAAGTATACGCAAATTCCAGTCCATAATTGAACGACCACTATGAATAAAGAACTAAATCAATCGCTTAGCTTATATATTTTTACGCTATTTGACTAACAAGCCATTAAATTATTAAACGCTTTTCATTATCATATTTACAATATGTAAGTATAAAAAACAAAAATAGAATAAAAATTCGCACAATCTCATTTACAATACCAAACCACAATAATAGACTAATTATCTATTGTTATAAGACACGTACTTAGTCAAATCGATCCAGTTCAAAATATTCCTATAGGTCTAAAAATAAATGAATCGCTTTTGGGTTTTGCGACATTCTTAACCAAACAGGGCAAAGCATTTTGGACTCTGTACTAGCTTCTTTTAAAAAATAAGTCGATACCTATTGCAAAATGTTGCAGGCAAGAGTATGATGGGGCAGCGAATATGAATAGAGTTTACAACGGAGTTGAAAAAAATTAAAGCTTTTCATCCCTACGCAGAATACGTTCATTCCGCTTCACACAGTTTAAATTTGGTATTAGAAAATGCATGTAATAATATATTAAAAATAAGCAATTATTACAGCAGGTTTATAATTTTTTTGCATGAGTATAAAGAGATGGGACCTTTATACAAATGCAAAATGGTACGACTTTAAAACGAAACACCGTCACATTAAAAACATTATCCGCACCGCAACTCGATAGTCATCGAAATTTCAAACGGTTATTTCCATCAAACACAATTATGCAATAATTTTGAAAACACTTTCTAAATTATATTAGTTTCGAAAAGCAATGTCCAATAAACTAATGCTAAATTGTAAAAATACTTAAACAGGTTTCAGAAATAATTGCGACGAGTTTTCAATGGAAGGTGAATCATTCGCAACCCATCACGGGATTACTCTTCAATTTAAAGTAATTCAAACTGCTCGAGTATAAACGCATTTTGACGAACTTCGTCAAGATGAGCGCATTTCCAACGGAAGTCAAAAATACAAAATTTGCGTATTTTTCGCCAATTTAGATATTTCAATTTTGCAAATACAAAACAGGTTTACGAGCAGGTGCAGTTAATGATGTTTTTAAAATGCTGGACCCCAAAAGAGAATACCTTTTTTACCCGACGAGGATTTTTTGGCGAAGCAGAAAAGTTGATTGACGCTTACCCGCTAGATCTGACTAACGACTTCTTGCAACAACTGCAATTTGTTAAGGACTTCTTTAAAGCGCCAGCTGCAAGCTGCTAGTTGTGTTTATCAAACAGCTATAATAACTTTAATAGATAGCATTAATTAATTAGAAAATACAATTGCAAGAAAATTAAACATAAATAAAATTGTCCATGTTTTCGCGGAAAAAAATGCTCGCCGGAGAAATCTTATAATTTAGAAAATTCAAATATTAGAAGAGTAATTAATATGTAATGTCGTTTTCGTTGTAGTAGGTTATTTCGTATTCTACTTGTAATGTTATATTCAATAATGATTAATAAAGGTTAAGGTAGCCATATTAGGTTTTGACTTTTTTCAATCTCAAAGGATCCTATTTTTGATTGGCGTGGACCCTTAAATAATTATTACGCCATTGGATATAACAAAGTTATCGTTTCGTAAATGAGACACTCTGTATATGTTATGTTTATTTACCCGTTTAGACTCCACACTCATATCTCGGCTCAAAAGTCTTCTAAAAATGCAAACTTTCATTTGTAAGTGCCGAACACTTATTTCAGTGTCCTAAACTCACGTGGATAACATAGCACATGTTAATTTCTACTGGAAAACGCTTTATACAGAGTCAACTATTTAGAAGTAGTTGCGTTATCCGTTTACAATTAAAATGTTGCCTAAAACAAAATTCTCAATTAAATTAATTCGCAATGTGTACACAAAAGTTTTTGCAAATTATTTTAATACAGCCAATGCAGTTTCAATTTTCTCTACATTCACCCATTATTTATACAATGAACTCCTTTAGTGTGTAACAAAACTCAACATAAAGCACATGCAAAATGGCCTTTTGATTGTCGAACGAATAAGAAAACAGATGGTCCCTCGATTGACAAATGTACAAGAAAACAGATGGTGATCAGATTGTCGAATGTGCAAAAAACAGATGGTCTTTTTGTATAGTATATTATACAAGATTACAGCCGACACAGCATCAAAGCAACAACAACTACGAAGCAAAGCACAATAGATTACAGGCAGTCTGAAATGAAGCAGTATTCATCATTCGTACATGAAATAGAACTCTCGACGTCAAAGCGCCTCACGCTCAAGATATAACACAGCAAGTTCAGTTCCAGTAAATACGTTTTCCGGTTTTATAACATGGAGTAACGATCTGGAACTTGTGGATTTACATACACAGTAACGGAACGACGATGCTTCACATAAGGGCAAGTTTGTCACATCTATTAGGCATTATTTCAACATTGCAGTGTTGCGCCTCTACATTACTGCATATCGTTTAATAATAATTAAAAACTCTGTAGCACTATTAATATAAACAAAATCTGTTAACAACACAGTATTCTAAAAACTAGGTAACCATTTCGACCAAGTAGTGGTCATCAGCAGTAATAACACCTTAAAAAGCACTGAAGTTGCACCGGAATCCTGCCGAAGACATTCTGCAACTCAGGCCGAAGTCAACTTTTTCCACATACAATTAACTAGCGTTGATTTGAACATTCGAAAAAATTGTGCTGCAATTTCTAATTGTCAGACGGTTCCGTAGCGTAATTGGTATGCGAGTGACTACTATGCCCGGATTCGAATTCTCACACGGGTCCGCTTGAAAAGTGTTAGGTTAGCATTTTTCGCAAAAGCACACCTTCGCTCGGATGAAACATAAAATGTAGGTCCGGTGCGTGTGTTGTTACACTCGTTAAAGATCTCTACCTTGCTTGGAACAGCAGGGGTTCAGTAAAATTCAAAATTACCAGGTAAAAGGAATACTCGCTTCCTGGACAATGTAATACTTTCGGGTGGAGCATTGGAAAATCAAATGTAGCGCATTTTATAATTATGTTACTGCGCTACCCTTAACTGATAGGTGCGCGGAGTAGCAAACTACAATCTAACTCAAGCGCTTTAATCGGAAAGACGTGCTTCTCGGGTGGAACACAGGTAGACGTAAAGTAAATTGTTTGTGTGTATGTTATGCTGTACAGCAACTAACCTTAATAAGAAATGGGAGTAACTATGGTTTTGCAGCTTAGGTGCGATCATTTTTTTTTTATTCGCAAACCAATTTACAGGAGAATTTTCGCATACAACTAAAGACTGCTCTAGTACATTAAAGGATAAATACAGAAAAATCCAAACAGTGTCAAAAAAAAAGACAATTGGGTATATATATATATATATATATATATATATATATATATATATATTGAAATGTAATTAGTAAAGCTCTTCTTTACTGCACGCTCCACGTTGGTGGCGTCAGTGAACTTAAGTAAAACTTTATGAGGACTTATAATATTTCTTTATTTAATTTAATTATGGAGTGAGTCAATTAGTGAACAAAACCTCGGTGGACCCACGAGCTTTACTATATTCGCGGCTTAGTCTGGGAATTACCCCAAGGGTGAGCAATGAGTTTGGGCGTGGATATAGGGTGGGCTCAACTACAAACGAGAACAAAAAAACGTAAATGGACGCCACTGCATCTATATAGACAATAAACAAAACTAAAGTATCCTACAGGAAGACGCAGAAACCTATAGGATATAATGATTACCAAAAAACATACAAATTACAATAAACAATACCTCTGGAAACCTCTTGGACCTCTGCTCCAGCTTCTGCGATGTCGGACCTGCAAGAAAATGTGACACAAAAAAAAATATATAAGACACTGTTTGTGCCTTACAACAACTAAATATTTCGATCTTTATAGATCGATTGGCCTGAATTCAAAATCTCAATAACACCTTACCTATAAAAAAATACTCTACTGGACATTACTTATTCCGTTTCTATTACCTGGTACTGTATCAACTTTTTCTACACTCAAAATTTTGCTGATCTAATTTAGACAATGCTAATTTCAATTAGTGAAATAAAAGACGAAGGTATTAATTCAAAATTTAATTTAAGTGTAATTCTCTTTTGTTGCAAAATTATTTATAAAAAATTAATAATCAATATATAATAAGTTTCAAAATTTCTTAATGTGTTTCTCTATAATCAAAATAATCAACATAAAGTAAGTTTCAAAAATCTCTGAATTTGCTTCTCTACTTAGAGAGGTCTTAGCATTTATAAATTATTTAATACAGTCTGGGTTCTTAAACATCCATAAAACAGATCTGTTCTGGCTTACAAGATTTTATCTAAAGAACTCGTTACATAAACAGTTCATATGGCTTAAGCATGAAATTAAAAATCAGTTCAACATATGTTAGAAGCAGCTTAGGTATTCTACTAATCACAACATATTGCAAGAAAACATCTTTCAATCAAAGGTGGATTTTATACATATTTTTATCAATTAACATGTGCATTATATACGTGCCTTGAATAACAACTTTTAAATTATCTAAAGGTTCAAAAATTTCTCTTATAAAAAAAATTTAGTTCTGAACAAAAGGTATTTGACCTATCAAATTTCTAGGGTATAATTTTCAAACTGATTTTTACGTGAGATTTGAGCATGAATACGTCTTGCAAACAAACTTGAAATTTACATTCTTTAACAAAAGTTTCTTATGATTTAGTAAATGTTAAAACAAAGCTTTAACCGTAATTAGTACGTAAAATTAATTTTCAGTAAATAGTTTTATAAGTACCTGATTGATTTGGTTTTAATTATACAACGGCGATGCTGACGAACTTAATAGATCAACTAGGACACATAGCATTCCATCCCCTTGAAATTCAGAAAGATACAAAACATGCCTGTATTAGTTACAATCCTTCGGACAGCTTCAAAACAAACAATTTCACGATACACCACCAAATTCTAATTCCATGTTTAATCGTGTTTCTTAAATGTGCAATAATGGACCTCCTCACCACGTGTCGTAACTGTTGCTCTAAGTTGTCTGGCCAGCTTTCACGAGAGCTCCTTCGTGAAGCCTCCACGCGGCAACCAAAAGCCCTTCCACTATCCTAGAGCTATGCTTAGCTCCCACTTACAAGCAAAGCTTCCCATCTTCAAAAATGAGGTCTACGTACACGTAGTTGCTTGCAAGATGGCTGTGTTCCTTCTTTGCCAACACCCTAGCAATCGCGTCACTTTTCGCGCAGGCGTTGTGTTTAACAATTGCACTAGTGGACGTCAGAACGCCTGTAGCGTATGTAATTCAAGTTACGTTCAATGTATCCACGGATATTGAAAGTATAGGAGTCCCCATTAAATACTCCCTATAGGTGAAAACAATGCAAACGGAAAGAGGTGTTCTTCCTTATAGTACATTAAATTATTTAACGATTTCACGCTAAATGACAATTTCGTAAAATAACAACAGCTAGTAATATTTTTCTTTAGAGATATTTAACGTAACAAAAAATTTTGTTACACTGCCCCCGACCAAAAAGAAAAAAACTTTGAGGTTAATTATATCTTAATTTATACATAACCAAGAAGATTTTTTTTTATAGACGAAAACTATCGCCTTAACCAAAAGATAAATACAAAAAAGAAGCATTATATCTAATCTAAGTAAGAACAAAGTAAGTTCGCACTTTGATCTCTGAACCGAAAAAAATCATGAGTGACCTCTTGAATTAAGAAGAGGAAAATGGGGTGCAACCAAATGAGTGTGTAAGTAACTCTGCGTACCACACATCCGTCAGGAGTCAATATCGGTAAGTCATAATCGGTAAAAAGTCATAATCGGTATAAGTCAAAATATTGTAGTCTTACACTCGAGTTGCAACCAAACGGGGGAACAAAAAAAACTAACCTACTTTTCAAAATATAAACTGAAATTCAAACAAAAAGCTTGACATGAACTATCGCAAAATAACAACAAAAAGATTTACTTTCTTACTATTACCCTTGACACGATAACCTTACTGACATTAACAGTAAATCAAAAACTCACATCTATATACATAAATATCAATACTGTTCCAACAATGATTATGTATTCGCTGGTCTCAAAAATTCCAGCTCAACACATTCAGCCAAACTACTAAAAATAAACCGCTCATCAAGCCAACATTCCATACTCATTGTAGCTTACTAATGAATACTTGGCTTCTTCAGCTTATAGCTATTCATAGCCTTATCGCTACTCTTTTCCTTGGGACACTCCAGTCTCAAAAAAATCCTCAACTCTACCGTGGCCACACCAAACATCTCGAACCAAAGCTACTCAATACTCAATGGCCTCACCAACTAGCTTACTCCAACTTACTTCAACAAAACAAACAGCACCTATCTTCCTCACTTACTCTAAACATAACAACACATGACGTGATCAAAATACGTCCACAAACATGAAGCAACAAATATTTGTTTCGCTCCACTACGGGCTATATCAACAACACGGGCAAAATGACATTTTTGTCTTTCTCATCTACTACTACTAAATATTCCATTAATGCACATTTAAAACAACACCATTTGAGAAATTTTTCAATCTCTACCAGCAACGGAATACTGGTAAAAGTCTTCAATTTGGTCATCACCACTCTATCCCATAACTAAATTTATAATATATCCTTTGCGACACAAATACTAAAGACAACCAATCAGTCCTCTCGTACATATTCTGGATCTACGACAGAATAGGGTTTTAGATCCTTGACATGCCACCTGCCTGCCTTTGATCCATCTAAATTAATTAGGTCGTACACCACATTCGAGCACTTCTTCTTGACTACACTCAAAACAAACTTTGGAGCCAATTTAGCGGTAAATTTATTAGCCGCGCTCGACAACACCTTATTGGCCCTCCATACTTTATTACCAACCTCAAAAGAAATGTTCCTCCTCCTTAGATTATATCGATTGCTCGATCTTTGATAAGCTACATGCAACTTCGCACGAACGTCTTCAAATACCTTAAAAATACCTTGATGGTCTGAAGCATATAATGGGCGACTACCAGGAACGATTTCAACATCAGCTTCAGGAATAAATCCACTACCGTAAAATTTACCGGACATGGGGACGTGTCGGCCAAAAACCAAAAAATTGGGAGTATAACCCGTCGACTCATGCTTAGCAGAATTAATAGCAAATTGAATCTGCGCTAACTCAGTGTCCCAGGTATCATGTTCTTCGAGATAGGATCGAATAGCTGTCCCTACTGTCCTATTAATCCTCTCAACAAAATTACATTGTGGCGCATAAACAGCATTATACCATATCTTTTGAATTTCAAACCTATTACATAATGACTTAAAAATTCGACCAGCTAAATTTGAACCATTATCGCAAATAATAAATTGGGGCACACCAAACATTAAAAACACTTTCTGTTCTATAAACTGTTCAATAACATGTGACTTTGCACTGCGTAGAGGATGTAGAATTGTATATTTTGAGAACCAATCTCCTACTACCAACAACCATTTAAATCCTAATTTTGAGCGAGGGAATGGACCCATAAAATCTAACGCGATAATTTGAAATGGAAACTTGGCCTCTTTCTCCTTTCCCATTAAACCTAAAGGACCTGCATTAGAAGATTTTTGCGCACCACACACTAAACATGCACGACAAAATTTCAACACATCTAAATTCATCTTGGGCCAATAATAATGTTCTTGGACTCTAGCAATTGTCTTCGAGAACCCAAAATGTCCTGCAACTGAGGGGTCATGACACGATCTGATGACTTCTTCTCTTTGAACTTTCGGCACTAAATATTTCCACTCTACTACATTTGACGACATAGGCAGGTTTGACGGAATAAACTTAAAAACAAACTCGTTCTCAACTTTCCATTGAGGGTAATTCTCAGGCGACGCCAAAATTTTCTCACGTAACGACACATACCAATTTTCTAAATTATCAAGCTTGACCTCTATTAAATTTACGACATGTTTTTCTTCCGGAGTTGCACGACTAAGACAGTCGGAATCAACATTAACTTTACTTTTTCTATGAACTTCGCAAACAATGATAACTTTAGACTTAATAAAATTTATATATTAAATTGCTTTCAACCTTCCATTGAGAATAACAATAACTAAATATTTTGGTACACTCTTACACTACTCATAATCAAACTGTTAAGAAAAACTATAGTGCTTCACAACGCATAAACTTGCTAGAATGACAAACTCCTCTATGAGCCTCACCTAGACTAATAAACAAAAAAAATTACATCATAACTAACCTCCAATAATGATGACAAAACTGCTACAGCGACAAACTTACCACGAGTCTCGTTTAGACTAATGTAATGCTGAGCGGCCAACTCTCCACGAGTCCCGTCTAGACTAATATACCGCTATCCGACAAACTACTACGACAAGTCTCGCTTAGACATACAAACAACTTAACATACTGCGTTGCAATGCGGATATAAATAAAAAAATTGCTACTAAATCAAATCAAAAACGTGCCGATGCACAAGAGCAAATTTTCAAACAATATTTCAACAGCAAAAACCAGTGTACCAAACTCTCAAAGCATTATTTCTTAAATCAAGAAATTAAACAAACAACTATTTTAACTAATACGAATGGAAGATAAACCTACTATCGATATAGTACAGCCAGAATCAAATAAACCTATACTATCTATATCAAACAACTTTACTATCACATATGGTCGATTATCACCAGATTTTTCAATAAATAACAAATCAGTCTTGGGTTGTGAATTAGTATGACAAAAAAATTTTTACTACACTGAACCAATCTGACCACTCTTTTCTACTAAAATAATTCTTCTGCCACCAAATCATAATGGCTGCCTTTTGAGAAGGAACGGCCATTTTAAAAAATTTATTATGACAACCTAAAAGTATTTTATTTCTTGACCAACTCAATATGACAAAAAAATTTCTTTAATGCGAATCAAACCTGTTGGGACATTCAAATAACTAACGCTTAAAAGACTTGAGGTTCCAGACACGATATAAATCCTATGAAAATTTATAACCAAATTAATTTTGAGTTTACCAACTAAACCAACACATTAAGGGATATTGAAATAACTTATTTTTACAAATCGAGCACCAACAAAATCGAGCCCCACGTTGGGCGCCAGTGAAATGTAATTAGTAAAGCTCTTCTTTACTGCACGCACCACGTTGGTGGCGTCAGTGAACTTAAGTAAAACTTTATGAGGACTTACAATATTTCTTTATTTAATTTAATTATGGAGTGAGTCAATTAGTGAACAAAACCTCGGTGGACCCACGAGCTTTACTATATTCGCGGCTTAGTCTGGGAATTACCCCAAGGGTGAGCAATGAGTTTGGGCGTGGATATAGGGTGGGCTCAACTACAAACGAGAACAAAAAAACGTAAATGGACGCCACTGCATCTATATAGACAATAAACAAAACTAAAGTATCCTACAGGAAGACGCAGAAACCTATAGGATATAATGATTACCAAAAAACATACAAATTACAATAAACAATACCTCTGGAAACCTCTTGGACCTCTGCTCCAGCTTCTGCGATGTCGGACCTGCAAGAAAATGTGACACAAAAAAAAATATATAAGACACTGTTTGTGCCTTACAACAACTAAATATTTCGATCTTTATAGATCGATTGGCCTGAATTCAAAATCTCAATAACACCTTACCTATGAAAAAATACTCTACTGGACATTACTTATTCCGTTTCTATTACCTGGTACTGTATCAACTTTTTCTACACTCAAAATTTTGTTGATCTAATTTAGACAATGCTAATTTCAATTAGTGAAATAAAAAGACGAAGGTATTAATTCAAAATTTAATTTAAGTGTAATTCTCTTTTGTTGCAAAAATTATTTATAAAAAAAATTAATAATCAATATATAATAAGTTTCAAAAATTTCTTAATGTGTTTCTCTATAATCAAAATAATCAACATAAAGTAAGTTTCAAAAAATCTCTGAATTTGCTTCTCTACTTAGAGAGGTCTTAGCATTTATAAATTATTTAATACAGTCTGGGTTCTTAAACATCCATAAAACAGATCTGTTCTGGCTTACAAGATTTTATCTAAAGAACTCGTTACATAAACAGTTCATATGGCTTAAGCATGAAATTAAAAAAATCAGTTCAACATATGTTAGAAGCAGCTTAGGTATTCTACTAATCACAACATATTGCAAGAAAACATCTTTCAATCAAAGGTGGATTTTATACATATTTTTATCAATTAACATGTGCATTATATACGTGCCTTGAATAACAACTTTTAAATTATCTAAAGGTTCAAAAATTTCTCTTATAAAAAAAATTTAGTTCTGAACAAAAGGTATTTGACCTATCAAATTTCTAGGGTATAATTTTCAAACTGATTTTTACGTGAGATTTGAGCATGAATACGTCTTGCAAACAAACTTGAAATTTACATTCTTTAACAAAAGTTACAAACAATGTTAAAAAAATTATACTTGCAAACATCTACGAAGTGCTTTTTATTCAATTCGTAATTAAATATCTTCTTATTTTAAATTGACGTCCAAATTAGCTTACTAGACGATGCATAAAATCTCCATTTAGGAACAGCACTTACCAATTTTCATATTTGCTTAAACCTTCCTTTCAATTGTTTAATAAAATTTATAAAGTAGCGTTATATTGAAGAGTTTTTCCTCTTCATTGTAAATAATTACATTCAATAATTTCCATTTTTATGCAGGCTACGTTTAAAATTAACTTCTGCATTCAATGTTACATGATAAATACTAATTACGATATGCGTACTGCATACCTTAAAACAATAGTTTCAAAATTCTTTTCTTGATATGACATTTTGCGATTGAATTTATAAATGAAAGAATTTCTTTACATATTGCTTGGTTGACGCCGATTTATCAACGAACGAATCTACTTTAATAACCGCTTCCTTATACACTAAATGATTTCTATTTCTAGAGTTTAGTAGTATTTTCGTGATTCCATTTACAATAATATACGCCTATCTGACGCAATTTTCTGGAAAATCCTCATTAGCGTTCAAAATTGCCCAGTTTCATTACCTTATTAGTATTGATTTATGTGCGCTTTCCGTCTTCGTTTAATACCTAAAGTTATTGTGGCGTCGCCTTCTATCCTACAGTGATTGTGAAAAGTAATAAATTATTATTATCTATTTTTACGAGTTTTTTACTGTTTCTGCCGCTTTTTAGAATAAACGTTTATTTATTAATGAGTTCAACGAAGTTGACGTATTTCTTCTCAGGAATTTTAAGAAAATATAAATTGAATTTATGTAATACATAGGGCAATTAATTTAAACGTTAAGTGCTTTTTAATGCAAATGGTAGCATTTTTATAGAAAATCTTTGCTTTCACAGCAAAACGTGTTTTAGTACACAAAATTAATTATTTTATGCTCAGAAGGGTAATTTTTTATTACATATACGTCTTACATTGTTCACTATGTATTTACAATTGAACATGTTGAATATTTTCTTGTGAACAGACCAAACGTAATTGAAAGTTAAGTTTATGTATAGTTGTGTACACAATTTGAATTTGTAAATATTCCAATTGTCGTCATCAGTGACGTAATTGGTAAACGCATGGTTTCGGCAAAACCAAGATACAGGTTCAAGTCCTTCTATTTTCCATCTTTCAATTACTAGCTCGATTTGAAATGTTCATTTGGACTTTGCATAAAAGTCTAAGTTATTATTTCATCGTATTCACTGTAATACGATAGTATTTATCAACTTACCTTGTGTAATTAACTTCCTAAAATATTTATATACTTAATACTTGGCTTATAGCCGTAATTTTGAGCGTAGCTTCTTGTCTATAACTGACATATGTCTAAAACTTGACAATGTCAGATATGATTGACAAAAATGCCAAACGTAATGCAAAGTTAGGTTTATGTATAGTTGTGGATACAATTTAAATTTGTAAATTGCCTAATTGTCGTCATTTATCTCGGTGGCGTAGTTGGTAAACGCATGGTTCCGACAAAACCAAGAATGTATCTTGGTTTTGCCGGAACCATGCGTTTACCAAGCCCTGTCCAAGACCTTATATTTTCCATCTTTCAATTACTAGCTCGATTTGAAATGATCATTTGGACTTTGCATAAAAGTCTAAGTTATTATTTCATCTTATTCACTATATAAATATATATATAATATATATATATATATATATATATAATAAGATGTATCTGTAAACAAACTCTTATGAAAATAATAAAAGCTTATTGAAGAATACAAATCGGGCTAGTAGTTATATAGCCATAAACAAAACATTAACTTTATTACTTCACAGGGGAGGAAACATCCACTGACCGACGATTTCGGCTTTGTTAAGCCTATATAAGCCTATATATCTACTAGCCCGATTTGTATTCGTCAATAAGCTTTTACTATTTTCATAAGAGTTTGTTTACAGATACATCTTATTTTATATATTCTACTACACAATTTCTTATTGCGGACTGCAAATAACTTGTCTTTTATTATTTGAATTGCCTTTGGGCATGAACTTGGATGTCGCCACGAGAAAGTTTGTTACGTTTGCAAATTAAATTTTGCTGTAACATTCCGCAAATCTCAAAGGCCAGACGTACTTTTATAGCCATTTATAGAATCTACTATGTAGTTTCGATTCAATTATGTACTTCCACACTTAGTAGTGTTGGTGTTTTATCACCTAATGGCCGTTTTATTTACTTTTGCCATAGTACACAGATTGTTTCGAAATTATATCAGTATAATAGCTTTGATTACTTCATAGGGTTAGAAACTAATCTGCTCTGATGAGGCTTAACAAAGCCGAAACCGTTGGTCAGTGGATGTTTCCTCCCCTGTAAAGTAATAAAGCTAATGTTTTGTTTATGACTATATAACTACTAGCCAGATTTGTATTCGTCAATAAGCTTTTATTATTTTCATAACAGTTTGTTTAGAGATACATCTTATTTTATATATTGTTCTACACAATTTCTTATTGCGGACTGCAAATAACTTGTCTTTTATTATATATATTTATATATATAAGTATATATACTATATATATATATATATATATATATATATATATATATATTTTTCAATCTTTTTTGTAGTAACGACCTCCTTTTAGATAATTGATTATAATTATGTTAGTGGGTATTAGGTCTGCTGGGGTAAAAGAAAACTCTTTTTTATGGTGTCTTTATTATTATTGTTGTATTACTTTTTTAGTTATTGCCTTTGAGAAAGCATTAAATAAATGCGAAAATTTAGGCCATAAAAAAGAGTTTTCTTTTACCCCAGCAGACCTAATACCCACTAACATAATTATAATCAATTATATATATATATATATATATATATATATATAGCGACGTTAATTGTAGTATTTCGTGGGATTGTCGTTACCAAAAAATAACTATTATGAAATAATCGTTCATTGTGAAATCTACGCTTCGACTTATATAAAGCCTTTATCAAGATCTAAAATTTAAAAATTAAAAGTGAAAACACAGTCATTAACCTAATTAAAATTAAGAAACTCACACACAATTTGATGTTAATACATGTATTGTTTTAACATGAAGGAGGATCCCAAATAAATAGTAATAACATTTAAAGTAAAAATAAAATGTAAAGATAAAATTAAGACTACAAACAGCATACAATACGGACAAATACAGACTAAGAACTAACGTCTAACAATTAAAAAAACTCGACAGCAAAGTAGATTTGTTTTACAGCAGAGTTGATAAATTCGCCAGGTGATAGATAACAAACAGAAAACTTAATATACAACTAATACAAATAAATGTGTTATGTGGATGTATTGCAAATCCCTAAAACTTTGTCAAATAAATTTAAAAACCCATTTCATTATAACACCTAAGATACACTATTGGATCACTTATATCTATGGAAACTATATAATAAAGCATAAGTAGTAAATAAATTATAAATGTCATGTTTGTTATTAATGCAGTTGACTTGACGTTCAATATGGTAAGATTCTAGATAAAGTCTCCGTTTGTAACCATCTTCTCGTTCTAAAATTTCAACGTCATCGTAATTAGGAGAGTGGTGGGTTAGGTGGACGTGTGAGGATAAAGCGCAACAAGATTTACCAACTTTGGCATCACTACGGTGTTGGGTGAGGCGATTACGCAGCCATTGTTGGGTTTGGCCAACATACGAGCTTTTGCAACTACAAGTAATCCTATAGACAACGTTACTGACTAAAGATTTTGGAGTTTTGTCTTTAAGAGAAGTAAACAATTTGTTAATAGATTTTTGATGTTGACAAACAATGGAAGTGCCGGGTATTTTTTAAATTTTTTTAAGTTGAGGAGTAAGGCGTTGAATATACGGAAGCATTTTAAATATGACGGTATTCTGTCTGTCTTGGCTTAGACGATAAAAAGTACCATTAATGCACCTCAAAATTAATTGTTTCGGATAGCCATTATTAAGTAACGTGGTAATTAGACCCCTATAGTTCTTATTTTTAAATTCAGGTTCAGATAACGAATCAACTCTGTGTTTTAGTGTCAGAATGGTGTTAACCTTTTGTTTAAAAGAATGGTTAGAAAAATAATTGATGTACCTACCAGAGTAAGTAGGTTTCTTATAACAGTCGAATATTAACCGGTTATCATTATTTCTAATAACAAGAGTATCAAGAAACGGAATCTTTTTATTAATTTTTAACTCGACAGTAAATTGTAAACGATGGTTGAAATTATTGAATACCATCAATACCTCATCAACTGTTCCCTCTGGAATAGAACAAAGAATGTCGTCAACAAACTTGACCAAAAAAGAAAATTGAAAGGACAAATTGGGGGTAACTACATCTAACAAATGATCCATGACCAGCTGGGCGATAACAAGAGATAAAGGCGACCCCATCGGAGTACCGAAAATTTGAAGGTAGTATTTTCCCCGAAAAAAAAAATAATTATTTTTAAAAACAAGATTTAAAGTAGCCAAAAACATTTGTTTACTGATATTGCAATTCTGAGAAATAATGTTCCATTTCAATTCCACGATATGAGTAACCAACTCTAAAGGAATGTTCGTGAAAGGTGAAGTCACATCTAAAGAAATAAGTATGTGGTTGGGCGGTAACTGAAAGTTTCTATATGAGTCAACAAACTGAAAACTTTTAATTTTTAAATTTTAGATTTTGATAAAGACTTTATATAAGTCGAAACGTAGATTTCACAATAAATGATTATTTCATAATAGTTATTTTTTGGTTACGAACGACAATCCCACGAAATACTACAAAACTGGTTAGACGCGTACCATCATTGTTTCCTATTCTGAACTAACCTACAGATTTCCCCGAAATTTGCACAGTCTGCATCTATCACTATCTGATCTAGGTCTACATCCAGCTCTTTTTTCCTATCTCTGCTTGTCATATATCCCATACTATTCCCCAAAAATGCCTTAGAACGTATTCTGCCCTTCTATTTCTCATATTTTTTTCCCAAAAATATCCTTGTTCCCTTACTGTTTCTATAACCTATTTGTTATTACCTTTGTCTGTCCATCGTCAAACATTTGAATCACGGCATTTCAAAGGCCGCTACTGTTCTTCTGTCTGCTTTTCAGACTGCTCGTATTTCGTAGGCATATTGTCTGTGCTGTGCTCCACACATACGCTTTCAACAACTTTTTGTTCTATGTTTGTTGTCTTTCATCATAGGCGCCGTTCTTTCTTGTTAGATGCAGTTCGGTCACCTTCTATTGTTTTACAATTATATACCCTATTTCTCCGACATTCAGTGGTTGCGAAGGGGGGTAAGCAGCCTGTGGCTGCCAAGTTCCCCCAGCACTTGAACATTTACTGATATAATATTTTTTCCAATATGTCTTTTCGCACAGTCAACATTAGTTGCAGATATTTCACAACAAACAACTAGTTGTTTATAATAATCATCAGATTTGTCTGCGTTTATTTTTTCGTCATTGGGTTTCCCGTCTCAAAACTGGTTGCACATGTACCTGCACTTATTTCTTTTCTAAACTAACCTACATGGTTCCCTGAAATTCTCACACAGCAATACAGCTCGGTTCCCCTTATATTGTTTTCTAATATTATGCCCTATTTCACAGAGATTTATTGAATGGGGTTAAGCAACCTGTGGCTGCCAAGATCCCCCAACCTTTAGACATTTGCCGAAATAATAGTTTTCCAGTAAATGCTTTCACGCAATTACCATAATTCAAGAATATTGCCCATCCAATGCTTGTAGTTGCTTATAATAAATATCATGTTTCTTCTATTGTTTTCTAATATTATGCCCTTTTTCACTGAGATTTATCGAAGGGGGTTAAGCAACCTGTGGCTGCCTAGATCCCCCAACACTTAGACATTTGCCGAAATAATAGTTTTCCAGCAAATGCTTTCACGCAATTACCATTATTCAAGAATATTGCCCCTCCAATGCTTGTAGTTGCTTATAATAAATATAATGTTTAAGTGCAGCTACTTTCTTCGTCATTAATTTATCCATCTTGGGACTGGTTGGATGCGTACCTCCATTGATTTCTCTTCTGAGCTAGCCTACACATTTCCCTGAAACTCCTACAGCCTACATCTTTCACTATCTGTGTGCAGTAGTCTAACCTAGGTCTACCTCTTCTTCTCTTTCTTCCTATCTCTGCTTCTAGTATATTCCGCACTATTGCTTCATGCCGTAGTATGTGGCCTATCATCCTATCTCTCCTATTTTTTACCGTTTTCCACATATTTCTTTCTTCCCCTACCATTTTTAGTACCTCTTCGTTTTTAACTTTGTCTGTCCATGATATCTTCATCATACGTCTGTAGCACCACATTTCAAAGGCTTCTACCTTTTTCTTGTCCGCTTTTCCCACTGTCCAGGCTTCACAACCATACAGTGCTGTGCTCCACACATATATTTTGAGCGATCTTTTCCTTGTTTCTATGTTTGTGGTCTATGAGCACAGTAGTTGCTTTTTCTTGTTAAATGTAGCACGACCTTGTGCTAATCTTTGTTTTATATCTTTTGTGCTTTTCCCATCTTGCGTTATTTGGCTTCCTAGGTAGCAGAAATCCTTAACCTCTTGTAAATTCGTGTTACATATTTGTATTCTTGTTTTTGATTTATTTTTCCCTCCTTTGCATACTAGTACTTTAGTTTTACTTTTGTTAATTTTCATACCGTATCTCTCTGTTAGAACCGTTTCCATTTCATTGAGAGCAGCTTCTAACTCTTTCTTGCTAGATGCTAATACCGCTATATCATCTGCAAATCTAAGCATATCAATTTTTTGTCCCTGCATAGTAATTCCAAATGTCTTCCTGCATTTGACAGTATTCATTGCCTCCTCAATGTACATGTTAAAAATTAGTGGGGATAGGGAACATCCCTGTCTTACCCCTTTCCTGATGTTTACTTCTATACGTTCCTGCTCTAATTCTATTACTCCTGTTTGCTCTTTGTATAAGCTATGTACTATCCGTCTATCCCTATAACTCATTCCAATCTTTTTTGAGTATTTTGAACATTTTTTTTCCATTTTACATTGTCAAATGCTTTTTCTAGATCTACAAACCCTATATACACGCTTTCCCCTTTTTCTATTGTTTTCTCCATTATCATCCTCAGAGCTAAGATAGCCTCCCGTGTTCCCCTGTTTCGCCTAAACCCAAATTGGTCTTCTCCTAGTATTTCTTCAGCCTGTTTTTCCATTTGTCTTTGTACAATTCTAGTTAATATTTTTGATACGTGTGCTGTCAAGCTTATTGTTCGAAAATTTTCACATCTATCTGCGCCTTTATTTTTTGGTATAGTTACTATGATGTTATGTTTGAAATCTTTGGGTATCTCGCCTGTCTCATACATATAGCTTACAAGTTGGAAGAGACGTTCTGTTACTGCTTGACCAGCGGCTTTTAAAGTCTCCGCTTACACTCTATCTGTACCCAGCGCCTTACCATTTTTCAGACCCTTTAATGCTATTTCAAATTCATCTTTAAGTATAGGATATCCCAAGTCATCATTTTCAATGTCTGATTCCTTTTCTAATGCAGTTAGTTCTTCTCCTGCATATAAATTCCCTATATATTCTTGCCATCTACCCACTTTCTCTACATTTTCTATAATGACATTTCCTCCCACGTCCCTTATATTTTTGCTATACAGTTCTATATCCCTAAAATTGATTCTAATTAGTTTGTATGCTTCATCTGTCTTTCCTATTTCCATCTTAGTTTGTACCTCTTTGCACTTTTCATCAATCCATTGTTCTTTAGCTTTCCTGCATTTTCGAATAATTTCCCATTTTATGGATTTGTATCTCTGTTCTCCTGTTTCGTCTGATTTATTTTTGTATTTTCGTTTTTCTTCTATTAAATTCAGGATATTATTTGTTATCCATGGTTTCTTATTTACTTTTTGTGTATAGCCCAGAATATCTCTGGCCGCCATGTCGAGGCTGGATTTAATGTTATTCCATTCTGTTTCTACTTCCTTAGTATCAGATATTTTCCCGATATCTTTGAGCAATTCATTTAACCTTTTTTCGAATCTTTCTTGAATATCTTTCTCTTTTAGTTTCTGTAGGTCCAAGTGCCTTTTTCCGTTTCGTTTTTTCAAATTCTTAAATTTAAGTGCGGCCTTCATAATTACGATGTTGTGGTCAGTGTCTATATCTGCTTCTGGGTAGCTTATACAGTCTTTTACTTGATTCCTAAACCGTTGTCTAACAAGAATATAATCTATTTGATATCTTCCTATATCTCCTGACATCTTCCACGTATATCGTCTTCTAGCATGATGTTGAAATAATGTGTTTGTAATGATTAAATTGTTCTTGTCGCAAAATTCAACCAGCTTATTTCCTCTGTCGTTTCTAGTGCCTAAACCAAATAAACCTACTATCGCTCCTTCCCTACCCTCACCTACCACTGCATTAAAATCCCCCATAATTATTAAATTTTCATGTTCTTTTACGTGTCTTAATATGTTTTGGATATCTTTGTAGATTGCTTCTACCTCTTCGTCACTGTAGCTAGAGGTGGGCATGTATACTTGTATTATTACTGTGTTTACCAGTTTAGATTCTTATCTAACCATGAGTACTCTTTCATTCTTTTGTAAGTAATTTTCTACACAGTATCCTATCTTTTTCCGCATAACTATCCCCACACCCAAATTTCTTTCCTCGGCTCCTGTATGAATTACCCTGAAGTCTCCACTCCAAAAATCCCCCGCCTCTGGCCACCGAACTTCGCTGATCCCTACTATGTCTAGTGATAACCTATTCATTGCGATTTTTAGGTTCTCTAACTTACCCACTTGCTTCATAGTTCTAACATTCCACGCTCCGACTCGCAAAATGTTCCCGAAACTTATTCTTAACTTTCCGATCGCATCCTCCGAAGTAGTCCCCTCCCGGAGATCCGAATGGGGGACTATTTTAACTCCAGAATCTTTTACCCCAGAGAATGCCATCATTTTATTATAATTTAGGTACGCTGTGTACTTGGGAGGTAATGTGGTGGTTTCCCGTTGCCTTCCACATCGCGGTAGTGTGTCTTAGACTGCCATACCGACCTCTATGGTCTCTGCCAATCTAAGTACCGAAAGAACCGCTCCCCTCTTTCGGGGACCTGTCTTAGTCTGGTTCCTCACTAACGACCCTACTACTTTGGTTGGACCTGTAGTTTGGCTCTTTAGCTCATTAGAACACGCAAGCCATTTCACCTGTTCTAGTAATCTAGAACTTCGGCAAGGTGCAGGTCCATTCGAAATGGATTTGCAGTCCACAATAAGAAATTGTGTAGAACAATATATAAAATAAGATGTATCTGTAAACAAACTCTTATGAAAATAATAAGAGCTTATTGACGAATACAAATCGGGCTCATTGTTGTATAGCCATTAACAAAACAATAGCTTTATTACTTCACAGGGGAAGAAACATCCACTAACCGGCCGGTTTCAGCTTCCTTAAGCATCTTAGGAGTGAATTAGTTTCCAACCCTATGAAGTAATCGACGCTATTATACTGATATAATTTCAAAGCAATTTCTGTAGTATGGCAAAAGTAAATAATACCGCCATTAGGTGGTAAAACACCAACACTACTAAGCGTGGAAGTACAAAAATTGAATTGAAACTACATCGTGGTTCTATAGATGGCCATACAAGTATGTCTGGCCCCTTTTAGACTTGCGGAATGTTACAGCAAAATTTATTTACAAACGTAACAAAGCTTCTCGTGGCCAACACCGGGGTCTTGCCCCAAAGGCAATTCATAAAATAAAAGACAAGTTATTTGCAGTCCACGATAAGAAATTGTGTAGAACAATATATAAAATAAGATGTATCTGTAAACAAACTCTTATGAAAATAATAAGAGCTTATTGACGAATACAAATCGGGCTCATAGTTGTATAGCCATTAACAAAACAATAGCTTTATTACTTGACATGGGAGGAAACATTTACTAACCGGCCGGTTTCAGCTTCCTATATATATATATATATATATATATATATATATATATATATATTATTATATATATATATGTATAAGTAATAGAATTTAAAAAATTAAATTACACACAGCAATGCCATAAAGCATCTATACAGTCAAAAATATTTTCTCTCAAACAAAAGAATATAGAACATTTACAGCATAGTTTCTTTCAAACAACAATTTATTCCTAAAAGTATTTATTTCTCAATTATCAAAATATTTCTTAGCTTGTCTAGGTTTAAATTTACATAACTCATGTGTCTTCTCTTATGGATAGTTTACCTGTATTTGATTCCCACGTTTGTAAAGTTTGTTTTGGCAAAAAAAAGATCATTGGCAGATAGTCTATTTAAAAAGTTAGAGTGCTTCGCACCCTGACCACACACTTTCCTGGTAAATACCCTTACAAAAAGAAATATTATATGATTAAGATTTATTCTACCTTAAATTCAAATGTCAAAAATACTGAAATCTTAGTTACAAACACCCAATCTAAAATTTTATACTTATGGTTATATCTTAAAAGAGGGCTTATCCAAATATTCCTTCTTGCCTTTATTTTAAATGAACGTTCAAAATTAGCTTACAAGATTTGCCATATTATTTAAATCTCCATTTAGAAACATCAGTAACCAAAGTGCATCCTCGGTTTAATTATTTAATTAAATTTTAAAGCATCTTTTTATCTCGAAGAATTTTCTGTCTTCACTGTATATTCACAAAATCAAATAACTGCATTTAACAACTTGCATACTTTACGTTTAAGAATTGCTTCTTTATTCACTGTTACATCGTAATTATTAAATACGGTATGCCTACTGCATACTTTAAAACAACTCTTTTTAAACTAACATCTTCGCGACTTAATCAAATCGAATGACCCTCTCTTTAATAAAGTTCCCGTTTATATACAATTTATTTTGACTACGTTAGTCTTTCTAGGTATACTTGATTCCAATGGAAGGATTATCTGCCTACCTGGCGCAAGGTTTCTGGGAATTCCTCATTAACCTCGAATCGCGTGATTAATTTATAATAGTGACGCGCGCTACCTAGTCCTTCTCTAACACATAGTGTTAGTGTGGCGTCGCATACTATCCAGTAGTAATGCGAAAGATAATGAAATTAATTTTTACCGATTTTATGGATATTTAATGTTCCTGCGACTTCTTAGAAACGTTGGTTTTAATCAATGAGTTTATACCATATTTCTTATTAATTGACGTATTCTCTCGAAATTTTGAGAACATGTTCTATTTAAAATGTTATACGGATATTTTAAACACGGGTAATTATTTATTACATAATCAATTAATGCTTTTAATTGCTTCACCAACGGGTATTGCACATGCAATACATCCACATCTTTATAGTTGTAATATAAGATATTGGTTTTTGCACGGATATTTTGCACACGGGATAAAATAACCAACGCTTTTAATTGCTTTACGTATCTTACAACACTAAATAGTAAAAGCGAATGACTGTCACGATGACGTCACGTAATCCTCCAATGAATGACTTGAATGATATTAAAATTTTCAAAACGGACCTTAGATTGTTTCATAAGAAATACATGTAAAAACCGGTTTTGTGACCCAAAACAACACTAGCATATCTACTTATCTTTTCCCAGATAACGCGGTTTAGTTTAAATATACTTGTAACGTGATTATAGTGATATTCAGTTATCAAAAGTAGTTTGTTTTGGCAAATACCAAATTGTTAACAAACCACACCTTCAACAAAACATGGACTTATACAGTGTGTCCAAATTTCGAGTCTCTACATTGTGATTTCAGTTATTATAAGAGATAGAAATTGGGTTAAATGGGGAAAGATTTGGAGGAATCCAGGCCAGTTTTGTATCCGTTTACAAAATTGGTGTAAGTTGTCTGGTTTTGGAGATATTCGAAGAAAACTAAAAATGGCGGATTTTGTTTTTTGATAATAAAACATGAATCATAAGTCGCACCATCACAAGACTTGCACATTATTAAGACACTTTTCTAAAAGGAGTATTTTAGCATGAACAGAATCATTCGACTGTCTTTTGTTTTCGAGGAAACGCCCACAACTTTTGTTTTTATGGCCGCCATTTTGAATATTAAGTGAATATTATGCGCCTTAAAATTACCTTTTCAAAAATATGCCACATGTCTATAAAAAATGCAAAACTATCCTAAATTTTAAAAATAACTAAATTTGTATGTTCTTTAACGTTTGGTAATCCCAACAGGGCAAAATTTGATTTCTACTTTATGAAAAGTACAATACACATTTTATAATGTACACAAACAGCATTTGTCACAAATTATTAATTATGGTGGTACTAGAGTTAAAATGATATCGTTTTATAATAGTAGGCGGTGGTATGTGACAAAACCAAACAATTGAATTACAGTTATATGTCAAACAAATTCTAAAATTTAGATAAACTTGTGTGTGTTGTAAGTTTTGGTGCCGGTGGTGCTGCATTTTTAATTTAAAAAATGGCACATGTCTACAAGTTTTCGAATGAGGAAAAGTTTGATATGCTAAATACTTATTTACAATCGTTTCGGAACGCTGATACGGCATCCGCCAGATATTTGGAATTGTATCTAGAAAGACGACAACCGCATAAAACATACTTCAGAAAAATTGTAATGAATTCACTGAATTATGGTGCTTTTGAACAGACTAGGGAACAATACGACTTAAACAATAGGGAACGTGTTCTAAGCATTACTGAGGCGGTAACACGAAGTCCATCCACATCCGTAAGATCTGTAAGCCGTGAACTTAATATTCCAAAATCAACTGTTCATAATATTTTAAAAAAGGAAAAGTTTCATCCTTATAAACCTACTATTGTCCAAGGCCTCAAAGAGAAGATTTCGCCAGACGAATGCTTTTTGTAATTGGTACATCCAAAATGCGAGGAAGAACCGCACTTTCCAGAATTGATAATATGGACAGACGAAACGCGGTTTACCAATTGCGGGGTGTTCAATAAACATAACACGCATCACTGGAGCACTGAAAATCATTATCTGACGGCGCAACGCAAATTTCAAACGAGATATGGATTTAACGTTTGGTGTGGTATCTTAGGTAGTTAATTATGATATAAATATTTTAGTAAATTAACCAATGTAATTAATACTTTTATAGGTAGTAATTTGATTGGAGCCTTTTATTTTGTCAATAACCTCAATGGCGCCAGATATACGGAATTGTTAAGAGACCAAATAATTCCGGCTATTAGAGGACTTGTACCAAATGATGATGATTTTCGAAAACTATGGTTTCAGCAAGATGGTTGTCCAGCTCACAATTCCCGAGAAGTTAGCGCCCTTTAGCTGAACATTTTGGCCAAAATATTATATGCAATAGTGGACCAATTATGTGGCCGGCAAGATCACCAGATCTTACACCACTTGATTTTTATTTATGGCGTTTTGCTAAAATGAGGTATATGAGTTTGAACCGCCTCATAATATAAACGAACTGCAGGAAAGAGTCCGTGACATTCTTAACTCTATAAATAGGCGCACGTTAAGCAGAGTTGTACGGAAAGTTTTAATTAATTATCGAATGTGCCGTGATGCAAACGGACAGCATTTTCAGCATCTACGGGAAGGAATTTAGATGATAGTTTGCTGTTTCGGTCACATTTAATTTTGTTCCTAAATTAGATAAGATAGGCTACAGTTTTATGTTTAAGTTAATTTTAAGATTTATATCCAATACTTTACGAGTTCTACTTAACAAAATGTATGTGGTACTACTACTACTACTACTGTTTGGAAAGTAGAAATCAAATTTTTGCCCTGTTGGGATTACCAAACGTTAAAGAACATACAAATTTAGTTATTTTTAAAATTTAGGATAGTTTTGCATTTTTTATAGACATGTGGCATATTTTTCAAAAGTAATTTTAAGGCGCATAATATTCACTTAATATTCAAAATGGCGGCCATAAGAAAAACAAAAGTTGTGGGCGTTTCCTCGAAAACAAAAGACAGTCGAATAATTCTGTTTATGCTAAAATACTCCTTTTAGAAAAGTGTCTTAATAATGTGCATGTCTTGTGATGGTGCGACTTATGATTCATGTTTTATTATCAAAAAACAAAATCCGCCATTTTTAGTTTTCTTCGAATATCTCCAAAACCAGACAACTTACACCAATTTTGTAAACGGATACAAAACTGGCCTGGATTCCTCCAAATCTTTCCCCATTTAACCCAATTTCTATCTCTTATAATAACTGAAATCACAATGTAGAGACTCGAAATTTGGACACACTGTATATAGAAACACGTCTTTGCTTGTTGGTCAGCATATGATGCTTATTTCTATAATCTCTCATTGACGTCTAAATATTATTTGTTGAAATCTTATCCGTAGGAATTGCTGAAGACCGTTAAGTTAATTGCAACTTTTCACAATTTAAAAATCATTAATAATACTGGAGGATTTTTAATCATTACATAAGCTAGTACACCGTTGTACAACAATTAATGAAAAATTTAATTTTCTATTTGTAATTAGAACAACTTCTAATCTAATTTGTTTTTCTTTCAGGTAAGTCGACAATGTTTTGAATTTACCTTCGTGGCATATAGAGGGCTTAGAAAAAGCGCCGATACTAAAAAGTAAGAAATTCCATGTAACTAAAAAGTCTAATTTTTGTTATATAATCTAACTAGTATTGATATGTTGTAATATATTTCTTGATTGGTGTTAACGTGGTATAGCTATTTTTTATTTAAATAAGACTAGTCACCATCTAATTTGTTTTTACGACTTTGGGTAAAAGAGCAAGGACAAAATACTAACAGCGAAGTCGCTGTTCAAGAAGTTAATTGGGGTGAGGTGAGACAAGATCAGAACCACCTAAATTTCTCTCAGAAAGTTTAACCATATATGTTGTTTTATCCGTATTAACTGTAAGTACTTCTGGAGACTTTCGGACCATCGCTGAACTCTAACTTCAGCGGGATGAGGCTAGCTGGGGGTTTCTAGGATTACGGAAATGTCAGCGCTATTAAACTCAAAAATTTTACATTAACAGGACAGCGTCACTAAAGAGAGTGTACGAACTTTAGTAACGATTATACGCACCTAAAGCACAAAGGCAGAGATTGTCATATTTATACAAAATTATCTCTGAAAGAAAAAGTAATTATATACCAAACATCAAACAGATGGTTGACTGCATCTGAGCAAGAATAATGTGCATATATCAATTCATAATATTATAGGAACTTTAACTCGTCTATACGCACTATTTGTTTTTTATATTCTGTTAAGTTTACTAAAGTTTATATATATATATATATATATATATATATATATATATATATATATACTTTTATATGTCAAATTTTATTATAAAATTACTTTTTAAATAATTTGTTGCGTTAGTAAATTAATAAAAAGTGTGAAGAAAGAATCTATGTACATTTATTAAAATAAGGATTATTCTCTTCGGGTTGCAGATATTTACAATTTATATAAATTTTCTTATATTATTTTAGTTGAAGATGAAATTTATATCAAGTTGTAATGTTCTATAAGAATAGCAATTATTGTATTTGGTAAATTTATATCATATTCAGATCTGACTACGATGCACATATAATCATTAATGGATCTTAAGAGTTCTTAACAATTTCTTATTGCATTTAAATTTTCAATTTGTTCACTAAGTAGTCACATAAGATATTAAAACAGATTTTAAATAAAATATTCTACATTAATTTTTAATTTGATGGGAATTTTAACAGTCCATAAAATCCTTATAGAGTATGATTGTCATAATTGTGTTCTCGAAAGCGTACTTGAAAATTTGTGCAAATAGCAAAATTTAAATTATAGTGGAAGCTTAATAAACATTAAAATGCAAAATAATGAGATTTATATAAATAAAAATTTGAGGACTATGACATTAATTCTAAATAACAAAAAATATGTTACAAAACTAAAACGATATATCTTGATTAACAGTGTTTTCTTATGGATGAAAGCTTACCAACAGTATGGCTACTATATGAACAGCTGTGGTTCTGGCAATAAGTAAGATAGATGGTTTGCATCTGCATCCAAGTTTTTAATCGAAGACTGCTATATCTAACATTTTCCAATATCACACAATTGTACAGTTATTACATTGATACAATTTTTAAATTGTATACCATTAAGGATCGTCCATAGAATTAATTACAAAAAAATTATCCTAGTTTAAATCGTAGCATAAATCGTATTATGAAAGTTGTGCATATTGTTCACATTACGACACTATTGACGAAAACTCTAACGAAAATATCTTAAAAAACTATGCGGAGGTCACATTTCAACTTGTTAATATCGAGAAACATGTTGTTTACATAATGGCTGGAATGCGACCGATCTGGACTATGAATGCTAAATAAGGCACGCGCAAGTTGATTATACTAGAAATAACTAGTTATGAATACGTGTATTATAATTAAACAAGGTTTTTATTTCAATAAATAATTTTGAAGGTGACTTTTTAATGCCTTTACAAATCTAAAGATAAGGACTAACAAATGTTAAACTGAAACATTTGGATATGCAAACAAAATTTATTTTCAACAAATATATTCTATTGCTGGCTATATACATGGTAATATACCAAAATCACTAAATTTATTGTTTTCTAAACTGCATAATTGTATTAATGAAATAAAAATGCTTCAATGTGTAACTACGAGGTAACTTGTTGCACACACAATTCCTCAAAAGGTAAATAGTATGTCTACTCTACCTTATAGGCGGCAGAGCCTCGATAGATTATGAGGGGTTCCTGTTTAAAGTTTAAGCCCAGGGTAAAGAGGATGGTAAATGGCTTTGAGAAAAAAAGGACCCTCTAAAGAGATTTTCCAGCCAGCTAAGCTTACGATAAAAAAGAAGTTTTATTGAACGCCACCGTATCTTAATGAATGTTATAATGAGAATCTATCCGAAGATCAGATACGGAAATCTTCGAAAAGAAAAAAAAATCCTTAAGACGAGCAACATATAAAAAAATAATACTTACTTTTGACTCTGCAAACTGGAATGGGAACGACGTTCTCGTACAACCTGAAAATTTAATTACTTCTAAATATTTTTAGACTAGGGCTACGTTAGAGCCTAGTCACTTTATCACAAAAAATTAAAGTAAAGAAAGATCAAATAGTAAAAATTATGCTTAAAAAAAATCTAAACCAACACCAATAACATCTCTCTCTTCACTACAAAAACTTCATAAATGTGGTTGTTTGCTTCTATAGAACAATTACTGCTGACTTCAATGAAAGAAAGCTTTGCGACAACTTATTATCCTTTTTATTAATTTGTAAAAAAAATATATATACATCGCTTGTACAAAGTTATATGTGCGGAGACTTTAGAAACAATTGCTTTATTAAAATCTAGTATTAATCTCTGAATACTTATAGGACATTTATAATTGAATAATTTACGTTAATTCTCTATAAGAAATATATGGTTTTCATTTCTATATTACAGTTTAGTTATGATACTTGAATAGGATCCTGTTCGAGTTTTCAAGAATTAAGTTAAATAAATGCTTAGACTTTTTGTAGATTACAGAACTATATTTTTAACTGATATATTTGATGGAATCAAAGGTCAAAAACACTTATTGTCTGAATTAAGCTGTTCTTCAGGTGTACTATCAAAAAAAATTATACACTATAACGTGACAAACAAATATCAACGTATCACATGTTTAGTTATGCAAACATTTTAGTATAACCTTGTAACTTTAAAATTATCTTATAGAAATGACTTTGAAATAATAAGAACATTTATGAACTATTCGACTATTAAATTTTGTACAAAATTTTAAGTGTATCAATTTAAATGACCATAAAAATTTCACAAAAATTTCGTGTATCAAATTTAAGTAAACATATATAGAATTTTTAAATATTATATGTACATTGTAAATGCCTTCTATGAAATGAATATAGCTCTAAAATTGAGGATGACTCACCGCTGAATATCTGCTAGGCAACCAAATTCTTTAAACATCTAGGTACTTACAGTGGCAGGTGCGCGCGGCTGATACATGTGCCCGAGCTTGACCTCTATAATAACCAAACATATGTGGAAATTTCCACCCTCTCGCATAGCAACATTTAAAACTGCACTTTCAGCACAACCAACATCCAAAAGGGGTTATTACGTGTTTGCGTATCCATATTGTTTTTACTTTACTTCAATATAAATTCATACTTTCGTACTTGTTTTACTTTACTTCGATATAATTTGATACTTCTTTTGCTTTACTTCGACATAATTTCGTACTTGCGCTGAAAAGAAATGGGGAAAATGATTTTAAAGGTAAGTTTGAGAATTATTCACCTACCGTAAATATATTTTCTTGACTATACTTAGGTCGATACTACAACTAAAAATAAAGCCATGGTGTTCGTTGACACCACTTTACTTTTTTCTGGGACGGCATGTTTTATCAAAACCTGCTGGCCCACGTTCACTTGCCTCGCTGATTACATCCCAATATCAAATGAAGCTTGACCACGAGGCTACGTTGCTATCCAAGCACGCGCAGAAAAGGGGATATTGTATCAAGATACATACAAATAGAAGAGTTCTTAAATTTTACTTTGAATATTTAAATATAGGTGGAGCTCTATGTATGAATTCGCAATATATTGTTTCTATTGGAATTTAATATTTATTGATTAGGTATATGGAACAAAAGCGTATATTTAAGAAGCAGGTAATCGTATTCGTTACAAACTGAAACGATTGAAATTTTAACCGTTTCCTGCAAATGTTGTTCCTTGAGGATAAGCTATTCATACTGTAAGCTGCAATACCATGTATGCGTTTAATCTTAAGTCAATCTTAGCATCGCCACATGCAACAATTTTGGTTTGTTGTGGTAACACTTAGTTTATATGCACGATTTTGTGGATCATAAATACTATTTACAAAATTGCTTTAATTAATACAATCATTGATCTAAAATCTAAAGTATCGGCAATGCGGCTACTCTAAATATGCTTATACACCTATCCCCCGATTTACACGGTAGATACGCTCCTGAGAAAAACGTGTAAATCGAAAATTAAAAATTTTCAAGTCAAAACCGCGTAAATCGAAAAGCTTGCAGAAAATGCATAATTTTGCTATTTTTTAACAGTTGTGATTTTTTTCAATATTTTTAGGTGTACACAGAAATCAAAATAAAATGCATTGACATGTTAAAATATGTAATATATTACGGAAACACTGTTTTTTTATTTAATTACAATACATTAAACAGAAGAACAAAAAATAAAACCAAAGGTGTTTTATTATCCTTCATCTCTGTCAGAAATTACTCTCATTCTTTTTTTCGGAATCGAAGGTTCGAATTCACTTTCATCACTCGAAGTTATTTGTGCTGATTCGATGTTTGAAGCAGAAATATTTACATTATGAGAGATGGTAATAAAATCGGTTATTAACAATTTATTGCTTTGAATTTTTGTAAGATCTTTGTAAACTTCTTCATATTGAGCCAAGCAGCGATTTATGTCACGTTGGAATCGTAAAGCCCTTTCAACGTTTATGTCATTTTGTATAAAATGATTACCCAGCTTTCTTCCCAATGCGAATCCTTCGCGGATGACTTTAGCAGTGAATGTTACTGGTACTAATTCCTCTTCATCAGATTTGTCAGACTCACTTTCGCAAACTAAGTTAACTAAATCATCCTCACTTAGTACTTTATCAGCCATTAACTCTGCGATATCATCATCAGTAAAATCATCAAAACCTTCTCCGCCCAATGAATGCACCATCTGTACTATCTGCGAATATTCAGCATTTAACGTTGAAATGGAATGTTCATTTTTGACTACATTTGGCCACAATTTTTTCCAACAGCTATTGAGCGTTGTTTGCTTAATCCCAGTGTATGATAAGGCAATATGCTTCACACAGTCTAATATTGTAAAAATTTTCCAAGCTCTAATAACTGTTAAAGATTCATTGTTCTCCATTTGTTCCAAAATATATGTAAAGGCTCGTTTTATGTACAAAGCTTTGAAAGTAGAAATTATGCCTTGGTCCAATGGTTGTAATAATGAAGTTGTATTTTTTGGTAAAAATTTTATTTCAACGTTCTCATATTCTAGATCTTGTGGGTGACCCGGCGCATTGTCAATTAACAAAAGCACTTTAAAAGGCAATCCTTTTGAACTTAAATATTTTTTGGCATCTGGGATAAAACATTCATGAAACCATTCAGTAAACATTGCAGCAGTAACCCACGCTTTCTTATTAGCCCTCCAATAAACGGGAAGATTATCGATGTTTACTCCTTTAAAGGCACGGGGCATTTTTGATTTGTTAATCACTAATGGTTTCATAATATAATCTCCTGAAGCATTGCTACAGAAAAGAATTGTTATGCGATCTTTTGCTGCTTTATGACCACTAGCCGATTTATAAAATTTTGAGACATAAGTCCTTTCAGGCATTTTTTTCCAGAATAACCCTGACTCATCAGCATTGAAAACCTGATCAGGGGTGTATGAATTGTCGTTAATAATTTCTACAAAATTTGCTGGATATTCTTGCATCTACGTCGCCAGAAGCCAGTTCACCTTTTAATTTTAAGCTGTGTAAAGAATGTCTTATTTTAAATCTTTCAAACCAGCCATGACTTGCCAAAAAATTTGACTTCTTTTCAGTTGAAGAAGAAAATGGTAATTGCTCTACAATTTTTTCGTAAATTCGTAAAGCTTTATTTGTTATTGCGCTTGTATCAATGGGTACTCTTTTTTCTGTTTGATTTTCTATCCAAAGCATTAACGCTTTCTCCATTTTTTCCATTGCGATATTTCTGGTGTATGATGTTGTGCCCATACTCGTGGTATTGCCAGCTGCAACACTCTTTTATGATAATTGTGTTTTCATTTATTCTAATAGTTCTTATTGTAGTTTCGTTCATGCTATATGATTTTGCAACATCTACTACTCAATCTCCCTTTCGTAAGCGATCCAAAATTTCCATTTTAGTTTCTAAAAAAATAACTTTTCTTTTAACTTCTTTCTTCGTTATAAGCCTATAATTTTTTTTAATTTATGTTAATTTGGCTGTGATTAAAGTAAAATTCAGCGGGAAAAAATGCGGGAAATTTTAGAGGGAAAATTAAAAACTTTTATTTTTTATTAAATAAGCGTAAGAGAATTCTACCTAATGTTTATTGGTTAACTAAAGAAAGTCAACAAATTACATAATATAATTGTTTTTTTCATTAATTTACAAGTAAGCGCCAAATAAGAACAAAATTATACCTTTAATAAAAGAACCAGTTGTTTTAATTCACCATAACTAGACTGTTCTAATTAATTTTTTTCAAATTAAAATGTTTTAATTTTTTTATTTTAATTAAACCTATTTGGTAAATTGCCATCATTTCCCTCCAAAATTTCCCGCATTTTTTCCCTCTGAATTTTACTCTAATCACAGCCGTTAATTTATAATAATCTAAATTATGCACTCACTTGTAATTTACGAATATGGAAAATTAAATCTTTCTGAAACTGTGAAACTTTCACTCAAATACAATTTTCCGTAGATAAAACTTTAATTTTATGCAAAGAAATACAGACACAGTGAGCGTGTGCAGCAAGTCAGCACATAAGCTCGGGTTCCCCGTGAGATGTGTACACAGCGCACGTGTTCAATCACAGTAGCATTTAGTAGAGTGCGATAAAAACAAAAAAAAACTTATTTGGAAAACCGTGTAAAAGCGAGAACGTGTAAAACAAGTACCGTATAAATCGGGGGATAGGTGTACTGTACTTAAAATACTTGCGGTGTGATGTCATATTTGAAAAATCAATTTTCTATTTAATTTTAATTTCTTCGAAATGAAAGAACATGGGAACGAATCAAACGTTAAATGTGAGATTCTCTATAGGAAATAAAAATTTTTTATTGGGACAATTGGAAGCAGTTCTCTAAACTCGTGTATTTACTAGAATCTACATAAAATTCTGGATTGGATAGAAATTTTAACGTAGTGTAACGTTTAAATAAGAGATATGCTTTCTCAAGAATTTACTGTAGACTACGACAGACGGAATTGGTACCATAATAATGCAACTTCAAATTTATTTTGACGGATCCACTAAGAACTTAACTACTTTGAACCATATCTGTTTAGTGTATATTGTGGAAATTCTTATTTCATATTAACACCTAAGTTTATTAATTTGGATTGCAAATACTAGTAAAGGGTTGGAATTGTAATTCTTAGAACTATATACAATCAACGCTTACGATGCTTTCTTTTAATAGGTATTGCTTTATTTCAATGTTTATAGAATCAAACTTAGTCAAGTTCTATAACTAGTAGAGGTGTACGTTCCGTCGATAATTGGAAGTACACACTTTCAGATCTGCTGAGATGGTGCCAGAGGCAGTCTTGCGATGTATGATAGGGTACATACTGAGCGAATAGTCCTCTCGGAAGGCAGCTACTTCTGTTTGGCATAAAAACGGACTTAAGGTACAAATATTCTGCTCGGTTTTTTTGATTTCTATGGAACCTAGGTAATCCTCTTCTCTTTGGTTGATAACCACGCTATTGTTTTAGTTTTTTCCTTACTTGTGGTTATGGCACAATAAATTATAGACTGCGATTCTAAAATTTACTTTTACAAAGTTATTATGCGATTGTTATTTCAAGTCACAAGACCAAGAGTAGCTCGCGTTGAAGCCATTTTATTTAATTTACTTAAGATCTAAAAAATGCCAACGTTAATAACAAATTGATTACTAATTATAACCTAAATTAAGTGTAACACTTGGTTACCTTCAGTTTAGGGTACGATACTTCAGTTTAGGGTTACACTGTTACTTTTAGGAAGTACACTTCGGTAAGGAGCAGGTAAACAACTGGCAATCATTGTAAATATTATGTCTAATTTTCTTCTTATATTTATTTAGTGAAAACATTGTGAGGGTATACATGTACTTGTTATTTAGATTTGAAGATTTTATGTGATTGGAAAATAATCCTTGATTGATATTTATATAATTATGTATGTATATTTCAAAGTGTTAAATATGAGTTGACGTTTTCGTTTATATTGTTTGCACGGGACGTTACGTAATTGTTCATTTTGGGTTTTTGTAAATATTCCTCTTGATACCATGCTTGTTAACTAACGGTTTGTAATAAAACTACTTACTAAGGTTTCTACTTCTTCTTTCTATGTGAACCACCAGACTCTATGACGTTTTCAGCTAGTGCGGCCTTAATTCTTTTGGATTCTCCCCTTGTTTTGTTACGGTATTCGATACTGGCTATTTTCTTTTCTTACTTTACTTTTTTTTATCTGCACGGAATACCGTAACAAGGGGGAGTTTTTCAACATATTTATAAATATTGGCATGCAATTTAAAATATTTAATTGCCATATCAGGTTTTTTGACTGCAGCGATGTGTTATCATATCCCAACCAACAGTATTGAGTTATAAAGATCTAATATTTTCAAAAATGATATACTTTCTAATTTTTGAAGATTTTTTGGAGTGCTGTTCAAAGGCGCCTCATATGCAGCGCATTTATACATTGCTCGAGGTACATTTGAACGTAGGTAATAAATTGTTCTGTTTATGTAAAGGATGTTACATTTTAATAAAAATTAGTTAATTTTATCTAAAATTAAATTGATAGCGATCAATTTTAAACGACATTAATGATCGCGTTCCTTCAGTGCTTCTGATGTTTAGAGGGCAAAGCATTTTTCGAATTATACCTTCGTATTCCACCGTCGAAATACCCTTTATAACAGGAAAATGAAACTTGTGTCTCTTTTTCCCTCAAAACTGAACGAGTAACTCGCTTGTGTGTTTTTGTTTAATTTTAACAATACAGTAGACAAGAGTCTACTTTGTATAAAATCGGACAATATTATAATCGTTCACTAACAAATTTACATGATTTACTTCATAATCGGATCCTTAATTTTCAGACTTGAGATTACGATCTGTCAGAATCGTCGTGAGTTGAAAAATGATCAGTTTCACTAGAAGTGACATTTGTCTCACAGCTTTTTTAGTGACTTTTTTCTGCTTTTGTTTTTCTTTTAGTTTCTGCTTCTCTAGTGATTGCTTTTCGGGTCTTTCATAATAATTTTAGATCGACCCATTTATCCCTTGCGATAGTTTTGACTTCTAGGTAGGGCGCTGGGAAATGACTGTACAAACTCAACGGCAAGCGAACATTGAAGAACGGGTGGCACAGAAACAACTATTGGTTGGACTAATCTTGAACTACACAAAGAGTTTGATGTTGACGGAAGTGGTTCTTTTAGCATAGATAATGACTACGATATCACAGCTGTTACTGAAATATAAACTATATTGGATCTATCAGTGACACTTGCTACTTCAAAATCTTAGTCTGAGAAGTATTTCTATATAAAGGTTATATTCTTGGATTTGGAAACCAGCAACAGTATTTTCATTGTAAATCCATTTTGAAATCTTTTTCCTGTCAAATTGGTAACATTACAACTTGTAATCGTCTTACCGTAATGTAACAGCATTCAATCATTGTAAGCTACTGTACATTCGGTCTTAAAAAGGCACATAACAGCTGTAATCGGTGGATGCAGTGAGGTGGATAGTTAACCATCCATTACAGTACCGTTTTCTTTAGCATATATAACGCCTTTAATGAGCAGTTACTCTCGTGATTATCTATGAAGAGTAAAATGGGATCTTTATTATTGCGTTTTGTGTGAAAAACTAACTGCTCAAAAGTTTTTATGAAAAACGCAACGGTCATCCGTATTAAGACTCTTTACTAGACCTAAGCTTCCTGGTGGGCTACCAATCATAAAAGTTTCGTAAAATCTTGCCCAAGGGAAGATAAAAACTGGATGTACTATATTTTTCACGATACACTGACAATTACTATCATGGTTGCAAGATTTCCAGGTTTTCCTAAAACAGCTTGTCCAACCTGCTTTACTAATTTTTTTTGCAATTACACTTGATGCTTGAACAGCTGTCATAATTCCAATCGTATCGATATTAAAATCTTACTGTAAACGAATGCGTTTGGAAAGCTTGGCTATGTTATTCATAAATTTCCACAACGTTACTTTTATTAAAACGTGTTTCTCTTTATAAATCTTCTTACGCAGTTTAACGCTGCTAAGTTATTTTTTTTCTATGCTTCTGGACAATTTCTTTCCAATTTTAAGGCATATTCCTTATGTCCGTAGCAACTTATACGTCAAACCGTAGTTCATTCGAGAGCATTTCAAAAAGGTCCCAAACGTCTTGTGGAAAAGTAACTGGTGAAAGTAGCGGAAGTGTTGTTTATATAGGGCGAACCTTGATGCATGAGTGATCATGAATAGAGAGGAGTGTTGTAGCGGATCGGTGAACGTTACGGTTCGGCTTTTGTGAATACAGGCTCGTTGTTCAAATGGTAGAAAGTCAGTAGCCATCGTCTTTGTTTACATTGTTAGAATTTTTAGTGATTTCTACGGATTCTCTGACTTTTCTATTATAGAAAAATGGAATTCTGGCAATTAGTATTTTATGAAGTTTTAAAAATTTATGTTCCTACTTCGCTTTATATCCAATATCTGAAAACACCCAAGACTTAGTTGACGGTTTACGGGTTATATATGGCTCTCTACTTTAAAGTAAGTGAAAAAAGTTATTCGAATCATTTGTCTATTTTAATAAACCCTAAGTACAATTAAAAAAGTGTCAACTTAATTTACAAAATGTATATATACAAGGTTTTTAAAATTTGGCTACTGGTGTTCTGTTCTCAGGTAGATCAGATTTCCGTAATAGTCCAATTCTTATATTTAGTATAAATTTTGGTTGCGAAGTGCGTTGAATCTACCCTTCTAGGGAGCACAAGACACCATTAAGGTAATTGGACAGGCATGAAGGAATGCAAAAGGTCCACTTCTCTGCGCTTGACGCTCACTTGCGTTTAATACATCAATGTCGTTCGATAGTTGGAAGTAAATTGTCAAGTTTAAAATGCGCTTTTCTCATGAGTTCGTCCTTGTCCCTATAATAAAAACGTCTTTCATTGGCTAAGCGTGATATCCACATATTCCTTCGGCCTGGAAAACTGCGTACTTAAACGAATACATACAATTAAAATAAAGGTTATTCTCCTGAAACCTATAAAAACGGGAAAACACAATTTTATCGCAGAACCTAATTTATACATACAATGATATGAGGTTAAAATAACCTTGCCATTTTTGGATGAAAAGAATTCCCTATTAGTAGAGGAAAATCAAGAATCCGGCCGCCTCATTTCCTCCAGAATCCCTCATTTCCTCACTCATCTGGACCAAATAGTTTTCTTCGACTAGCCTTTTTTAATCTTTCGCGATAAATATATCTTACATTTTCATCTTAGCATCCACATTTCCACCCGCATCTGAACCAAATAGCTTTCTTCGTCTAACCAATGAATCTTTCGAAATAAACCTATATTGTTTGGTATCAATTAACAATAGAATTTTCTCAGCTACCCGAATTTCTTTAAATTTTTCAGATAGCATCATTCCCTAGGGAGCTACCCTCATTTTAAGATTGCTTACCTGTTGCGATTTCTGAGCGTTCTTATAAAATTTTTTAGTCATGCAATACATCAAATTAGTCTAAAATTTTACGCAGAATACGAATCTGCAAACAGATTTAAAATCTGACCATGCCCTGCAAAGTTACACTTTAAAGCTCCCAAATCTCTTTAAAATTTTTGTTCATTTATGACATATGCTTTAACCAAATATCTCCAAAAATCAAAAACCGTGGAGATTTAGAAATGAATCTTTTATGGCCCATAAGTGTTTAATATTTAAAACCATTTTTCAAACGGTGATGCACTGTTTTTTTTAGAATATTCAAAACCATAACTTTTTTAATTTTAAACAGTTATTAAGGTTGGTTTAACATTTTTAATAACTATGCACGTCATAATTATATAGTCAATGCTTGAAATAACAAGTTGGTCCGAATTAATTTCTTAACGAGTATGGACTACCTAAATTACATATGAAAGCTGTATATAATTTCTTTTCTTGGACTTTCTATTAATTAATTATGTTTGAATACAGTGCATTAGAAGTTGATAAATAAGTGCTGAAGATTCACACAAGGTACTTTCTAGTAACCAGCATCGAGTACGTATTTAGGGAAATACAAATTTTAAATAAACACTTTAAACTTTTACTAAAGGAACACCAAACTTGTTGTCTACAGAATACTTACTAATAAAGCAATTTAATTTTAAATAGCTTCTACGTCATATTTTAGGAAATGGTAGGCTTGAATATTTTCTTTGGAAACAATCGAAGATTGCCGAAGACACTCGAAGAGTGCACAAACGCGGTCACTAAACCAATTAGAATTAATATCAAGTATTCCGTACTTTCGTAGATTGCTCATTTCTTAGAACCAAATCTTCCGCAATGTACAATATCCTTAAAACTATCTATATTAATATTCTTAACTACACTTCGTGAGACCCCTTTAATCTTTTTAATCGTGTCTTTCTCGCTTACAATACAGTAGGACTTAGCCTTACTACCAACAACTTTTAATACTAGACCCACATTAAATTTGTCTTTGAATTTCCCTACAACTTTTTTTTGTTTACATGCGGTGTATTGTATTTATTATCTGCGGGGTACACCACTTTAAACCTAAAAATAAAAACAAGATAGTTTAATACGTCTATTAATAATTTTTGCTAATGTTGGCGATACAAATATGTAAAAAAAAAAATCAAGAAATATGTTTTTAATAAAATACATACATGTATTGATAACATCTATAAACCGCTGTGGTAACCAGAGCCTGGCGAATCTAGGATAGCTAAATCTCTAAACATTTGCGTAAACGATTGCCTTGCAGTTGCATCTTTTAAGTACTGGATGGGGTAACATTTAATAAGTTCCAACACTATCAAGTAATTTAAATTGCTGCAATCATTAGACAGAGAAATACTGGCACGGCTCTCTCCCTCTAATAACGTTTGAACCCTTTCTTCCTCCGTCGTATTTCCACATACATTTTTTATATCACCAAACAAATTTTTCGTAAAATTCTGGAAAGTTTCTACACCTTAACTCAGCCATTTTAAAACAGATTAATTCTCGCAAATTTAATAGCTTGATGCACTCGTACGCAGGTAGCACAATAACACGATCTTTCGCAATCTCCATATTATATAAATTCTCTTTTTCAAAATTGTTCAACACCCATATACTTCTATTAAAGGCTGTGCTCAGCTGAAATTTGAAATCTTGATCCAATTGTATGTCAACAACGTCGTTTCCAGTAGTCAAACCATTTAATCGAGTGTTTAACACGTCACGAGCAAATTGGTGAATTTGAAATTCCACTTGAAAAGTACACAATTTCTTCCAATTGAAGTATGAGAATGTTATCGTAGAATCTGCACACATACCACTACAGCAAATAATTTGGATGACAGGTTGAAGACCACCATATAAATCAAAACCAACTTCTATTATATGGTGGTGAGAATTTGGAGGAAATTCGCCTAACCTATAGGTTGTCTTACCAACTATTTGGTTTATATTTAATTGTGGTACTCGCACATCACTTGTAACGTTAACACAAAAAAAATCCATCTTTAACTTATAATTTTAATCAAACTCGACGATACTTTGACGACTAATGCTCTGGAACATGCCTCCATCACCTTTTATGCCGATGGTCGAGAGTGCGCAGCTCCTTATTATGTTAATTGGCGTTATATGCAAGTCTTGACTGGAAAAGTGACGCGTATAATTGTTTTATAGTGGGTTTTACCTGTATGTATTTAACCACCAACACCATTTTTAGAATTATTATACAAAATTACTCTTAGCAGTATTTTTAATATAACTCCGTCGTGTAACCTACCAAATTAGTATAGAATTTTCCTGGGAAATCAAAATTAATTATCACGTCTTTTAAAATTAGCTCCAACAAGGACCCGCATAGTGTTATAATATTTAAAAATCTAACAGCAAAACACCTTTACATTTTTATTTAGATTTAACTCGATAATACAGCAATTTTAAAAAATATATTTATACAATATTTATAGTTATTACTATTTCTATGCACCCGTCTGCGCGGACGAGTCCATTTAATTTGAGAGGGGCCCGCATTTACTTTAAATAAAAAATATTCTACGCCATACGTTTCACCAACATGGAATTTCAAGAATGTAAGTGACGCGCGTAATTAAATGCGATCTTGAACCAAGTAATTAGTTTACTAGAAATGCACCATATTTTCTGTTTGAGGAAATTCAATACAAATTGGGCAATAATCAAATAATAGATGTCTGTCGAATTCCGGGGCTATGTTTAAATTTTAAACCATAGATTTTAGAGAAATTTCTGTCACTATAATCCTGCATATTACAGCTTATTCTCTTATACGTTTCTAAATTGTTGTACTTCAACTACAGATATAGATCGAATTACGTTAAACTCGATCGGTTTTATATTCACTGGCTACAATATTAATACTTTAGTTTATCTCGGATATTAAACCGTAAAGCAATGTAACTTGAAAATGATTTCTAGAAAAATGCATACCAAGAAATGTTTGCAAGAAGCTCCTATTGAGGTTAAACGAGGTGTTGCAACAATGTACTCTGCTAGTAAGAAGTTTAGGATTCCAAAGTCGACATTACGCGACCATCTCATACGATCGCAGAGTAAAAGAGATAAAAGTGTAGATAGTTACATCTCCGATATACAAACAACTAATTTACAAAACTGCGGAAATGTGCACAGGAAGTACTCTAAGATGTAAAGCAACACCTACCTACTCAGATGGTAAAGATGATAAAGAAGCTTGGAAAAAAAGTTTTAAGATGCAAAAACAAAAGTTTAATATTGAGGAAATGAACTCTGCAAAAATATTGGAAATGCTCGTCATAAACCATCAGAGCAAATAATAAAATGAATCAAGTAAAATTTTAGACTAATTTGATGTATTGCATGGCTAAAAAATTTTATAAGAACGCTCAAAAATCGCAACAGGTAAGAAATCTTAAAATGAGGGTGGCGCTCTGGGGGATGATGCTATCTGAAAAATTTAAAGAGATTTTGGTAGCTTAGAAAAATCTAATATTAATTGATACCAAACAAGATAGGTTTATCTCAAAAGATGCAATGGCTAGTCAAAGAAAACTATTTGTTAGGTTTGCTTATAGAGCAAAGAGCAAAATTTAGATGTTTGAGAGCTTTAAAGCGGTATAACTTTGCAGGGCGTGGTCCGATTTCAAATCTGTTTACAGATTCGGGTTGTGCGTAGAATTTTAGACTAATTTCATGTATGGCATGACTAAAATAAATGTTTAAGGACGGTCAAAAATCGCTTCCAGTAAAAAATCTTAAAATGAGGGTAGCTCCCTGGGGGATGATGCAATCTGAAAAATTTAAAGAGATTTTGGTAGCTTAGAAAATTCTAATATTAATTGATACCAAACAAGATAGGTTTATCTCGAAAGATGCAATGGCTAGTCAAAGAAAACTATTTGTTAGGTTTGCTTATAGAGCAATGAGCAAAATTTAGATGTTTGAGAGCTTTAAAGCGGTATAACTTTGCAGGGCGTGGTCCGATTTCAAATCTGTTTACAGATTAGGGTTGTGCGTAGAATTTTAGACTAATTTCATGTATGGCATGACTAAAATAAATGTTTAAGGACGGTCAAAAATCGCTTCCAGTAAAAAATCTTAAAATGAGGGTGGCTCCCTGGGGGATGATGCTATCTGAAAAATTTAAAGAGATTTTGGTAGCTTAGAAAATTCTAATATTAATTGATACCAAACAAGATAGGTTTATCTCGAAAGATGCAATGGCTAGTCAAAGAAAACTATTTGTTAGGTTTGCTGATAGAGCAAAGAGCAAAATTTAGATGTTTGAGAGCTTTAAAGCGGTATAACTTTGCAGGGCGTGGTCCGATTTCAAATCTGTTTACAGATTCGGGTTGTGCGTAGAATTTTAGACTAATTTCATGTATGGCATGACTAAAATAAATGTTTAAGGACGGTCAAAAATCGCTTCCAGTAAAAAATCTTAAAATGAGGGTAGCTCCCTGGGGGATGATGCAATCTGAAAAATTTAAAAAGATTTGGGTAGCTGAAAAAATTCTTTGTTAATTGATACCAAACAAGGTAGGTTTATTTCAAAAGATGCATTGGTTAAACGAAGAAAACTATTTGGTTCAGATGCGGGTAGAAATGTGGATGCTAAGATGAAAATATAAGATATATTTATCTCGAAAGATTAAAAATGGCTAGTCGAAGAAAACTATTTGGTCCAGATGAGTGAGGAAACGAGGGATTCTGGAGGAAATGAGGCGGCCGGATTCTTGATTTTCCTCTACTCCTATTCCTAATAATAGGACGGAGACTTTGTGCAAACAGAGGTTCGACATGTTTCGATAGTAATTAAGAAGATTAACATTGTAGCTTTAAGGAAGTTAGTATAGTATTTGTACTGTTAGCAATTAGCCGGAAATAAATTGTCGAGGGTGCTCTTGAATTTTCTGTAGCTACGAGTTGAAAAGGCTTGTGTAATAAGTCGATGATAAAGAACTGTTGTTATTGCAAATATAATATTAATCAACACACTTTTAGTTACTCAGATACTCATACATTTATAGGGTTTGTAAGTGGGTGATGGTTATATATTGTTTGAGACTAAGTTTGATCTTCTTGTTCTAGGATGCATAATAATTTGCTCAATTATAGAATTGGTCAGGATTTACCAGAAGTCTATCTCTCTTAATAACAAAAATTTTGTGTCTAACCTAGCCGTAGGTAAAATACAGTACAAAAGCAAGCAATAATTGTTTTTTGATAAAATTTCCAAAGCACTTCTAGTTATTTTGATACTCATACAAACCTTGACGTTTTGAATCTATGGTACTATGCCTTCTGAGCTTATGTTTTATAGTTTTGTTCCAAGATACGTTACAATTTGGATAATTCTAACTGTTGCTTAAGGCTTATCAATCAATTCCAACTCCCTGAATAATAAGAAATATTGTGTATTGAACGTAGTGGTAAGGAAAAGCTAGTATAAGAACAAAGTACGAGCTTTTAAAAAATTAACGGCGACAACTATCTTACTGAGATACAAGCTTGGCTTTTAAATTTACGGTTTTCTATTGAGTGAGATTACAGCATGCATAACAATTTGTAAAATTGTAACATTATTACAAAGGTTATAAATAAATTCCAACTCTCTGAATAACGAAAAATAATATAATCTAGCCTTAACGAAAAGGTATGATCTACTTGTCCTAGGAGACATAATAATCTGCAGAATTACAACGGCAACTGAGGGCTTATCAGTAAATTCTAACACCGAAATGCTTTTTTACAGTATACATGGGGCTGTGTGTAGTTTGCAGAATCATTTCCTGTAACCTCTATAAGCAAGAATAAAATCTTTGTTACGTAGTGAGGTCAAGCCCGGTGGCACTTGAAATAGAAACAGCAAGTAAGATTATCTTTTTAGTATGAGTATCATGTGCTTTTCTTGGCTATATTCCTACTTTTATATTTTATATCTCTGTAGGATGGGTTTGTGATGTTTACATTGCCAAGCTTTCTTTATTTGATCAGTGATTTTATATTAATTTGACGTCGGGTAAATTAGAAAACTGATAGTGTATTTACTGTTTGTTATGGGAGATAATGTTAGATGTTATATATATATATATATATATATATATATATATATATATATATATATATATATATATATATATATAATATTACATAGTGAAGAAGAATAATCCACATTTATGTAAAAAGTTGGGTTTTTATTTCATCTTATAACTGTTAATATATATTAGGAAACATGCATTTACATTCCAAATGTGGATTATTCTTCTTCACTATTTAATAATATAGTTACATCTTTGTATTATCCGAACGCAGCAAAATAGGATGATCAAGTTATTGGTACATGAATTATGTATATATCTTGAATCAATTTCCTTGAAAATGCAAGACTTAATTGAAAATCGAAATAAGAGCAAGCTTCAGTAGTATAAATTCTAACAGTCTAATCAATTGGCTGCATAGCTAAGTTGGTTAGAGCGTTGATCCGGCAAATCAATGGTCGCAGGTTCAAATCCTGCTGCAGCTGTTCTTTTAACGGTTTTCAATTACCAGTTCGATTTGAAATGGTATATACAGGGTGTCCCAAATGAGTAGGATAGCATGGGTATCTTTCTTATTATTAATGATAAAGATCTGCTTAAATGAGCAGAGTTGTGTCATTTGGATAGCTTATTTAAATTCCGCATAGATACATTCGAAATTCCAAACGGTTTAGAAAGAATTTAAAAAAAAATAAAAACTGCCAATTTCTTCGAAGTCGAATACTTTTGTTATAATAAAAGATACGAAAAAATGTTTCTTATAAAAGTTACTTAGTTCAATTGTTTGCACTTAAAAGTGATATTAAAATTAAATTCAAGATGGCGGTTATCGAGATATTAGCATCAACTTTCATATTTTAAATGGACGCCATATTGGATTTTTAGATGGTTAGATAGCATATTTTTTTCTCTTTTCAGCGATGTATCACTACATGTGTTTAAATGAAAAAATTTACTGAAAATAATTTTTTAATTTTTTATCAAGTAGGCATAACACATCAGTTTTAAAACAAATTAAACGAAAAAAAACATTAGAATAACATTAAACACCAACTAATAAATCATAGCAATTGTTCAAAATGTTGACCGTTATTATTTAAACACAATCGGCAACGTTTTAGAACACTTTTTGTTACGCGTCGTAATGTATTCCCATTAAGACCGTTTATTGCCTGCATAACCGCTTCCCGTAGTTCATCTACATTATTGTACTGGAAATTACTTCCATATACATTATCTTTTAAAGTGCCCCATAAATAAACATCCAGGGGTGTTAAGTCTGCTGATCTAGGCGGCCATTTAACGGGTGTGTGGGTCGTGATTACCCTGCCATCAAAACGGTTACTTAAGTACGTGATAACATCTCTAGCGTTATGTGGAGGTGCGCCATCTTGTTGATATCAAATTTGATTATTTTGTGCCAAAGGTAGGTCGTCTAATAAATCTTCTAAAGATGTTTGAAGCATTTCCAAATAACGTTGAGAGGTTAAGGTTCCATCGAATATTATAGGGCCAAGTAATAAACGGTTTCCCAATATACCACAAAAACATTACATCCAAATCGAATTTGATTGCGGCGTGGAACTGTTATGCGTGGGTTTTCCTGTGCCCAATAGTGTTCATTATGACGATTAAATATTCCACAGTTAGAAAAATAAGACTCATCGGTCCACAAAACGCGATTGATAAAATCATCATTCTCCCTAACTTGATTGATAAACCATCTGCAAAATGTTGATCTGCGGAGATAGTCGTTTGGTTGTAAGTTTTGAGCAATGTGAAATCTGTAAGGGTGATATTTATGCTTTTTTAAAATTCTTGATGCTTGAGACTTGGATACGTTTACTTCGATTTCTATTTCCCGTGTTGAAATGTTTGGATTAGCTTCCACACAGGCCAGTGTCAACACCTCATCTACAATGTCTCCATTTATGTTTCGAGTAGGTTTTTTTAAACATCAATACTGCTGCATATTTGTGTCCAATCTTTGAAAGATTTTAATGTTTGGCTGTCTTTTTTCGGGAAAGTTTGTTAATTATGTTTCGGCAGCAAGGCGACTGTTCTTATTACATTTTATGTATGTACAAAACATATGATATTGTTCACTTGTTGAAAAATTTGCCATTTGAATATTTTATAGAATAAGTATATCACAACTTATAACTGGGAAAGAGAATACACAAATGCCAATTATTAGTACAACAGATACACTAATTCAACATGACAGTTTGTTATAATTTCATTTGTTTAAGAGAAATCTGATGATGCCTACTTGATAAAAAATTACAATTATCATTTTCAGTAAATTTTTTCATTTAAACATATGTTGTGATACATCTTTGAAAAGAGAAAAAAATATGCTATCTAATCATCTAAAAATCCAATATAGCGTCAATTTAAAATATGAAAGTTGATGCTAGTATCTCGATAACCGCCATCTTGAATTTAATTTTAATATCACTTTTAAGTGCACACAATTGAACTAAGTAACTTTTATAAGAAACATTTTTTCGTATCTTTTATTATAACAAAAATATTCGACTTCGAAGAAATTGGCAGTTTTCAGTTTTTTTTAAAGAATTTATAAACCGTTTGGAATTTCGAATGTATCTATGCGGAATTTAAATAAGCTATCCAAATGACACAACTTTGCCCATTTAAGCAGATCTCTATCATTAATAATAAGAAAGATACCCATGCTATCCTACTCAATTTGGGACACCCTGTATATATATATATATATATATATATATTGATATGACAACGCCGTACACCGATGTGATAAACGTCCAGCTGAACGCCACTGCTCTGTGTTTCTCTCTAATCTTCTAATTTTATTATGCCATGGTTAGCCCTTTTTAATTTACACAGAGTGCACAACGTTACGATGATCAATTTTCATTTACCCCTTTAACTCTTGCCTGTGTGAATTAATAAAACGAAGTCAATCAATATTTATATAATGAAAGGAAATAATATTTACACTTCACAATTTTTGTAATCCTTTAAATACACCCTTCAATCAATTAATATTATATGGATTATTTATCAAAAAATCCTTTTAATTTAAAGTTACCAAAAACGACACCTTTTACAAAAAAATCTGGAACGTGCGAGACCCTTTTATGATTTTTACGTAAGTTTCAACGTATTCAATGTTCTTGTTGACTCCTTACAAGCTTTAGAGAAAGTTAATATATTCAGTGTTGAAATTCAAATTTGAAGAGATTTCCTAAAACTAGGTATCTCTGACCTGTGATATTTTGATGAGTTGTTGCGTGTTGTGGATCAACACCCCCTTGTTATCTTCAATCGAAAACCAATGCTCTACTTTGTACTCCTTATGTTTGAAACAATAACTCAGTATGGTTACCCCTTCTTTCCAAATTTTCATCTCGTGCTTTATTCTATATTTCTCTGGATACGCCTTATATACCACTTGGAATTCGTAGGTATCTTATTAATTTCAGCCTTAGGACCATGGATTAGAATTGTCTTAGAAGTAAACCAGAATTGTTTTAGAGGCGGATTAGAATAGTATTAGAAGTGAGCCAGGCTTAGTTTTAGACGCGGATTAAAATAGTATTTCAAGCAGATTAGAATAGTATTAGAATTGGAAGCACCATATCATTATAAATATTTAATTTAAATTAATTAACCGATTTCTACTCACGTTTTCTGCCAAAACGGTAAAAGCTCTTTCATGTGTTCTTAACGCAATTTTACACAGCACTGTTTTGCACTATAATATAAATTTTATTCATTTAACGCGTAAATATTTGGTTAAGAGTGTTGCGGATTTGACGTGTTTCAAATAGAGACTGGCTGTTTCTTATCACTTTTGGGCGTTATATAGCTTTTTTCCTCTACCTTTGGATTGGTTCTCCAAGCAGCCTTGCAAATTGTTGTGACCAACCATATTTGTTCTGGACATACCTAGGATAGTTTCAAGCTGATTTCTGATGACACTATTTTGGAGATTCGTATCATGCTGTTATTTACTATTGTTTTAATTGTTATCGCCGCTAGACTTTTAGCTTAAGTCTGTTGTTTTGTGTAGATAAAGCTTTTGGAGAATTGTACAAAAATAAATGATGTAACACGATTGCTGTTTTTGTTTATGTATTTAAACTTATCTTTCAAACTGCGTTTTTTTATCAAAGCGCTTATTGTTCCTTTTTTATCACAAGCGTAATTGCATGAACATTTATTAGGTTTATCTTATCTACTGCGTATTTCTTTTATAAACTTGTAGAACACTTCTCAACGTAGTTTAATTACATGTATGATTATTTCTCTGCTGAATACGCGTTCTATTATTGGAAGATATGCTTCCTGGCATTGATTAAAGTTAATTATGGTCCATATACAGGGTGTTAAATGTTTGCTATTTACATAATGTGCAAATTACTTATTTTCATGCTAAATAAATGCAGTTTTCTGATTTCCATTGGTATTTACAGTTACTACGCGACCGTTACTACTCAATACACCTCTAAACAACCCTTATCACAGCAATATATACTACATATACGTACTAGATAGTTAATTGTATAAGCAAGTTAATAAATACGAAGGTATTATAGTTAGTAAGATGAAATAATGACTTAGACTTTTATGCTAAACTCAAATGATCATTTCAGATCGAACTAGTAATTGAAAGAAGGAAAATATAAGGTCCCAGACAAAAATGTCAAACGTAATTGAAAGTTAGATTGTTGTATGGTGACATACACGATTTAGATTTGTAAAATTTTCCAATTTCATCACCAGTCCCGGTAGTGTAATTGGTAAATACATTAGCCCGTAAAGCTAAAAGTGCATGTTCAAATCCTGCGTGGGGCCTTATATTTTCTTTCTTTCAATTACTAGCTCGATTTGAAATGATCATTTGGGTTTTGCATAAAAGTCTAAGTTATTATTTCATCTTATTAATATATAAAATTATTTGACAATTATGAATTCTATACGATGCTTTTGATAAAGGCTATAAGGGTCGCCGAAACGTTATCATTTCATTTTGTTTTCGACCTTACTTAAGGTCGGTTTGACGCAGCTCTAACTTCTTTTCTATTCTGTGCTAATCTAAAAAGCTCTACATACCCTTCACAACCTAAATTTCTAATAATTTGACTAATATAGTTTGGTCTAGGTGTTTCTATATCCTTCTATCTTTTTCTTATCCACTTGGCTCTACATAGATATTAGCAACCTGATGGTTGTTAAAGAACTCTAACATGTTTACATGATTACCATTTATAAGGAAATGAAATATAACCTGGTTATCCGCTTCAAAAAGGGAAAAGTGTTAAATTATATGTTATGGTAAGGCTTAAGCAACAAATCGCTGCCAACATGCCAGACCGCTACCTACTTGTGAGTTATGTCATGGTGACGTTTATTAAATTATATGTTATGGTAAGGCTTAAGCAACGAATCGCTACCAACATGCCAGACCGCTAACTAATTGTGAGTTATGTCATGGTGACATTTAGTTAACTGGTTTTTATTTTTTTTGTTTTGTTTTTGAACTTACTTAAAGTCGTTTTGACGCAGCTCTAAATTCTTTTCTATTCTGAGCTAGTCTAAAAAGGTCTACATACCCTTTACAACCTAAATCTCTAATAATTTGACTCATATAGTTTTGTCTAGGCCTTCCTACTCTATTTTTATTTGGTAGTCTATAATCTAAGACTAAATAGTCCATGTCTTAACTGGTGCCCTATCATTCTATCTCTCCTGACCTGCAATTGTTTCCACATACAGGGTTCCTCACCTATCCTTCTATAAACTTCCTCGTTTGTTACCCTATCTATCCAACTAATCTTTAACATTCTCCTATAACACCAAGTTTCAAAGGCTTCTATCTTTTCCTTATCTACTTCTTTAATTGTCCAAGTCTCACTACCGTATAGTAGAACGCTCCATACGTACGACTT